>CM060905.1:767971709-769221709 GCA_030737815.1 Allium fistulosum | reverse complement strand
AAGGTACATTATCCATTTCTTATATTCCTGTTAGAGTATTATTTGATACCGGTGCATCCTATAGTTTCATTTTAGTAGATCTTGTTGATAAGTTTAACCTAAAACCCATCCTTTTAAAACAATTCTCTTCGTGTGTCAAACCCAATTGGGGGTCCGACCAATCTTGATACCATATGTTTGAATGTGCCTATTTCTTATCGAGATGGGCCTTTCTTTTCTGACTTGTTTATTCTTAGGTTCATAGGTTTTGAGGTATTGTTAGGAATGAATTGGTTATCTAAGTTTAGAGCAATCGTAGATTGTAATTGAAGGATTATCAAAGTTAGAGATGTTGATGTGGATATTTTTGGAAAGAACCTAAGGGGCTGATGGGCAGTTTTCTTTATTCACTCGAAGTACCTAAAGAGGAGATAAGGAATATACCAGTTGCTCGGGGCAAGGTTTACCTCCTTATCGTGAAGTAGAGTTCCGCATTGATTTGATTCCAGGAACTAGGCCGATTGTTCAACCTCCTGAAAGGTTGGACCCAAAGGAAAGAACAGAGTTAGAGAAGCAGACGTTTGATTTATTATAGAAGGGTTTGATTAGACGTAGCACATCGAGTTGGGGATCGCCAGTAGTTTTCGTTACCAAGGCAGATGGTTCTATTAGATTATGTTTGGATTACCAAGAATTAAATAAGAGGACTATCAAGAATAAGTATCCTTTACCTAGGATTGATAACATGTTTAACCAGCTCCATAGAGCTCGGATATTTCTCACTTGGATCTTGCCACTGGTTTTCGCCAATTAAGGGTAGAAGAGGAGAGTGTACCTTAACAGCTTTTCATACGCTTGATAGTTTTTACGAGTGGTTAGTCATGTCGTTCAAATTGACTAACGCACCTGATTATTTCATGGATTTGATTAATAGAGTGTTTTGGGATTTCTTAACAAGTTTCTCCTATTCTTTATTGATGACATCCTTGTTATTTAAAAACAGAGGAAGAGAACAAGTACCATCTTCATGTTGTTCTAAGTACTATAAGAAGTCATGTTTTAAAGGAAAAGTTTTCTAAGTGCCATTTCTGGAAATTCGAAGTTAGATTTCTAGGGCACATAGTTTCGGGAGAAGGCATATCAGTGGACTCGACTAAAGTAGTTGCAGTTCAAGATTGGAAGAAACCTGAAAGTGTGACTGTGGTTAGAAGTTTCTTAGGACTGGCAGGTTTCTATAGAAGGTTCATTAAAGATTTCTCGAAGATTGCTTCTCATATAACAATGTTGACGAAGAAAAATGCTAAGTTTGTTTGGACATCCAAGTGCAATCAAGAATTCAATGAGTTAAAGAAGAAATTGACTAGTGCTCCTGTCTTGACTATTCCAGATGGGAGTGAAGGATTAACAGTTTACACGGATGCTTGTAGGACCAGATTGGAAGCACTTTTGATGCAGAATGGTAAAGTTACAGCGTATGTGAGTCGACAATTGAAACTTCATGAGAAGAATTACGCAACGCATGATCTGGAGCTTTTGGCAATTGTCTTCGCATTGAAGGTGCGGAGACACTATCTTTTAGGTGCGAATTTTGAGTTATATACAGATCATAAGTCATTAAAGTATCTTTTTACCCAAAAGGACTTGAACTTGAGGCATCAAAAATGGTTGTAATTTCTTGCCTCTTATGGCACAAAGGTTCTTTATACCCCAGGGAAAGAAAACGCCATTGCAGATGCATTAAGTAGGAATGTGGCAACGATTGCAAATATGGAAGTTAAGCCAGCGCTAATGGGGAGAATTTTTTATTTCCAAGAAGAAGACCTTATTCTAGCTCGGCTTGGGAGGAGTGTTGAAGACAGAATTGTTTCTAGTTTTCAGATTGACTCCCGAGGCATTTTAAGAATGAATGGATGAATTTGATTGGCTGATGTTAATGGAAATAAACAGGATATGCTGAGAGAGTGCCATTGGTCAATGTTATCTATCCACCCAAGAGTAACTAAAATGTTTCAGAATATGAAGAAGACCTTTTGGTGGAAAGTGATGAAGAGAGACATTTCGATCTTCATGAGCTGGTGTGCAAATTGTCAACATGTCAATTATAACCAGCAGAAGACTACTGGGTTACTTTAACCATTGGAGATACCAAATTGGAAGTGGGAGCAAGTATCCATGGACTTTATCGATGGGTTTCCCAAAATAAGAAGAGGTAATGAAAGCATCTGAGTAATTGTAGATCGATTAACGAAGAGTTCCCATTTTATTCCGGTGAAGTCAACAAGAACTGCAGCTTCTTTGGTAGAAATTTATTTGAGGGAGATTGTTCGACTGCATGGAATTTCACTAAGTATAGTTAGTGATCGAGATCTCCTCTTCACCAATCGATTTTGGGGAGCATTGCAAGCCGCTTTAGGGATAGAGTTGAATTTGAGCATGGCCTATCATCTGTAGACGGATGGACAAACCGAAAGGGTGAACCGAATTTTAGAGGATCTCTTGAGAGCATGCATTTTGGATTTTGGAGGTTCTTAGGAAGACCATCTACATTTGGTAGAGTTCTCTTATAACAATAATTACTAAGCTAGCATTGGCATGACACCCTACAAGGCTTTGTATGGATGGCTATGTAAATCACCTTCATGTTGGATTGAGACTGGAGCCTGACTAATTCTTGGATTAGAAATAATTCAAGAAGCATCAGAGAAAGTGGCTATGATCAAGGAAAGGATTAAAAAAGTGTAGGATCAACAAAAAAGTTACGCCAATCAAAGGAGAAGAGACTTAGAGTTTGCGGTCGAGGATTTGGTATTCGTGAAAGTTTCCCTGATGAAAGGAGTTATAAGCTTCAAAAGAGCAGGAATGCTAGCACCCAAATTCATTGGACCATTTAGAATCCTTGAGAGAATTGGATGGTTGGCCTATAGAGTAGAATTTCCTGAAAGATTATCAGAAGTTCATAATGTTTTTTATGTATCTCATCTGCGAAAGCATGTTCATGATCCATCACTGATTGTAGAGACGTCTGTTCAGGAAGACTTAGAGATTGAACCAAATTTGACGGTAGTCTGACATCCAGTTCATATTGTAGATCGGGATGAAAGGAGATTGAGAAACAAGGTGGTCAAGCTTTTGAAGGTTCAGTGGAGTGATGACCCTCGTGATTGTACTTGGGAGGCTGAGGATCATATTAGAGAAACTTACCCTGATGTAATGTCCGGTTAGTTGTTTGTTGTTTGAATTTTTTTGTATGACATAGTTGCTTTGCATTGTTATATGAATTTCTGGGTATAATAAATACCTTTTGGATTGTCTTATGTATTAATTTCAAGGATGAAATTCTCCCATGAGGGGGGGGGGGAGGGAGAGTGTAACGACCCATAAATTAATCGCTTTGTATTTGAATATTTAAATAATTTTTAAATATTTAAATAATGGATTTTAATAACCAAATAAACATATTTTAAATATTAATTAATTATATTAAAGTCGTTTTTAAAGTTTGTTTACCAAAATAAATAGTTCAAATAAAAATAGAAAATGTGACCGAAAAACGTTTTTCAAAATTTTGACTTTTCGGCCTCGGAAAGTCATCAAAAACGTTGTGCACACTTTTGTATCACTCATATACACATGCATACACATGCGCATATGTCATATGATAAGTTAATCAATGTGTTAGAGTTAATAATCAAGCTTATTTTAAATATAAACCTTCATTTGACATAAAATGCACAAAATATATTAAATTACCATAGGAAATTAATTAAATAACCTAACCATCACCTAAACTACCTAGGATAGGACCTATATCATGGTGTAGGTGGACCTAAAGGGGGGGTAATGTGTGTACTTGGTGGGGTGGAGGGGTATGGCAAGCACGTAACATGATAACATTTATATTATTTAAATGTTTAAGCTAATTTAAATAACATTCCACTCTTTTGCCTATAAATACCCACCACCTCCACACATTCTCAATTTACATCTTCACTCTCACATTCACTTCCCTTCTCTTTCTATTCATGTTCATCCATGGCTTATAGTTATTAAAGATCACAAATTTTCCACTTCTTTTTAAAGTTAAAACACATAAACTAGCACCTTACTTCACTCCACCAATCAAAAAAGACCCATATCCCCCACATTCCCACCATGGCCGAGCCCCATATGGTCTAGGCTGAGCCCATAAAGCCACACAAAGTCCACTAAATCAATTCAAGTGCATAGAAAATCTTGGTTCTAGTGTCGTTCAAAGAGTTAGTGCAATTTCGATTCAAGTAGTAAGCGTTTTGGTTAGTGAAATTCCACCTTTTAACCATAAAGTTTAAACTATGTTCATGCTCATATTTGTAGCTAGTAAATTCTTATTGTATATTTGTGATAATGGTTTGGTTGATGGATTGGTTTGTTGCTTGAAAGTTAGTCGCTTCGGAAAGTTAGCAAGCGAACCTTAAGTTATATGAAAATCTAGTAGTTAAGTCAATCCCATTGTAAATAAATGCTTGATATATATTGTATCATTGAAAGTCATCATGTATATATGCTCATTCCTTTGTTATGTGGTGTGTGATTGTATTGTAAATGACAAAAACTTGGATTCCGAATGGCCCGTATAGCGATAGTCGCTATATCGGCACTTTCTGAAAATCACCTTTTATTGAATCCGTTTGGTTTTATTATCGTGCGTGGAATTATTTTACAAGTTAAGCAAGTTTTTTATTAATGATGTTTTAAAAAATAATTAATTATTTTGATAATAATTATTTAATTTAATCAATCAATTATTTAATTAATAAGGATTAGGGTAAATTAATTAACTTATTAATGATGTGATTTAAACTTAACTAATTACTTAGTTCATGATGTTTTAAATTTAACTAATCGTTTTACTTAATGATGTTTAAGGCTAGTTAATCTTTTTATAATGAGGGATTAAAGTTAATTCATCAATTTTCTAATAATTTTTTTTTAAATTATTTAATCTTTTTAATTAATGATTTTTAAAGTAAATCTATTTATTTTAACTTTAAGTAATCTTTTCTTTAATGATGTTTTAAAGTT
The DNA here is from genome assembly GCA_030737815.1 of Allium fistulosum. Lineage (NCBI taxonomy): Eukaryota > Viridiplantae > Streptophyta > Magnoliopsida > Asparagales > Amaryllidaceae > Allium > Allium fistulosum. Next base: position 769,216,669 of record CM060905.1, on the reverse strand, counting down.
GTCAATCACTTTTAAATAATGATATTTAATTATTATTAAATTAATTGAATAACATTATTAATAAATTGAATTAATGATGTTTTAAAGGTGATTTATCCTTTTTAATTTAAGGTTATTGAAGTTAATTAATCAACTTAGTTTACAAAGTTTTAAAAGTTAATTAATCAATGAATAAGGATGTTTAAGTTGTTGAGCCCTTTTTTAATGATGTTTCATAGTTAGTAAACTCTATAACATAGTATTTTAAAGCTAATACTTGCAATGTGAGGCCAAGTACAAATTCGATTTTAAAAGTAAACGTTTGATTCGGTTACAGAACTAAATTAAGTTCTGTAAAGCGATATCACTTATCTGGAAATGATTTTTTGTATGATTAAAAAAACGTCGAAGATGTAAACTTGTCACTATTCCGAAAGTTAAGAAGGGTCGTGAGACATGACTTTGAGGTAACACAACCTTGACTTTCCAGCATTATTGTTAACCTAGTAATAGTATAAGTTTGAATTCAACGAGTGCCAATGAGTATACAAGATTTAATTTCCATGTACGATCATTATATATCCACGATAGTTGGTTTTCCAACCATCGATTACTTCCGCTTCTTTATTTTTCATCACACTAAGACGATGTGCTTCTCTTTTAAACTTTGTTATCCTTTGTTATCCTTTGTCGGGAATGACTAATTCCAAAGAGCTTATGGGTATCCAACTATGTGGGGTTGCTCCTATTAGAACGGTATTTCACATCTCATCTAGGTTGGATTCAATTTGCGCATTTAGATGCGAAATATTTAGATTCTCGGGAAGGTTTGGTGGGGTTCGGCTAGTACTTATCCCGAGGAGGTCGCCGAGTATATTCAAAAGTATATTACTTGACGTATACTTCAATAGTGGGTCGCACGCTCCTAGTTATTGTTGGAGATTTTCCTTTCCTGATTTGATTCAAACCTTCAAATTTATTTCCTTATTTGCATCGGGAAGAGTCAACCACTCTTTGTGGAGTTTGATTATTTATCCATTCTTTATGATTGGATGTTGATTTATGTGAGAGTAAACCCATTCCATGTTCAGCAGCGTAATCTCACATGTTTGTGTTAAATTACCCACCCATTGTTTAAAGTTTTACTCATACCAGACATATCGTCTGACCCGAGTTGTTTCTTTTTCCTAAAATCCTGGGTACTCATTTTATTTGAGCAATCCGAGAGTAGCAGGCCTTTGTTGTGTAAGTGTATTTTTTCAGCATATGTAAAGACGGGATGTTATAAATACCTAAGCTGATTTGTAGTACTTTTGTGTAACTCTAGTAACTCCCTGTTAAGGAGTAACCTGATGTACTATTTACTATTATGTTTTATTTAGAAGTTTCATTGTGATGTTTTCTATTATGTTCTTCATTTTACCCCATGACGATTCATTTTCTGATGCTTGGGCAACGACACACAAACACCAAGGATGTTATAAGTGTCGTTCCTAGGGGTCAGAAAGGTGGACCATCACAAATAGTTTCAAACATTTTGAACTTTCCATTACATTTTCAAACATTTTGAAAATTTATGTTATATTATAACCTTTTATAAAAGACATGTTTTATTTTAAATTTTACTTTTAAATTTAAAATCTTGTCTTAATTTTCAAAACAATTTTGAAAATTAGCCCAGGCCCTATTCAAATTAGGCCTTTTCTATTAGGGGCAACCTTTGGGCTTACTTCACCTTTCAAGCCAGGCAGGTAACAAGGTAGGATAGGGTAATTGGTTACCCAATTCCAATCCTAGACATCACCATTCTAGACACTGTACTAAGTGCGTAAGTTAATTAGGTAGCCCTAACATGACTAATTTAGACCACATAGGCTTTTGGGTTCTAATACCATTGTTGGAACTGAGCTAGCCCATAGTGGAAGAAATGGATGAATTTCAAAATTTCTACCATTTTGGATCATTAATGGGCTTATGAAGTCTAAATACATGTAGATCTTATCTAAATTTTCTTTTAAATAAAATCAATATTTTACTTAATTGTTAAATTAGAGATTTGAATGTAACTTAATTTATAGCATTATAACGGACATATCAAATATACCAATTTGTGTGAATATATAAATATTGATAATATATGTAATAAAAACATGTAAAATTAATTTAGAGAAGGAAACCTTTTAATTCTTTCTCCCTATGCAATAAATAAGGGAAGTATGTCAAAATATGAAGAGGGAGAAACCTTTCATTTCTCGCCCTCTTTAATTGAATTAATTAATATATTAAATAACATTAATTAAGGGAAATTTTTTCTGTATTAATTTAGATCTAAATTAATTAAGTGTGAGATATGAAAAGTGTGAATATATCAAATATATTCATACGTTAATGCTAGACATAAAGTAAGTAAGATTGATTGCTGACATAGACAGTAATAAATAAGAATAGACTAAATGCAATCACATCAGGGTCTAATAAGGTAGGTAATGAAAAGATGGAATCATTGATTTATTCACTTTCTCTTTTAACCATTTCAATTAATAAACGTTGTTTTACATGCAAGAGGTATTATGATACAATGACATAAACATCAACTAGTAATTAATGTACATAAGTAATTGCCTCACTTTTAAATTAAAAAGGGTTAGATCTGACTTTGTCAACTAAAGATACAAATTTGAAGTTAATATGTATACAATATATATTTACACAAGCATATGTATGTAATATGAAACCAAAACTTTATAATTAAATTTTCAATTTGACAATTTACATTTCAAATTCTAAATTAACAACTTAAATTGAACTTTTAGTTTGGAAATGAAACAAGAGTTTGGAAATTTTACAAAACTATTAATTTAGAATATATATATATATATAATTTAAAATAACATAAAAATTTCATTCAAAGTTTTAGATCAAAACCTTTCATGCTTGCATAAACAATATTCAAAGTGATTGTATTTAATCATTAACCATGCAACAATAGAAATTAATTTTAAAACAAGAATTAAATTACAACTCATTTGAAATTGTGTATGTAAATATTATAAAATATAATTCACTCGAAATTAATTTATAATTATTGTAATGTAAAAGATAACAAATGTAGATCTAAATGAAATGAACATAATAGACATACTATTAATTGAGAAAGGGGTTATCAATTTTCATGTTACAACTAAGTCAATATAAACATAAATAAATCACACAAATCCAAGCATATGAATATCGAGAATATGTAAACAAAATTTATTAGAAATTACCTTGAGAAGCTGTCAGCAAATCACACTTTGAATGATGAATCAAAAGCTCTTAGACTACGTGAATCAATCTTTTTACCCAAGCCTTGAAGCACACCTTGAAAATGAATTCCCCTTAAGATGTTGCCTAGAAGTCACACACAGAATAATGATATCTTCTCAGACCTTCATGATCCCTGTAATGACCTGGATTTTTACTTTAATTTGCGAATATTTAATAAATTTTAAATATTAAAATAATAGTTTTATAATTAAAATATAACACTTTTTAAATAATAATAAATGATGGTAAAATAAATTTGTAACGACCTAGGATTTTGCCACTTTGGAATAGGCTATTTAAATATATTTTATATAATCAATAAATGAATTTTTATTAGCAAATAAACCTATTTTAATTATTTAATAATGATGATAAAATAGTTTTCAAAATTTGTTTACCATTATAAATAGTTCAAATAAAAATAGAAAATATGATCAAAGAACGTTTTCTGAAATTTCGACTTTTCGGCATCGAAAACTTGTCGGGAAATGTTGTGCACACTAGTGTGCACATGCACACACTTAAAACTAGGGTTTGATAAATTTTGTAAATAATATACATGCATATACTTGTATACATACATGAATACTTATAATATATACATATACATGCATGATATGACCATTTATGCATATTTATATACATATACGTATATATATATATAACCTAGGTTAGTACCTAAACATCACCTAAACGCCTAGGATAAGTACTTTCAAGTATGGTGGGATAGGGTATTAGGGGAGAACGTGTATTATGGGGATGGTGGGAGGTACGACAAGCATATTTTTATGAGAAGTTTGTTATTATTTTATACTAAAAGTCATTTTACTAAATTACCCCTCTTATTTTATATATATACCTCATCGTTCTATTTATTTTTCCTTTGTTCATCTCCTTCCTATTTTCAAGGTCCTCCACTTCTTCCATTCATGGCTTTCATCTCTTTTCCCTAAGAGAAAAGTTAGTGCATATACTCTAAAATCAAGTCTAAAATTACCTATGTTTATATACATACACTACTCCACACAAAGCAAGCTCTATCTGCCCAAAAACTCCATGGGCCAAGCCCCTTTATTGCTAGGCCGAGCCCAATGCACCTAAGGCCAAACCATATTTGCTTTCCCGATGTCCAAAAGTTGAGTTTTTACAAGGATAAGCTAGGTTCATTAGTCGATCGGAGATTTGATAGCTATGGTTTAAAGTTATACTTAGTTTGGAGAGTAAAGTTTCTCTTTTTGAATCAAGATACTAACCTTGAATTTGATGTATAAATGGTAGTGAATAATGATGCTTGGTTGTGTAGTTATGATGTGAATTGGTTACGCTTGAGCTTGTTTGAAGTGTTGACGATTTGGTTGTGCATATGCATGTTATGTATGTTGTAGTTAAACTAGAAATTTGAAGTTAGTTATTGGATGGAAAGTTAGTATATTGATATGATTATGGTTATGATGTGCATGTATGATGGATATGGAGTTTAGTAAAGTTAGTTAATGTTAGAAAAGTTAGCACTTACTAAATTTAAGCGATTCGGAAATTCCTTTTATAAAAGGGTGAAATTTGATTTTTAAAATTATAATTATATTAAAGTTAAAGTCTTTGTTTGAGTTTCAAAAACATTTCTTTATGTTTTAGAAGTAATAAGAGTTTCAAAGGTTAAGGTTTTAAAAGTTAGAAAGTAAAGTTCAAGTTTTAAATATTACAGGTCCGTATAGCGATAGTCGATATACTCGTAGTTCGCAAAAACCAAATTATTTCCAAATTCGGAACTTGTTTCCACCTAGAAACTTTTTGAAAGGTGTTTTATAACTTTGTTATAAGTTTTAAAGTGTAAAATAGAGTTTTGAAGTTAATTTGCTTAAAACCAAGTTTTGAAATTACGGTTCATATAACATTAGTCGCTATACGCGTAGTTCGGAAAATCAAACTATTTTTCTAATCTAAACTTGTTTTAACTTAAAATCGTTTCAGAAAATATTTTCTATCCTTAATTTAGTAATTAAAGAAAAATTATTTAATTATTTATTTAATTAATTATTTAATGATTATTTAATTGATTAATTAATTAATAAAGGTAATTAGTACTTAATCATTTGTTAATAATGATTTTTAAACTTAAATGTTAATAAATTAAGTTAATCATGATTTGTTACTTAATTAAAATTAATTATTATTTAATTAAGATAATTATTAATTAATTATTATTTTAAAAAGTGGTATTATTTAATTAATCTTTGATTAAAGTTAATTATGTTTTAATAAGGTCTAATTAAGATTTAATTACGTTTAATTAGAGTTTAAAAAAGGATTTGATTCCCATTTACAAGGGTCTTAATTAATTTTAAAATCGCTTTGAGTTTAAGTAATCAGTTTTGTTTTAAACTGTTTTCTTTTCAAGTTTGTTTTTAAATCAAGGAATTTCTGTGTTGCTTACCAGTAAGTAATCCCCATATGATTTGGAAAACTAAATGACATCTATTAGAAGAACAAAACACCATTCTGCTATAACAATTAACTTGGACATTTGCTTAAGTTGATTTATGGTTATGTGTTGATCCCTTATATAACTGTTGTTATGTGGTGCAATGTTAAATTGGATAAGTAAAACCAAATTGAAAGCACCATTATGGTCATTAAGCCTTCATTTGATTTTATAAGGATGATTATTTTGTTTTCTTTTTGAAATGGTTTCAAAGTTATTGCATTTTGAACAAGATATTTAAAGGATGATTTGACAATTGGTTTTACTAAAGATGTTTTAACTAATGGAAATAGTTTTCCATGTTATAAAAAGAAGTTTTTATAAAGAGATTTATAAATGAATTTGAAAATATATAGGGTGTTTTGAGTAAATGGATTTGAGTTATTAAGCAAAGAAGATTTCATTAATAAGGGAGATTTATAAAATGGATTTGCTTATCAAAGAAAGCTAGATTGATTTATGGTTATTTAAGAAGTTGTTTAAATAGGAAAGGTTTACAAATAAGTTTATAAATAATTTCCAAGTATTTATAAAAGAAGTTTAGAAAATGATTTGGATATTTATAAAGGAATTTATATAAATGGTTTTAAATATTTATAAAAGGGCTTTATAAATGAATTTGCGATTTTGTAAAGCATTTTGAAATGACGTTGTAATATATTTTGTTGAGTAATATAGATTGTTCCACTGCGTTGTGAGATTCTGTGTTGTTTAGTTTCTTTTCTTCTTATCTTTCCCTTTCTTATACCCTTAATGGCCTATCTTTCGAAGTAAGAAAGGCGGACTGTTACATTTGGTATCAGAGCTTAGGTTAAGTGAGAAACTTAGCTTTGGTGGGGTAAACTCATTATCGATTGGGTCAGTAGTGCCCTAGAATGAGTTTGAGTGTAATATATATATATATATATATATATATATATGAGTGCGTATTTGTTAGTGAATAAAAATGTTTTATATTGTGTTGTTTGACCTGTTGAGTCGCTTAAGAATTCTGGTCATTGCGCCTAATCAACGTTATCGATAGGGATTTCCTAAACACTTGAACAAGTTAAATTGACATAATATTGTTTTAAATTTGGTGGTGAAATAATTTTACCTAGGAATATATTTTCTATATATAAAAAGGGGATTATTTTCAAAATCTATGTAGTTATCTATGAGGAGAGTGGGTTAGGAGTTAATAATATTTAAATTATTAGCATTTAAGGTTTAACTAATCATGCTCGTCCAGTTTTGAGCATTGAATATTGTCAGATTTAACAGTAGATTTCCTTTTTCCATCATGTGTTGGATAGATAGATGTGTAGGAACATTGAATCGAACACCTTATGAATTAAAGTTTCATAATTTGACTATATGGCGCTCGACGATATGTAGGGTTAAGAATTGAATTTCAACAAAGGTGTTTATTAAAAGAAAATCTTTAGATAATTTTATAAGAGGAATTAAGAGAGATGATTTTACAAATCAGAACCATTAAATGTGTTTTAAAAATGAAAAGGTTTTTGAGAATGTTAAATCCTGTTGGCTTTGATAAATTCCAAATGATTTTTGAAAAATAGCAGTAATCTTTCTTAAGGAATTTTAAGATATAGATATTTTGAAATAAAGTTTGAGAGTAAGGTTTTCTTTGGATAGTTCGGGAATAAGTTTTGATCTATTTTGTGATGATCAGAATAATCCTCTAAGTGACAATCTGTAACAACCCACCCTTTTGGACGGTTCAAATCGACAATAAACCACACATGTTAGACTCAACCCATTCAAAAGGGAGGATAGTTAATGGGATAAATAAGAAAAATAAGAAAAACAAAACATAGAATCTCGCAACGGAATGAAAAAATATAATCAAATAAACAATTGATGGAGCTGTTTTACAAATAACATTTGATTACACTTTTACAATTCAAATCAAAGTTATACATACATCAGAAATAAACAAATAATGCAGCGGAAAACAGAATGCAGTGGAATAATAAATATACATAATATACTGAATCTTCGTCTTCGTCCTCCAGAAATAGTCTTCAATACATTGAAAAAGCTCAGACTGACCCGAGCGTAATGAAAAGACAAAACACTCGAGTCGGAACTAAAACATCTTATGTAAGTCAGATCAAAATAAGTAAAATAGAAATAGTAGTGCAATGGTTTCATAGATGATACATGATTTTCATCTCCTATCAAGTGTAAAGTGTGAATATAATTATTTAAAGGGTTTCAAATAATTCGAAATATCAATCTTAATCATCTTATTAAAACAAATCTGAAGTTTGAATTAACTTAAACCCTTCAAATAATTCAATTCCAAATAAAATCCAAATGAAAGAAATTATATGAGTATATGTCATTTCAACCAGTATCAAAAATCAATATTTCCAAATCAATGAAAATCGCTCGGGTTTATCATTTCAACCCCTAACGATTTTCCCCGAATCTATATGATCGCTCAGGTATGTATCACTTTAACCCATAGGGATAACAGAGATATAGATATAAATAACATCCAATCATCCAAAATGTCAACCAATAACATCCATCCAATTACCCAAATATCAACAATTGAACATACAACACAATCATCATTGAAATCAACCAATAACTACCGACAATTTACTGGTTATCATTAAAGGTATTTAATTGGCAATGTAAATTTCAATATTAAATTAAATGGCAATTAAATTCAATAAAAGTCAGATTTAACCAGAATGACAATTTAAAATATACTAAACAGCAACCAATCAATTTCTAATCACATCATAAATTCAATTTAAGTAATATAAGAAAATCTAGTAGTTGTGAGTATTTGCTCACCTATCGTGGCTACGAAGGTGATGATAAAAATGGAGCAATATAGAGATTCTTGGAAAAGATACAAATGGAAAGTAAATCCAATAAAGCTTAGACACGAATACGAATCAATAAACAAGTTTCAACTACTTCCAACTTCCAAACAACCCAAGATCCAAACTACGGACAAACCTGAAACTAGGTCATCTTTAAGAAAATATTCGGACCAGAATATTACTGAATCTATAAAAGTTACTAACTAGAAAGTTGTTAAAAATTATTTTCTCTCCACTTTTAAAAAAAGAATAACTCAAAAGGCTTCTGTCTTCAGGAAGTTATGGTAAAAAAACAGAGGTGTTTTTTGAGTTGAAAATCCGAGTTCAAAAATACTTCGAAAAGATTTGAGATTTTGGCATAGCAAATTAAGAAATTTGAAGAACTAATCTAAAAGAAAGTTGAAGCCACTGGAAAAGTAAATGGTTGGAAAAAAATAATCACATGATTTGGTTCATTCTTGAAGGAGATATAATTGATACAATATGGGATATTTTCAGCTAAAACTGGACCCGAGAAAGGACTTGAAAAATGGTGTTTTCGATATAGAAATATTCGGAATGGGAAGATGGTTTCAATAACAAAGTTGTTGCCATTGAAATTATACACGGTTTCAAAAAAAAATTGATTTGGAGTAGTTTAGTGGAATATAGAAGCCATGGAAATAAGGGGAAGAAAGAGGGAAAATAGGGAAGGGGAAAAGAAGGGAAAAATGAGAAAGAAGAGGAAAGGAAGGTGGAAGGAGATGGCCTTGGAGATGGTGGAGAGGGCGGCGGCTATAGGGGAGGAAGAAGGGTTGACGGAGAGGAGGAAAGGAGTTTTGATTTGTGACGTTTTTGGAGTTTTAGATCTAGAGTTCTCTGTAGATTCTGAGGAGAAAGAAGAAGTGTGTAGAGAAAGTTTCTCAGGAGAAATATTATATACGTAGATGTTATCAGACAAGAAACATAAGGTCGTAGGCAAAGGAATGATTACATGACTGACTAGAGTCTCTTGATTAACCAAGGCCCATTAGATCAAACAAACCCAATATGCCTTAGCCAAATAAAACACAACTAAACACTACCAATTCATGTTAATTTTTCACAGTAATTTAAATTTTTAGAGCAATAGAAATTTAATTTTGACGAAACAAAAAGTGGAGGGAAGATTATAATTCAGTCTAGTATCATACAAAAAGAATAAATTTTAAAATTCAAATTTAAAATTTTCAACCAAAAGTCAATCATTGACTAATTTGACTAAAATTTAAAATTTCACAAAAATTTTATTCTATTAAATTTGGTCAAATAAAACACTCAACATCACAAATTCAATTTTTTTTATTTAATTTTTATTTAAATTCAAAATACTACCATTTTAAAGTTGTTAAAAGTTACGAATCGTTACACTTTATCTTAATTAAAAGATGTAATATCAATTAATGCAATATTAATTTTTTTCCCCTTATCATATTGAAAAGGTTAAATGCTATTAACTACGTATCTAATTCTCATCCAATTACATTCAAACCTATGTTATCATCCTTATTATTCAATCAACAATACCCTATGAATTATATTAACATAAGTTTACATTTTATTACATTTATTATTTTACCGTCATCTTTTACCATATTAACTGCAATAATTAATTACATAAATTTTCATTGATTTCCAAATTAATTCCAAACATATTATATAATGAGATAATAAATGAACAATTGTTAACTTTAAGTAATTTAATCATATTTATAAGTTTATTATCTACAACAAATGTTATGACTACTTTCACATCACTGATTATATTAAATTTCAATTAACAACATATAATTCCAACATTCAATTGCCTTAATTCCATTAATTACCATTCAATATTCAAACGGACAAATTAATGAGAAGATAATTACAACCATTGTTTATAATAATAGTTGATATACATTAAATTATCATTTACAACCAAGGGTTATAACAAAATTATTTTATATTCTATATTAACCTCTTCCAATCATTTACATATAATCTCATTATTAAATGCATCATTTAATTTATTTCATTATTTACAATTATAACCAAATAACTTTACAATTATATCCATTGATTGAAATTGGATTAAAATGGTTATCAATTACATTAAATCAACATTACTATAGTACATTTTAATTGTTTTATCATTATAAATCATAAATTTTAATTTCTTACAATATTAATATTTCAAAATCTTATTAAATTTAATATTTTAATTACCGAAAAATACGGGTTGTTACACAATCAAATGTTTGCTTAGGCAGATAGGATGGTGAACTTAGTAAATTATTCTCTTTGTCATTGTACAAATCGAAACAAGTTCAAATCCGAATGAATCCAAAGCAAGTGGATGATTTTGTTAAAAAATATTTGTCTATAAATAGAATTGTTTCAAGAAGAAATTTTGAAAAAGAAGAAATTTTAAAAAAGAAGAAATATTTTTATTAACTAGTTTGAGTGTCTCGGAAATGACTAAAAATGGGTAAGAGATGTTCTCGGATGACAAACACTTATCTTAAGTATTGCCCTTCTTAGTAAAGGGGTATATGATACTATTTGGTAGCACCCAGTTCCTGGACATCGTTTTGGAGTTACTCAGGCCATATCACTACAACAAATTTTACTTTTGATGGCATTCGTTATCAGCGTTCAAAACCTAAATGCAGCGAAAGCTATTTTAAAATGAAAATGTTTACGTATAAACGCTGAGAATGAAACTAGGGTTCTAATTTCCACTATCAATATATTTGGCGCCGATCTCATTATAATTACCCCAAAAATTCATTTTCGCTCGTCACTCCTCCCTTGTCTATCCTTTAATTCATTTTCCCTCATTTTCATTTCCCTCGGATTTTGCTTGTTCTTCAGTTTTTGTCAATCGTCGCTGCCCTAATTCGCCTTTAATGCCTCGGGTACTCCTTGTCAACGAATCTCCCTAATTCTCTTTTTAAGGTTTAATGGGTTCTTTAATTTTTAGGTTTAATGACTGTCTGCGATCCTATTTAGTATGTATAGATTTTTTATACATCTGTTATATTGTATGGTTGCAGTATTTCTACTTCAATTCAATTGAGTCTCTTCCCATGGAACCTTTAAAGCCTGATAATGTGATGCAACTTAACTTGCTCTATGATATAGATTTCTTTATTTGACACCAAGCTTTAAAGAAGGCTGGATCTTGCCAATGTTTTCATGGTAGGAGCAGGTGCCCTTGGCTACGAGTTCTCGAAGAACTTTTCTTCTTAAGGGAGTTGGCTGTAGTCGCAAAGGAAAACTACCGATAACAGATGATGACATCATTGAAAAGAGAAATCTCAGCCGTTAATTTTTATTTCATGATTGGAATACTGGATAGTCGAAATCCTATGTGGATGCCACTACTGCTTGTACAATAAACTCTGCTCTTCTGTAGAAGCACATTAGAACCGAGAAAGCCCAGAGACTAAAGATGGGTTCAATGATGCATTTTTGGAGATATTAGATTGTGTTATAGATGCTTGGATAACATGAATCCCAGTCTATATGGATATGAGGTGTGTGTACTTTCAAAAGCTGCTTTTGGAATCTGGAAACTTAGGTACCATATGAAATACATAGGTAGTAATACCTCATCTTATAGAGAATTATGTAGCCTCTAGAGATCCACAAGAAAAGGAGGCACGTATGTGCACATTTAACTCTTTCCCTCACAACATCGATCATTGCTTGACATGGGCTCGCTTTGAATTTGATGGATTACTTTTGAAAACTCCTAATGAAGTAAAAAAAAATTGTGACCCTGAGGGATATGTTTCTTCCATGGAAAAGGCTGGAGATGCAATGGCTCGAGAGCAGCTTGAATGCATTATAGAGTGCCTTGATAAGAAGAGGTGCTTGACATTTGAAGATTGTGTTGCATGGGCACGGTTGAAGTAAGTTACCATTTTTTTACCACATAGGTTCACTTGGAGAGTCTGTGTGTAACGACCCGGATTTTTCTCTTTTGAATTTGGAATATTTAAATGGATTTAAATATTGGATTTGGATTATGAATTGATTTTGAATATGAAAAGTATGGTTTTCAATTATAAAATAAATTCAGAATCTAAGATATAACGATTTATTGGAAAATTCAACTTTTGAATTATATAATTGGATATTGGATAAAATAGTAAATCTGGAGTTATAAGCTTGTTAAAAATATTTCAAAGGCTTATAAAATTTATAGTGATAATACTGAAGATAATAGATGGGTTAAAATTGAATTTAACAGTGGTTTGTTCAATTTTAAAATTATAATGTTTAAATTGATATTTAAAAATAGCCCTCTGAGGCACAGTCTCGGATTTCGACGAAATCAGTTCCATTGGATCCGTAATATTGTATTATTATCGAATTTCAAATTTCGTAGTGGTTGGAGTTATCGTGTGGCTGTACGATAGTTAAACGCGTTGAAATTAATATCAAAATCTAATATAATAACTGGGTTCAAAAAGCTATCTTCTCCATACGATCGAGTTAGGACTCGAAACCTTTTCCATTTGCGATCAGAATATGGGTATAACATTATAAACGTCTAGCGACACACCTCGATAGGAGGTCAAGATTTTAAGCTGCGAATCCAAGATAATTTAAATTTAAATTTAAAAATAATATATATACCTTGACTGATCAAATAAACTTAACATCAGTGCTTTTTGGTTTCACCTCACAATTACTGTAGCCAAACCATTCAAACACGCAAGGAGTCATGTCTTTCTTTTCGTTCGTTCTTTAAAAAAAATTGTGAAGAACGAACTTCTCGTACTCGAGATGCTTCCTTCTCGTATATATCACGAGTCCTTCTTTCTTCTATGCAAACAGCAAATTCAAATTGAGGTCTGTCTCCCAAAAAAATAAATGGCAGCCGCATACTTAACCCTTCTTAATAGATTTATCTCAATTCGCTCTTTTCCAAATCAAATCCATATATAGAAATAAAAAATCTTCTCAAAAAAAAAACAATTCGAATAGAAAATCAAAGTTGTTCAAGTGTACGCCTTTCCGCGACATAATCACGCTCGCCATTGTCGGCGACGCTCTGGCAGGATTCAAATCAAATCGATTGAAATCGATTTGAAGGGGACGTATCGCAGGGAGGAGGCGACCTAGGGGAGTAACGCGGCGCTCGCGAACGATAGCTCAGCAGGGACGGCGGCAAGTTTGGGCGGTCGCGAATGGAGGGGTGGCCGAGGTCGAGGCGGTGGTTTGAGGGAGGCCAGTTCTGGTTCGAAGCAGAGAAGTCTGTGTCTGATGTTCTTCGCAGTGGCAGTAAGGTATATCAGTTTTTGGTTTTTGATTTAATTTATATATATATATATATTAGAAAGTTATACTAAATATACAGAAGAAGAAGAATTTTGTTTTCAATTTATATATATGTTTACATAAAGAAAAATAATTGCAGTTAAGGAAGAATAATTCTGTTTTTAATTTAATAAATATATGCATATAGTTTAGGAAAAATATATATAATAGTAAGTTTTATAAACAGTGATTTATATATGTATATATACAGTAAAGAAATTTCTACTGTTATTACAGAAAAAAGGGTATTTGTTTACATATAGGGATTTAAAAATCCAGATTTGTTTTATTTTACAAATATATGTATTAAAAATCTTTACAGCAAAGAAGATCCTGTTTTTTTACTTACAGGAAAGAAAAAAATAGAAATATAAATATATATACAGGGAACAGTAAAGAAAAGTATAGTGCAAATATATAATATATACACACTTGCCTGTTTTAAATAGTTAAGCAGAAAATATATATTATACATGAGATTGTGGGAATAGAAATTTTAAATGCTGTAAAATTTATATAAAGGAATTTGATTTTTAAAATCTACATAGATTACTTTTATAAACATATATAGATGTAGTTCCTAAATGAGAAATAAAGTATATACATCTATATCCATTTTAATTTGCTAGTTTATTTTAGGAATAATTTATTAAGATGATTAATTTTGTTCAATTAACTTATTTAATTATCTAAGTTACTAAAAGATCTTTAAAAGGAAAATTAGTTTAAAATTTAATTATTTGTTTAAATTAAATCATTAGTAAAAATTAAATCTATTTAACGATAATTGATTGTTCGATTTTTTCGAATATTAATAAAATCATATAATTGTTTATACAAGGTCAAAAGTCATGAAAACAAGTCGAGACGGTAGTGGACTGCAAATAAAAAACAAAGGTGATATTTTCTCACTCATTTGGATTCCATAGTTTAATTTAAATGATAAAAGTTAAATCATTGGATGTGCTTGGTTGAATTTATAATAATTTATCTGTTGGATGATATTATATATATAGTAGTATATATATTGGAGTGATTGATATTCCCGCATTTATATAGCGGATGAGACCCTATGTGCCGCATAATAGCGGATGATATTATATAAATCCAATATACCGCGATATTCCACCTCGAAGTGGAATTGGTATTGTGCTAACATCTGTGGATGCAGGGAAACAGGTTGGAGGGATCCAATGGGATTCCTCAAAATATTTATTGATCATATATATGTTGTTATATGACAGGATGGATGAATTGATATGGATTTGTATGAGAATTGAATTATTAAGTGTTAAATAACATGGAAGTTGAAATTTGGTATTTTTAAATACCATAAACAATTTAATTGAAGGAAGTTAAAATGGAATTTGAATAGAAAATATCTATTGAGAATTTGGATTTACTTCTATTGAGAATTAAGTAAATAAAAGTATATTTATTACTTGGGTTATACTTAAATTGGTTAAAGTTGAGATTTGGGGAAATTTAAATTATATATTAAAGACTCGAAGAAAAATGAGAATCAATGAGTGGATTCGAAGTAAAGCGAAATTTTAATAATAAAAAAAGGGGGAATTTTATTAAGGAATGAAATGGGATTTTACTAAGGAACAATATGTAATTTATTTGAGGAATAAAATTATAAAGATGGAATTTTTGAATAAAATTGTTTTTATAAATAAATGGAAAACTCTGGGGAGTTTATAAATTTATAAATGGGGTTTATTAATGAGATAGGAAAATATCAGTGGATATGTAAAGAGATAAGTCATGGTGAGGACTTATATTGAGTTATGAAAATTTGTTTTGAAAGGAAATAGTAGAATATTTCCGAAAGTGAGAAATGAGAATATGGTCGTTGGGATAGGAATCAAGAGGAATTTATGGAGCATATTGGGTTTTCTAAAAATATAAATTTATTTTAAAGGGAATATTTTAAATTACTATACTATATAATTTTTATATAAACTATTATCTGGATTTAGAATATTTCGAATTGGTTATTTTGAAGGCTTAGGAATTTATTATAATAAACTCTAGTTTTCTAAACCAGCTTTGAAAATTTATTAATAACTGGATATGAACTTTAATTTTTATATTTAATTTTACCTTAAACCATAATTTCAAAATAAAACCATTTTTCTTATTTTATAAGTCTAGATGTTTTCAAAAATGTTTTAAAATCCAATTATAATGCTCTTGAGACGATAATCGAGTTTTTTAAATGAGATAAGATTTAGGAGAAAAATCTTATAAGTGGGGTTTTGGAAACTTAAATAAATTACCAAGTATAAGATAGGAGTTTCCTGAAGGCGAAATAAATTCACACAACAAAGTGGAAGTAGAAATTTGGAATTTTAATAAGCAAGAGGGCTTTGGAAATATTAAAGGAAATTGATTAAGGAACTCTAGAAATTATAGAAGTGGAGCAAACGGGTTTGAAAATTTACAAGTAAAAGTGTAAATTGATTTTGGGAAAGAAATAAGAAAATAAATGGATGTTTTTCAAGAGTTGAATATAAAGTTGAAGTGAAGAAATATTCCAAGTATGGGAAAAAGATTTAAAGGGTTCCACGAAAATAAAAGGAGTTTGAAACTATTTTCGGAAGGGTTGAAAATGGAAATAATAACTGGGTGGATATTTTGAGATAAATAATTTGAGGAAAATTATTTAAGATTTGATGGTTTCTTATGGATGTAAATTGATAGTTAAATAACCGACTATCAATATTGGCCAATGCGTTGATCGTTTCGAAGAGACCGGGATCGGGTTTAATTATCCGAAAACCACTTCGATCCGGTTTGAACGATAACAAATGAAGACCATGAAGATGATGAAGACGGTGATTCGGTTTGTCCAGACCCAGGGCAACTTGTATGGACGAATGCTTTCAGAACATCGTTAGGAGGATGATGAGCATTCTAAGTGGGACTCGTTCTAAAAAAGGTAACGCATAGCCTCAAGCCTCATCAACCGGAAATGGCTAAAACAGGGGAGGTGCAGCAAGGCTATGTGGGTAGCACCCATTAGGGTGATGTCATCCCTGTCTAGATGTCCCTTTTTATTTCGGCTGTGTGGCGGTTGGTCGTGCCAACCGTGGGGTGATCTTACTCGGACTATCCAGTGAGGGGTAGCTCCGGTCTTGTGTTGCAGGGGGGTCGGGCGTGATCCTCGGTACTCTGATCTAGACCAGGTACTGTGACGGGCGGTACCCCAGTAGCCCTGCCATTGTATGGAATCCAATCTCCAATAAGCGCCTGTACGGTTTTGATTGTGCCCAACTATTGCTGGAACGTGAGATGCAAGCATTTCAGCTAGATTCCATTTTACTTTCAATAGACACTATTATAATATCAGACGAATTTGATAAAAATGTTTTGGTTATCGTAAGGTAAAAACCCGGCATATTTATTCGTAGCGTGGTCTTACGAGATACCTTTGTTTCAAAGGATTTTCAAAGAAATATAATAATCCAATTGAGTGTGTTTTTCTCACGCTGGTTTTCCAGACTGACTCGGGTGTTGTTTATATGATGCTCGGGTCAGACCGAGTTATACAGGATTCAGGTTAAAAACTAAGGAGCTCAAGAGACGAGTTGGATGGTAGAGCGTACTTCCGTATTTGATTATTATTCTGCTATGTAAGGACAAGCTATTTGATTGTCCAGATTTGATGTAGTGATTGTATACTCTGAAATGGTATGTATATATAACAGTACAGATTTCTTGTATTTAAAAGTTGTTATTCTATATTATATTTTGTTCCACTGCGATTGTGAGATTCTGATGTTGTTTTTCTTCTTCTTCTTCTACCTCTTTCTTCTTTAACCCGAAGACTCGTACTTTTGTTCCACTTTGAGCTGAATTGTTGTGGAATTTGCCAGCTCAAAAGGGGTACGGATTTACGGGCCTTCACACTGTGTGTGCATCCTTTAGTTTTGAGTTATTAGTTTTAGAAAGTTTTGGGTACCAAGTTAGATCTCATCAAGCAAGGTATTTTATATGTTGGTTTCCCATATTAGCATGTAGACTAGATGGAAAGCCTTAATTATGACCATAACTAGTTATGGTTCCCTGAACTTGCACTTTACTATAAGAAAAAACTCGACCAAAATATAAAGAACTTTACCATTTACTATTTCTCTCTATTGATATTTGAGACATTTCTCCATTTGATATCGTTTTTCCTTCATAAACTATGACTAAGGAGGTTATTTCCTCTGTTTTGAATTATCTTTTTTTAATCAATCAGGGAAAATCATCAAAGAGAAATAGGATATTGGTTAATACTCTATATCTCCTATATATTCCAAATCGGAGATTTAATCCAATTTCATTTTGAATTGAAAATGTTTTTTAGTTAGGGAGAGCAGGGTATTCTTCTCTGTTATACCCATGGAACACAAAAAACATTGACAAATACATTTTCCACATTATTACATCCCAAATATTTGGATCTTCTATTTAGGCCTTAACACACACACATAGTCTATTCACCGTATATTGAATTCCTAGCATGCTTTTTGATTTGTTGACTTGAAACCTTACTGCTTCTTCTTAGATTTAAATTGGTATGGCCTTTTATTACCGATTTTAGGCTTTGAATAATTTTGAAAATTGACTCAACATATTTTTTCTTTGTTCTACTATTCATGATCTATTAAGTTCACATCACAAGAATGATGTATAAGACATTCCCAGCTTTTTTTCTTCCATAGAATACCAATAACCATAGGTTAATTGCATTCATCATCATATTTTGCCTTGTTCACTGGCTGCTTCTTTATCATTTTTTATATAGTTAATTCACATGCTTTTTCCAATGTGCTTAATTAAATGAAGAGAAAATGTACACTGGTTGCTTCTTTGTTCTACCTTTTATGATTTATAGTTTATTCGCAACCCTTCTTCCATATGATATTCAACTTAATATTAAGTTTAGTGTTTGCCTAACAATCATTGATATTCATGCTTCTTGGAATTAAGTTGGAATAAGTTCGCAAAATTGGTTTGCACTCTCACTTTAAGTGCTCTCTATTCAATGCTAAAATTTATAACTTTATGTGTAGTTCAATATTTCTTTTGCTATGTTTTTTTGGTAATACTTTGTTGATGTATTCTCACTTTTAGCATTCATTTAGTGCTCAAAGATTATGTTTTTAGGGTATTTGTTGTTTGTCTACATGCATAGTTTATCACACTATACACAAAATTCGAGTATCAGCGGCAATGATATTTCCTTGAATGTAGTTAAGACATATTGACAGATACTAGCTTTCTGCTTTACTCTATGAGGTTAAATGCAATGTTAATTTTATAAATTGGAAAATGCGTAACGATTCGCCCCTTCAAGATAGTAGTACACTTAGTGCATTGTTTTCCAAAGTTTAAACTAAATCCTTTGGTACCTCCTCATGCGGAGATGAGGCCACATGTACATAATTCAATTATTGAATCATAATTTAATGGTAAATTATTATTTTACCGATGAATAATATTTTGGGTAATTTATTTCCTTATTTTCTTGGTTGTAATTTTTCAATTTTCAAATACCTGTATAACATTGAGGTGCTGATAGATGTAGCATAGATGGAAATGAATGGTGATAATGAATATGCAAATATACATCATGAATTTTTTTGTCTATGCATATGTTGGAACTAATTGGTACCTTAACTGAGTTTACTGGTTCATTAGCATGTGTAAATGCATGTGTAAACAATACACTAATGACAACAAACGCTAGCAGAATTCCTTTTGTATGAGTTTGTTCATGCGAACTCAACTTCTTCTCATTAATGCACTAACACACATAGGACACAACTGGTCATTTTAAATCGTTGAGACCATTAAAAGATAAAGAGAAAATTCTATGAACATAAAGACTCGATAGCAAACTATTTCAAAAAAGATCTATTTATTCAATTAATCAGATAAAGAGTAAAAAAATTAATCTTACACTTAGAATTTCTTTTTTCTTTTTTGGTAGTAATAATGAACTGGAGAAGCAAACTTTTATTTATGGTTAAATTGCTTGAAGGATCACATTTTCAAGTTTTGCAACCTTCCATGACCAAGAAAATAGTGGCTTTGACGTGGTTGTAGCGGCAACTGGATGGCAATATATCTACTATAGAAGATGTGGTATGATTTAAATTTCCCCTTACAATTTGATATACTTTTGGTTCCTTCCTATTAGCATCTTCAATGTTTCTTACTACGAAAAGGTTGTTTCTTATTTTTCATCCAGTATTAAGCAACCACAACAACTACAACACAATTAAATTTATTGATAACTTATTATAAATTCGGTGGTAGTATGTTTTCTTTATAATGCTTCTCCTTAACCATCTAAAATAAAAAACTTTATCAACCACTTCTGAATATAGGTACCTCATTCAAGGGCATTTATATTGGAAAATTTCACTAATATATAAGGTTTCAGCTTGAGTAATATGAAGTTTTTGGTATGATGCTTGGATTTTGTTGTTAATACTAATCATACTACATCAAATTGGCGACTTATTATTTTGAAATAAAGAATACATGTCTTTTCCTGCTTTTAATTTTCATTAGTCAGTATAAAAATGATGTTGTTTACTAAAAAGGTAGAGGGATCAGCTAGATTGTTGACAACATTTCAAATTCTTTTCATTGTTGATGCTTAATCAAATCCGGTGATTTTATTAATATTAAAGAACTGACCAACCAAACATTTCATGATTTAAATATATAGGATCATGTTGATCTCAGTACCTTCAATATTGATGAAACCTAAGATTCTTTGTATATTTTCAAATTTTAAAATCCAAGAGTTCACTGTAGAAAAATAATTTACTGGTGTCTAATGAATACCTATTGTTTTTCGTTAACTCAAAACACTGTTGATGGAGTGAAACGATTTGTAGTTGTAATCCTTAATTACTCTGTTCATTTTATCATTTGGTCCATTTTTCCAGTTTCGTATGTCTTTTAATCAAACACATCGTATCTATATATGCATTCATAATCAACTCTACTTCTAGTTATGGGGTGTTTCATGTGATAGCAATGACTGTTTAGCTGGTGTTGCAACAATTAATCCGTTTAACAGGAAAGGACAACTTAAAAAATGGGAGACAAAAACTTTGGCTTTGGCCAGGGAAAGAAGCAGATGGAGGGATCCCCCAACAACTAGGAAAGATATAAGAAAAAAATCATGCATAATTTCTGCTTTTACCATACATTCACTTGAAATGTATGTTTTCAAATGGTAGATGCAAAAAATATATATGTGTATTGTACATATATGAAATATATGAATGTATCCATGTCTGGAAAATTGACCAGGTCCCTAAACATGTTCAAAAGTTTGAAGGAGGGAAGATACAACATATCGATTGGCTTGACAGACATGCACTCCAATCATTGGAGAAGCTCAAGGAACAAGAAAACAACATAAATGGAAGCTCCTACCTCAGTCTAATAGTGGATTTTTGTAGTTTTGAACATACCATTGTTTCAGGTATTTGCAAACTGTGTTTTCTTCATTTTCGTTCATGTTTTTATTTATTGCAAAAGAGAGAGAAAACTAAACCTGAGCATATGCTACTGCTTGGGTAATTTTTTTCTTGATTTATTGATACTTATTGCTTGTTCCGTAACTCTCTAGCTTTATATTAGTTAGTTTCTGTGAACCTAAACGTTGGTCCATTTGTTGTCATCTTGTTATTTTTTGACAACTAAATACTTTGACCGGATGTGCAGGATGCTATTACTATTATGGTCCCTGCTTCTGCAACATCAATAAATGAACCTTTTACTGTTTGGGATCCTGAAGTTGTTAGAAAAAAATCCCTCTGAGCATAAACAACTAAATCTTGCTCAGAGTTTGACCCGGGTATAAATGTTAGGGACCTCAGACCAAGCAACACCGAAAGAAAGTAAGTGTATCATTCCTTCATTCCTTATAGGTATGTTATAATTATATGTGTTGCTATTGTATTCAAATTCTTGTATTGTTAAGTCTTCATTGATCACTTCCTTCAACTGTTGGCTCAGGTTACGTAATGTTACACCCGCTTGCTACTCTTTGAGCATGCATGTGTAGCCTGCATTCATTACTCTTACCCATACCATACAAACACTCTCTCTTTGAGTCTCCACTATGCATCAGATCTTAACATATCCAGTCTAACCTTTCTCTGTACCCACACAACAATTATTGCTCAATATTGGACCAAACTCTATAAACATCGAGCTAACTTAAACTTTACATTTTGTATGAGAATGAAGTCAGATGTATATATTATTGTAAATAGAAACGGACCACAGTGTTGTAAGAATTAACAGAACTACAGTGATATCATTTTTTAACTCAGACAAATATATCGTTTATTGCATGTGAGGAAATATTATACAACCCAAAATAATCTACCATATAGATTGGTAGTTTATGCGATGGTATTTTATTTGCTAGGATTATTATCACCATTACCTATATTGAATTTATCCATGTGTGCTGAAAATTAAGTAGTTGAATTCTATTTTTAGTAAACTGGTTGTCTAAGGTTTCAGTTTATGTATATTACAATGTGATGTATCATCTTTTACATGAGACGATAAGGCATTTTGTTGTTGGATCATGCACAATTTGTGTATCGTAGAATGGTAAATTTATCGATTTTAATAACATTTCTTAATTTATTAACCTTTAACTGACACAATGTCACAAAAATTACAAACTTTATTTTATACGTATAAACTATTGATTTATTTAGTATAGTTAAATAAAAAACTGTTTGGTTGATAGTCTAAGTCTATACTTCTTCCCTTCTATTTCGTTCTCACAAGTATTTTTTTAATGGTAACTAGTTAGTTGCACAAATAATGTTGTCAATAACATAACATTAATACTTTAATTTTTTTTTAAAATAGAGTCTTGTTAGGCCACATATTAAATAAGATAATTGCATTATAAATTAGAATTGTCAAAAAAAGTGACTACACTTTTATTTGTTTCATGGAAACTGTAGCCTATAGGTCCATAAAGTTAAAGAAAATTTGCACTAACATAAATCCGATCTTGTTTTGATTGTGTAAATATTTATTGAATTAAGGTGTGTAGAAAAGCACTAACAATGCAAATGAGGTGTTGTTAGAATTTTATGAAATCCGATAATTTTATAAAAATTAACCAAGTTTTATGGAAATTTAACTAAGTTGAATTTTTATTAAAATTAACTAATTTTACGAAAATTAACTAATTTTTTTTAAAAAAGAACTATGTTAAGCAAGTTTTATAAAAATTAAATACATAAGTTAACTAAGTTTTATAGCGAGTGTTCTCCTCTTTTAATAGAGCATCACTCATTTATCTAGAAAAAAATGTTAACTAAGTTTTATAAAGAAATAACTAAGTTTATAAAATATAATTAAGTTTTATAAAAATTAACCAAGTTTTCTAAAACTTAAATAAATTCATAAAAAATAACTAATTTATACAAAAATTTAAATTACCAAGTTATATAGGAATAAAATAATTTTTGAAACATTAAATAAATTTTATAAAAATTAAACAAATGAATAAAATTAACTAAATTTTATAAAAAATTAACGTAGCTAACTAAGTCATATAAAAATTAACCTAATTTATAAAAATTAACTAATTTTTATAAAAGTTAAATAAGTTTTATGAAAATAATTAAGTTTATAAAAATTAATTAAGTTTTAAAAAAATAACTAAGTTCATAACAATAAGTAAGTTAACAAAATTAAACCAATTTTTATAAAATTTAACCAAGTTTTATACACGTTTGACTAAATTAACTTAGTTTGTAAAATTTAACCGAGTTTTATAAGAATTATATATGTTTATAAAAATTAACTATGTTTTATAAAAATTTAACTAACTAAGCCATTAAAGAATTTATTATGTTTCATACATATTTAACTAAATTAACTAAGTTTATGAAAATTAGCCAGGCTTATTTTTCTAACTAAGTTTACAAAAAATTCATTAAGGTTTATAGAAATTTAACGAAATTGAATTTTTCTTAAAGTTAACTAATTTTACAAAAATTAACTAATTAAAAAAAAGTACCATGCACTACACCAGAAACAGCTTTTGACAGCGTTTCAAAAACGTTGTTATATGATACGACAGCGTTATTATAAACGCTGTATAACGACATGCTGTCGTAGATGCAAAAGTTTTAACAGCAAAATAGAAAACGCTGTAAAAAATTTGATACCACAGCGTTTATTAAACGCTATTATATGACACAACAGCGTTAGAACAAACGCTGTATAACGACAAGCTATCGTATAAAAAGAACTTACAACAGCTTAATTTTAAACGCTGTGGAAATTATTCTTTTGACAGCGTTTTATTTAGGCTGTTAATATTTTTATTACAGCGTTTAATGCGTGCTGTGTTATGTTTTTACAGTTGGATGATGTTTTACTATAGTTTACAACAGCGTTTAATAAACGTTGTTACTCACTATTTAATGATAATTACAACACGAATTAAACGCTATTGTTTCTTCATTGACAGCATTAAAATAGATGCTGTCTTCTATTTATATGATTTTTACAGCATTAACATTCCACTATATTTGCATATTCCAGAACTACATTTTGAGTATAATCAAGCAACCAGTATATATAACATGTTCTAATGAATAATAATCTGTTAAATAAACTAGCTAAAACAATATTAATATACAAAAAACATCTATAAATCAAGTTTCAATAATAACCATAAACAGAAATAACACAGTAGACCAAGTTATCATAATATTGTTAAACAAAGATAAGGTATATGTTAAACAAAAATATAATATCAATAAAGTAAGTCCGTACCAAATTCCAACAACAAAACGTGCATCTAAAAAGTTTCATATGCTTGCTACTTGCTACGGAAGAAGAATGTGCCATCGCCATCTTTAATTACCTACGATGAAAAAATTTGAAGTCAGTGAGTAAACATAAATTAAAATATAAACCCATCTGATAATCTCAATATAATTATTACAAGCAAATCAATATTTTTATCACAGTTCTCGGTTTACACTAATAGATATTACATAGATGAGTTTTATTGTAGTATCCAACATTATTGTTAAGTATGATTTACATAGATGAGTTTTATTGTAGTATCCAACAATATTACATAATTAAGTGTTTCACAAGTATGATATAATAATGTAAAAATAACTAACAATAATTGAAGACAAAAATAAATAAGTCTAAATGATTGGTGGCAAGTCACAGCTAGACGCAAACTCTGGGCTTCAAAACAAAGACTTTCTTAGCTGGCAACTCCAGATTTATACATGCAACCATTCAAATAAAGAGAGGATGAGTTTAATTTCAACTTGGACACTACCATTTAACATGAGATAGGCACATGATATCAGTTTGGTGAAATATGAACAGATGCAAGTCAAGAATATAATCTTACAGAAACAGATTTCATTTGGTTTCATTTGATTTCATTTGGTTTAGAACAAATTTAACTTACGTCTGCTATCCAACTTACCATAACAAATTGCTTTGTAACCAGCAATGCTACCGCAACTCTGCCTAAGCCTCATTAAACTCAAACACTTGACAATGTTATATAGTTTCTTCTATTGCTATTCATTGTCGTCTAATATTTTCAAGGTTTACAATAGCTTTGCTGTCCGTGACAGCATAGCTAATGAGAGAAGATGGGAAACTTTAGTTCTCTGCTACAATCAAATTTACAAGTATCCCTTCCAGTGGTAAAATTGTGGCTGCATGCCAAGCAATACAGGACGGGAAAAAACTAATCAAACAATGAAACTGTGTACTTCTAAATACAATAAATTTATGGAGCCTGTGTATTTTCTACTGGAAAAATTACCGGTGCCTAAAGCTTATCTCTAAATTTAAAATACATACCTAAACATATACGCTTGAATCGAATATCTAGCATCAATAATTGATTGGTACCTTACACTCTACACCACTGGCAGGATAAAGAATGACTTCACAGTGAGTGTAGGGAAGATTGGCTAGGTGACAGGTTGATACAGATCTCTTGCAATCTGTATG
This sequence comes from Allium fistulosum, assembly GCA_030737815.1. Lineage (NCBI taxonomy): Eukaryota > Viridiplantae > Streptophyta > Magnoliopsida > Asparagales > Amaryllidaceae > Allium > Allium fistulosum. Next base: position 769,190,665 of record CM060905.1, on the reverse strand, counting down.
CATACAGACATTGGGCAGCCTAAACCAAAGCCCAATTTACATGAACAAAGATATGTGTGCATATGGAATGATGATGAATTTGGTAACATAATTCAGATTACCCTCAAAATAAACAATAGAGGATTTTGTATGGAGCTGGCAGTTTTCCCATCATGTATTTGTGAATTTGAGTTATCATTTTCTAGCAAACAAAACATAAGCTGTTTTTTTTTAAAAAAAGAGAAAAAGAAAAGATGGCGATGAGATTCAATCTCACATCTTTCAGATCAATTCTTGAGCCTTACCATTACACCAATGGTCATTGTGAGTTGAAAAACATATATTTTTTAACACGCAATTTTAAAATTAAAATTTAAAAGCATAATAGGATTAAACCATTCCCACAATTTTTATAGATGATCCACCAATTTCTAATAAAACCTGTACCCATTTTCCAACAAGTATCAATACTCCCGGTATAAATAAGACATTCAATGACAACGGATAAAAGACAACAGAAACTTAAACGAAAGCAATAAGACAAATATTACCCGCTAGCTTATGCATATTATTCAATATGTTACTTTAATACTATAGTGAGCATTTTATGCTCAACAACAACCTTCATCAGTAATAGAAACTTTAGGGAATAGCACAGATAGAGACTTACCAGCTATTTGTGTTTTGTGAAGAAAAATGAGAAAGGTCCGATATCGAATTTTCATGCATGTTTTATTATTTCAATGAAGACCGAAGGCGTTTTTGTTGATTTTCTTACATATATATTAGATCTCTTTAAATCTCAATCTTTAAAGGCATGCTCTAAGCACAATCATGAAAAAAACATTTGGTGTATGTAGTACTGTAATTTCTAGCATTTAGTTTTTAATCTTAAATTAATCATGTAATAAGTTTATTAACTCAAAATAAATAAAATGATGCATAGGAACCGAACTTTTAAATTTGTGCTTTTGTTGTTGTTACTAACCAAATCATCCCTACGATATAATTCCTTAAACTTGTTTGTGAACCTCTGGTTCATGTTCATTAATAACCATGGGTTCATGATAACTCGTTGAACTCCCCACCTCCTGACCCACCTCCGCACCCTATTGACCCTCCTCCAGGATTTTCTCACTTGCCTCCCACTGTTTCACCTGTCATTGATAACGAGGGTTTTACTCTAGTTCATTCTTGTAAATGGAAAAGACAAGTCAAACCTGGTCCCCAATCTCGACCTTTCAACACTTTAACCCATGAATCTCAGATTTTGAATCCTAAGTCGCCTCCTCACAAACCCGTTCACCAAAATCCCTCCGCCTCCAAAAATAATATTGGCTATTCCTACCAATCTTCCAACAGATCTACTTCTAATAAATGGAATTTTTCTACTATGGCTAGTCGGGCATGGAATGAAGTTGTAAAAGAAAATAATATTTCAATCTTGATTCCATTAAAATTCTATCACCACGTGAATTTAATTCTTTGTAATGTGCAAAAATGTCTGCGGAAGTCGTTCAAGATGCTTGGAGTTACATGAACAAAGATATCAGTCTTGGCAACGAATCTATAGTCGTAAGTTACGACTTTAGTGTGCCTTGTTTGTTATAATGAATTGGTAAAATTTTGTTATGCTAGGTGTTCGACATGTGAGCCCATAATATTATATTCGGTGTTTGTTTTACTGTCATAGTAATTGGAATTATTCAATATGTTACTTTAATACTATAGTGAGCATTTCTATGGAAAATGCAGCATAAAAATTCCACGTTTAAGATGGGGTGGTGCATCTTTGTAGTTGTTCTTTATATCAACAGTTAAGAGACACTCATAACCTCTTATTGTCCCTCTAAGTCAACAACTATGAGTACTCGGTTTTTACTAGTGAGAAACATTGTGTACACCAATCTATCTTGTATATTGATATCTTATTCTTAATACGCCTATGGCTTGGAAACATATTTTAGAGCCTCATTCTTGACTATATTAAACTAGTCGATTGGAGCGTCTAACGTATTTTACCTAAACTTAAAATTATGTAAAATCAAGCATAAAATTTACATTATATAATTATATTATATATATTTTCAATCATACATTCAACTTTGCATCTCAAATTCCAATGTCTTAGAATCCATGATATATCCCTTCTTGGCATCAGTATGACTATTAAGTCATAAACAAGCCCTACTGGGACAATTAAATAAACCGATCTGCACTTAGTTTGGGTATGCAGATGGCTTCTCCACTACTTAGAAGGCATGACAAACCACGGTAGAACCACTAGACTATTCTCAACGCAAACTACAATTCTTGGACCAGGAGATCTAAGTGTTAACTGTGAATCTGCATTTTGGTAATTATCATTGATACATTAGTTCTTCTGTATTAAACTCAACTGAACAGCCCTCCAAAACAACTTGGTTAAACATGTGAAATATGATGACATTCTCTTGAATGCCCGGATAATCATGTTTTGTTTGTAAACTTTGAGGAGCATGCCTTATAACACAGAAAAGTAAACTGTCTACTTATTTCACTATGTTACGAAACACAACTTCACAGATACTTTTAAGCAGTGTGTTATTATGGAACTGCTATACATGTAGAATATGCTGCAAAAAAGGTTAATTTACATATTGACAAATTGATTATGTTTTTGTTAATATATATTACATGGAACTTAGCAATGAAATCACATTATTGTGAAAAGGGTCAGATATGTGATCAGTAAGTTTAAACTCTGATATATCCCTTCTTGGCATGACAATTGTTTTTAGATGATGATATCTTTAAGATTTGTCACACAGTTGTTAAACTGTGTAACTAATATCTCAAATGATGAAATTTTCCTGATGAGATTGAAGAATTTTCTCAAAAGATTGATTGATTTGTTGTTAAGCAATCTTAGATGGCTCTGATACCATATTAAAGAAAGAGATAATTGATTGTATTATTGTTGATATTTGATAATATTATAGAGTACATGGTATACTTGTATTTATATAAGCAAATATGAGTTAATAGGCTTGCGGGTAGGCCCAAAGCTAAGCAAATACAACCCGCCTACAAATAATATACTACTCTTTGTATATTCATATATTCTGAACAATATCTTACTTATTCACTTATAAATATAATTTGAAATCGTACCTGACATTTCATTAACATGTGAACCAACTGCTCTAGCTCTGATTCTACAAGTCTTCTTTGAGAGCGAGTAAGCTTCTTGTTTGTTGTTTTCTTCGTACTTTTAACCATTTTCTGCAAGTATGACAGAATTCTGAGCATTTCAACAAAAAGGTTCAAACTATGAAAATCTGTAGCGTATAAAGATTAGCATCAAAGAAATTAACACAAGAAAGAACAATATAAGTAATATATGTAGCGTATGTTTGATGGAAAATAGTGTTTCTATGTTTGTCATATTTTATTTTTCAATATTACCTTGTTTGAAGTGATTTTAGGTCTGAGAAATTTATTGTGTGGTGTGTTATGGTTTTTATGATGGAGTGATGGGCTGTGGTTGTAATTTAACAGCATGTATATTGTATTGTGTGGTTGATTATTGTATGTGTTAGTTTATGATTCAGTCTAATTTTTTTTCTTGAAGGATAATTTGTTAATTTTGGTTATTGTATGCGTTATTGCCTGTGTTATTAGTCTTTTCTTTTTTTGGGTGGAAGATGCTCCATTGATTTTTAAGCATGTGGTTTTTGAAAGAAAAACTAATAGATTTGGCTGATACAAGAGGAGAGAAAAAGAAAAGTGGATCTGATAAAATATAATGTTTATGTTATACTGACCCGACGAAACGAAGAAAACTAGGACTTCAATATTTTAAATCTGAAATGAAGCAGAAACGGTTGATACTTGATAATTAGCCACTACCAAACAACACCACCATTAAACATGCAGATTAATACGACAAAGACATTTAGCTACAACTGCCCTTCATAGAGAAGATATTCTTGGCAAAACCAATAAGTTATTCGATTCCAGCTCAGAGGTCTTTTGCTTGCAACTTTTTAGTACGTAAAACAAATACATGCATCTGTTATCCTCCTCACAAAATAAGATAATGAGTTATCCTCCGAAAATAACATAGCATAAGGCAAACAGAGATTTCAACAAAAAGGTTCAAATTATGAAAATCTGTAGCGTATAAAGATTAGCATCCAAGAAATTAACACAAGAAAGAACAATATAAGTAATATATGTAGCTTATATCTCATGTAGTCAAATAAATAGAATGAAAGCTTGACTAGTTAATACAAATATTACAAGGCCGAGGCATGTTTATATACCTAAGTATATAAAGAAACTGGAAGTGTTATCTAATCAGATTAGAAAATGGAAGGCATAGGCTAGACTATAATTTTATTATAACTAAGATATACAAACAAGAATATAACTTAAAGCATGCAATCTACTTTATTATAGAAATAGGGTAACCAGCGAGACAAATGACAGGGATTCAAGTTTAAGAATGCACACATGCTTCAAATAAAATCATGCAAGCAAGCTACAGATTCAAAACCATTTTCTGCTCCTTTTTCGTTGAACAGATGGGTAATCTTTATATAGTAGATGTGTGAAATACCAAAATCCTTTGCATCTATGAATATCGAAATTCAAAACTAAATATTTTAACCAAGTCATCTCCTAATATCTTTTGTTTACTAGTCATGCTCTGTTTTGAAACAAAACTGAGCTACTGAGGTCTCCATTTTGTTTCAAAACTGAAGTCATGCTCAGTTTTGAAAAAAAACTGAGCTTTCAGTTTTGTTTCAAAATTTCAAAAGTGAGCTCTCAATTTTGTTTCAAAACTGAGATCTCATCTTTGAGTCAAAACTGCTTTTAGTTATGTTAATTCTTCAAGTCTGCCAGCACACATACATAGCAGCATAAAGGAAATCAAAACATTCAACAACAAACATGAAGACTATTGGCAATGGAGTTCGAATAATGGAAAATTTTCATTTAAATCTGTTTAGGATGGTATTAGAGAAAAAAGAGAGATACAACAGTGGCATAGCACTGTATGAAACAATTTTTGTGCTCCTAATGACTACATATTTTGCAATATCAAACAAGCTGCCTACAAAGTAAATTCATAAACTTTCATGAAAATTCCAAAAAATGAGTAAAAAAAGTGTGAAAAGAGAAGAAAGTCACAAGGTCAGAGGTTCAAACAATACAAAAATCATCGTAAAATATTAAGTAAAGTGCAAACCATTTTTCCTTTTTTCTAGAAAAAGTCAAAATGTTTCAAAAATTTTAAAGAAAAATATAAGATCTTCGAAAATAATTCAAATACTTTCCAAACTTCAGTTCTTGTTTTCTGCAATTCACGGTTCTTTATCTTTTCAAAATAATTATGTATCTCATATCCCAGTCTAATGTGAGATTAAATATTGATCTCATGCTCACTTCAACTAACATGACATAAATTTAAATCGAAAAGTATGTGACATTTTAGCTTGTGTATTTTCATGAAGACCACTCTAAGTTGTCCTCGTTTAATAGATAAGACTGGATCAATCACCCAATAATCATCAATGAACACCGACCATTTCATGGTTGATGTATGAAAACCCCAAACGTAACATACTTATACCAATGACTAACACACTAATGTCTCCATATATATGGCTAAGCTTTTAATATAAGGTTTTTCCAAATGGATAGAGATAACAATTTCTACTAGAACTAAATGTATATTGTGAAGGATTTATGAAACGGGTAGGTGATTTGGGTACCGTTTAACTTGAAGATAACTGATATAGTCAGCACTTGAAATCTTTATACATTTCACACAGAAATCCCACAAAGTAAATTACTCAAACATCTTATGCGCAGATAGAGCAAAACAAATATCTTCTTTCGATATTTGTGTCCAGCAACCTATTTAACTGCAATCATACCACGAAATATATATCTACTCTTATAGCTCACAATTTAACTTTAGTCGTAGTATTGAAACTCAAAATAATTAGTAAAATACTATTGTCATCTTCAAAACTTAAAAGGAAAAGAATAATACCAGTGGCTAGTAGTAGGAGTTATCACGTGAGTTTTATCTTAAGCTATCGTCTTTGTATTCCTATATAATTATTGGGACAGAGATATGAAGATATATGCTATTCAAAACTACTAAAACATCAAAAATAGTGAAAACAATGAAAAAAATATCGGTTTAATACTACATTACAAACCCAAAACATAGGTATCATTGATTCCTATGCAACAAAAAATAGAAACATTTTACTAGTGGCTACCAGAGATCTGATAATGAGCAATGATTTGAAATCGAACTAAAAACTAGGGTAAAAAAATGCTCACCGAATTTTCTATTCTCGACCGATGCAGGGCAACCACAAGTAGGAAAATCAAAGTGGAAAGGGAATCTGCCGAGTCTAGAGCAACCGCGGGTAGGGAAATCGAAGAGGAAAGGGAAACCACTGAGTTTAGCTAGCGATAGAGAAATCCACGAGGAGGATGATGGATTGAAATCGAAATGACTTTGGGGGAAATTGAAATTGAGGAAGAGGGAAAGGAATACTGTGTGAAGAAATTGGAAAACGGAACTTCTTTTAACCTACAGGGAAAATGAAGACCACGTTAAGGCGGCAAACCAAAATGTTTTTGTCAGCATTAAACCCTAAAAACAATACTATGAATACATTTTCTACCGCTTTCCATGTTTGAACGCTGAGAATGAATGCTGTCGAAACTAAATTTTGTTGTAGTGATGTTAAGTAAGTTTTATAAAAATTAAACACATAAATAATTAAGTTTATAAAAAATAATTAAGTTTTATAAAAAATTAGCCAAGTTGACCAAATGTTTATAAAATTAACTTATTTTGATAAAATTTAACTAAGTTAGCTAAGTTTATAAAAATTACCTAAGTTAACCAAGTTATATAAAAATTAAATAATTTTCTAAAAGTTAACCAAGTTTTATAAAACTTAAATAAATTCATAAATATTAGCTAAGTAATAGAAATAATTAAATAAGTTAACCGAGTTTTATAGAAATTAAATAAGTTTCTGAATATTAACGAAATTTTATAAAACAAATAAATAAATTAATAAAAATTAACTAAGTTTTATAAAAATTAACTAAACATTAACCAAACGTATAAAAGTTAACTAATTTGTATAATAGCTAACTAAGTTTATAAAAATTAATTAAGTTTGAAAAAATACATTTATAAAAATAACCAAGTTAATAAAATTTAACTAATTTTTACAAAAGTTAACCAAGTTTTATAAATGTTTGACTAAATTAACTAAGCTTGTAAAACTTTATTGAGTATTTTAAAAATTAAATAAGTTCATAAAAATTAACCATGTTTTACAAAAATTTAACTAAATTAACTAAGTTACTAAATAATTTATTAAGTTTATAAAAATTAACTATGTGTGATTGGTTAGGCTATTACTTCAGATTGAGCCACTACTGGTTAGGCCCTATTACCACTTGATTCGACCGTGCATCTTCCATTTTCTAACATTTTACCAATTCTTCAAATTGCTCCCTATACCTTAAATCCCTAAATTTAATGTCCATCCAAGCTCTCAAATAATCATCACCCATTTTAATTCAGTTAAAGCTTCTTTAAGTATCTCCTTTAGTCAATGTCACACTATTAGTCATTTCTGTTTCAGTTTTCCCCTAGGAATGCAATCATCTTCAGCCATTTTTAATGAAACTAAAAAGTTGAGGTAACTTTATTGTACTCTTGTTGGTTTAAATGGCAGTCAAAGATAATGCAGGTACTAGATTGTATTGTTTGAAATATTTTGTTAGGAATCAAAGTTTTCACCCGAACGATGTGATCTGTACTAGAATTGACTTCACTTTTACTATGATTAAGGTTATAGCCTTTCAAATTTTTATTTATGTTTTATTTTGCTAATTTTTGAACTTTTATTTTACAGGTAGATAGATATCTTTGATGCAAAAAAGTAGTACATGCCGTAACAAGCTATCGATTCGAATTTTTTTAATGCCAGAACTACAGTTTGGTTTGTATGCTTGTATGGATTACTGCTTTTGGTCATTGACTATTATTTGTTCTCAATTGTTCATGAAATAATATAGGTGTATTACATATGTTTTGATGTAAGAATATTCCGTACGTTGATTATGTAATGTTACATGTTGATTATGGGATGTGATTAATATAACATGTTGATTGTGAAATGTACGAATAGTATGTAATGGGCTGATTTAAATTATGTTATATATATTTGGTATATAAATTGTCATTAATGTGTATAGAAATGGAATCTATTGGTGGGGAAATGAAAATATTCTAAACGACGGCATTTCAAAAACGTGTGTTAACTTTCAATAGCGTTTATGGAGCGCTGTAAAAAGGTATTCTTAACAATGGAAAAACGTTGTAAGATGTACTCACAGCAATGTTAAACAACGATGTTAAAAAATTTCCATAGCAAAATTTTAACGTCGTATATATTTAACACAACACAAAGATAAACGTTATAAAAACGTTATATTAGCAAGGCAGAAACGCTGTTAAATATATTTGAGAACGAAAGTGGAACGCTATGAAAAGTGTCTTACTCATCAGCATAAACGCTATGAAATGTATTGATGACATCAAGAAAACGCTACTAAAACGGACATTTTATAGCATTTTCACTACTACAATGGTATGTTCCGAACCTATAATGGCATGTCGTTATACATGGTAGTTAAAACGCTGTTAAATCCTTTTACAGCAAATTTGAAACGTTGTTAAAGGCCCAGTTTGTAGTAGTGTATGTATGATTTCAAAAGGTTTTTGAAATAAAACCTGGGTATTGTGTTCTTGGATTCCTTAAAAGAAAATGTTTTCAAAATAAAAGGATATTTTGATTAATCAGGTTAAATTTAATAAGGAGATTTAATAAACTTTGTTTATTCAAAACCATGCCTTTTGATTTTAACATCTAGGATATGAAGAGTTGTTTGATGTTATTAGGCCGGCTAATAGATATTTTTACCATAGAAGTGTCTAAGAAAAAGTAGAATTAAAAATAAGATGTTTGTATATACTCTTAGGAGGTAGAAGAGTATTATATAAGTTAATAAATTTAAAAATTGATTATTGTGAAGCATGGTGGGACGGTAGAAAGTAGTTAGATAGTAAGAATAGTTAGATCAATACGTAAGTTGTATGAAGATCATTTCTCCTTTCTACATAGTTTTCGATCCTAGATTCGAATATATGACTGAAGGTGTTTTATGCCATTTCGAATAAGGATTTATCACTTGATTTTTTATGGCATGCATTGATGAGGGTTCTTACGTCGAACCAAAATTTGTCTATCATAGTTTATGGCTATGCAAAGAGAACAAAGGTTTCTAATCAAGAGGCTCGATCAAAGACCGCACTAGGAAGTCGGGTGAGTGATATCAGTTCGGAAGTAAAGTTATGTGTTCAAGTGAATGATCAAATCAGATTTTACATAGGGATAATCTATGTACTTCATACGGAATGATGAGTAGTTTAAGTGTTTCGGGGAATTAAGGTTGTGGTACAATTCCGGGGATGAAAATCTGTTAAGGGGTGAAGAGTGTAATGACTCAGAATTTTACGGCTTTAATTTGTGAATATTTAATAAATTTTAAATATTAAAATAATAGGTTTTATAATTAAAATATAACACTTTTAAAATAATAAATGATGGCAAAATAAATTTGTAACGACCCAGGATTTTGCCACATTGAAATAGGCTATTTAAATATATTTTATATAATCAATAAATGGATTTTTATTAGCAAATAAACCTATTTTAATTATTTAATAATGATGATAAAATAATTTTCAAATTTTTTTTACCAATATAAATAGTTCAAATAAAAATAGAAAATGTGATCGAAGAACTTTTTATGAAATTTCGACATTTCGGCTACGAAAAGTTATCGGGAAATATTGTGCACACTAGTGTACACATGCACACACTTATAAACTAGGGTTCGATAAATTTTTGCAAACAATATAGATGCATATACATGTATACATACATGAATACTTATATATACATATACATTCATGATATGACCACTTATGCATATTTATATATATATATAACCTAGATTAGTACCTAAACATCACCAAAACAACTAGGATAAGTACTTGGAAGTATGGTGGAAGTGGGTACCAGGGGAGAACGTGTATTATGCGGATGGTGGGAGGTATGGCAAGCATGTTTTCATTAGAAGTTTATTATTATTTTTTAGTAAAAGTCATTTTACTAAATTACCCCTCTCATTTTCTATAAATACCTCCTCATTCTCTTTATTTTTCCTTTGTTCATCTCCTTCTTATTTTCAAGTTCCTCCACTTCTACCATTCATAGATTTCATCTCTTTTCCCTAAGAGAAAAGTTAGTGCATATACTCTAAAACCAAGTCTAAAATCACCTACATTCATATACATACTCTATTCCACAATAAGCAAGCTCGGTCGCCCCAAAAACTCCAAGGGCCGAGCCTCTTTGCTGTTGGGCAGAGCCCAATGCACCCCAAGGCCGAACCATATTTTCTTTCCCGACGTCCAAAAGTTGAGTTTTTACAAGGAGAAGCTAGGTCTATTAGTCGATCGGAGATTTTGATAGCTTTGGTTTAAAGTTCTACTTAGTTTGGTGAGTAAAGTTTCTCTTTTTGAATCAAGATACTAACCTTGAATTTGATGTATAAATGGTAGTAAATAATGATGCTTGGTTGTGTAGGTATGATGTGAATTAGTTACGCTTGAGCTTGTTGGAAGTGTTGATGATTTGTTTGTGCATATGCATGTTATGTATGTTGTAGTTAAATTTGAAATTTGAAGTTAGTTTGTAACAACCCGCATATTTTACGATTCGTATATTTAAATGTTTAATTTAAATATAGCATCGTTAGTCGGATTTTAGTCCGAAAAAGTCACTATTCGTAAAAGAACAGTCGAATTAGTGAAAAGTCTATGTGGATCGTGCTATTTGGAAGTATCTATTTGAAAACACTATCAAATAGATATTCAGACGTCTGAAATGAGGCATTCAGACGTCTGAAATTGCTCAAGTCAAACCAGAAAGGAAATAGGCTAAAATTGCCATTTTCAGACGTCTGAAATGAACGATTCAGACGTCTGGATATTGTTCTAGACAACATTTGTTTTTCCAGATTCAAACGTCTGAATCGTTCATTTCAGACGTCTGAATGAAGATAGAAAACTCCTATTTTTCCAGATTCAGACGTCTAGTTTGGACATTTCAGACGTCTGAATGAAGAATGAAATTGAGATTTAACAATTTGGACTTGAGACCACTTCCATTGAGTCAAAAATGGTGTTTGCGACTTTTTTGAGTATAAACATCGATATGTTTGGAGTTGAGTGAATTTTGTTTTTTTCATATAGGGCTTTGGGCTTGGGTTTGGGTTTCACCCAACTCATACTATACCCTAACTCAGCCCCCTCTCCTCTCCATTCACTCATTTCATTTCCTAACACTTCAAGCTTTAGAAAAAATGGGGGAATAGAAAAGGAATTAGAAATTCCTAAGCCCTAGATTCATTTGCAAATCCAAGTTTTAGCTCCAAAATCAAAGAAGAAGCTTAGGTAAGCATCCTCTTCATCTTTTCCAACTCATTCTCTCTTCGATATCAAAAATTTCCTAAACCTAACTTAGGAAATGTTCTTCTTTTTGAGCTTAGATTCAAGCTTCTTGGGTTGAAGTGAAGAGTGGTTGATCTTTCCTTTGTGATTAAGCTTCTCATTCATTGTTTTTGGGTTAAAAGGTGAGTTTTTGAACTCACATCTACATCTATATCTTTGATAGTGTTAGGTAGCAATTCCTAACATATATATTCCTTGTCCATTTGTTTTTGAATTGAATTGGTTTGATGAATATTCCAATTTTTGGCATTTGAAGTCAAAATCTATGAAAAATCCTTATATGGTTGTTTGGGCATGTTGGTCGGAGTGTATTGGTGAGTCTTTAAGGTTGGGTAGTCGTTTGGCGTAAACCCCTAGCCATCGTCACTCATCGGATTGCTTCCGATATGATTTGGCCATCATTGGCCTAGGCAAAGTATTGCCTGAGCTCCAGTTTTAGATGTATGAAATATACAATTCAGACGTCTAAATCTGCTTGCTTCAGCCCCATTTTCCTATTTTGCTTGAGATTCCAATGTTAATCGATTCGTGATTATCCGATTTGTTGTTATCATTTATTATCGATTTTGATGACTTCTATTTCGGGATTTTTGGGTATATCCATTTTGATGGATTCGGCATCGATTTCTATGGATTTGATTCATGTCTTCGTATGTGGATTTTGGTGATTGATTGTTTCTACAATCATTTTTATGACTTATCACTTCTAAATACAAAGGTATCTATACTAATAGTAAATACTCAAACTCTTTCATCAAAACGATTTCAACACTACTTTTAAATACAAAGCTCGTTTTAAAACAATTTTCCAATCTATTAGTATATACAACCTTTACCTCATTCGTATGAGAAATCTAATTAAACGGCTTAGTGAAACAAGTGGTATGAAACGCTTGCGTTTACTTTGTCGGTTAATTCTTGGACTTGTTCGATTGAACTCTTGTGACAATTTTCGAGTGGAAATCTACAATTTGTTTGTAAATATTTAAGTTAAGCTAGTGGTTATGGGACATGAAGCTAAACTCATTTATTTAGTAGCTTAGTGTAATCGACACTTCTTGATGATCAATGATGATCATTTTATGATTTAGACTAGCGATATGCGATGTCTCTTTCTCCACGTGGGGGACTATACCCTATTATGTTGAGCTTCGTCTCATTTTTATGGGCTAGCAACCCATGGTCTTTGGACCGTTCTTGGAGCATTCGGCTCGATAAGTCGGTGCATGGGGTGTATCTTTTTAGGTGCATCGATGTCCGACTATACATGGGGCGTATCTTTTCAGGTGCGTCGATGTTAGTTTATACATGGGGCATATCTTTTCAGGTGCGTCGATGTTCGACTGTGCATGGGGCGTATCTTTCCAGGCGCGTCAATGTTCGGTTTATGGTTAGCGACCATGGAATAGCGTTCCGTTTGTGATACACGTGTTGGTGAGTTTTTATGCTCCCGTTTGTGATAGGCCTTCCCCCTTTGTGGTTTCTGGATTTCTGGTTGTGATTTCTAGAATTTGTGTTTCACCAATTTTCGTGGATTGGCATTGATTCGTTTTGTCAATATTTGTGTTTTGGTGAATTATTAAAGAATGTGATTCTTTTTTGTGCTTCGAGATGTTTTGAGATATTGTATGATTTTTGTTGTTATTTGATGTGTGCTTGACATAGTATGGCATTTTATTTTTATCATACTTTTTTGTTATATCTCTTATCCTATCTCATTTTATCTGATATTTATAGCTAGACTGATCCATTTATTATTTTCTTATTAAATAATACTCGGGTCAGACCGGGATATTTCAGGTGCTCCTGCTTGACTTCTTATCAGGGTCCTTCACCTGACTTTTGGGCTAACTACTTTAGATCAGTAGTTTTGGTTATTATACATTTGAGCTATAGACTCCTTGATGTATAATTATTCTTTTGTCTAGCACTTGTATCTATTCTTTTGTGATGTAGTGGATCTTGTTTGACCACTACTTTGATGTACACCTTTATGTGTTATATTCATATCTGATTCTGCCTTTGTGATATGAATCTCTGTGACTGATTTGTGTTATGTTTATTTCTATATTTGTTTCCGAAGGCCTCATAGCCACTATGTGGTAGCTTTGAGTTTGTATTTGATATGTCGGATTTCCTCTTGAAATGAAACGTAAGTCATATTATCTGACATATTATCGGTACCCGCACAAAGCAATTACACATATGGTCGCTCCTCAACAGCGTTATTCTTCATGCTAGTCGACGCCATTACCCCGTAGTGTCCTTGGCTAGCGCGAGTATAGAGGTGGGGCGTCACAGCATGGTACCAGAGCCAAACTTCGGAACAATGTAGAATAATCTAGCAAGGATCATCGTCCTAAGTCTTTCTTAGGAATCGTGCCATAGGATTTAATTCGAGTCTTCGTACCGTTCTATCCTATTTCTTTTTATGATGCCTTGTTTTATCAATCAAGATTGTTTGATATTCATTTTGTGAATAACCTTTTTCTTCTTCTTTCTTTCTTAAAGAAGAGAAATGGTTAGACCAGGCCGTCCCGGCGCCGGTCAATCTAGTGCTACTCCCTAGGATGGAGTATTTATGTCAGCTCAACAACTTTTAGGTCTTGTGAACAATGCCCGAGCTGCCGGACCCATTCCAGCGCCAACTCATCCTAAATCCGGGTTTGCATGCTTGTGCAGAGATTATACCGCTTTGGGTGGAAGGCCATTCAAGGGTTCCGAAAATGTTATAGAAATCCAAGTTTGGCTTAGATCATGCGATCGCATCTTTTCCCGCATGGATCTTATTGATTCACTTCGAGTCCAAGTGGCTTCTAGCATGCTCCAAGAAAGAGCATTAGATTGGTATGAGCTTTTGATTTCTGAAATTATCGAAGCAGATCTTACTTGGGAGCAATTCCGGGAAAGATTCGAATTGAAGTTTGTGCCGGAGGCTGAAAAAGTAACTTTAGCCCGACGCTTTATTGACCTTGTTCAAGGTGAATCTTCCATGGCAGATTATGTCGCATCTTTTGAATCTCTCTCTAAGTATGGGATCGAATATATTAATACCCCATTAAATAAAAATCAGAGATTTGTCTATAGGTTGAATAAGAACCTCAAAAAGCCTTTACTTTTGAAACTAGAAGTTTCTTTCGATCAGCTTGTAGATATCGCTCTTCGACTTGAAGAGACCGATAGAGAAAGTGATGTTGAAGTTATGCGTGCCAAATAGAACTTCGACATTAACATGAAGAGGCCTATTAAGTTCAAAGGCCCCAATCCCAACAAGAAAGGGAAGCAAGAAACTTCGGTAGCAAAGACTCCTACCTCTAGTCGTGGACGATGCTACAATTGTGGTCTTACGGACCACTATGCAAATGAGTGCCCGAAACCATTTTTTGTCGTTATTGCAAAATTTTGGGCCATCTTATATCTACATGTCCCATACTCCAAAGTAGGAGAGAGGGAGAGTTGAATGTCGTGCAAGCTCCTAGTGACACTTCTCTTGGTCAAGGTATTTTCTATCCTCGATGATATTTGTTTTGTGATTATCTTATTCGAGTTCTTTTTGATTTGGGTTCATCTCATTATTTTATATCAAAAGAACTTGATGATTCTTCCTCTTTTAATATTATGGGCTTAATGACTTCATTGAGAATTGCGAATTCGAATAATGGATCCGCAACACTCAATTTACTTTGTGAAAAAATGTCGAGATTATTTTGTGTGATTATTCTTTTCGATCCGATTTGCATGTTATGCGTTACTTAGGCTTCGAAATTGATTTTTTTTAGAAAGGGTTGGCTTGATCATTATGAAGCCCACATCCTATGTCCTGAGCGGACTATCTTTCTTCAACATCCTCAATCTGTTAAGCAGATTTCTTTTGTTCTTAATGATTTTGATTTTCAAATTCGATGGCATCATTTTATTCTTTAAAACCCACTTGATGAGGAAAGTGTTATTTCTCTCATTCAAGTAGTTTGTGAATTTTCTGGTATATTTGAGCTTGTCTTAGGATTATCACCTAAGCATTCTATTGTGTGGTGCTAAGGTCTTTTCAGCTCGACCTTGCCACCAGTTTTCATCAGCTACGAGTCGCGGAGGATAGCATTCCACTTAACGCATTCCGCACTCGTTATGATTCTTGTGAGTGGTTCGTTATGTCATTCGGTTTGACGAACCTTCTACCTTATTTCATCCATCTTATGAATCGAGTATTCTACGAATATCTCGATGAGTTTATCCTTGTATTTATTGATTATGGATGAAAACAACAATTTAAAATTTGAAAATCTTTTTAATAAGATATTTATAAGTATGATTGGATTTTGTTCTTAAAACGAGCAAAGAATATTTGTAAAATTTTTGACTTGTTTATCATATAGAAGATGATTTTGTGTTATTTTGCCCGTTGAATGCTTTAAGAATTCTAGTCGATGCGCTTGATCAACGTTATCGATAGGAGTCTCCTAACGCTAAGGTGAGACAGTTAGACACAATAAGTTGACTTGTAAAAAGTAAAAATTTTCTAGAAAGATTATTACATGAAGTTAACTGTAATTTTGAAAGTTTTAGCTTTTCAGGAAGGAGGATCATTTAAAAGAACTCTTTTCCGATACTCCTATTCTTGTGATTCCCGAAGGGGAATCAAGACTTTATTGTTTTTACCGATACTAGTCGTATTGGTTAGGGTGCCATTCTCTTGCTAAGGAAATGTGTTTTATCATATGCTTCTTGACAATTAAAGCTTGTCGAGACTAGATATGCCACTCATGATCTAGAGCTCGCGACCATTGTTTTCGCTCTTAGAATTTGGCTCCTTATCTTTTGGGAGAGAAATTTGTTCTCTACTCCGATCATAAATCTTTGAAATATTTATTTTCTCAATAGGAACTTAATTTGCGTCAACAACGTTGGCTCGAGTTCCTTGCATCTTATGATCTTGATATTCTTTGTACTCCGGAAAAGGGTAATCGTGTTGCCGATGCCCTTAGCCGAAAGCAACAAGCAGTTGTTTCCATGATGATATCTGAATGGAGTGATCTCGAGACTTTATCCACTTATGAGATTCGAGATCGTGAATCCAATTCATGTTCATCTCTTGTTTTGTGTAGCCTTGAGGCTCATCCTTCTCTTTCGGACCGTACCTCTTTTGGCTAAACTCTATGTCCGATTAAATTGCATGGAGTTCCAACTTCTATTGTTAGCGATTGTGATCCATTATTTTACTAGTGGATTTTGGTAAGGCCTTCAAAAGCTTTGGGAACAAAGCTTAATTTAGCACCGCTTATCATCCTTTGTCCGATGGACAAACCGAGCGTGTGAATCAAACTCTTAAAGATCTCCTTCGTGCACGTGTTCTTGATTTTGGTGGAAGTTGGGAAGATCATATTTCTCTTGTTGAGTTTTCCTATAATAATAGCTTCTAATCTTGTATTGGTATGGCACCTTTCGAGGCACTCTATGGAAGGCTATGTCGATTCCTTCGTGTTGGCTTAAAGCCGGTGTGAAGCTGGTTTTAGATCTAGTCTTTATTGGTGTTCATTTGTGTTTCACCTATGAGGGGTGTTGTGTGTTTCAGTCGATCAGGAAAGTTAGCACCTCATTATGTTGGTCCATTTCCCATCACCGAACGTATTGGTTCTGTGACTTATCGCTTTTTATTACCGGCACAATTTTTTTTTGCTATTTGTGACGTTTTCCACGTCTCTCAACTACGAAAATACCTTAGGAATTATGATTCTATTCTTGAGCCCGGTGTATTTGAAGAAATTGAAGTTTCACCGGATTTGACTTATGAGCAACATTCTATTCGTATCATTACTTCGGAGGTTAAACGCCTTCGAAATAAAGATATTCTTCTTGTGAAAGTTCAATGGTCCTCAAATCCTAAGGATTTATCTTGGGAATCTTGAGAATTCATCGAGCAAACACATCCAGACTTACACTTTCATGCTCTTTATGGTGAACTTCTTATTTCAAATTTTCTTTTGTGTTGATATGCTTTTATGGTTGTTACTTTTTATTTTCCTCTTAATTATTACGAGGACGCAATTTCTTTAAGGAGGGGAGTCTGTAACAACTCGCATATTTTACGATTTATATATTTAAATGTTTAATTTAAATATAGCATCGTTAGTCGGATTTTAGTCCGAAAAAGTCACTATTCGTAAAAGAACAGTCGAATTAGTGAAAAGTCTATGTGGATCATGCTATTTGGAAGTATCTATTTGAAAACACTGTCAAACAGATATTCAGACGTCTGAAATGAGGTATTCAGACGTCTGAAATTGCTCAAGTCAAACCAGAAAGGAAATAGGCTAAAATTGCCATTTTCAAACGTCTGAAATGAACGATTCAAACGTCTGGATATTTTTCTAGACAACATCTGTTTTTCCAAATTCAGACGTCTGAATCGTTCATTTCAGACGTCTGAATGAAGATAGGAAAGTCCTATTTTTCTAGATTCAGACGTTTGGTTTGGACATTTCAGACGTCTGAATGAAGAATGAAATTGAGATTTAACAATTTGGACTTGAGACCACTTCCATTGAGTCCAAAATGGTGTTTGCGACTTTTTTGAGTATAAACATTGATATATTTGGAGTTGAGTGAATTTTGTTTTTTTTCATATAGGGATTTGGGCTTGGGTTTGGGTTTCACCCAACTCATACTATACCCTAACTCATCCCCTCTCCTCTCCATTCACTCATTTCATTTCCTAACACTTCAAGCTTTAGAAAAAATGGGGGAAGAGAAAAGGAATTAGAAATTCCTAAGCCCTAGATTCATTTGCAAATCCTAGTTTTAGCTCCAAAATCAAAGAGAAGCTTAGGTAAGCATCCTCTTCATCTTCTCCAACTCATTCTCTCTTCGATTTCAAAAATTTCCTAAACCTAACTTAGGAAATGTTCTTCTTTTTGAGCTTAGATTCAAGCTTCTTGGGTTGAAGTGAAGAGTGGTTGATCTTTCCTTTGTGATTAAGCTTCTCATTCATTGTTTTTTGGTTAAAAGGTGAGTTTTTGAACTCACATCTACGTCTATATCTTTGATAGTGTTAGGTAGCAATTCCTAACATATATATTCCCTGTCCATTTGTTTTTGAATTGAATTGGTTTGATGAATATTCCAATTTTTGGCGTTTGAAGTCAAAATCTATGAAAAATCATTATATGGTTGTTTGGGCATGTTGGTCGGAGTGTATTGGTGAGTCTTTAAGGTTGGGTAGTCGTTTGGCGTAAACCACTAACCATCGACAC
This sequence comes from Allium fistulosum, assembly GCA_030737815.1. NCBI lineage: Eukaryota > Viridiplantae > Streptophyta > Magnoliopsida > Asparagales > Amaryllidaceae > Allium > Allium fistulosum. The sequence continues at coordinate 769,171,762 of CM060905.1, read as the reverse complement.
TCATCTGATTGCTTCCGATATGATTTGGCCATCATTGGCCTAGGCAAAGTATTGTCTGAGCTTTAGTTTCAGACGTCTGAAATATACAATTCAGATGTCTAAATCTGCTTGCTTCAACCCCATTTGCCTATTTTGCTTGAGATTCCAATGTTAATCGATTCGTGATTATCCGATTTGTTGTTATCATTTATTATCGATTTTGATGACTTTTATTTCGGGATTTTTGGGTATATCCATTTTGATGGATTCGGCATCGATTTCTATGGATTTGATTCACGTCTTCGTATGTGGATTTTGGTGATTGATTGTTTCTACAATCATTTTTGTGACTTGTCACTTCTAAATACAAAGGTTTCTATACTAATAGTAAATACTCAAACTCTTTCATCAAAACGATTTCAACACTACTTTTAAATACAAAGCTCGTTTTAAAACTGTTTTCCAATCTATTAGTATATACAACCTTTACCTCATTCGTATGAGAAATCTAATTAAACGGCTTAGTAAAACAAGTGGTATGAAACGCTTGCGTTTACTTTGTCGGTTAATTCTTGGACTTGTTCGATTGAACTCTTGTGACAATTTTCGAGTGGAAATCTACAATTTGTCCGTAAATATTTAAGTTAAGCTAGTGGTTATGGGACATGAAGCTAAACTCATTTATTTACTAGCTTAGTGTAATCGACACTTCTTGATGATCGATGATGATCATTTTATGATTTAGACTAGCGATGTGCGATGTCTCTTTCTCCGCGTGGGGGACTATACCCCGTTCTGTTGAGCTTCGTCTCATTTTTATAGGCTAGCGACCCATGGTCTTTGGACCATTCGTGGAGCATTCGACTCGATAAGTCGGTGCATGGGGTGTATCTTTTTAGGTGCATCGATGTCCGACTATACATGGGGCGTATCTTTTCAGGTGCGTCGATGTTAGTTTATACATGGGGCGTATCTTTTCAGGTGCGTCGATATTCGACTGTGCATGGGGCGTATCTTTCCAGGTGCGTCAATGTTCGGTTTATGGTTAGCAACCATGGAATAGCGTTCCGTTTGTGATACACGTGTTGGTGAGTTTTTATGCTCCCGTTTGTGATAGGCCTTCCCCCTTTTTGGTTTCTGGATTTCTGGTTGTGATTTCTAGAATTTGTGTTTCACCAATTTTCGTGGATTGGCATTGATTCGTTTTGTCAATATTTGTGTTTTGGTGAATTATTGAAGAATGTGATTCTTTTTTGTGCTTCGAGATGTTTTGAGATATTGTATGATTTTTGTTGTTATTTGATGTATACTTGACATAGTATGGCATTTTGTTGTTATCATACTTTTTTGTCATATCTCTTATCCTATCTCATTTTATCTGATATTTATATCTAGACTAATCCGTTTATTATTTCCTTATTAAATAATACTCGGGTCAGACCGGGATATTTTAGGTGCACCTGCTTGACTTCTTATCAGGGTCCTTCACCTGACTTTTGGGCTAACTACTTTAGATCAGTAGTTTTTGTTATTATACATTTGAGCTATAGACTCCTTGATGTATAATTATTCTTTTGTCTAGCACTTGTATCTATTCTTTTGTGATGTAGTGGATCTTGTTTGACCACTACTTTGATGTACACTTTTATGTGTTATATTCATATCTGATTCCGCCTTTGTGATATGAATCTCTGTGACTGATTTGTGTTATGTTTATTTCAATATTTGTTTCTAAAGGCCTCATAGCCACTATGTGGTAGCTTTGAGTTTGTATTTGATATGTCGGATTTCCTCTTGAAATGAAATGTAAGTCATATTATCTGACATATCGGTACTCGCACAAAGCAATTACACAGATGGTCGCTCCTCAACATCCTTATTCTTCGTGCTAGTCGACGCCATTACCCCGTAGTGTCCTTGACTAGCGTGAGTATAGAGGTGGGGCGTTACAGTATGGTATCAGAGCCAAACTTCGGAGCAATGTAGAATAATCTAGCAAGGATCATCGTCTTAAGTCTTTCTTAGGAATCGTGCCATAGGATTTAATTCGAGTCTTTGTACCGTTCTATCCTATTTCTTTTTATGATGCCTTGTTTTATCAATCAAGATTGTTTGATATTCATTTTGTGAATAACCTTTTTCTTCTTCTTTCTTTCTTAAAGAAGAGAAATGGTTAGACCAGGCCGTCCCGGTGCCGGTCAATCTGGTGCTACTACCCAGGATGGAGTATTTATGTTAGCTCAACAACTTTTAGATCTTGTGAACAATGTCCGAGCTGCCGGACCCGTTCCAGCGCCAACTCATCCTAAATCCGGGTTTGCACGCTTGTGCAGAGATTATACTGCTTTGGGTGGAAGGCCATTCAAGGGTTCAAAAAATGTTATAGAAATCCAAGCTTGGCTTAGATCATGCGATCGCATCTTTTACCGCATGGATCTTATTGATTCACTTCCAGTCCAAGTGGCTTCTAGCATGCTCCAAGAAAGAGCATTAGATTGGTATGAGCTTTTGATTTCTGAAAGGTGTTTCCAACTTTATCTTATGTTTTAAAGTGTAAAGATAGATTTTTGAAGTTAATTTGCTTAAAAACCAAGTTTTGAAATTACGGGTACGTATAGCGATAGTCGCTATACGCATAGTTCGGAAAATCTAGCTATTTTTCTAATCTAAACTTGTTTTAACTTAAAAAAAATTAGAAAATGTTTTCTAACTTTAATTTAGTAATTAGAGAACAATTATTTAATTATCTAATGATTTTTTGATTGATTAATTAGTTAATTAAGGTAATTAGTACTTAATCATTTGTTAATAACGGTTTTTAAATTTAAATGTTAATCAATTAAGTTAATCATGATTTATTACTTAATTAAAGTTAATTATTATTTAATTATTGATTAAGGAGCAATTAATTATTATTTAATTATTTATTTAAGATGATTATTAATTAATTATTATTTTAAAAAAGGGTTTTATTTAATTAAGGTTTAATTACCTTTAATTAGTTTAATTACTATTTAACAAGGATTTGATTCCCATTTACAAGGATCTTAATTTATTTTAAAATCGCTTTGAGTTTAAGTAATCAGTTTTATTTTAAACTGTTTTCTTTTCAAGTTTGTTTTTAAATTAAGGGATTTATGTGTAGCTTACCCTTAAGTAATCCCCATATGATTAGGAAAACTAAATGACATCTATTAGCAGAATAAAATACCATTCTGCTATTACAATTAACTTGGACATTTACTTAAGTTGATTTATGGTTATATGTTGATCCCTTATATACCTGTTGTTATGTGGTGCTATGTTAAACTGGATAAGTAAAACCAAATTGAAAGCACCATTGTGGTCATTAAGCCTCCATTTGATTTCATAAGGATAAATATTTTATTTTCTTTTTGAAATGGCTGTTAGGTTATTGCATTTTGAACAAGATATTTAAAGGATGATTTGAAAAATGTTTTTACCAAAGATGTTTTAACTGATGGGAATGGTTTTTGATGTTATAAAAATAATTTTTTATAAAGAGTTTTATATTGGAAATTTATAGGGTGTTTTGGGTAAATGGATTTGAGTTTTTAAGAAAAGAAGATTTCATAAATAAGGGAGATTTATAAAATGGATTTGCTTATTAAAGGAAGCTAGATTGATTTAAGGATATTTAATAAGTTGTTTAAAAGGAAAGGTTTACAAAAAAGTTTATAAATGATTTCGGGGTATTTATAAAAGAAGTTTTAGAAAATGATTTGGATATCTATAAAGGAATTTATATCAATGGTTTTGAATATTTAAAAAAGGGCTTTATAAACGAATTTGGGAGTTTGGAAAGCATTTTGAAATGGATTTAGATTTCAAGTAAAAGAGATTTTATGAATGAAACAAATTTGATTAAAAAGAATTTATCAAAAAATATATAAAAAATAATTTGAGATTTGGGTTTCTCTAAACCGACCTTCTAAAAATGATGGTATGGAACATCCGTTCCACACTTAACACCGAGGGAATAGTGTTTAAGGCTGTCCTTACCTCCCATTTGAACAACAATTATTTAATCCTTTTTAACATGATTTGGAAGTAAGAAGTTATTCGAAAATACATTGTGAATATACTTATGTCAGAGAGGTAAACATATGAATGTTTTAGATAAATGTTTTGAAAAGAGATTTATTTAAATTAAGAATTGTTTTGAGGCTTAGTGGTGGCTATGGATAAATAAATCTCAAATGGCTTTGGTTGTTGTTTGTTTATTTGATAGTTAAATAACTGAATATCAAATATGGACCCAAAATGTAACTTTGGGAATATCTAGGAGAAACATTTGAGTCATATGGCATAGTCATCTCTAGTGATGTCGTACCATGCGTATAAATCTCGTTTCGTTCTCCTAGGACAAATAATAAGGAAATCCAACTACTAAAAGTAAGGAGGTGATCTCCACTCTTATCTTTAACTATTTATTTCCTAAAGAACTGGGGTTGAGTTTACTGGAAACTATCGAATGTTGTTTCAAAGAGATCGGGATCGGGTTTTCTATCTGAAAACCACTTCGACCCAAATCAAGCGTTTCGAGGTGAAGACATCTTGGAAATGATGGAATTGCAGACGGAGCTCTCAAGCATTTCGTTCAGTCCCAGAACGAACTTATATGGATGAATGCTAGCACTGCATTATTGCCTAGAGGGCAGTGTTAGCATTCCAAGTGGGAAATGCTATATAAAAAGGTAAAACATAGTCTCAAGCCTCATCAACTAGGAATGACTAAAACATGGGAGATGCAGCAGGGCTTAGTGGGTCGCTTCCAAGTAAGGTATGATCATCCCTATCTAGAGTCGATATTATCTCTCATTTGTATGTGTCGGGGCCCATTAAATAAGGGGTGATCATATTCGGTACTATCCAGTAAAGGGTAGGCCGGTCCAGTTGTAACAGCCTGTTTTTCTGTACTCTTTGAATCGACAATAAACTACACATGTCCAACTCAAATTGAACGAATAAGCGGATCATTAAGGGTAGAAAGAAAATCAAGACAAAACAGAATCTCACACGAAAGGAATAACATATATTATTTCAATAATAATCTTTACAACGGAAAATTTCAAAATACAATATCAGAGTCTAACCTAGATTCAGCCTGGATAGTTATAAACCTCTGTCCTTACAAATGCTGAAAACAAAAAAACAAATGCAATAGATGTAGTGGATAATGGAATACGTCCATACGTAGGTGAATATTTCCAACTCTCCTCTGGAAACTCCAAGCGTCTTCAACTAAACCTGAAACTACTCGGATCTGACCCAAGTATTAAAAATACACGGATCAGGCATGATAAACCAACGTGAGATACTCGAAATTTTAAATGTATAGATCATGATGATATTATCAAAACCTTTGAAAAGAGGGTATCTCATAAGACCATGCCTATACAGAAATACGGACGGGATTTTGCCTTATGATAACCAAAACACTTTTATACCAAAATAATTTGAAATTATTTTTAATGACATTCTTTTGAAAACACCTTTCAAATAAACTTATTCAAAGAAGGTATCAATATCTGGACTAATTTTAAGGTAATATATCCAGACTAGGTTAACGGAATATAGCGAACAAAATATATGATACCAAAAAGGGTAGCTAAAATGTTTACAAGTCATTACAGCTATTTTGGGACTACAATCAAAACCGTAAAGCTCATATTGGAATTGGATTTTCCAACATGATAGGGAACCTCAATAACCATGCATAGCAACTAGAACCCGATGGTTTTTCGTGCAAGGACTCACATACCACTATTCCTCATATTGCCACACTTCTTGATATCTGGTGGATTCTCATGCAAGGACTCACACTCCACTATATCATACAATAAGGGTCTCATATGGACACCTTGGTGACCTAGATCATACGTCGCTAGTCACCTTGAGGGATCATACACCACCCTCGTCATACTCAGCCTGAAATATGGAATATAGTTCTGTATCATTTTCGAGATGTGAGGCTTGGGAGTGAGGTTACGCTCAACTTAGACAAAGCCACGCATTTCGTACAAAACCACGCTTTGACCATAACAGGTTCCACTTTAAATGCCACATTGTCATTCCACGTCACATGACTAATTTCTAGAAAAGTATAATTTCCTGAGTTCGTATGTCTCGGGAAAGGGTGTCAAGCTAAAAGAAGTTGCCTTCTCCGCCACCAACTGATATACATTTATAGAAACCACTCAAATGTGATTTAGAATACAAAGTTAGACAAACATCCATACAAGTTCGTTCTGGGACTGAACAAAACCGAAGGCACTTCTCCTACCACATCCTTTTTGGGAATCACCCCTAGGATCAGTAGCGATTGGTCCTTGTAATTTGAAGATTTCAAAATATGGCAGGACCATTGCTATAATAAATGTCTCTATATTGGGAGCTACCCAGAGAATTTCAACAGCAGTCCCTTCGCTATGAAGATCTTCGGTCTTCAATAATCATCATCTTCAACATGTCTTCACTTTCGAACATGTACATTGGTTCGAAGTGATTTTCGGATAGAAATAACCCAAATCCGACCCTGGTTCCTTCGAAGCCAATTATCGATTTAAAAATGTTAAGCTCATATGTGATTATCAATCATCAATCAATTACTTCATCTTTTATTTAAATCAAATATCTTTCTTAGATATATTCTAATTTATTCCATTTTCTTTTCATGAGTATATGGAATCATTAAGCCTCATTTATTAAATTATTTGATTTATTAAACCTCCTTAGATCTTGGAATAATTCCAAATCCTTTTCTCTTTACTTAGGAAAACCATTCCAAATCATTCATTAAATCTTAGTCAAAGATTTCTTATATTCAAGTTATAACTTTTAACTTATGGAAAATATTCCCAAATCATTCATTAAATCTTAATCAAAGATTTCTTTCTTAACTTCAAATCATATTCTTGCAAATCAAAGATTTTCATAATAGAGCACTACTGCCACCTTAGATATGGTAAATTTCACCTCCAAGGACTAGTGGCAAAAATTTCTACATCATGAAGATCTTTGTCTTCAATATGTTTTATTTCGAAAATTAGTTTGAAGGGGTTTTCAGATAGGAATCACCCAAATCCGATCCCGGTTCTTTGGATAGGAATTACCCAAATCTGATCCCAGTTCCTTCGTACTAATCATCAATAAAAGGATGTTAATTAGTTAATTAATATTCTAAATTTTGTTTCTTTTTATCTTGGAGAAACTTAAATATGTCCTTTTAGAGCATCTGGGCTTTCCTTTCGATTTGTTCCACCCCTCGCCTAAGAAGAGAAAATATAGGCCAGGTAAGTTCAGGGCACTGGTTGCTCCATTCCTATCCTTAGTGTAAGGTTATATGATGTGTAAGGTTATATGATTCCTCTTAACCATTTATTCAAACTCATATTAAAACTTCCAAATCATCTTTAAATTACTTAATTATCCTTTAAAAATTATTCACAAAAGATCTAAGAAAGAATTGTTAAGTTTAAAAATACATTTCAAAAGTTCTTTAAAACTGCTGCGAAAAACGTTGCGAAAAGTGTTGCAAATAGTGTTTTAAAAGCTATATTATTCAAAACGACTTTTATATCATTTAGAAATCCATCTTTTCAACTTAAATCTCTTTTAAAACATTTTAAAAGATTTTTAGAATTTATTTCATATTTTTAAAACATTTCAAAATATCATTTATAAAGAAATTCTTTTTTGGATTTCGAACTGCAAAACCGCGATTTTTTTAGAAAGTTATTTTAGACATATTTCAAAATCTACTTAATGAATTCTTGATTTTCTTTCTTCGTTGGGAAAATATGAATATAATAGACCGGAAAATTCTTATCTTGAAGAATTTCGAGCTATATTCCACTTTGTACACTCATTTAATTTTTATGGCGTGAAATCGCGAACTACTGTTATGTGACGTGCTTAGTTTTGACTTGTTTTTCAATTTCTTTTCAAACTTCATGGAAACACTTTTAAATGTTTATAAAACATTTATAAATCATTTTAAACTCATTTTAAACAATATTTTTATATTTTAAACTCATTTTTCATTTCACAGTATAATATTATATTATTATAATATCATTTTTAACATTTTTAGATTATTTAAAATCATTCAGAAGCTAAATAATTTCCATACACATATTTGTATGGATTTTTAGTTCTCTTTTAATTAACTATGGTTAATTACTAATCATTTCTCTTCTCATTATCTAACCAAGTTATCAACCATGTAAACAATCACATAATCAACCAATTTGCAACCAAGTTATCAAACATTTAATCATCCAACGTATTTAAACTTTCAAATCATTATACTTGAAATTTTTTATAGATTAATTAGTAAATACGAGTATTCACGATTAGTTTCACTCCACCAATCTTTTTCGTAAACTTTCCTTTTGATTTCCGCAGCACTTCCTTCTCTTTTTCTCGCTCCGAAGATTCCCAAACTTGCTCCTTTCTTCCTTTTAGGCTCGGCTTGGACTTAGGAGGGCTCGACCATGCTTCTTGGGGGTTGGTGTGCTCGGCTAAGGTGGTTAAAGGTGTGGGCCGTGAGTTACGGAGGTGAAAAAGAAGATGTTTGCACTTGGTTTTGAGGTGGAATACTTTATTTTTCCTTTACTTTTATTTTTTCTAATTTTTTTCCATTATTTTCCCAAAGCATGGAAGCCATTAAAGTGGAGATAAGAAGCGTGAAAATGGAGAAGAAGAAATTGTGAAAGAAAGTGGGAAAGTGCATGCTTATTTATAGAAAAAAGTTTGGAATAAAATATGATTATGTAAATGATCAAAATAACCTTACTTCAATTTTAAGCAAAGTAACACTTAACATCAAATGTCACTTCACAAATTTATGTCCATTTCACTTAAGAAGTAATTAAGGAATATAATAATTATGTTTGGTTTGATTTGACATGTTTTGGAATTTTGTGTTTACTTTTTCTTAATGAAATTCTAGAATTTTCTAAGTATGTTTAGTAAAAGTAAACTTGATTAGTGACTTAATTAATACTTATACTATTTGAATATATGTTCCTATATAAGAAAATAAAGGTGCGACAACGTTGCGACAACTTTTAATCAACAAAACGTTGATTTTCGATAAAATATTTTACGGCCATATTTTGTCGTTTTAGTTAAACTATTTATTTATGTAAACCAAATTTAGAAATAAATTTGTATAATGTTATCTAAAAATATAAACACTCCTAAATTAATTAAAATAATTTATTTAACCATTGAAACTTACTTTTTTAAAATCAACATTTTGTCACTTTTGTCGATATAGGCAAATGTTACTAATTTTGTGTATACTTCTCTTTCCAAATCCTATCCAATATTGTTTGAATCATATAACCTTACACATTTTATATTTAAAATTATCTTAAATGTCATATTTAAGAGTAGTAAAATTCTGGATCGTTACATTCTTCCCTACTTAAAAGAATTTCGTCCTCGAAATTACCCCGAACCTAAAACTCGAAAATTTTTGCCCAAAACATTATTTTACAAACTTATTTTCATATAATATACATAGATCATCTGTATGAAATATCTTATTTGATCTCCTATTCGAATACATAACTTTTCTTTCGAACAAGTATCGATCCCTTGATCCTCTAGTGCAGACTCTGATCAGGCTTCTAGATCAGAACCTTTGCTTTCCTTGCATAGTTCTAAACTATGATAGAAAACTCAAGTACCTAACTACAAACCCTCATCAATGTTCGCCATCAAAAATCGAGTGATAAATCCTTTTTTAGATCGATGTAAACACCTCAAAGTCCTGAACTCGAATCTTAGATCAAAATTTGTGCGACGAAATGATCTACATATAACATATGTATTTATTAACTTACAAAAACTTTTCGTAAAAACCTTTATCTTAAGCTCAAACATTTTATAAAGGTGATTCTTTATATAATCCCTTTAATTATTTATTTCCAAATATATTTTTTAAATGAAAATATTCCAAAGGAAACATTCTTCACTCAAAGATAATTTATCTTTATTATAATAAACTTTTCTTATAAATTTTTTTTTTATTCACGGTCATTTTTACTTAGTATATTTCTTTTAATACTAATATTATCTATGAATCATTTCGTAAAACTATTACTTAAGTTTATTACAACTTACAACTTATGCAAATCAATCACTTTTAAAGACTTAAGTCCAAATCCTTAATTAATGCTAGAATTCATTAATAAAACATTTTCCAGGTTATAATTACTTTTTTAAAGAGTTACTATTTAACTTAAGTGTATAAATAGTTTATGACTTAAATCTAAATTTGTATAATACACCTTTACATCCTAAGAGTATATACACAAAATCCAAATTTCAAATTGGTTTACTTAATTCAGGTATTTAACAATTTTAAACTTTGTTGTAATTAACTATTATCTCAAATTTATATGTTATAAAACTTATTTCTTATTTAATACTACTATTATATTTTCTATCTTTGAAAAATAAATTCAAAATTACCATATTTAAATTCTCAACTTTTAAATCCTTTTTATCTATAAATCATATTTACAAATTATACTTATCTAATTTTATTTACTCAGAATATTTCACATTCTTTTATTATAAGTTTTCATCAATTTCATATCTCTAAGTTAGGTATGAGTTGGAAATTCCGACTGTCCAAAATTGTCAAGAATTCCATTTATCTTATTAATTAGTGATCCAAATTTATCTTTGATTTAAAAACATTTATAAAGTTGCTTCTTTATTACTAATCAATTTATCAATTAAGTGTTCGCATTATCTCTTTAACTTAAGAAAATTATATAGATCGAGTAACTCCAAAACAATACCAAGGAACTGGGTGCTACCGATAGTATCATATATCCTCTTAACAAGAAGAGTAATACTTAAGAGAAGTGTTTACCATCTGAACACATCTCTTGCTCATTTTTAGTTTATTTCCAAGCCAATTGAATTAGTTATCATAAAATACCTCTTTTTATTTGAAATAATACCATTCTCAAAATCCTTTAGAGATTACTTAGTTTGTAAAACCTATTTTATAAATTCTTCTTATATGAACTTACTTTCTTTTAATCACCTTTAAATTTTCATATCTTCCATATCTATCTTTTATAAAATTATCTTATTTTTGTAAATACCTCCTTTCTTTTTTTTATAAGACATGCTCATTTATTATCTTTTATTAATTCATTTATCTTAACCCAGTATTATTATCAAACATCTTATAGTCAAAACGTGAAATTCTAATCATAAGATGTTCATATTTATATTTCACTAATCTTGATTCCTAACTATATAACTTTTCAAAATATATACTTTATATTCAAAATATAATCTTTTTAAACAGTGTGTCAATGTGCCTTGTTAAGAGTTTAGAAATACCTATCGATACAGTTGTACTTCCCATATTGACTAGATTTTATAAATCGCTCAACCGATAAATCAAAACAAAATATTTTTATATCCAATAACAAATACGTACTCATATATATAATACTCTCAAACTCATTCTAGGGTGCTACTAACCCTATCTCTAATGAGTTACTCATCCTAGGATATTACTAACCCTATCTCTGATGAGTCTTTACCCCACCAATGCCAAGGTTCTCGCTTAACCTTCTACTCTAATAAAATGTAATGGCCTGTTTTTCCATACCCTTTGAATCGACAATAAACAACACATGTCCAACTCAAATTGCACGAATAAGCAGATCATTAAGACTAGAATGAAAATAAAGAAAGAAAAGAATCTCACACGAATGGAATAAAATATATTATTTCAATAATAATTTTTATAGCGAAATTTTTTGAAATACAATATTAGAGTCTTACCTTGATTCAGCCTGGACATTTATAAACCTTTGTCCTTACAAAAGCTGAAAACAACAAAACAAATGCAATAGATGCAGCGGATAATGGAATACGTCCATACGTATATGAATATTTCCAGCTCTCCTCTGGAAACTCCAAGCATCTTCAACTAAACCTAAAACTACTCGGATCTGACCCGAGTATTAAAAATATACGGATCAGGCTTGATAAACCAGCGTGAGACACTCGAAATTTTAACTGTATAGATCATGACGATGTTATCAAAACCTTTGAAAAGAAGGGTATCTCATAAGGCCACTCCCACACATAAATACGGATGGGTTCTTACCTTATGATAACCAAAACACTTTTATACCAAAATAATTAATATTATTTTTAATGACATTCTTTTGAAAACACCTTTCAAATAAACTTATTCAAATAAGGTATCAATATATGGACCAAGTCTAAGGTAATATATCCGGACTAGGTCAACGGAATATATGATACCAAAGGGGGTAGCTGAAATGTTTGTAAGTCATTACAGCTATTTTTGGACTACAATCAAAACCGTAAAGCTCTTATTGGAATTGGATTTTCTAACATGATAGGGAACCTCGATAACCATGCATAGCAACTCAAACCCGGTGGTTTTTCGTGCAAGGACTCACACACCACTATTCCTCATATTGCCACACTTCTTGATATCCGGTGGCTTCTCAAGCAAGGACTCACACGCCACTATATCATACAATAAGGGTCTCGTCTAGACACCTTGGTGACCTAGATCATACGCCACCAGTCAACTTGAAGGATCATACACCACCCACGTCATACTCAGCCTGAAATATGTAACATAGTTCCCATATCATTTTCGAGATGTGAGGCTTGGAAGTGAGGTTACGCTTTTCATACAAAACCACGCTTTGGTCATAACAGGTTACACTTTGAATGTCACATTGTCATTCCACGTCACAAGACTGATTTCTAGAAAAGTATAACTTCTTGAGTTCGTATGTCTCAGGAAAGGATGTTAAGCTAAAAGAAGTTGCCTTCTCCGCCACCAACTGATACACATTTATAGAAACCACTCAAATGTAATTTAGAATACAATGTCAGACAAACATTCATACAAGTTCGTTCTAGGACTGAACTAAACCGAAAACACTTCTCCTACCACATCCTTTTCGGGAATCACCCCTAGGATCAGTAGCGATTAGTCCTTGCAATCCGGAGATTTCAAAATACGACAGGACCACTAATATAATAAATGTCTCTATATTGGGAGCTACCCAGAGAATGTCAACAGCAGTCCCTTCGCTCTGAAGATCTCTGGTCTTCAATAATCGTCATCTTCAACATGTCTTCACTTTCGAACATATACATTGGTTCGAAGTGATTTTTGGATAGAAATCACCCAAATCCGACCCCGGTTCCTTCAAAGCCAATTATCGATTTAAAAATGTTAAGCTTATATGTGATTATCAATCATCAATCAATTACTTCATCTTTTATTTAAATCAAATATCTTTCTTAGATATATTCTAATTTATTCCATTTTCTTTTTATGAGTATATGGAATCATTAAGCCTCATTTATTAAATTATTTGATTTATTAAACCTCCTTAGATCTTGGAATAATTCCAAATCCTTTTCTCTTTACTTAGGAAAACCATTCCAAATCATTCATTAAATCTTAGTCAAAGATTTCTTATATTCAAGTTATAACTTTTAACTTAGGGAAAATATTCCCAAATCATTCATTAAATCTTAATCAAAGATTTCTTTCTTAACATCAAATCATATTCTTGCAAATCGAAGATTTTCGTAACAGAGCACTACTGCCACCTTAGAAATGGTAAATTTCACCTCAAGGGACTAGTGGCAAACAGTCCTACATCATGAAGATCTTTGTCTTCAATGTGTTTTATTTTGAAAATTAGTTTGAAGGGGTTTTCGGATAGGAATCACCCAAATCCGATCCCGGTTCTTTGGATAGGAATCACCCAAATCTGGTCCCCGTTCCTTCGTACTAATCATCAATAAAAGGATGTTAACTAGTTAATTAATATTCTAAATTTTGTTTCTTTTTATCTTGGAAAAACTTAAATATGTTCTTTTAGATCATCCGGGCTTTCCTTTCGATTTGTTCCACCCTTCGCCTAAAAAGAGAAAATATAGGCCAGGTAAGTTCAATTCATTGGTTGCTCCATACCTAACCTTAGTTAAACACCTTGTTTTATCTTTTCAGATCTCACAGGTGGGACAAATGTACTAGTCATTTCTGCATACTCGGTTTGTTATTATATTCAATATTCTGCAATTGTTTAAGTGTTATAAACAATTTCTCTTAACCATTTATTCAAACTCTTATTAAAATTTCCAAATCATCTTTAAATTACTTAATTATCCTTTAAAAATCATTCACAAAATATTTAAGAAAGAATTGGTAAGTTTAAAACTACATTTCAAAAGTTATTTAAAACTGCTGCGAAAAGAGTTGCGAAAAGTGTTCCAAATATTGTTTTAAAAGCTATATTCTTCAAAACGACTTTTATATCATTTAGAAATCCAAATTTTCAACTTAAATCTCTTTTAAAACATTCTAAACTATTTTTAAAATTTATTTCATATTTTAAAACATTTAAAAATATCATTTATAAAGAAATACTTTTTTGGATTCCGAACTGCAAAACCGCGATTTTTTTAGAAAATTATTTTGGATATATTTCAAAATCTACTTAATGAAATCTTGATTTTATTTCTTCGTTGGGAAACTATGGATATAATAGATCGGAAAATTCTATCTGAAGAATTCTGAGCTATATTCCACTTTGTAAACTCATTTAACTTTTATGGTGCGAAATTGCGAACTACCGTTACGCGACTAGTTTTGACTTGTTTTTCAGTTTCTTTTCAAACTTCATCAAAACACTTTTAAATATTTATAAAACATTTATAGATCATTTTAAACTCATTTTAAACAATATTTTTATATTTCAAACTCATTTTTCTTTTCATTTCATATTATAATATCATTTTTAACCTTTTTAGATTATTTAAAATCATTAAGAGGCTAAATAATTTCCATACACATATTTGTATGGATTTAATTCTTATTTAATTAACTATGGTTAATTACTAATCATTTCTCTTATCATTATTAAACCTAGTTATCAACCATATAAACAATCACATAATCAACCAATTTGCAACCAAGTTACCAAACATTTAATCATCCAACGTATTTAAACTTTCAAATCATTATACTTGAAATTTTTTATAGATTATTTAGTAAATACAAGTATTCACAATTAGTTCCACTCCACCAATCTTTTTTGTAGACTTTCCTTTTGATTTCGACGGCACTTCCTTATCTTTTTCTCGCTCCAGAGCTTCCCGAACTTGCTCCTTTCTTCCTTTTAGGCTCGGCTTGGACTTGAGAGGGCTTGGCCATGCTTCTTGGGGGTTGGTGTGCTCGGCTAGGGTGGTTGGAGGTGTGGGCCGTGAGTTGCGGAGGAGAAAAGGAGGAGTTTGCACTTGGTTTTGAGGTAGAATACTTTATTTTTCCTTTACTTTTATTTTTTTCTAATTTTTTTCCATTATTTTCCTAAGGCATGGAAGTCATTAAATGGAGAAAAGATGCTTGAAAATGGAGAAGAAGTTGTGAAAGAATGTGAGAAAGTAGATGCTTATTTATAGAAAAACGTTTGGAATAAAATAGTATTATGTAAAATGGCCAAAATACCCTTACTTCAGTTTTAAGCAAAGTAACATTTAACATCAAATGTCACTTCATAACATTATGTCAATTTCACTTAAGAAGTAATTAAGGAATATAATAATTATGTTTGGTTTGATTTGACATGTTTTGAAATTTTGTGCTTACTTTTTCTTAATGAAATTCTATAATTTTCTAAGTATGTTTAGTAAAAGTAAACTTGATTAGTGACTTAATCAATACTTATACTATTTGAATATATGTTACTATATAAGAAAATAAAGGTGCAACAACGTTGCGATAACTTTTAATCGACAAAACGTTGATTTCAACAAAATATTTTACGGTCATATTTTGTCGTTTTAGTTAAACTATTTATTTAAGTAAACCAAATTTAAAAATAAATTTGTATAATATTATCTAAAAATATAAACACTCCTAAATTAATTAAAATAATTTATTTAACCATTGAAACTTACTTTTCTGAAACCAGCATTTTGTCACTTTTGTCGATATTAGCAAATATTATTAATTTTGTGTATACTTCTCTTTCCAAATCCTATCCAATATTTTTTAAATCATATAACCTTACATATTTTATATTTAAATCATCTTAAATGTTATATTTAAGAGTGGTCAAATTCAGGATCGTTACATCTGTGTTGGCAGGGTCGATAGGTTCGAGCTCGATGTTATTTTATCTAGAGACGCATCGTGACAGATGGTACCCTAGTAGCCCAATCATTGTATGGAATTTATTCTCCAATAAGTGTCGTATGAACTTAGTTGTGCCCAACTATTTTGAAATGTGAGATGCAAGCATTTCAACTATATTCATATTTTACTTTGACCTCTAGACATTATTGTAATATCAATGGATTTTCTATAGAAATGGTTTGGTTATCGTAAGGTAAAAACCCATCCGTGTTTATGAGCAGCGTGGTCTTACGAGATGCCTTTGATTTAAAGGTTTTGGTAAAGTTAAAGACTTATGCTTTCCTCAAACCAGACCCATGTCTAACCTGGAATTTATTTTCTTTTTCAAAACTCTTGGGTGCTCAAATTTGAATGGGTAGCCAAGTAGTTCAGGTTTTTCCGCGAATTCATTTTTGGAGGAGCTTGGAGCAGGTGGCTTCATCGATAGCTAGTTATTTTTCTTATTTACGTGGTATTATATGTATATTGTATCTGTTAGGTAGGGATAGACTATTATAACTGTCCTAGGGTAGAATTTGTATTAGTATGACTTTGATGTAACATTTTCGAATGACTTTGTAATATATTTTGTTGAATAGTATAGAATGTTCCGTTGCGTTTTGAGATTCTGTGTTGTTTAGTTTCTTCTCTTCTTATTTTTCATTTTCTTTTACCCTTAATGGCCTGTCATTCGAAGTAAGAATGGATGACTGTTACAATCCCCATCATATCCTTGCAAGAG
The DNA here is from genome assembly GCA_030737815.1 of Allium fistulosum. Taxonomy (NCBI): domain Eukaryota; kingdom Viridiplantae; phylum Streptophyta; class Magnoliopsida; order Asparagales; family Amaryllidaceae; genus Allium; species Allium fistulosum. The sequence goes on along the minus strand of CM060905.1, from coordinate 769,154,795 downwards.
ATGGATGTACCACTTTAATTTTGTTTTATTTGAACTTTTTATTTAGAGTTGAAAGATTTTGAAATTTTGATTTTTGTTTCCTGCCATGAAAAGTTAAGAGGAGGGAGAGAAAAAAATGAATGAGAAAGAATGAACTTTACATACAGAATGAATTAGAGCACATGTTTTATTTGAAAAAATGAAATTGTTCCCAAAATTCCCCAATTAATTCCCTTAATTGTTTCTCTCTCCAATTCTTTCTTTTCACATGATATGTCATCAAATGACATAAAATTTCCATAAATCATGTTATCAAATGACATAAAATTTCCATAAATAAATTTCATGGAATTATTTTTAAATTACATCGATATTGTATATCAATGTGCGCAAATATAACTTCTGTAAATGCATTAAAATAATTACAAATAACTTCCAAACATCAAATAAATAATAATTAATATTTCTCAAATATTAATTAATTTAAACAATTTACAACATTTTATAAATTAATTAAATCACGTGGTTTTTCAGAGAATTCATCATTACGGTTGTGCGACTCAAAGTTGTAAATTCAGTCAGTAATTAATATCGAACTATTTGAATATTAACATTCATACTTCACTTAGCAGGTGGTGTGACATTTTGATGGAATTTATGGCTTATGCATCTTTTGGTAAAATCCATTTTTACTTATTATAAGTGGTACCCGAAAGTGACAATTATTTTCACCAACTGTTTTCGTCAAAACTATATCACTTTAGGACTTATGGATGGTAATGGTCAAAATTCCAATATCGTCCACATTCAACTCTATAGTCTAAACACAAAGTCCTTTGTTCAATAATAACAATTATTATTAACCGAAATGCTCTGACCAGAGATTTTGACTTTGAGTTGACTTCAGCTGACCGTGATGCTAACCACATATAACTGATGAGACAAATTCTCTCGTGAATAGTGTTTCAATTCCAATGCTTCCACCCGACCCAACTATAGTCATTGATGGACTTTGTGCCATGATTTAAATATAATCAAAGCGGAGCTTCCATGTTGAAGATCAACGGTATTTTTAAATCGAGAGAACCGTGTAAATTAGTCACATCGATATTTCTTTTTTGACCTTAGTTATATTAATCAACAAAAACTATCGAGTGAGTCGTTCCATAGTTATCTAATAACTATCCGTACGTAACCTCTAGGTGCCCCCAATAGCCATGAGTAATACACTACCCAACATTTGGAGGGCATTACGTACTCTAGTCTCAACGGATACATAGATATCCAGTCTCGATGCACCTTGACTAGGAATATTTTAAATGGTATATTTAATTTTGTTGTGATAAATTACTCATAGTCACAACACTTTGTAATTACTATCACAAAATATACCATTTATGGATTTTCTATTAAATATACTTTTAATTAAATTAATTAATATAACCACATTATATCAAGTATATAATGGAAAGAAAACACATTTATTTCAAACAAAATTGGTCAACGAGTTAGATATATGTAACAAATTACATAATTACCTCTGGGCATACCCTTAACTCTATCAAAGGTGTGTACTTTGGCATTGGTGAAAGGTAATTATTTGATCTATGATAATATTTTTTATATTTTGATAATTTATATAGCATATATTGCTTTATTAGTTAGGTGACGATTCTAATATATCGGTGTACAGTCACATTCAAGGTGATTGTTTATTTATATGCACTTATATATATATTAAAATTTTTGACATATATATTCCATGATGCTCGCAACTTAAGATATAAAAAAATTTGATATCTTATTATTTAAATGAATTTAATATACATTATTATTTAAATAACAAAAACTCTATAATTTAAATACTAAACTTTATAATATACAAAATATGTTTTAAAATTACATATAAATAGGTTTATACCAGAAATAATTTTTGGCATAAAAAATAAAATTTTAATATATATATATATAAATTTATTTAATTTAAATCACCTAAATAAATCTTTAAATAAATAATTATATCATGTAAAATATAATTTAAATTTTATAAAATTATTTCTACACCTAATAAACTCTCGAATGCAAAAAATTTAATATATATGTATATAAATTAAGTATTAATATAAATGCTGAAAGTTAAAATTTAATTTTAAATTTGCCTTTAAATTACAAAATATATTTTTAAATATTCAAATGCTTAAATATCATCTAAATTTTTTTATAAAATATTTAAAATATAATTATAGTTTCAAAACATAATTTTATTGATAATATTATTACTTTATTTCAAATCATAAATTTTAAACTAAATTAAAAATAAGTTTAATTTTGCCGTAAGTTTCATTAGATAAATATGCATATTATATATATATATATATCATTCATATTTTTTATACACATATATATTATTAAACTAATTATAAGAATAATTATATATCTATCTTTATATATATACAATATAAAAAAATTATTTGTTTTCGGTTTTAGAATAAAATAGATAATTTTAATATACTTTATATGCTTTATATACATAATTACATTTATACACACACACACACATATATTTTATAAATTACGTATAAAATATTAAAAAACATAATTATAATTTTGAAACGTAATTTTATATATATTATTATTATTTTATTTCAAATCGAAAATTTTAAATTAAATTTAAAAAAAATCTACCATGAGTACTTTTAGGTAAGTATACATATATATTTTAATATATATATATATATACCATATAAATGTTTCATTCATATATTTTTATACATACACGTGTGTGTGTATCATATAAATATTTCATTCATATTTTTTTATACATACATATGTATATGTGTGTGTGTGTGTATTATTCTATTTATAAGAATGTTATATATATATATATATAATATAAAATAATAATTTTTTTTTTGGTTTTACAACAAAATAAATAATTAAATCTTATAAAATACTTTAAAAGTTTTATATACATAATTACATATATACATATATTTTATAAATTCCATCTACATATATAATCATTTAAAATAAAGTATGTATGTATATATATATATATGTAATATTTTATACACATAAATTAAAGCATATAAACATACATTTGGACGATATGCTTATATATTAGATGAGCTAACATGTTTGTGGTAGTGTAAATCCCAACATTATACATGGGCATGTTATACCTTGCATGTTTTGCTATGTTACACATGTACAGACATATATATATATGTATGTATGTATATAATATTGATACATAAAATAAAATTTATTTATAAATTTAAATAAAATAATGATTTTATTTATAAAAAATTAGAGACGTTCTAAAAGAATTAGACTTCATAGGCCCAATAAAGATCTATATGCTAAAAAAATTGAAATTTACTCATTACTTTTGTTGCGGGCAGGCCCAGTTCCAATAATGGTATCAGTGTCCAATAGCCTATGCGGTTTAAATTAGTCATAGGGCTAACCAATTAAGCTTACAGTCCAATTAGTGGGGTATCTAAGAAAGGTAGTACCTAGGTTGGATTGTTGGGTAATCAAATATCGTGTCCTACCTAGCTACCGGCTGGCTCGAACATTTATGTGAGCTCAAAGGTTGCCCCTAATAGAAAAGACCAGTTTGAATTGAGCCTTAGGCTAATTTCAAAATTATTTTGAAATTAAAAATAAAGTTTCTAATTTAAAAGTTCAATTTAAAATAAGAAAATATTATAAATGTTATAATATAGATTTTCAAATTGTTTTGAAAATTAAAATAAATTTTTTTATATTTAAAAGTTAAATTTAAAATAAAATACATATTATAAAAGTTATAATATAATCTTTCAAAATATAAAAATGTTACAAATTAATTTCGAAAATATTATTTATTAATAAAATTAATGAAACTAAATAAGTTAATTAATTAAATATATATACCTGTATAATATATATAATGGTATATGTTATGTTGTCTTGAATTGTTTAAGATAATCTAAGTTTACATGTGCATATAAAAGAATTTTCGAAATTAATAAAATTTAATTAAAATTATTTAATTAAATAAATTAATTAAAAGTTAATGAATAAATTCAAATACATATATATTGGATATATATGTATTACTATAAAGGTTAATAGTATATATATTTAATATAATATGTTATAATTGAAAAATATAATAATTAATCAAATTGTTAATTAGTTAAATTAATTAAATAAGATTTAATTCATATAATATTATAAATGAGACTATTATATAAGTAAATCAAATTATAAATGTTGTATAATAAAACTTATATAATATAAATGTATAATGAAAGGTGGAACATTAAAGAAACGATAAATAGACTTAAGGAATAAATACATACGTAAAAGTATGTGTACTATGATTTCTGATGTGTTCGATACTAGAATCACGAGGGTATTTCATTAAAAATACATTATTTCATAAGTCGATATCATTTGATATAATATATTGAAGATTATAAATCTTTAATATAAAGTTGTTCTATATCATTTATATATTAATAGATTACTTGCGTAATCTTCAGTTGTTGAGCTTTCCTCAAGCTATGGATGTTATGTGTAGTACAATTAATATATTGAATAGATGGAGGAAGATATATATACGTATTATTAAGCTTTTCCCAAGGTACATGCATTATACTTAGGCCGTCGCAAAATGATAGATCCAAGTGATAGTCCCAATTCACTAGTTGAGCTTTCCTTAAGGTAAAGACGGGATTAGTACACGGTACCACGTGGTAAGGAGTTAGATGTGATACAACCGGTAAGGAGTTATCCATCATATGCGGGCCTATGATTTTTTGAGCTTTCCTCAAGGTCAAAATCCCAAGGCATATGATTCTTAACACCCACTAGTGAAGTCGAAAGACTTTTATATTTCACCTTAGGGTTTGGAGAAACATAAAAGTCTAGTACGGGCCTTGTTAGAAAAATAAAATGATAACATTTAACCTTTCTAATATCATAGAACATATGTTATATAATGTTATAATAATCTACATTGATAAATCTGTAATTCAATATGGTTGATAAAATGTTTAAATTAAGATATACAATTAAACTGAATTGAAGATTGACTTACCAACAAATGCTTATTGCATGTTAACGTTTCAACACCTATGGAAGCATCTAATTTTACAACTACCAAATATGTTCGTGATTTGGTCACTTACTTGTTTATTTAGTCAAGACCATGTATTGTCTTTTATGACTTTCGAACTCCAGAAAAAATACTTGATATGGATGTATGATCTGTATTCTACCACATATAAATGTTATATGGTGAACGGTCACAATTCGAAATATACGAAACCTAGATGAAATTGATTCAGTTGAAATAAGCAAATAGACCATAGTGTTAGATCATGTATTCAATATGATTGATTACAATTATGATCTTATTGTGTTAAATGTAACAATATACCAAAGAATATAAGGTAGATCTAAGAATTTGATCATCGTAATGTCAGTCTTGATTAGTTTACATAAAGTACAACATATTTAATATCCTTAAATGTTAAGGATGATCAATTGCATTTCTGTAAAGGGTTTGTTATGATATTGTAGTGAGAGATTTTTTTCAATGGTTCAACCATTTAGAAATAATAACAGATGTATAAGAATAGATGTGATTTAAGGTACAGTTGGGATGAAGGTAGTGAATGATCACTTCTGCTTCATAATGAAACGTCAGAAACGAGAATTGTAAAAATAATGATTAATACTTAACATTGGAATTGTAAAAATAATGATTAATACTTATTTTCTATGAGATTTTTTATTTGAGTTCAAGATACTTGATCAAAGAACTCTCCACTACAACTAGTTACAGTATATGAAATAAATAATCTATATTAGATGAATGATAGACCTCCAAATTCAATACACTATTATAGCAACAGCGGAAATAGTGGGAGCATACCATATAACACTTATTGATTGCATCAATTTACAAAAATTGTTTTCGTAAAACATGCCAAACATTATATATGAAATAATGACAATTTTTCATGTTGACTGAAAAATAGACGTAGTTATATTTTAATGTGCATATTACATATACTCACGATGAAATAAAACTATAATGTGTTTTTTTTTCACAACAAATGTGATGCTTTGGAAATATTTAAGTATCAAAAATTATTTACAATTATATTGGAAGTATAAACTAAGCCGTAGTTTTGAAAAATAATTTTTATTATATGGTTATATGAAACATATGATACTGGTTAATTATATCTCAAACAACTAAGAGTTATGCACCCATTTATTGGGAGCATCATAAGAGTTGATGAACTATTCGAATTGATACATATAGATGTATGCAATTGTAAGTCTATTAATACCAAAACAGTTGCACGTACTTTGACATATTCACCGATGAGTTATCACAGACATGAACATGTGTATTTGATACACATGTATAAGTCTATGATAACTTATAGAATATAAAACAGAAGTAAATAATATAACATGCAACAAAAATGATTCTATTTGATCGAATGTGTGAGTATAGTTGAAAGAGTGTCGTACGTACCTAATATGAATAATGATTTAGTCTTAGAGGTCACCGCTCTCTATAATACATAATATTGTATTAATAATGTGTAATCGAACTTTGTTGGACAAAGCCTGATTACTGATGAGTGACATTGAGTTAAACATTTCTATAAGGTGTGTACTTAAGAGTACTACACAAGGCTAAAATTAATATCCTCTATAGAATAGTTTACAAAACCATACAAGATAAGGGTGTATAAGAAACCCATACATATTCTAGACCAAGGAGTTGTAGGCAGTGCGAGTCTAAAGACTGCACGTAATAATTATACTTAGACTATAATGGCTGAACCATCATCCGCTTAACCTGTAACATCCCCCTACTTGGAGGCCCAAAACTAACTGTTATGGATGCTACAGTCATCCATAGTTATTAATCCTCGGCGACAAAATACGGCGGTATTAGATTCATTGATACACAGAAACACATGAATATGAAACAAAATTAACCTTCAAACATAAACACATTTCATTTCAAAATATTTCCAATTCATTACATAATCCCATATTCGCAAATCACATTCAAAGAAAAAATATTTTTTACAACATACACCAAGAGCAACATATAAAGATGCCTCCTTGGATGATTAGAGTATATACAGACAATATTACAACTTTTCCACAACAAACAACACGGCGGAATCAAAAGAAAAGAGAACTCTAAATAGCTATCATGCCTCCTGCACATCTCCGGAAGCTTATTCGTCTTAAGAGGTACCTGAAAACCTCAACTCTCAAACTACTCAAAATCAATTGAGTACCCGAGAGTTTAAGGGGAAAAAATAAACTTCGAGTCAGACTAAAGCCTGATATGAACAATAATATACCATCTCAAATCATTTAGATATCTAGTGAGACCATGCCGCTTAGCGAAACAGGTTTTCCCCTCACTAGTATCCTAAAACCTTTATAAAACCATATATTGTGCTCCTACATCCACAATGGTTAAAACAATTCAAAATAGTATAATATGATGATATGCAAAACAAATGAATCAATCCTGGATTACCCATCTCCATTCATTTTAGACTATCTGACCCAATTATAGTTTCTAGGATTACCATTAACCTATTAGTTTTCATAGGCTGACTAATAACCGGTTAAACATTTAAGGACTCCCTATCCAATTACATAGTTTTCATGGGATCTCTAAGAAACTATTGGTAAGCCCAATATCTTATTCTTATCCTAGTTTTCATGGGTTAAGTAGGAACCTATTGGTGACCCCAGTATTCTTTCTTCTTACCCTAGTTTTCTTGGGCTGACTAGGAACCTATTGACATCTGTCAATATTTCATCCGGATATAGTTTTCATGGGCTAATTACAAACCTACTGGCCCCTACCAGTATCAAATCATAGTTTTCATGGGCTTACTATGAACCTGTCTTTCTGACATCTTCCATTATGCATAGTTTTCATGGGCTAACTATGAACTTATTGGCCCCTTCCAATATCTTTTCCTATACACAGTTTCCATGGGCTTACTGAGAACCTATTGGCTCCTATCAATATCTTTCTTTTATATTTTAGCATCCTATATTCTGGTCTTTCTGACCTCCTAGATGCAATTTTACTCATTCAGGAGTTTAATCAATTTATATTCACTACTGGGTTAACCTAGCTGGTTCTTCTACCCTTTATCCCTAAAATGCCGTTATGGGTCCATTATAAAGTGAATATATTTATATTTGAAGAAGAAAGCATAATAACATAACAATACCACTTCTGTGGGTTTAATATAAAACATGGTTAATATCTTTAACCTATTATTTTATCAAAGAAAGCTTCTTCTCAAAATCATTACATAAACTCCTTTAATATAGCAATATGTTTTTTCTTTTAAAAATAGAGTTTGGGTTATAAAACCTTTCGATGCCTTCGAAACCTAGCTTTCGACTTCATAGGATGACCTCCTTCGAAAGCCTTAAAATCTATCTTCAAGACATTAGGATTCTGCCTTTATAACACTTTAAAACTTTTCCTTCGAAACCTTTCGATTGTATTAATGTATATACATTTACTTTAGAAGCATAGCTTCAAAACCAGTTGGAAGTACCCCTTTCGACACCATTGGAAGTAACCCTTCCGAAACCATTAAAAGTCCCCCTTTCGAAAGCATTGGGTTTATACTTAAAACATTATTTGGGTCAAAGTGAACATAGGCGAAAGCAACTCTTTCGAAACCATCCTTTATCATATAAAAATAATGGGGAAAATTTAATGGCATCGGCACTATCTCTTTCGAAAGAATTTAACATCTGGATAAAATATTAGAAGGTTGGCGTCGAAACTCCTTTTGGAACCATCACCTTCGAAACCCCTAACCCCTTTCGAAAGCTATAGGAAGTGGCTTAAACTTTATAAAATAAAGTACCATTTCGACAACATTGATTTTCTTCAACACCATCGAAAGGCTATAAAACGGCAGTAGGGTTTCGACTAGGTCGGAACCTCTTCTTTCTAAAACATTCTTTCATAACCCATTCGAAAGCAAACTTAAGTTATGGCAACTCTTTGGAAACTTTTTAAAACCTCTTTCGAAACCATATGTTTCGACTCCGTTGAAGGCTAAAAAAAACAAAGGCAGGCGATTTTCTTTTTAAAACAAACCAAGGTTTCGACTCCTTCGAAAGCCATGCTTTCGACACCTTACCGTTCGCCTTCCTCCAATCCACTGTGTACCATCTTTGTGATACCTTGTATATTGGTTTCGGCATGGTAGGTTTTGACTAAGATGAAGGCAGAAGCTTCTGTGTCGTAAGGTGCTTTCCAAAGTAGGCAGAACCAATTTTCTGAGTAACCCTGGTTTCGTTCTTCTTAAAGTAAAGCTTTCTCTAACTAACCTGCCATGTGTTAACACCAGATTGGCTGCCTTAACTTTTTCAAATTCTTTTCCAAAATAACTGCTACTAATTTCTGATCTAAACCGTGGTTAAGTCAAATAAGCCCTTCCATTAAGCAAAACAAATTTTGCAAAGAAGTCCCTCTTCTAAAATAATTTAATTTGCATAGCAAATCACTTTCGAAAAATCTCCAAAAATTCCAAAAATTCACTTTAATCATGTTATCTAACATATCAAAATTCCAGACCCATGTTCCCCATATATTTCCAAAATAAATTTATAAACCCAAATAACCATATTTTCCATTGAAATTCATAATAATCTTTCCAAAGCTTGGAAAATTATCAAAATTGAAACCCAACTCCAAAATCATATTTCTGTTAATATAAAATTTCCCATGGCATTTATACATCTTTAAATCTCGGTTTTACTCTAAAACGTTCTTTTCCTCTTTTAAACAATCTTGTTTAAATCATATAAATTATAAATCAAGCATATCATCGTCCAATATATTATAAAAACGAATTTACCCTTAAATCTGAAAATATATGATTCAAAACAATATAGAGATGGAATTATTATTCACCTTGATTAAGATAAGGAGATTGGATTGAGATTGATTTCTCCTAAGCTTGATTCTCTAGCTTTCTAATTGAATTTCTTCTTCCTCTTAATGGTCGGCCGTTCTTTTATCTTTTGATTTGCGTTTCAAAATGACGTGAATAGGTAGTGAATTGGTAGGAACGAAAATATATAAAGGTAAGGGTCATTGGGCGGCAAATTCCTAATATTCCCTTATGTAACTTAACTAATCAAAATCTCATTCTTAAGCCCATTAGTTATTATTAGGCTCGACTTTAATTAATTAATTCAAGTCTTAATCCCCTTATCACTTAGCATTTACATTATTCTATTTAGTTTAATTAAATCTTTTGAATAATGTTATAAAAAATTAGGGGAGTTACAGGCTCCCCTCCTTAAAGAATTTCGTCCTCGAAATTCAGTAAGGACTAAATACTAAACATAGCAATCATCTGTAACGACACATAACAACCATACTAGTCTACCTAACTAGGAATTATCTATATAAATATAATATAGACATACCCTTAAAGCAGATCAGGATAAGTATCTCGAATCATGTCCTCTGTCTCCCAAGTACAGTCCTTCTCGTTGTCGCTCCACTGAACATTCACCAACTTAACTATCTTGTTCTTTAGTCTTTTCCCATCTCTTGCTACAACCTGAACTGGTTGTCTAACAAAAGTCAAATCAGGCTCTACTACCAAGTCCTCCAACTCTTTCTGAGGAATAGTAGCCTCTGGATCATGCACATACTTCCAAAGACGAGACACATGAAACACATCATGGACACCTGTCATACTGCTCGGCAACTCTACTCTGTATGCAAGCTTTCCAATCCTCTCTATAATCTGGAATGGACCAACATATCTCGGTGCCAGTTTCCCTGACTTCCCAAAACGTATCACACCCTTCATCGGTGATACCTTAATGAAAACCCTATCTCCCACTGAGAACTCTAGGTCTTTACGCCTCTTATCTGCGTAACTCTTCTATCTGGATTGAGCTTCCTTCATCCGTTCTCGGATCAACTCAATCTTCTCTAACGCCTCCCTAACCAAATCTGGACCTAAGACCAATCTGTCTCCAGTCTCCAACCAACATGCAAGGGATTTGCATGGCCTTCCATACAAAGCTTCAAAAGGCGCCATTCCTATACTAGTCTGGTAACTTTTATTATAGGAAAACTCAACCAAATGCAGGTGATCCTCCCAAGATCCACCAAAATCCAACACACAAGCTCTCAACAAATCCTTGAGTACCTTATTGACTCTCTCTATTTGCCTATCCGTCTGTGGGCGATATGCGGTACTTACCTTGAGCTTAGTGCCTAACACATCCTGTAGACTCTTCCAGAATTTGCTAGTAAATAAAGCATCTCTATTGCTAGCTATGCTACTAGGAACTCCATGAAGTCTAACTATGTTCTTCATGAACAACTTCGCCAAAACAGGTGTCGCCCTAGTCGACTTTACTGGAATGAAATGGGTACTCTTGGTCAACCCATCCACAATAACCCATATATTTTCATTTCCTCTCCTTGACCTTGGCAACCCATTTATAAAAACCATGAATATCGAATCACATTTCCAAACTGGAATCTCTAGAGACTGAAGTACCCCACTCGACTTCTGATGTTCGGCCTTCACTTGTTGACAGTTTACACACTGCCTAACCCATAAGCCAACATCCCTCTTCATGCCTTCCCAATAGAAGCTCCACTTCATATCTTGATATATCTTGGTCCCTCTAGGATGAATCATAAACTTGGACCAATGACATTCCCTAAGAACTTCTTTCCTCAAGTTCTCTACATCTGGAACACATAATCGTCCCTTCTTTCTCAATCATCTCCTTTGTTCAAGACAAAAATCTTTCAAATCATCAATCTCAATTCCTATCTCAAGCCTTCTAATTCTCTCGGCTAATAATGGATCATCTTTCTGTTTAGAATGAATTCTCTTGATCAACACTGGTCGAACTTCTAAACAGGACAATATGGCAGTACTCTGACTAGAACTAGCAGTCAATCTTAACTACACACCGCAACTGGCCAAAGCTTCTAGATCCTTCTATTCTGCCAGCATAGCCAATACCACATTCTGATGTCTTCTGCTGAGAGCATCAACCACTTTATTACCTTTCCCTGGTGTATACTCTATACCAAAATCATAAGTGGCCAAAAACTCCATCCACCTTTGCTGTCTCATATTCAACTCTTTCTGAGAGAATAGGTACCTTAAAGACTTATGATCGGTATACAACTCAAATCTCTCCCTCAAGAGATAATGCCTCCAAATATTCAAGGAAAAAATCACCGCGGCTAACTCCAATTCATGAGTAGGATATCTTACTTCGTGCGGTCTAAGCTGCCTAGATGCATATGCAATGACTTTGCCCTTTTGCATCAACACTGCTCCCAATCTAGTCCCACATGAATCAGTGTATACTACCAACCCTTGGTTTCCATCTGGAACTACTAATACTGGAGCATTGGTCAAAAAATGCTTTAACTTAAGGAATGGTTCCTCACATTTGTCGAACCAAACAAACTTCACTTCCTTCCTGGTAAGCTTAGTCAAAGGTGCTGTTATCCACGAGAAATCCTTGATGAATCTCCGGTAATAGCCAGCAAGTCCAAAAAAACTTCTGATCTCAGTCACCGTCTCTGGCCTTTTCCAATTATTCACAGCTTCGATCTTATCTGGATCGACTGACAATCCTTTCTCTGAAACCCCATGACCAAGAAACTTAACCTCTTTCTTCCAAAAATGACACTTGGAAAACTTCGCCTTTAGCATCTCTAGCACAACTCTAAGATAACCTTCATGCTCTCTCTCGTCCTTAGAGTATACCAAATGTCATCTACAAACACCAACACGAATCTATCCAAATACTCTCGGAAGACTCGATTCATCAAATCCACAAAGAAAGCAGGCGCATTTGTCAACCCGAATGGCATCACTATCCACTCATACGAACCATATCTAGTTCAAAATGCTGTCAAAGGAATACTATCCTCTGCCACTCTCAACTGATGGAACCCTGTCGCTAAGTCCAATTGGGAAAACACTCTGGCTCCACTCAACTGATCAAACAGATCATCAATTCTCGGAAAAGAATACTTATTCTTTATCGTCCTTTCGTTCAGCTTATGATAGTCGATGCACATCCTTAACGACCTATCAGGCTTCTTCACGAATACCACGGCCGCTCCACAAGGCGAACTGCTTATTCTAATAAAATTCGTTCCTTCTAGATCCACTTGCTGCACCTTCAATTCCTTCATCTTAGTCGGTGTCATTTTGCTAGATGGTTTACTTGCAGGTTCAGCTTCTGGCATAAGATCTATTTGAAACTCAACAGCTCGTTTCGGTGGAAGTCCTATGACTGGCTCAAAGACATCTACAGACTCTCTTGCAATTCGAACCTGACTTAACTCTTCTCCCACTTCCATTGCACTTAACAAAGCACAACTACTCTGGTCAGAATTCTCTACTAAGAATATAATTCGGTTATGACTATCAGGGTGTCTCAAAGATACCTCCCTATCCTGGCAGAATATTCTGGCCTTATACCTTCTCAACCAATCCATACCCAAAATGATTCCAAATCTATGAAATCGTAAACATACAAACTGCATGCAAACTTATGACCTCACAAATCAAGTTCTAACCGGTCACATCTCATCCCCAGAGTTGCATACCCTCATGTTGGATTCGCAACCCTTAAGGAAGTAACAAGGTATGTAGGTTCTAAGCATAACCTATCAACCAAACACTGGGATATAAATGAATGTGATGCACCGGTATCAAAAAGTATCCTAACTGGTATACTCTAAATCAAAAACGTACCTTCCATCACAGTCTTCCCTTTCTCAGCTGCAGTAGGCTTAGCTGATGATCCAACACCAAAAACTTTCCCCTTGTCCGCTCTGACTGGCTCTGGACACTGGTTCTTGTAATGCCCCACTTGATCACAGTTAAAGCATTTCACATTCTTCTTATCTACAGTCTTCTTTCCCTTTCCTGACAGGAACTCACTGGCATAATGACCCTTCTTGACACATTTATAGCATACCAAATCAGCCTTTGCCTTCTTGGCAGCATCCCCTTTCTGGGCTCCCTTCTTCTTAAAAAACATCCTCTTCTTTGCCTGAAGACCCTAGGATTCAACTGGATTCTCTCTAGTTGATATAACAAGCATCTCTTCATGGCGAATAGCCATTTCCACCACCACATTACAAGGTTCTCGGATATGGGTCATGGTCATTCTAGCAAGCTTGGGTTTCAGTCCTCGAATGAACCTCTCATTCCTTCTGACGTCAGTGTCAACCATAGCATATCCATATCAAGACAGCTCATCAAACTTAGCAGCGTACTTGACCATTGACATCTCTCCTTGAACCAGATCCATGAACTTCCTCATCAATGGCGACTTAGAAACCTTAGACAGAAACCTCTGCTCAAACCTCCTTCTGATGATGCCCATGTTAGCTCTTCCTCCAGTACCCCGGCGGTCACACTATTCCACCAGTGAAGTGCTGCCCCTTCAACTGCCTATAGGCTAGCCTTCTCTTTTCCCCATCATCTAAGCCTAGATTAGTAAAGATCCTCTCACAGCTCAATAACTAATTCTTAACCTCAACAGCATCCTCTGTTCCAACAAACGACTTTCCACCCAAACTGGTGTAGTCTCTGCTTAGCATAGTTATATCCAACTAGAGCCACAGGATTAGCTCCTTTAACAATACCAGCAACTCCAGCTTGCAAAAGATTGGCGAACAACTGATGCACCATCCCCGCATCTATTGGTGGATTTCCAGCACCTACAATGGCTTCAGCATTTGGATTAGCATTAGCCTATCGACTTTGGTTCCTCCTGGTGTTAGGTCGAGCATTTCCATTTGTTGTGGTGCTTCCTCTACCTAGATTTCCTCTTCCGTTTCCTGCTTCCATATCTTCTTTCTCCTAAATCTACATATGAGCCTTAGTAAGATATAGAAGAACTGTCTAAGAGAGAGGGGAATATATATAATTATATATCAATTACAAGTACGTTATTGTAGTGTTAACCTAAACCCTAATTTTATTATCTGATTCACTTGATTATGTTTGAAAAACTTTTAGGTATAACTTTCTTTTAAAGTTTCATAAACCTATGATCTAATACCAACTTGTAACATCCCCCTACTTGGAGGCCCAAAACTAACGGCTACAAATGCTGTAGTCATCCATAGTTATTAATCCTCGACAACCAAATACGGCGGTGTTAGATTCATTGATACACAGAAATACATGAATATGGAAAAAAATTAATCTTCAAACATAAACACATTTCATTTCAAAATATTTCCAATTCATTACATAATCCCATATTCGCAAATCACGTTCATAGAAAATATATTTATTACAACATACGCCAAGAGAGACATATGAAGATGCCCCCTTAGATGATCAGAGTATATACAAGCAATATAACAACTTTTCCATAACAAACAACACAGCGAAATCAAAAGAAAAGAGAACTCTAAATAGCTGTCATGCCTCCTACACGTCTCCGGAAGCTTATTCATCTTAAGAGGTACCTGAAAACCTCAACTCTCAAACTACTCAAAATTAATTAAGTACCCGAGAGTTTAAGGGGAAAACATAAACTTCGAGCCAGACATAAAGCCTGGTATGAATAATAATCTACCATCTCAAATCATTTAGATATCTAGTGAGACCATGCCGCTTAGCGGAACGGGTTTTGTGACGACTCGCAAATCCATCCCGTTCAAAGCCGACAATAACTGCACATGTCCAACCCTAAACCGAAGGGAAATACGAATAATCATGAGAAAGAATGAAAAGAGAAGAAGAGAAGAGAAAAAGAAAAGATAAGAGAAGAAAGAAAGAAAAAAAGGAGAGAAGAAGAGAAAAGAAGATGCAGAAATAGAAGAAAGGGAAGCCAAAACAGAAGAAACTAAAACAATTACAGAATCTCACAATCGCAGCGAAAAAACATATAATATCATATTAATGATCTTTACAAAACAGAAACTATAATATAATATACATCCATCAACCAGAGTACAACACTCAATCATTAATCATCAGCCTGGACAGTTATAATAACCTGTTCTTACAAGTTACAATTGCTGATAATTTAAACAACAAAGCAGTGGAAAATAAACGTATACGTGGAATACTATTAGAAGACTTCCAGCTCTCCTACTAAAGCTCCAAAGCATCCAAATCTACATATGTAAATATACTCGGTCTGACCCGAGCATTGAAAGGGAAGAACGCCCAGATCAGTCTGGTAAACCAGCGTGAGAAAACACATCTCAACTGAATTTATTTTAAAGTTATAAAAGCGTTCTTTTATCAA
Organism: Allium fistulosum; assembly: GCA_030737815.1. Taxonomy (NCBI): domain Eukaryota; kingdom Viridiplantae; phylum Streptophyta; class Magnoliopsida; order Asparagales; family Amaryllidaceae; genus Allium; species Allium fistulosum. The sequence continues at coordinate 769,138,445 of CM060905.1, read as the reverse complement.
AACAAAGGTATCTCATAAGACACACCCACACATAAACACGAATGGGTTTTTACCTTACGATAACCAAAACCTTTCATATTAAATCATGTTATATTATACTAGTGTCTAGTATAGAAATAATAATTAAAATAGCCGAAATTGTTACCATTATTAAATTAGCATACTATGCTCTACAAACAAAATGGCAGGCACGTAGTGGAGAATGGATTCCATACAAATGACAAGGTGAAGGGACAACCTTCCGGCAGTACATCTCTAGAGGAATGTACCGAGATCAACAGAACATCTGCACCTCTACCAACACAAGACTGGCCTACCTCTCCTTAGATAGTATCGAATATGTCATCACTGCGGTCATTACTGACATATCTGAGGGCCCTCGTAGCATACATCCACAATAATTTACATCCCGAACGTCATAGAAGAAGAAATATATCTAGAAGGGGATGATCATACCCTAATGGTTGCAAACCACATAGCCTTGCCGCATCCAACCCTGTTTCGGTCATTTCCGAGTGTGAGGCCAAAGGTCGTGATTACCTTTCAAATAGTACATATCACTCTGAATGCCACACTGCCATTCCTTCGATCACTATTGACTTTTACAAACATACAACCTCCGAGCTCATACCTCTCAGAGAAGGGTGTTAAGCTAAGAGAAGTTGCCTTCTCCGCCACCAAACAGATGTATGTTTATAAAAGTCAACAATGCAATCTCAAATGCAATGTCAGACATCCATCAATACAAGTTGTCTAGGAGCAGGACAAACTAAATGCACTCTCTTACCATATCCTATCGGGAATTACCCTAGGATTAGTAGCGAATAGTCCTTCCATCGGATATTTCATAATGAAGAGACTACTGCTACTATATGTATATTGGGAGTTTATCCCCAAACTATTAACAAGCAGTCCTTCACTATGAAATCCCAAATACCACTATCTTCCAAACCTGCACATCGAACGGATATACGTTGGTCCGAAGTGGTTCTCGGATAAATCCGATCCCGGTCTCTCAAGACCAACAATAAGAAATAGGCAAATATTTATTTGATAGTCGTTTATTTAACTATTAAAGCAACAGACAATATATCCAGCGCCATAAGCAATCACTAGGCCCATTTATTTAATCTTTATTAATTAAATGAAATCTCCAAATATTTACTTCAAATTATCTTTAAAAAGATATATTCTCAAATTATTTCAAATCTTTCTATATTGGAAAACATTTCCATATACTTATATCTACAGTATAAGCATATTCACAAATCACTCCATCATAACACTTAGAAAATACTTTCATATACTTATATCAATGCTATAAGTATATTGACACCCCAAATAGATTTCTATAACCGTACAAATCCAGAGTTCATACGCCTCTAGACGGGTGTTAAGTATAGGAAGCAATGCTCTTACACCACCAAGCCTTTAGTACGACCGTAGGAGCCGATTCGTATATTTCACGATAGAAGGTCAAAATATAATTTATTGGTCAAAAATGAATGTTGCGTAAAACATCGTTACGACAACCCAAAACATTACTATAGGGACTCGCTAAATAAATAGATATATAAATCCCATATACTGTATAAAACATTTCCTTTTAGAAATCATTTATTATAACAATAGTGTTATAGTCCATGCCTTCCTTAACTTCTCCAAAAACGTCTACTATAACAATCAATGTTGAAATCTATGTTTCCGTTCCATATCACATCTTAAAACATCTTCAAAATCCCTTTAATTCCATTTAAAACCATCACTTCCCAAAACATTTACTTCCAAGAGATAAATTACTTTAAAAACATTAACTTCATCAAAACATCACTTTCAAAACTCCTTTAAATAAAAACCCATATTTATAAAACCATTATACAAATCACCTGTAACGAACCACTTTTTCCGTACAATTTAAACTGACAATTAACCACACATGTCCAGTCCAAATTGAATGGAAAGGCGGACAGTTAAGAAAAGAAAGTAGAAAGAAGATAGAAAGAAAACCAAACAACACAGAATCTCACAGCGGAACGAATAATCTAAAATATAGAACAGTCTTTATACAAAACAAACTGTAGTTAATATATATATATACAAACATCAATCAGAGTATACTAGCCTATTCAGCACGGACAGTTATAACAACTTGTCCTCACAACTGCTGATAAACACAACTATAATGCAACGGAAATATAATCATCTACGTGAATACATCTCTAGGCCTCCAGCTCCTCTCCTGAAGCTCAAAATATCCATCTAACCTGGAAATATGCTTGATTTTACCCAAGCATATAGGTAAACCACGCCCGGGTCAGTCTGGTAAAACCAGCGTGAGAATTTAAATCACAAGGAATTTTATTGATGTTAACTTGTAAAATCCTTTAAAATCAAAAGCATCTCGTAAGACCACTCCGCACATAAACACGGACGGGTTTTTACCTTACGACAACCAAATCCTTTATATCAAAAAATCTAGTGATATTATAATAATGTCTAAGGGAGAAAATATTAATAATAATCAAGTAGCTGTAATGCTCGTGTTGTGTACATCACAACAATACTAAGTATATAATCGAAAATCGATAAGGCTCGTTCGCTAATCATATAGGATTTCCATGGAGGTGCCTTCAGTACTTCGAGAACGGTCCTCCTACACAAAGATCAGAGTTACCCTTCCAAAGCATCATACCCGTCTAGCTGGGCTATTATAGGAAAAAAATAATTGGTCTCGCTAACCGAGTGCATCGCTTTGGCATGCCAAAATAACCGAAGGTATCCGTAATTCCGTATTGCTAGAAAAGGAGCCGAATACACCCAATGGTTTTCCAACCCTACTGGCCATGCCTCCTATCTCTGGTTTTAGTCATTTCCGCTGATGAGGCTACGTCCAGCGTTCCAGCTTATGCAACGCTCCAAAAATAGGTCACGGAATCCCATATGAATTCCCACACCACAATGGCCTCGGAATCACATACAGATTCCCACATCTCAACAGATCTTGGAATCTCACATAGATTCCCACACTCCAACGAGTCACGTAACCACATATGGATTTCAACATCCCCAAAATATAACGCATCTCCTCCATTTAACCATATATGGTTTCAGAGTAGGTCATGGGTTCCGAGTCATCTCTTACAAGTACATTCTCCATTTCCTGACTGCTCCAAAAACCATTCGTCGATTTTCAAAATGCTCAAGACCAGTTCTTTAGGAAATAATCCGACAATACATAAGATCGGGGATCACCCCCAAACCGTTTAAGTCGACGGATCTCCTTATCATTTGTCCTAGAAAATCCACAAGTTTATACGTACGGTATAGTAACCTGATGGTAACCGTACCATATAATTCTCGCATTTCTCCTAGATATTTCCAGAGTTAAAATCTTTTGGTGTTAAGTAGAGAATAATTCTGTACCACCAAAATTAAGAAGGATTACATATTTGGCCAAGTTTTGATAGTCGGCTATTTAACTATCAAATAACAAACATTCAAGCAAAGATTTCATTTCCCACTGAAATCATTAAGCCTCGTTTACTTTAATTTTAATAATTTAAATCTCTTTATCAAAAACAATCATATACTTATCTCATCGGGATAAGTATATTGACAAATGATATCTTCCAAAAAACAAAATACTTGAAAACCTTTTTAAATAAATATGGAAAGCATCATTCGGTATCGACCATAGATTGCAGCTCAATGATTACGTCTCTATCCCAGAGAAACCAAACTTAACTTAGGCAATCTTTGCCTCTCGATTTTCGCCATGCAATCAATCATAGATCGGAGTCTGCAAGATGGTTACGTCGCTATCCCAACGAAAACATCCCAAACTGTAGGCAATCTCTGCCCTCGAATTACGCTATGAAAATATACAATTACTTCCAGAAATCATTTATTTCAATAATTGCCTCAAAATAATGCTTATAAAGTTTCTATAATAATTTCCAAGTTAAATTTAGGAAAATACCATTTTATAACAGTTTACCATATAATATAATATTTTTAAAACGATATTAATATTTGAACAAATTATCCTTGAAATAATAATAATTTAATAGTACTTAATTCTTAAATAATAATTAACTTTAATCCTTGAAATAATAATAATTTAATAGTAATTAATTCTTAAATAATAATTAACTTTAATCCTTGAAATAATAATAATTTAATAGTACTTAATTCTTAAATAATAATTAACTTTAAATCAAATCACTATAAGATAACCTTTTTTAATAATTAAAATATGCTTTTAAACCATTTAAATAACTTAATAACTTTGAAACAAATAATTAAATACTATTAAATAATTTTAAAAAATCATAAAATAATTAACTTTCAATTATTATCAAATAATTATTAATTATCTTTAAAAATATCATTAATAATAATCATTCTTAAAACAACTTTGGTTCAAAGTCAACTTCCAAATTTGGAAAGAAGCTTAGTAACGCCAATGGTACTTAATCAAGTCACCATTTATTTCATAAACAATCCAGAATAATAGATTCAAATATTCGCAGATGGAATCAATCCATTTTAACAATCAATTTCGACACCACATTACCCAATATAATCAACAGGATAATAAATGGATGTTCATACAAATGTGATAGCAGAACAGGGTTTTATTTCTACTAGTCAATGTCCAAAAACATACTTATCCAGGAATAGTGACAGAACGGTGATTATTCTGCCAACAGGGGTCCAATTAAATACAATTAGCGGAACGGTTATTTATTCCGCTAAATAGATGTTAAATCATCGTAATTAACCTGAATTACCTCATCACTATTTTTGTCTGCGCAAATAACATCAATAGATAGGTCATATAAATTTAAACGATGCCATTTGTTTAAATCGGGTAATTAAATTCCTGTCCCTTTTAAATTGCTAAAAAAGTTCACTTATCCAAACTTGACAAAAGATTGCACGGCGACGTAGTGCTCGGCGATACGAACCCATCGCAAAATGTCGTGTGTAAATCAGGTTTCGTATGCACTAGTTATAACGTTTTAAAATTTACTAAATATATATATATATTAACATTTTAATATCAATTATTTTCCTCCTCTCTTTTTTTCTGGGCCAAAACCCAACCCACATACCCGAAAACCCACTTCGCCTTCTTCCCCAAATTTTTCCAGCCGAACCCACGAAATCCAAACCCAATGCCTCGTTTCTCCGATCAATGTTGCTGCCTTCACCCATACACACCCAATTCTTCTCGCAAGGCTCGAGATCACAAACCAACATTTCAACAACATCATCTCCAAGATTCGATCATCTTCCCCAAACTTGGAATGTCCTTGTGCATGGCAATGACGTGCACACGTGCATGTACACGCGAGACTCCCTCGTCCAACCACCACTCGAGGCCAGCCACCCATCGCCTATCGCCCCCTTGACCGATCGCAACCCTCCTCACCCCTCCTGTACAACTCCTCCTCGAAACCGGACTCAACCCAGGCTTGAACAAAAAGAAGACGACGCCTAATTCCCCTCTTCCCATCGCCTCCGACCACGACATCGCCTGCCACCTCCACCAATGCAACCGCCATGTCACACGCTATTCCCAAGCCAGGTGCGGCACCACTTGATGCCCCCTCTTCGCCGTAGTTGCCAAAATTCGAATGCCACCTAAAAACTTACCTTAAACCCTAAAATACACATGCCCCTTCGAATCAAAAACAAAATTGAAATTTGACCACGGTGAACCTTTCGTCCTTGTCGCAACAATCCTCCTCGACCAAGCCGCACCTCCCCTCGTTGACGACATCGCCAGAAATTTATTTTTTAGCCAATTCCGATCAACTCACCATTTCTCAACATCCAAGCTATTAAAAATTACAATTCCTTCGCTAAAAATCCTATCTCCATACGACGGTCATGATTATGATCCTGATTCGATGTTTTAAATATGTTGATTTTTGTCAAAACTTGGTTGGGTTACTATATGCTTACCATTTCACACAATATATAAAACAAACGAGGTTCAAACTATTTTTAACACGATCTATACTTAAAACCAACCACTTCGTTAGTTTACATCATTCGCAAACTCGAATCGAGCAGAGAGGTAATGATTTTTAAAGTTAAAGCATATATAAGATTTTAAGCCTGTTGAAGATAACAGAGTAGACTAAAGTATTTCCAAGAAAAAGAAATCTAAAATCTCACCTTGATCATGTTGCTCCCTTGAAATCTTCTAGTTTAACCTTAGTCTTCGATCTGCAACCTTGATTACTTATCTTCCCTTTTGAATTCTTGAAAGAACAGGTTGCTTCCTTCTTTGGTTTTACAGGGTGTTGTTTGTTATAGGTTTGAAACATCTAAAACTAACACACACACACATGCCTATATATATATATACAAGGTGTAATGATGCATTTGTACAAATTTTGGGGCTCAAGAAGGATTTTGATCTACTATACAAGGTTTTATTTTTGATGGATTTGATGTATAAGGATTTTGGACTGCTTGTTCTTGAAATTTGGTGGCCTGAGTTGATGTTTGGTGGCCGATAGAAAGTTGAAATGAAATCAACTTTCAGCCTTCACATTCTTTTGTTTGTTTGACTAGGCATGCTAAATTTTGACTAGTAAATTTTTGTGTTAAACATTTGACCAGGTAATGTTTTATTTACTTGTAATATTTTTGGTCAAGAAATGTTTACATTTTTAACTTGTAATTTTCTTATTTTGCCTTTTACTTCCACTTAATTTTAAAACATGCTTTCAATATATTTTGAGAATAAGAGATATAAAGTGGTATTTTAAGTATTTTCAAGTCTTCCTATTCATATTTTTGTAAAATATAAAGAACAAAGTTTGCTATTCTATTCTTATGCATAAAAATAACATTTTTGTTGAAACTTTATTTTGTAAAAGATTTCCCTTTTCAATGATTTAAATGATTTTATTTAATTTTTCTCTCATATATTGTTTTCATATATATTTGTTTGCTTTCCTTTTACTTACCACTTATATTTTGTTTATAAATATTACATATCCCTCTTTCTTGAACTAATATGTATATATATAAGAAAATCCCAATTTAAAACTCTTTTCTATTTATACAACATTATATTTCATAAGCTATATTCATTTCCACTTATCATATATTCTTTTCCTTTCATCTATATCTATTTTGAATTTGTTTTTAATTTACATATATATTTCTCTTACTATCAATATATATATAAGAAATTCCAATTTAAATCAATTCTCTATTTTATAAATAAAATCTGGAAATTCAAAATACTATCTTGGTTTAAAACTATTTATTATTACCAATTATCATTTAACGGGGATTTTTGTTTTGATTAAAGATCGTATGATTGAATATTAAAATAAATATTTGCAACTCAAGACGATAAAAATTATGGGTCGTTACATCTCTCTATTTTATAAAACTTATAATTTATAAAATTACTTTATTTACAAAATTCTATTTATAAATCCATTCTTAATTTAAAACTCCTTTTTTTATCAAAATCCATCTATAAATATATTTCTTTATAAATCAAATTTATTTATAAAATCCATTTACAAATCTATTTACTAAATCAACTTCAAAACCACTTGCTATCATTTATAATTTCAATTATAAATCAACTTCTTTATTTATAAAATATTACTCCAATAAATCCTTATATACAAACTTATTCAAAAATCAATTTTCAAAGCATTTCATAAAACCATACTTTTAAATCATCAAAAATCATAACTTTTTATTTAAAAACAAATTCCTTCCTTTTAAAATAAATCAAAAATCATTATAACATACTTATACTTCCCAAACCACTTCAAAAAAAATTTCAAATCAAAATCATCATTTCAACATTTCAAAATATCAAAAATAAGGCCCAGTGCTACCATAGCACTAAATAAGTCCAATCACATCCAAAACATCATCATGGCATCCATCATAACATATATCAGCATATATATGAAAATAAATCAACAGTGGTCAGGAATCCTATTGGATCCCTCCAACCCGTCCCCTGCATCACAGATAGCATATAATCAATAAATAAAATCAACCGCTTTGAAGCGGAATTCGTATACAAAGAGTCATCCACTCTTACATGGGAATGCAATAGGGTCTCATCCACTCCAATCGGCGGGAATATAACCAAACCAACTAATATATAATATAACATATATCATCCAAACAAGCATCAATCATCATAAATAAATTATTCCCAATTATATAAAAATATAAGCGAGCTAGAGAGGTGAGTCTACTCATAAAAATGCCAGAAGTCGCATAAGCACTTCGGATTGAATTAAAATTGAACGGTCGTTCAATTTAACTCAAAATTCCTACGAGCTTCAAATTCATCCAATCCAACTCCATAGCGTAGTGCTCGCTGATACGAATGCAACTTGTTTCGCTTGAAACGGACCTCGTACGAGAAAGATACGAGTTAATAACCATAACGAGATAATTAAATTATATAATTAACTAAATATAAACTAATTAAATTTTAACCTTTCTGTTAATTTTCGTTTTCCCTCCTTCTTCCCAGGCCAGCACGCACGCGTTCTTCCCCCTTTCTCTTTTTATTTTTATTTTTGAACGCGCCTGCTCGAACGATCGTGCCACCCCCACCAGCGACGAACCGCCACCCTCGCCTAGCTCCTCCGCACGCCACCTCAGCCAGGTCCCACGCCTCCATGCACGTATGCCCAAGCCGAGCCCAAAAACCCATGACCTCAGCTCGAACGCGAGCAATTTTCGCCCTCCTCGATCGACGATCCATCGATCCAACCGTACAATAACTTCGTGTGGTCGCCCTCTAGTTTGCCTAGTTGAAGTCGAAGGCTAATTTGGCTCTGGGTGAATTCGATCAATGTCGATCGTTAGATGGCAACAAATAAATAGCGGCTGAAGTTTTATTTCTAGGGTTAGGTTACAAATGATTGAACTTAAGGGCTATTTATAGAAGATTTCACGACACTATTCATCCGTGAAATTTCCGAACTCCAAACGAAGCATGACATCTGGCATTCTGTATATTTTACCACTATTCCAAACACAATGGAATATATATCGAGAGCCAATTTCATCATGTACAGAAGATAGAGTTTCAAAATCGAATTATTTTAATTAAATTTCCTTTAATTAATTTCTACGCGTTTCGAACTCGCATGATCAAACGGTAAGTCCAATCGACACGAAATTCGACAGCATAACTATTACGGATCTAATTAAACTGTTTTCGTCAAAATCCAAGACAGTGTCTAAAATGACTATTTTTACTCGCTAATTAAATCAAGTAAATTCCAATTTCAATTAAATCACTTTTAAACCAAATTTAAAAGTTCACTAACTTCATTCTAATTTAAATAGAATTTAAATCAACTTCATAAATCATTTTCACTTACTAAATTCAACATTCAATTATTTAACAATTTCAAATATTAAATTAACAATTTAATTATCAAATAAATAGCTATATTTGAAATATAATTATTCAACTTATAAAATTGACTTTTGAATATTTAAAATTAATTAAATATTTCAAATTCGGATGACCAAAATTGTGGGTCGTTACATTCTCCCCTCCTTAAAAGAATTTCATCCCCGAAATTACCAAGTAAGAAAATGCTATAAAGTTAAGGGGTTTACTTTTCAAAAACAATTAGTTGAAATAGATTACCGAATTCATTCAAACCTTTTAACTTTTCCAAAATCAATTAGATAAACTTCTTATAAAAACTTTTCTAAGTTTTTAAATTCATAATTAACTTTTCAAAACCAACTAATATCATTTCAACTTATAACTCAAAATCAAAAAATTTAGTTATAAAAAATATTCCAAAATTCTCAAAAAATTTCTAACGCCTTAAATTTACGAAAAATTTCGACAGCGTCTCCTTTGCGCGACTCGATCGTAGTAAAATCCCAATATATATATATATATATATATCACAAATACACATCTCATCTTCGAGGATGAGGCATCCCGTATGGGGAAAAAATATAAAAGTACAATATGTAATCCGAGATATGTAGCTTTTATTAAATTAGCGAGCATATACAACTAATATAGCGCGAAAGCGAGCTCCGAATGCGAAGCATACACCATCTGCACCTACTAGACACTCAACAACTAATGAGAACATGTATGTAGAAAGTAATATCAATATATAACATATATCAATACAATAACTATATATGCCAATCTAGCAAATGCAACAAGAGAAACAAGAGAAACCATCAACCAATTAATATTCATCCAATTAATTCATAATCCATATCAATTCACATTTTCTAATGTCAACTTTTAATTTATTAAACCCGTACGATGTACATATATCATCCGTACGCAAAGCCATATCTGATCACTCGCTCAATCACACAATCCCACTTCCTAACTAGTATCGTTCACATGACCACTCTAGTGCGGACTCAGATCTGGTTCCTTGATTAGAAACCCGTTATCCTCCTTGCATAGCCATATACTATGATAAAGAACATCAGAATCAATCAATAATCCACATCCAAGGTTCGCCTTCAAGAAATCGAGTGAAAAATCTTAACTCAGATCAGTGCAAATCACCTCGAAATTGTCTACTCGAATCTGGACCAAATAGTTATGCGAATAAAACAATGTACGTACAACTTACGTATTTATTCCAATTGGTTCTTACTATATCCCATTCTTACTCCCTATTCTTTTATTTACATTCAGTTCCTTTTAAATTCATTTGATTCGTATTCAGTTTAAATCCAATTCAGTTATCCATATTAATTTCACTTACATTCAATACATTATAATTCACTTATTAATCTTCACTTTAATTTGATTCATGTTTAATAACATTTCATTTCATATACAATTTATTTAGTATATTTTCTTTAATATTAACAACACTTAATAACCATCCATAAAATTATTTACTTAAGTTTATAAACATTTATACAACACTTCTTATTTTTATTTCACTTTACACTTAAGTTCATATTCAATTATTTTTACACTTAAGTTGAATTGCATTTATAACTTATGTTTATCTTCATTTCAAAAGTCAAATTCTAATTCATTTAACTCGTTTCATTAATTCATTACAAATTCAACTTTCTTTCATCCCACTTTACTTAACTTTAAGTTAAATCTCATTATTTATAATTCAAATTCAAAATTAGATTTCTTTTCTTCTTAATATTCCCATTCAAAAATTTAAAATTTGTTTTAGCTTAACATTATTCAAATCCATAAGTTTTATAAACTTATTTACTTAAAATTTCATTTCATTATTTATCTAATTCATTATAATACAATTCTTCTTAAGTTAAACTTCATTTCACTAATTTCATTTCACTAAATATATTTAACTTTACTCAAGTTAATTCTTTTATTTCATATATCTCAATTTCAAATTTCATTTCGTTTGCTTAACCTATATGTTCAACCATTTTAAAATTTTGGATTTACCTACCTTTCCAAATTCATAGGTTGTAACTTATTTCTTATTTATACTATTTCAATTTATAAGTTTAAAAACTTTATTTCTTATATTTATCAAATCATACTTGGAATTTTTTACAAAACTTGTTTTGTCAAAACAAAATTTCAATAGAAAATCATTAAAGGTAACAATTCATCACTTAGTGACTCGAAAATAATACTGATGATGTTGTTGTCATCACCCGCATTATTTCCGAACGACTAAAGTGAATTAGGTGCTATTTTATTTACATTTCTTAAATTTTCTTTTTATTTATAAATCACACTTGTGAATTCATACTTATACATAATTTCTCTTATTTCACCTTGATTATGTAAAATCATTTATTATTTCTTATGTTTTTTTATATTTATAATAACAACTTTTATTAGTTCACAAGCAACGAATGATAATGATCAAGTATTACCATTCACTAACAACCAAACATCCATATATAACTATAGTAATTCCTGAAAAATTATTCCTTTATATAGATAAAATATAGTTTAGATAAGTTATTCATTTACCCTCTTTAAAAATAGTATTGTGTCGGTTTGCCTTGTTCAAGTGTTTAGAAATCCCTATCGATAACATGGCATCCCATGTATCGGCTAGAATTCATAAGCCACTTCAATAGGTAAAGTAACAAATTATAAAACATCTTTATAGTCACTAACAAATACACGCTCATATATATAATACACTCAAACTCAATCTAAGGTGCTACTGACCCAATCTATAATGAGTACCCATCAAGCTTAGGAGTTTGAAAAATCCCAAGCTTTGATACCACTGGTGACGACCCACAAATCCGTGTCGTTCAAAGCCGACAATAACCACACATATCCAGCCCCAAACCAAAGGGAAATACGAATAATCATGAGAAAGAAAGAGAAGAGAAGAAGAGAAGAGAAAAAGAAAAGAGAAAGGAAGAAAGAAAGAAAGAAAGAAAGAAAAGAAGAGAAGAGAAAAGAAGTAGAAGAAATAGAAGAAAGGGAAGACAAAATATAAAAAACTAAAACAATTACATAATCTCACAATCGCAGCGGGAAAACATATAATATTGTATCAATGGTTTTTACAAAACAGAAACTGTAATATAATATACGTCCATCAATCAGAGTACAATAACAATCACTAATCATCATCCTGGACAGTTATAATAACATGTCCTTACAATTGCTGATAATTTAAACAACAAAGCAGTGGAAAATAAACATATACGTGGAATACGATTAGAAGACCTCCAGCTCTCCTGCTGAAGCTCCAAAGCATCCAAATCTACATCTGTAAATATACTTGGTATGACCCGAGTATTGAATGGGAAGAATGCCTGGACCAGTCTGGTAAACCAGCGTGAGAAAACACATCTCAACTGAATTTATTTTAAAGTTATAAAAGCGTTCTTTTATCAAAACAAAGGTATCTCGTAAGACACGCCCACACATAAACACGGAAGAGTTTTTACCTTACGATAACCAAAACCTTTCATATCAAATCATGTTATATTATACTAGTGTCTAGTATACAAATAATAATTAAAATAGTCAAAATTGTTACCATTATTAAATTCCAGCATACTAGGCTCTACAAACAAAATGGCAGGCACGTTGTGGAGAATGGATTCCATACAAATGACAAGGTGAAGGGACTACCTTCCGACAGTACATCTCTAGAGGAATGTACCGAGGTCAACATAACATCTACACCTCTACTAACACAAGACCGGCCCACCTCTCCTTAGATAGTACCGAATATGTCATCACCCCGGTCGTTACCGACCTATCCGAGGGCCCTCATAGCATACATCCGTAATAATTTACATCCCGAACGTCATAGCGGGAAGAAATATATCTAGAAGGGGATGATCGTACCCTAATGGTTGCGAACCATATACCCTTGCCTCATCCAACCCTGTTTCGGTCATTTCCGGGTGTGAGGCCAAAGGTCGCAATTACCTTTCACATAGCACATATCACTTTGCATGCCACACTGCCATTCCTTCGATCACTGTTGACTTTTACAAACATACAACCTCCAAGCTCATACGTCTCAGAGAAGGGTCTTAAGCTAAGAGAAGTTGCCTTCTCCGCCACCAAATAGATGTACGTCTATAAAAGTCAACAATGCAATCTCAAAATGCAATGTCAGACATCCATCCATACAAGTTGTCCAGGAACAGGACAAACTAAAGGCACTCTCCTACCACAACCTGTCGAGAATTACCCTAGGATTAGTAGCGAATAGTCCTTGCATCGGATATTTCATAATGAAGAGACTACCGCTACTATATGTATAGTGGGAGTTTATCCCCAAACTATCAACAAATAATCCTTCACTATGAAAAACCCAAATATCAATATCTTCCAAACCTGCACATCGAACGCATATACGTTGGTCCGAAGTGGTTCTCGGATAAATCCGACCTCGGACTCTCCAGACCAACAATGATAAATAGGAAAATATTTATTTGATAGTCGGTTATTTAACTATCAAAGCAATATACAATATATCTAGCGCCATAAGCAATCACTAGGCCCTTTTAATTAATCTTTATTAGTTAAATAAAATCTCCTAATATTTACTTCATATTGTCTTTAAAAAGATATATTCTCAAAACCATTTCAAATCGTTCTATATTTCAAAACATTTCCATATACTTATACCTACAGTATAAGCATATTCACAAATAACTCCATCTTAACACTTAGAAAATACTTTCGTATACTTATATCAACGGTATAAGTATATTTAATAACACTACCATTTCGAGACACGCCAAATAGATTTCTATAACCGTACAACTCTAGAGTTCATACGCCTCCAAACGGGTGTTAAGTATATGAAGCAATGCACCTTCACCACGAAGCCTTTAGTACGACCATAAGAACCGATTCGTGTATTTCACGATGGAGGGTCAAAATATAGTTTATTGGGTCAAAACGAATGTTGCGTAAAACATCGTTACGACAACCCAAAATAATAGTATAGGGATTCGGTAAATAAATAGATATATAAATCCCATATACTATATAAAACATTTCCTTTCGGAAATCATTTATTATAACAAAAGTGTTATAGTCCATGCTTTCCTTAACATCTCTGAAAACGTCTATTACAACAATAAATGTTGAAATCTATTTTTTCCATTCCATATCACATTTTGAAACATCTTCAAAAACCCTTTAATTCCATTTAAAACCATCACTTCCCAAAACTTTTACTTCCAAGAGATAAATTACTTTAAAAACATTAAATTCATCAAAACATCACTTTCAAAACTCCTTTAAATAAAAACCCATATTTATAAAACCATTTTCAAATCTCCTTTCTATTTTATAAAATTCCTTTATTTACAAAATTCTATTTATAAATCCATTCTTAAATTAAAACTCCTTTTATTACCAAAATCCATCTCTTTATAAATCAAATTTATTTATAAAATCCATTTATAAATCTATTTACTAAATAAACTTCAAAACCACTTACTATCATTTATAATTTTAATTATAAATCAACTTCTTTATTTATAAAATATTACTCCTATAAATCTTTTTATATAAACTTATTCTAAAATCCATTTTCAAAGCATTTCATAAAACCATACTTTTGAATCATCAAAAATCATAACTTTTTATTTAAAAACAAATTTCTTCCTTTTGAAATAAACCAAAAATCATTAAAACATATTTATACTTCCCAAACCACTTCAATATCCTTTTCAACATTTCAAAATATCAAAAATATGGCCCAGTGCTACCATAGCACTAAATAAGTCCAATCACAACCAAAACATCATCATGACATCCATCATATCATATATCAGCATATATATATGAAAATAAATCAACTATGGTGAGGAATCCTGTTGGATCCCTCCAACATGTCCCCCTGCATCACAAACAACATATAATCAAATAAATAAAATCAACTGCTTCGAGGCGGGATTCATGTACAAAGGGTCATCGGCTCTTACATGGGAATGCAATAGGATCTCATCCGCTCCAATCGGAGGGAATATATCTAAACCAACTAATATATATATATATAATCATATATCAACCAAATAAGCATCAATCATCATAAATAAACTGTTTCCACTTATATAAAAATATAAGCGAGTCAGAGAGGTGAGTCTACTCGCAAAAATGCCAGAAGTCTCATAAGCACTCCGGATTGAACTAAATTTGAACGATCGTTCAATTTAACTCAAAATTCCTACGAGCACCAAATTCGTCCTATCCAACTCCATAGCATATTGCTCACTGATACGAACGTAACATAACTTGTTTTGCTTAAACCGACCTCGTACGAAAAAGATACGAGTTAATAACCATAACGAGATAATTAAATTATATAATTAACTAAATATAAACTAATTAAATTTTAACCTTTCTGTTAATTTTCGTTTTCCCTCCTTCTTCCCAGGCCAGCACGCACGCGTTCTTCCCCTTTCTCTTTTTATTTTTATTTTTGAACGCGCCTGCTCGAACGATCGTGCCACCCCCACCAGCGACGAACCGCCACCCTCGCCTAGCTCCTCCGCACGCCGCCTCAGCCAGGTCCCACGCCTCCACGCACATATGCCCAAGCCGAGCCCAAAAACCCATGACCTCAGCTCGAACGCGAGCAACCTTTCTGTCAATTTTTGTTTTTCCTCCTTTTACCCAAGCCAGTACGCACGTGTTCTTCCCCTTTCTCATTTTTATTATTTTTGAACATGCCTACAAGAACAATCATGCCACCCCCACCAGCGACGAACCGCCACCTTCGCCCAGCTCCTCCGCACACCGCCTCATCCACGTCCCACGCCTCCATGCTCGTACGCCCAAGCCGAGCCCAAAAAACCCATGACCTAAGCTCGAACGCAAGCAATTTCCACCCCCCTCGATCGACGATCCGTCAATCCAACCATACAATAGCTTCGTGTGGTCGCCCTCTACGTTTGCCTAGTTAAAGTCGAAGGCTAGTTTGGCTCTAAGTGGCTGTGATCAATGTCGATCGTTGGATGGAAATAAATAAATGGCGGCTGAAGTTTTATTTTTAGGGTTAGGTTACAAATGAATGAAGTTGAGGGCTATTTATAGAAGATTTCGCGACACTATTCATCCGTGAAATTTCCGAACTCCAAACGAAGCGTGCCGCCTGTCATTCTATATGTTTTACCCCTATTCCAAACACAATGGAATGTATATCGAGAGCTAATTTCATCATATACAGAAGATACAGTTTCAAAATCAAATTATTTTAATTAAATTTTCTTTAATTAATTTCTACATGTTTCGAACTCGCACGATCAAACAGTAAGTCCAAATGACACGAAATTCGACAACATACTATAATTCACCATTATGGATCCAATGAAACTGGTTTCATCAAAATCCAAGATAGTATCAAAAATGACTATTTTTACTCGTTAATTAAATCAAGTAAATTCCAATTTTAATTAAATCACTTTTAAATCAAATTTAAAAGTTCACTAACTTTATTTTAATTTAAATAGAATTTAAATCAACTTCATAAATCATTTTCACTTATTAAATTCATCATTCAATTATTTAACAATTTCAAATATAAAATTAACAATTTAATTATCAAATAAAGAGCTATATTTGAAATATAATTATTCAACTTATAAAATTTACTTTTGAATATTTAAATTCAATTAAATATTTCAAATTCGGATGACTGAAATTCTGGGTCGTTACAGGTTTTTCCCTCACTAGTATCTTAAAACCTTTATAAAACCATATACCATGCTCCTACATCCACAATGGTTAAAACAGTACAATATGATGATATGCAAAACAGATGAATCAATTCTGGATTACCCATCTCCATTCATTTTAGACTATCTAACTCAATTATAGTTTCTAGGATTACTATTAACCTATTAGTATTCATGGGCTGACTAATAACTGGTTAAACATTTAAGAAACCTGTCCCATTACATAGTTTTCATAGGATCTCTAAGAAGCTATTGGTAACTCCAATATCTTATTCTTATCCTAGTTTTCATGGGTTGACTAGGAACTTATTGGTGACTCCAATATCCTTTCTTCTTACCCTAGTTTTCATGGGCTGACTAGGAACTTATTGACATCTATCAATATTTCATCTAGATATAGTTTTAATGGGCTAACTACAAACCTACTAGCCCCTGCGGGTATCAAATCATAGTTTTCATAGGCTTACTACGAACCTGTCTTTCTGACATCATCCTTTATGCATAGTTTTCATGGGCTAACCATGAACCTATTGGCCACTACTAATATCTTTTCCTATACACAGTTTCCATGGGCTTACTGAGAACCTATTGGCTCCTGCCAATATCTTTCTTTTATATTTTATCATCCTATATTTTAGTATTTCTAACCTCCTGGATGCAATTCTACTTATTCAGGAGTTTAATCAATTTATATTCACTACTAAGTTAACCAAGCTGGTTCTTCTACCCTTTATCCCCAAATGCAGTTATGGGTCCATTATAAAGTGAATATATTTATATTTGAAGAAGCAGGCATAATAACATAACAATACCACTCATGTGGGTTTAATATAAAACATGGTTAATATCTTTAACCTATTATTTTATCAAAGAAAGCTTCTTCTCAAAATCATTACATAAACTCCTTTAATATAACCATGGGTTTTTCCTTTTAAAAATAGAGTTTGGGTTATAAAACCTTTCAATACCTTTGAAACCTAGCTTTCGACTTCATAGGATGACCTCCTTCGAAAGCCTTAAAATCTATCTTCAAAACATTAGGCTTCTGCCTTTATAATACTTTAAAACTTTTCCTTCGAAACCTTTCGATTGTATTAAAGTATATACATTTGCTTTAGAAGCATAGCTTCAAAACCAGTTGGAAGTACCCATTTTGACACCGTTGGAAGTAACCCTTCTGAAACCATTGAAAGTTCCCCTTTTGAAAGCATTGGGTTTATACTTAAAACATTATTTGGGTCAAAGTGAACATAGGCAAAAGCAACTCTTTCGAAACCATCCTTTATCATATAAAAATAATGGGTAAAACTTGATGCATCGGCACTATCTCTTTCGAAAGCATTTAACATCTGAGTAAAATATTAGAAGGTTGGCGTCGAAACCCCTTTCGAAACCACCACCTTCGAAACCCCTAACCCTTTTCGAAAGCTATAGGAAGCGGCTTAAATTTTATATAACAAAGTACCTTTTCGACAGCATTGTTATCTTCAACACCATCTAAAGGTTATAAAACGGCAGCAGGGTTTCGACTAGGTCGGAACCCCTTCTTTCTAAAACATTCTTTCATAATCCATTCGAAGCAAACTTAAGTTATGGCGACCCTTTCGAAACCTTTTAAAACCTCTTTCGAAACCATGTGCTTCGACTCCATCTAAGGCTAAAACAACACAAAGGCAAGCACTTTTCTTTTAAAAACAAACCAAGGTTTCGACTCCTTCGGAAGCCATGCTTTCGACACCTTACCTTTCGCCTTCCTTCAATCCACTGCGTACCATCTTTGTGATACCTTATGTATTGGTTTTGGCATAGTGGGTTTCGACTAAGATGAAGGCAGAAGCTTCTGTGTCGAAAGGTGCTTTCCAAAGCAGGCGGAACCAATTTTCTGAGTAAACCTGGTTTAGTTCTTCTTAAAGTAAACTTTTCTCTAACTAACCTGCCACGGGTCAACACCAAATTGGTTCCCTTAACATTTTCAAATTCTTTTCCAAATTAACCGCCGCTAATTTCAGATCTAAACCATGGTTAAGTTAATCAAATAAGCCTTTTCATTAAGCAAAACAAATTTTGTAAAGAAGTCCCTCTTCTAAAATAATTTAATTCGTATAGAAAATCACTTTGGAAAAATCCCCAAAATTTTTAGAAATTACTTTAATCGTGTTATCTAACATACCTAAGTTCCAGACCCAAATTCTCCATGTATTTTCCCAAATAAATTTATAAACCCAAATAACCATATTTTCCTTTGAAAATTCATAATAATCTTTCCAAAGCTTGGAAATTTATCAAAATTGAAACCCAACACCAAAATGATATTTCTCCTAACATAAAAATTTTCCATGGCATTTATACATCTTTAAATCTTGGTTTTACACTAAAACCATGATTTTCCTCTTTTAAACAATCTTGTTTAAATCATATAAATTATAAATCAAGCATATCATCATCCAATATATCATAAAAACGAATTTACCCTTATATTTGAAATTATATGATTCAAAACATAATAGAGATGGAATTATTATTCGCCTTGATTAAGATAAGGGATTGGATTGAGATTGATTTCCCCTAAGCTTGATTCTCTAGCTTTTTAATTAAATTTCTTCTTCCTCTTAATGGTCGGCCGTTCTTTTATCTTTTGATTTGCGTTTCAAAATGACATGAATGGGTAGTGAATTGGTAGGAATGAAAATATATAAGGGTAAGGGTCATTGCGCAGCAATTTCCTAATATACCCTTATGTAACTTAACTAATCAGAAACCCATTCTTAAGCCCATTAGTTATTATATTAGGCTCGGCCTTAATTAATTAATTCAAGTCACAATCCCCTTATCACTTAACATTTACATTATTCTATTTAATTTATCTAATTAAATCTCCTGAATAATGTTATCAAAAATTAGGAGTTTTACATAACCATACCAACCGTTCATGCGGTTACCATCTATAACGATAATGGTTATAGTAACGGTTGAAGAATCAGATAATCGCAGGTAATTATACCAACCATACATGTTTTTTGTATAATATTTAACATTAACTTATAGAAATCAGTAATTTAAATTAAAGAAATAGCTTGCATTAAAAATATGCGCCTTTATCAACTAATAACATGTGCATGCATATTGGTCGTGTTTTCCCGCCTTTTGGCAAGGTTGTGACACCAAGAACTTGACTAGAAGCCAGGGACAATCTGTCCCGAAGATCGGTTATACACAGGTCTACTATGGATACCGGTGAATTTTGTCTGAGTCTGGATCGAGCTACAATCGATATGATACAACAAGCAAAGCTATGGAAGCCAACTTTCCAAATTTCAAGTCAATCAGAGTTCGTATGCTCAAGATATTGATCGATCACGATGCACGAAGGAAGCCTCATTTCGTATCCATACAAATTCATATCCATCAAGTCTTAAGTGAAACACATCTGGTTCGTATCCATCAAGAGAGCTCTAGTTTGTATCCATGGATGAAGCACCACTTTGTATCCATCACATCTACTCCAGTTCGTATCCATCACCTAGTGACATTTCGTATCGCTTCCACAAATGCACAGCTCGCATCGATCATCATTTACATAATTCGTATCGATTGGTCAACAATCGATACAGAGCATACCACCCACAAGTAATACGAGGCAACACCTAAAAGGTATCGATATGAAGTCGATCTTCAATCGATGTCTATATCGATACAAATTTGGGTAGAGACTATCAATACGAAATGATCTCAAATATCGATACGAACCAGAGCGATGCGAACTACAGCGATACGAACTCAACAATGTCTTGCAAACACAAACTTGTATCAATCATAACTAAAAATCTACAAGTCCAAATGCCACCAAATTTTCACAGGAGCTTGCCTACAACGTCAAGAATGTACCAGATTAATTTCATCCTAAAAGGATCAATTCTAGATCGATACGAATTCCATTCGTATCACTCTGATATCGAGTCGAAATACCTGAACTCGATCCCGTGGGCCCACCCACATGAGAGAAGAAGTCCTCTGAGATCTGGGCGAGATATTTACGGCCTACGCCTATAAATAGTGACCCTAGACCTATAGAAAATGGACTTTTTTGCCTCTCTACGTTGATACTCTGCCAAAATTTCTATTTTACTTCGATTGTACTGTTGTAAATCTTTTGTAACCAGCTAGTTATAATCAATAAACATCAATCATTCCATAGTGGATGTAAGCCATACGCCGAACCACTCTAAATTTGCATGTTTCTGCATTTTTTCTTATATGTTAATTGGTGATTTTGTTAGATCTGCCTCATTTTACATTTATTTTCTTCATTTTATCTCTTCAAACACATCCTAAGAGTGTTGTGCCCAATTTTGGTACAACCAAGTCGTTTTATAAAAAAATAAATAGATTTGCAAAAAATAGTTAGAGCTATATGGATTTATCATCAATAACGCATATAATTGAAAATATATGTACAACATGCTTCAAAATTGAAAATATGACGATTAACCATCATAGACGGTTGCGGTAACGGTTATAAGAATTTATAATAGTCAACAAAGGTTATGGTTACGGTTGGTGGTAATAACGATGGTTACTGCAACCGTAACACCACTAATTATACGTAAGGGATCTTATATGAATCATCCCAAGAAAATTTTGGGAATGATAGTCATTAGATGACTAATTTATATTATGAACATAACTATATTATGAACTAATGAAAAAATAGTTTTATATAAGGAAAATCATAAAATGTTATTGAATGCCCATTCCATTGCACTAAGAAACAATTGTTGTTTGAAGAAAATACAAACTTCGTAGCGAAGGAATTTCTTTGAGAAATTATTGGTATAAAATAAATTTGGATATGACCAGAGGATAAAACTGATTATGAGGGATGAAATGAAATTGGCCGAACTTAAATGAACACAATATATTAGAATATCTAAGGAGTATTCTTGTATATTAAAGAGAAACTATGAGTTTCTTGTTAATGTCAAGAATTAATAATCCCCAGTTGTTTAATTAAACCGTTGAGAGTATTGACTCTATAATATGGTATGTTGCGCAAATCTGAAATAGATTCCAAGTACATTATCAAATATGATTTTGATAGTTGTATCCAAAGGGATACGACTTGGCCAAAAATGTGTGTTTAAAAGAAAGACAAATGCAATTGGAATATGGTGAACTACATTGATAAGAATAATACAGTGAATTTCAATTGTTGAAATCAGCATAACAGATTCATTGTTCGATGTGCTCAGATTGGTTCGGATTTTACTCATAAAATTATCGCATGGTATGACTTTATATATATGTGTTGAAACAGAAAATTATAAATAATGATTTAGATTTGACTGTTTACATATAACAACCAAAGTGTCTCGAAGTCGGTATAAATCCATATGAAATACCATCATATCTAAAGCACACAAAACTATACCGCAACCAAATAATTAGGTATGAATCGTATGATAAAATCGAAAT
This sequence comes from Allium fistulosum, assembly GCA_030737815.1. NCBI lineage: Eukaryota > Viridiplantae > Streptophyta > Magnoliopsida > Asparagales > Amaryllidaceae > Allium > Allium fistulosum. The sequence continues at coordinate 769,115,777 of CM060905.1, read as the reverse complement.
TGTATTACCTACCTTGATCTTTCAGATATCTTGCTTTAGTCTTGTTAATCCCTTTTTAGCTTGTGTTTCCTTATCTTCTCTTTATTTGCTCTTTTTAGGCTATCACCATTAATGTTTCTCTCAAGCTTTTATTTTTTATTTTTAGTAGAATGAAATAAATGAATGGAAAGAGTAATGTTTGTCGTCCCACAATAATTTGGGCTTGGGCCCTTATACTCTTTTCATTAGTTCATTACCATTTTTCTTCTTATTTAGCTTATCTTGGCCTTTTAATTAATTAATTAAATTTATCATAAATTATGAGTTGTTGCAGTCTTCCCCCCTTAAAAGAATTTCATCGCCAAAATTCAATTAAGGCATGGTAGTGATTTTCAAACCTATCCCATGCTTACTCTTAAGCATAAACCCATGAGTTCCCAGTTTACAAAATATACTAGTGTTATCTACTAATACAACAACCAACCATAATATTCATACTTGTATATAATCTACATCAATATAATTCAACACATAGCTCATACGTTAATCTAAAACAAACAATTCTGGATAGGTCCTCCAAACCTTATCCTCTGTTTCCCATGTGGAGTCTTCCCGATCTGCGCTTTTGGACACATGCTAGCTTCACCATCTTATTTCAAAGTTGCTTCTCATCTTGGTCCACTATCTGCATCGGTCTGCGCACATAGGTCATATTCGGCTCTATGATCATGTCTTATATGTTAGTACCAACAGATATAGATTTTGATGACAACAACCATATAAATATAGGTGCTAATGTTTTTCCAAGTTGTATAGGATATTTTGCAGGATGTTATACAGGTTTATACAAGTACAGGATAATTGAGGTTAAAGACTGATCGGTAAAAAGACTAGAGATCAAGATTCAAGGATGATCAAGATATTTAAAAATCCATGAGTTTAAAGATAAAGACATGAAAAGTTCATGACTATAGTTTATAGTTAATAAACAGTAGATTAATTTGTTAAAGTCCTTGAATGGCAACTTCTTTTCTTTGAATACTACTTTATCAAAATATTTATTTATTTATCAAAATATTTATTTTATTTTCAAAGTATATTTCTGCAAATATTTTATAAGAGTTTTATATATTAAAGTATTTAAAAACTATGTTTAAATGATTTTACAAAATATTAGAATTTTATAACACTTTAAATATATTATTGTTTTTCAAAATAAACAAGGGTATGTTGACATACCCTACCTATGTCGACATATGTACCAATGAAGAGGTGTCTTTTGAATTTTGAATAGTTATGATTTTTTATTACATCTCTTCACGATGTTATACATCCCTTTAAACACTATATAATGGGGACTGGAAAACAAATTTTAACAACTACTTTCTGTATATTCTTCTTACTTCAAATTCTCATTATATATTTCATAAAATCCACTTTTTGTATTCTTCAAATTCAATCTTTTTGCTTTACTACATGCATTCTCTATAATCTACTCACTGATTTGCAAGTATTCTCTCTTCAATTCAAAGTGCTATCAAAGGGCTATAGGATATTTTGTATCCAAAGTACAACTATTTGTATTTACAGTCAACAACTCTCTACTACTATTTGTGTGGATGTGCTTGTTGCCCGTTGAAATCAAGTGGGTGTGCTTATTGCACGTTTAAACCAAGTGGATGATCTTGTTGCCCGGTTAAATCAAGAGAGTCTATCCTAAGCTCGAAAAGTCAAGAGGTGTATCTTGGTGTCTTGAAATAAAGATTGTATTCAGGTTTTCTTGCTACCTGACTAAAGAAGGCGTTTGAAAAGAAATCCGTACATACACTGTACAGGACTGAATGTAGGATTGGTTATTCCAAACCAGTATAAAACTCCTAATGTCATCTCTCTTACTTTTACTTTACTTTTACCACATATATATATATATATATATTTGTGACTGCTTATTAATATATATCTGTGTCGATTATCTGTGTTTTGATTTAAATCTTGAAACTATTTAGAAAAGTTGAATATAGGTTATAAAACAATATCCACCACCTTCTAGTGTTGAAATAGCCCTAAGATTCATCCATACTACTATAATTTATACTACACTGTTTCCCACGTTTGGTATCAAAGCATTAGGTTTTCAAAAACTCTTTATTTGGTTTTTGAAAAGCATCAATGACTAGTAAAACTAGTAGCACACTTTTTAACACTTTTGTAGAAGGATAATTAACTGCTAGACCCCCACTATTTAATGGTAGTAATTATACTTACTTGTCTTGTAGGGTGAATATTTATTTACAATCCAATGGCTTAGATATTTGGAAAACTACATACAGTGAGTGCACTGAACCCCAAATTGAATACTCACAATGGGCGCCAGATCAAAAGACACAAGTACTCAATAATCCTAAAGCCATGAACATTTTATTTTACTCATTAGATAATAAATGAATTTAATAGGATTTCTATTTGTAAAACTGCTTATGAAATATGGAGAACATTGCAAGTTACACATGAGGACACTAGTAAAGTAAAACAAACTAAGATTTCCATACTTATTAACCAGTTTCAACTTCTTAAAATAAAAATGGATTAGTCTACTTCTGACATTTATTCAAGATTTTAAGATATAGTACAATTATCAGTATCATTAGGTAAAAATTTCTTAGAAGAGGATTAAGTTAGAAAATCATTAATCACTTTCTATTGAATGGGATACAAAAACATTAGCAATAGAGGAAGCTAATGATATTAGTATATTGAATACTGAAGAATTAATAAGTAAGCTAATGTCCTACAAAGCACAGTTGCAGGGGTAGAAGGGAAAATAAGGCAACTGAAAAGAAATCAATTACATTTAACGTAGCAACTAACGACTAAGATTCGGTGAAGATGATAATGATAATGAGATTGCTCTTATAAGTCAAAATTTCAGAAAAATACTAAATTATAGAAAGATGAACAACTTTCGGAAAACTGAAAACAAAAATTTCAAAAATGAAATGTTTTTAGGTGTTACGATTATGATGAATTAGGCCACCTATGAAGAGACTGTCCACGGCATCTACAATAAAAAGGACCTTTTGCGGCATTTTAAAAGTGCTGCCATAATCATTAGCAGCATTTCGAAGAACGCTGGCTAATATCATGATGCAATAGAGTTAGGAAATTTTGCAGCGTGTTTGAAATATTGCTAAATAAATGGCTATCGATGCATTTAACAAACGCTGCAGTAAATTAATTTTGCAGCGTTAATTAAAGGTTGCAAACTCATTTAGTAGCGTTTTAGCAACGCATTCTAACATCAGGAGAACCAGTAATATAGCAGCAGTTTTGAAACGCGCAAAGTAAGTTATGCAGCTTTTTTAAAACGCTGCATATCTAAGTTTTTGCTACATTTTACAACTACTGCAGCATTTTTAAAACAATTATATAAACCATGAATAATGTATTCAAAACAGCTCAATTTATAAACACTAATATATATAATCTGATATTATAAGCAGTTATAACGATTAAACATAATCAAAGCTACATCAATTTCATACTCCATAAAATTTAGTCATATACAATGTTTCATGAACAATGTTTTAAGCATAAATGTTAACGACATAAAATCTTAAAAAAAGAGCTTGCTAAAAGAGAAAATATAAATCATGAAAATTCCAACCCCATCTCCTTCAAAAGTCCAATATGCCTATAGAAAAAAAAGGCAATAGAGATCAATAGAAGAGAACAAATATGAATTTAATATAATAAAGGAAAAATGGAAATGAGATACAGACAGCGATCCATTATCATGTCAATTTTCAAATATTCCATCATCATTTCTCTTTCTACTTTTCATTTACTACTAACTAAAAAAATCCAAGCATTCGATCCGATTAAAAAGAAAATTGACTTAAAAAACTCAAATTCAAATATAAAATAGTGTGCAATCAGTTAAAAAGACAAGATTATCATCACTTCACTCTGTATTGCCAATTTAACATCCCAGATTCACCTATAGTTCTTATCCAAAGCAAAATACCCTAAATTTAGTTCGGTTCATCAAGAGACCCAAGTAGATGTGGCTTAGCAAATTGTGATGGAAGGAATTCTCTAGTAGTGTTGATGTATTCTATGTTCAAAAAATAGTTTCTATGTAAATATTCATCACAGTGTGACTATGTACAAGCTAATCGTAATATTTAACATGTTGGTAATATCAATTAAGTTTATCTATCTAATTTGTATGTGTCATGGCTTATCTATAGATTAAACAATACATTTTCACATAATATAGTTAAGATTACATCTAATAATTATCCTTAACATGCAATATATTATTTATGATCTTGAATGAAATATATTTTATCATATATCAATGTAATAAACATTTTATTATCTTCATAAGAAAATAGTTCCACATCGAGTAAACTAATTCTTGTATATTAAGAAAAAACGTTCAAATTCTTTAACCAAATTGAAATTATTTGTCATAAACTTGTAATTGTTGTTGTTCTTGTTATAAACTTAGCTAACTTTAATAAAATTTAGTTAATTTATTATTATTATTTATAAATCTTAGTTAACTTAGTTAAATTATTATTCTTATTATTATAAATTTAGTTAATTTTTTATAAAACTTAGCAAACTTGGCTAATATTTTATAATTTATTATTATTATTATAAACTTAGTTATTTTTATAAAACTTAGTTAACTTATTATTATTATTATTTATAGAACTTAGTTAACTTAGTTTAACTATTATTATTATTATTATTAATTTAGTTAATTTTTATAAAACTTAGTTAACTTTATTAAAATTTTATAATTTATTACTGTTGTTGTTATTATTATTAACTTAGCTAATTTACTATTATTATTATTTATAAAACTTAATTGACTTAGTTAAATCATTATTATCATTATTATAAATTTAGTTAATTTTTATAAAACTTAGTTAACATGGTTAAATATTATAATTTATTATTATTAATAATAACTTAGTTAATTTTTTATTATTATTATTTATAAACTTAATTAACTTAATTAAATTATTATTATCATTATTATAAGTTTGGTTAATTTTTATAAAACTTAATTAACATTATTAATATTTTATAATTTATTATTATTATTAACAACTTAGTTAATTTTTTATTATTATAATTTATAAAACTTAATTGAGTTAGTTAAATTATTATTATCATCATTATAAATTTAGTTAACCTAGTTAATGTTCTATAATTTATTACTATTATTAACTTAGTTAATTTATTATTATTATTTATAAAACTTAATTGACTTAGTTAAATTATTATTATCATTATTATAAATTTAGTTAACTTTTAGAAAACTTAGTTAACTTCAGTAATATTTTATAATTTATTACTATGATTCAAAATCTGATAGCACCTTCTTTGCGCGGTTAACACTTTCCCGCACACCCCAATTCAATATATATACGTTATCATAACAAGATCGGATTCATATCGTATATCACAATATATATACTCCAAGGTATCATACACACACGCGCGCACACAAACTTTAAAGCATAAAAACATACCTTTTAATAGCAAATGTTACTGAGCAATCTTCTATATGCTTTGTGCATGTTCAGCTTTCCTACCTCCCAGCACTAGGCTTTATTAATACAGCAAAGTATCCATTTCCCTTTAAATCTCGAGCATACTGAAAGTGAATTCCAACATGAAATTGCTTTCTGATACTTGTTCAATCAATTCTTTGATAACTCGCGGCATAATACCAGGATCTTGTAGGTTACCTTCCTATGGTTATCAAGAAACTTCAAAGAGTAATGGTTATTGTTAAAAAAATTGGTCTTAAAGAAGAAAACTTTATGTTGTAGAGTTTCTCACCATAGTATATGTTTTACCGGTGCATGTTTGCCCATATGTAAATATTATATCCGTCCACAACAGATTTGATAACTGGCTCTATCTCAGTAAATACTTCCTCTATAAAGCATTCTTATTTTATAATTACAACGTGTTTTAGCGCTAAAATTTAGTGATTATAACATTGATACAAACAGAATTTTTGCTACCTTGTATGGAGCTTGGATGAAAAACCTTGTCAAAGCAATACTATTTACTCTTAGATTTGGCAGACTTCAATATCACTTTGCTGGAATCAGAAGTAACAATAGGTGATTCATGCCTATGTACCTCATCTTATAAAGGACGTATCTGAAAAAATACACGGATGTTTCCTGTAGAAAATAGAAACAAAAATTGATAATCCTTTTGCATACGGCTCAACTTCGGTGGTAGACATTTTATGGCTCTTATCTTTCAAGTCCAGGTAATCATTTAGGACTACTCTTCTTTCTATACTCAGATTGTTAAATCGATCATTCCACAAACCGATTTCACCTGCCATATAAAAAAATACTAGATATCATAAGTTTACAGTACCAAAGTAGGCTTGATAAAAAAGAAAGAAAGTAAATTACTGTGTACCTTGAACCTTTGCTATGTCTTCTTGCCTTTCAGGTTTGGCTTGCTCCATTGCTCCTATATCAAAAGATGGCATTTATTTAGGATCGACAAACAGATTCAGTCTTGCTTCGAGTCAAGTTTGTTTTCAAACCTCAAAGTAATATATGGACATTTTTCCATTTGAAATTATTTATCTCTGAGGTATTTCTCTTTTTACCGATATTGATTGCATAGTTGTTTTTTCAGAACTCATCATTTATTTGATATATTGAGTCTTTTTATTTCAAAATGCTATATAAAAGATACCGAATACTATCAACTTGCAATAATTCATAGCAATAGTTCCAATATGTAACTGGCAATAATTAAGTTAGTTATGGTTACAATAATGCAGTTCAGTAGATTGTAACATTGTAATTTTTACAGCTTGAAGAGAATTATATTAGCACGTGATCTATGAAACTCAACCTTTGAGCAATATCAAACATTGACTAGCTAGCTTTAACCAAGTATCCAACATAATCTTTTTCGAGAGGACCAGAAATTTATAACACGTTATCATTGTAATTTCGCCAACTAGTAGTGGAGTAGTTTCTACAGCTGATGACCATATGTGGCAGTAGAAACAAGAAGTTGGTATAACCAATAATTTTAAATTCAATCCGCTATAACCAATAATTTTAAATTCAATCCGCAAGCATTTAAATCTCCATCGAGAGAACAAAAAAAAATATCTTGCATTACCTCAAAATCTTTATGGATTTGTACTTTGAGATCCTAATATTTACTCACTCACATGTGAATGCCGAGATGAATTGAAAAGAAAATGTACTCTCATTACTAGCAAGCACTAAAGCTACAAAAAGCAATAAACTTTCTGACTAAAACATTGCTGGTATGAATAATATCAATCGACTATCAACCTCCAACAAGCAATTGTACCAATTAAAATGACCATTCAAATCAGTTTATGATTAATCATTTCATGTCTAATAACACAATGAACACTACCAAAATGTTTCTTCTAGTTTTCCAATAACACAGAAAAGTACTTCCTATTATTATTCCATATATTTAACCATATATATGTACGTGACTGAATTATACAACCAGAAATAGCATATTCGTTTATATATTGTTAGCTACTTCCTGGTTCGTAAATTAATCAAATCTAAAAATGGAGATACGGTAAACGTTGAAGCTCCCATCAAGTTTATCTCTCACTGATGCATTTATTTGTCGACTCTATCGTTTAGGAATTAGGATGTTTTTCAATGAATTATAGCTTCAAGGTTTGAACTGATGGACCATTGTAGAGTGGTGTTTATAGTGTATTTGTTGTTCGAGAGCTTTCGGACTTTGTAAATGGTGTGCAATTTTCTCTTTACCACATTCAAATTTTATTCTTATTGTTATAGGAGTTATTGGTTTGTAGTTACTTTTTTGCAATAGAACAAATTATGGTCTGCTTCGACGCATTTAAGATACAATTATATATATCAAATACCTCATACAAGCTATAGTAAATATGAAGTTACAAACCATAGTAAAATTTCAATGTTTTAATTAGTTATGGTTCAAAGGTGTGGGTTATGTTCATGCCAAAAAAAACCTATGCATATTTACTGGTATCTATAATAAAATTATCCCTATAATAACCAAGGTATTTGTACTATAGAAAAGGAGAAAGAAAAAAAATAAAGAAAAAAGAGACACTACAATATAGTAAACCTTACCAGTGAGAGCGACTACTTAGTTCATTAGCATTTGTCGACCCAAACGATCTATTCTTCGCTCCAGTATGAAGAATATCCCACACCTCATCCATGCTACTTACCTTAGTATGTATAAGACCAGGTACTTCCTGAGTTCCATTTATCTACTTTATATCCAACCTTCTCGAACAACAAAACACTATTTATTTATTTACATAAGAAAATAAATTAAACCATAAAACTTAAAAATCAGATTCTTACTTCTTAGTAGGAAGATCAGGTGAATTTTCATAGAGGAGATCCCTTATCTTTTCATTATAAACCTCAAACATGCTAGCAAAAAACTCGTATCTATTTGTTGGCATTCTATCAGTAAACCCCTTGAACAGTTCTTTCAATGCACGGTAATTAACTCCTCGGTTTTTCAAGTCTCCTTCAAATGGTGAATGTCTTTCCAGTTCCAGTTTAGCCATAGGCAAATATGCACACGTTGAATCCATCCATTACTGATTTTACTACCGGTAATGTCTCCGCAAACACAGTCTCTACATACATGTGAATACTGTAAGACACTAAATTTCAGCAAAAAATGTACACACATAATTTATTATCCTCATCTCAAATATGATAAGTTTAAAGGCCAATTCATTTCAGCCTTAAGTTTTACTTTATTGATTATAATTTTTTTTATAAAAATACAGATTATTCTTTCCATACTCTCGACATACTTTTCCAATTCTATCATCTATATATTTATTTCTTCCTTACAAACCATGTTATGAAGTATCAGAACAGAAATCAGTCATGTTAAATCACTTAAATTTTATATGCCTAATAATTTTTATCATGCATTCAGTTAGATTATTACTAGTATGATGATTATTTTGTTAGCTGTTTACTTTAAGTAAAAGAATTCATAGCTTTTTTGAGAGAAAATCGAATAAATTTGGAAAAAGAGAAAAAAAATTGATAGGACACTTTGAATCTTATGCCTACATAGTGAGATTAAGATAATGGATCGATCTTAATTTTTTTGTTAATCTTTTATCATATTTGTCAACAGTTTCTAAACAATTTTTATCTATGATTTCTAATATTTGAATCTTGATTGTGTTAAAAAGATGAATTAACTAGACGATGGTGTGATCGTTTGAAAAACAAAATTCTAGCATATTATAAAAATTAATATTGGAGGTTAAAATATGATTAGCCAGTTATAAAACCCAAGTTTGCTTGCTCACTTAATTAAAAAGGAGTTATGATATATAGGCATGTCATAAACTTAATTCAATCAATCTCACTTATAGTTATTAACGACGTTTCATTGTAAATTTGTATGTTTCTATGCATTGTAAATTTGTACCTTGGTCATCTTTCGGACTGAAAACATGATCAAACCTGAAATGCTTCTTAGTACCATCAGCTAAGACAACTTGAAGTTCAGACTCGTGAGAAGGATCAAACTCGACAACAGAAGTAAACCCTTTAGATAACTCTTCAGAACTTAATGGCCTACAGCTACAGAATGCTCTTATATTTCCCTTGAGTTCTATTATCTCACTGTACATGCGCTTTCTTTTAAAGCACTCTCAAGTATATTTATTCTTTAATTCCTCATACTTTGGCTCGTAGGCTTTTGCACATTTGTTGCTTAGAACTTCAAATTATGTCTTTAGCTTACTGGTTATATCATTCTGCTCTTGGTATTTACTAAGTAGTTTATTATACTTTGTTGCTGCAATTAATCTAAGTCAACTGCTTGTAATCTAACTATTCATACATATCACAAATCACAAATAATAAAAAGAAAATAAACAAATAAATAGAGAGCAGTATACTACCGATGATTTGAATTGCAGAGGCTAGATTAGCTGCAGAGTATGATTTTAACGACTCAACCTTCAGCATAGGAGATGGTATAATACTATATTCACTGTCCTTTAATCCCTGATAATATTTAAAAGGATGATAAACTTCCATGCTTTGAAATTTGAATTACTCTTCTGTCCCACCAATTTGGACTGGTACTGAAGAAAAAATTGACCCAAAAAAAAGAGAAAGTAAAAGAAAAAATTCACCTGTAAGATATCCATGTTCTCGTCAATAGCTTTTGAATCGTACGATTTAAGCCCTAATTCATCAAGCAGAAATAGAACTATTCAAAAATAAAATTAAAAGTTCAGAATAAGGATACAGTGTGGAAAATTATAACCATACCATTTTCTTTTGTTGCATCATCCACTTCTAAAATCGTCTCTTTTCCATTTCCTAATTCAAATAATAAGTTTAAGTTAGGATTTTAGGTTACTATTTGCAGAATCCAGGGTTTTAAAACAAATGATATCAAGAAAATTAGATATTGGGAAAGTTTTGTCTAGACTTCATAAAGTTGATTTAAACGCGAATATAAACAGTTGGGTAATAAGAGAGGGAAATTAAAAAAGAAAAAAAACATTTGGAGATTGGACCTTGTTCGATTGCTCCTGCTATTTCAGATCGATGACTTTTGGAGATGTAGAACACTGGAGAATTTCTAAAGCTTGGAGAATGGGAGGATTGCTGAAGTTTACGATTGACTGCGGGGTGGTGAAGATTTAGATAGAGATTAGAAGATTTCAATTTTTAATGAAATTTTGGGTTAAGGATTTGTGGGAGAGAGGGATTCGATGTTTCAGTGTCTCGTGAGAAAGGCGGGATCTTTTTCATTTTCCCACATCATACATTTCCATGCTAAGCAGCAGCATTTTAACATTTTTTTTCTTTTATAAATTAATAATCCCCCAATAATCGCAGCTTTTTCATTAAAACCCTGCGAATTGGTGCTGTAAAAAATATATTTTGTTGTAGAAATAAAGAATTCACCAAACACTGATTCACTCAAAAAGGGAAAATGGCTTACAATGCAACTTTTGACGATTCTGATACAACATCCAGTGACAACGAACGAGACACTGAAAATATCAACATGTGTTTAACAATGATGGATGATTAATCAGATCAAACAAAGAAACAACAAAATCAGTACCTTTTACATTCCATATTTTATTTTATTTTAAATTACTTAATGTAGGAATAAATATATAATAATAGTAATAAGTATATATGTGTATAAATGTATATAATACGGTAGGTGTATATATATATGTATGTATATACGTAATACTTTTTTAGTTTTAAAATTTTGAAAACTTCGGCATATATGTCGACATATCCCACCTAGGTATGTCAAGATATCTGGTAGAATTTGAGGAATCTTTTCAATTTTTTTTTACATTCCTCTCTTTTGCATTAAATTGAAAATTTTAAAAACCACATTTTTACCTATCATATGACAATTCAACTTCCATTTATTCACTCCTCCTTACCTCATCTTCTACGCATACATTTTATTTCAAAATCGAACATATTCTTCACTCTCTTTCCTCTAAAACAACCAATAAAGTCTTCCTCAAATCAACCCTCTTCATTCAAAGCCATTAGGCTTTCCAAAAAAATCAAAAATCAACTTTTCAATGATCAAGAGTACATTGAAACTTATATTGAGTATGCTACTTGTGGTAAAGTATTTTCAGGAAGATTTGCAAATTTATGAGTTTTATTCTTATGGTTTATAAGATCTTGCTTTAGAAAATGTTATTTTGTTTTTAACAACTTTATCTCAAAATGATTTTGATTGCTATCCTGATTTGGTTGAAATGTTTTATGCAAATTTGAATGGAGAAGTTTTATCAAAGAGAAGAAAGTCAAATTTGGAATATTATAAAAAATACCATTATTGTTTTAGATTATGAAATTGTTGGTCAAATTCTTGGTTGTAAAAGTAGTGGAAATGACCTCTCCACTTCTGAATTTGATTATGAAAATAGAGAAGTTATGCATGATTTGTTTTTAAATGATGAAGAATATAGTTTTAAAGAAAAAATCTTAGGCCAAAAGCAAGATTAATGAGTCTTGTTTTACAATAAAGTATTATACCTAGAACGGGAAATTACAATAACCCCACTTAAAAAGTTTTCAAAACTCCTTTTGGTACTTTTGAAAAATATGATGTAAATTGGGCTCAAGTGATTTTGGGTGACTTTGTTCAAAATAAATTTCTAGACATGAAAACACACTTTATCATGGAGTGTACCTCACTAGAATTTTCAACTATTTTGGTATTGATTTAAGAGGTGAAAACATTTTGCCTTATAAAATTTTCGACAAAACAAACCTCTCTCTCATGCACATACCTCTTGAATTCGAACCCTGTGAGTCTCTTACTGAAAAGGAAGAGAGATTAGCAAGAAAAGAAGAACAAGAAATTCTTAAAGAAGAAAAATAAAGATATAGAAATATATGAGGAGGAAGAAAAAGAAGAAGAGGAGGAGGAAATGGGTACATCTTTTGAAAGTTATGACAAATTGTCTCGCTATTTAAACAAAGAGATACTTTGGAATAAAGATAAGCTTCTCAATAATAAAAAGAAGCTTAAACACCCCTTAGTAAGAAGTTCACTAACCCCTCAAACAAAGTTGATAAATACTTTGGTAAGATAATGAGAAATCTTGGTGGAAATTCTTCATCATCATCATCATTCTAGACCATTTAGCTATCTTTGTGTTTTGTAGCTTTTACTTATGGTATTTTCATGTATTTTTAATTATATTTTTGTATATCTCTATCATATTATTAAAATTTTCTAAGAGACTTCATTTTTATTGTTAAATATGTTCTTTTGTTCTCTGGAATCATAGAACTAGAAAAATATAAACAAAATTAAAACAAAAACAAAAACATGCAAATTTCTACATATATGTTGGCATAGCCTTCCTACGTATGTCGACAAGCTCTGTTTTGTTTTTTCCAGAATTTGAAATTCAAATAAATTAGTTATTTTTTAAAGGGACTAGTTATTAATCTGATTCTTCACTTCAATAAAACGATTTTTCTTACAGAAAAACTATCAAAACAATTCATCTTCTTATCATATTCATATCTACACATTTATTTTCATAATAAATGAATTCAAACATCAATTCTTCAAACAAAAACTAGTGATAATCTAGAAGGAACTCTTCAATCATTTAAGAATGCTCCTCGCTTCATTCTTCACAATCAACGACCCTTGGAGTTAAGTCAAATACAAATGATCAAAGAATAGGAAAAACAATTTGATTCTCTTCGACATTTTATTTCTAGTCTCGCCAAAGAAGTTCAAAGTAATATCCTAGAATGTTCGAACTCTAAAGCGAAAGTGGAATATGAAGGTCGGGAAGTTATCAACACCGGTCCTATCTATGGTTCCGAAGGATGGGTTAAAGTTCCTAAGAGAATATAGGTTTTAATTTGTATTTCTAATTTGTATTTATAATTTAAATATGTATTTATTATACATTTTCAGTCTGTATAATTAACTATAGTTATAATATGTATGTAAATAATTGTATAAAATGTGTAAGAATTGTGATGTATAGTTAAAACAAGAAGTAACTATAATTGCATATGCATATGGTTATTTTTCAGAAATACGATTTCATAATCAATATTGAGTTTGATTCCATATATAACAATATCATATGTCACAGTATTTAATAGGTCACATTTTTTAGGGGAGTTCATTTTTCTTTATCCATTTTTGTTGATGATAGAGGAAAGAGAAATAAAAATATAATATATGCATATACTAAGAGAGTGTAGCAACCCGAGATTCCACGATTTTTTTATTATCGTCATTAGACGATTAATTTGGTGGGCAAATTGCTATTTAGAGTTTTAATAGGGTAAATTCTTTTTAAAAAATTTGTTTAAGCAATTATGGGCTTTAGAATATAGGCCCATACCTTTTTCTTTTGATACCGTAATAAGGGTATAACCCGACTCCCTCTTTCAGTTGAATTGAAACCCTAAAATCAAACAAGAAAATGAACGAAAAGAAAATAAATGGTGGACGTTCCTTTTCTTCCCCTTCGACAATCAGGGTTTTGCGAAGCGCCGACCTGTTCGATCGCGAGAAAAATCGTGGGAAGCTTGATCGATCATTCTCGTTGTTCACTTTAGCTACTTCGATTTGATGGCGTTCAACTTCGAATCGAAGGGCTTCGTTCAAATTCTTGTGCCGTGATTTCTGCTTGCCCGATCGAGAGGGAACGCATTTTGCTGGGTCGTCAAAATGGTGAGTATTACACTCACATCTAATTCTTATCTCTAGCTTATTAGCGTTCGAATTATATGATTTTCGTTTGTATTCGATTGTTAATATCGTCACTTGATTTGTTTACCATTCGAATGTGTTGGAGGTGATGTTCTATGTTTTGGTTGTTTCCAGTGTTTTGACGATGCCGTGATGATTTTGAGTTGTTTGGAGTATTTGGGTTTTGTTGATTCGAGTTGCATTTTATGATGAACGTCGGCTATAACTTTGAATTATGGGAATGTATTTTGGCTTCGGCCTTCGCCTGCTATTCGAACTTAGTTTGGGGTTTTCGTTGTTGAGATTGATTTTGATCGAGTTGGGGCCATTTGAAGTTAATTTATATTTTGGACTTCATTCCATTTTTCTGTTCGACCCTGACCATTTTTGGTGTATCTCTGTAGCATATTATGATGTTTTCATTGTCGACGGTTGCACTTTTCGACCTGATGCTTCACCCTGATTATCTGCATTATATATGGGTGTTGGCCAGCCTTTCATTTTGTTTGATCACTAGTGTATCCTGATTCATTTGGTTTTGTGGATTTCTGGTGTCTTCGGGATTAACTTTGATTTGTGAATTTGGAACTCGTCTGTAGACATTGGCTTTGACTCTGATGTTGAACTTGGGTTGGTTTGTGATGTAGTGTATCAATGACGTATTGCATGTTTTGTTGCACTTGGTCATTCATTGGTTGATCTAGTTGTTTTACATTGATGCACTATTTTTGATTTCCCTGTGCATTCAGGTACATTTGCCTGTTTTGTGTAGTAGCTGAACTTGAATTTAGGTGACTTCGGCAATTAACTATCTTTGTTCAAATCTGCTGTTTTGATTTTCAGTTGCCCGTAGTATCACTGGTTATATGTCTCCTTGCAGTCAAGTGGGTTTATCCCAATATTGTTTTCAACCTGACTTGATTTTCCAGTTGCCTTCCTTGTCCACTTTAATTCACGGTTGCAGTCATTTGTACATTACTCTGATTCATTGATGTAGTTGATGCCTGTCTCCTTTGTTGAGCTCGAATCTGATACACTGTATTGATGCAGTGTATTCTATTGCATTTGGTCACTAGTATTCATTGTGGGTGTGCTATGGTGCCATGCTTTTGACGCCCTCACCTTCATTCTACTGCCTTCTTGTAGTTTGCAACACTGTCTGCATGCACCCAATCATTCGGGCCTTTGTGATTTGGAGTTGTATTGCCATATCTTGTAATTATAGATTAGCTTACACACTTTAATCTACCTCACACCAGTAGCATTCTTGCTTCATTATTATCTGGTAGTTCTCGAGTCTGTTGGCACTGGTTCGTGAAAATGAGTAGTCTTACTTTGTTTTGGTTCGAGGCTACACTTGTGCAGTTCTTTGGCCTTGCATCTGCTGATGTTGTTTCTCTTTACTGTTGCATTGCCTTCAGTTCACTGTCTTGATTTTACTACACTCAGTTGTATACGGTGTTGATTTGGCTTGATTGCCTTTGAGTTATTTGAAGTGTAGTTTCTGAGCATTTGTTGGTTCATCCCTTGTTGTCTTTGATCTTGTTTAGTATTGTTTTGAAGTGGCGAGGCAGTACACGCGTGCGTGTACTACAGCCCTAGCAGGATTGACAGAATTAGTTGATATTTCGATTGTTAAATTGTTTTGTTGGTCCAATTCAATATTTTGAAGTTGTATTTTGAAATGGTTCATTTTGATTTGAGTTGGATCTGTTGGTTTTTGGATTCATTGATCTTCTGAGTATTTCATAGACTGTATTGGCGAGGCAGTACACGTTAGCGTGTACTGCAGCCAATCAGCATTGTTGTTTTTAAATTGACATTTCAATTATTTAAATTGATTTGGATTGCTGATTTGTTGTTTAACACTGTTTAGTGTTATATCTGCCGTTATCCGATTCTTTTATCGAGGAGTCGGATATACGAGATTTCTGTGACTGTTGTCTATTTGATATTGATTATTATTGCTTCCGTGCATTAATAACTGAGTTTGAATTAGACTGACCCGTGTATTATTTTCTTTTGAATGTAATACTCGGGTCAGACCCGAGTTATTTCAGGTTGTAGATTTCCTGCTTTGAGTTGCTGTTCGGGATATGAAGACTTTTTTTTACATCTTTTGAAGTGGTCTTCGTCGTTTTGTAGTAGTCGTGTCGTTGTATAGGATGATATGTATTCATGTATATTAGTTGATGATGTACGTGTATATATAAATTCCAGAGTCGACAGTCAGAGTTGTATCATATGTATTGTGTCAACTATATTGTAACTGACATCAGTTATATATATATATGAGATTCTGTTATTTGTGTTCCACATTCTTTTTGTATATGTGTTGTTTTTATATATATTGTCCTAAACTATTATTAACTGTCGTAGTTTGTTTTGTACTAGAATTGGGTATGTCGATGGGAGTAAATAAATAATAGAAGAAAAATAAAAAGTATATACCACTCCTATCGAGATAGCCAATGTTAGTGTAAGGCCAACTACGGATGGTCGCTCCTATCCAGCCTTATTCTTCGTAATAATAGACAGTATTTCTTTTAATACTCTTTGTTATTATGACCATAGAGGTGGGGCGTCACAGTTGGTATCAGAGCTTGGGGTTTATGGACATAATATAAAACATAACTTGGATGGAACATATGTTACAACTATTGGTCGATGCTTTATTGTGCTTTGAGTCAAAACTAAAGTTTTGAAATTTGGATGAAAATTTTTAATATTTTATTTAAAAATAAAAGTAGAATTGTGTTTTGTTGTTTTGATTAAATTATGTTCTATTTATTAGAGTACGCGGCGGAAACAGTGACACTGTCTTCGCTAAGTACAACTGATAATCTTTTTGATTTAAAAATCAAAATATGAAATTGAAATAGATTTCATTTGTTGTTTACATAGCTGTAATTATTTTGTTTCTTTGAGAATTTTGAATCCGAATTGAGGATTCGAAAAAATTGCAGTTATGTGATTTTTGTTGAAGATTCCGCTGGCTTTCTTTTGTACTAATCATCTATTGATTAGATTTTGCTGTTTTGAATTGTCTTCATTAAAGATAATAGAGTAAATTCTTTTTGTATATTGTAGTACGTGCAAATTTGAGTTGCACGTTACTGCATTTATTTTACGTTGAACCGATGCGTGGTTATGAGACGTATTTTGTTGCCGTTATTTTTATAACGGGATTTTCACACCAATGCTAAATTTTTGAAGCACGGTGTTTTGTGGCATTTTTGATGAATGAAAATTCACTGATATTACATTTTGATGTAAATTATTTCGATGAAATTTTGACAATTGAAGATTACTGTCGCTTTGACTTCAGTAACAGTCAAATTTTTAAAAAGTGGATTTTCAAGCGGTTATTCCGCAATGCTGATTCTGAGATTTGTTTTACGATGTTCTGGAGAAGTACAATTTCCTTTTCGAAATTGTTACTAATATTACTGCTTTAATCACGTGATTGGAAAATTGTTTTAAGATGAAAATGGTTTTATAAATTTTTAACAGTTTGCGTTTTCAAAAGAATGAGGAAGCGACTTAAACGATTCAGCAAAATCGAGGATTATGACCCCTTTCTTTTACTGTTTCACTTAACTCCGGACTTGTCCAGTTGAGAATGTGAATTGTTATTTTTACAAAATAAATAAAATTGGTTTCAGGAATTTAACAGTTTGCGCTTTCAAAAGAATGAGGAAGCGATTTAAACGTTTCAGCAAAATCGAGGACTATGACCCCTTTCTTTTACTGATTCGCTTAATTCCGGACTTGTCCGTTTGAGAATGTAAAATGTATTTTTACAAAATACACCATTTTGCACTTTCAAGGAAACGATGAAGAGAATCAAACGATTTAGTAAAACACGTGGTATGGGACATGTGCGTTTGCTATTTCGGTTAATTCCGGACTCGTTAATTGAAATATTTGATGATTTTATGTGCTTTCGAGCCACTATGAGGACCTTCGGGTCATTTGTTGGACCTTCGGGTCATTTGTTGGGCTTTCGGGCCACTCTGATGGACCTTCGGGTCAAATACCAGTACTAGACCTTCGGGTCACTCTGCGGACCTTCGGGTCAATCTGATGGGCGCCAAAATTATGTTGAGTACTTGGTAGGCTTCGGCCATTTGTTGATGCACGTGCGGCGAATTAAAAACTCGCCATCTGATGGGATCGATCCAAGCTTTTATGTTGATTTTCTAGTCTTCTTAATTGATTTCTAGATATTTGTTGTTTCTAATTATCTGCAGGTAATTAGATATCTGATGTTATGAGATTTAATTATCGTATCGGTAATTAAATATTTGTTGTTTCTAATTATCGCTTGTGATAATTAGATATTTGTTGATATGAGTTCTGATTATTGTTTTTGATAATCGAATATTTGTTGTTTCTAATTATCGCTTGTGATAATTAGATAATTGTTGATATGGATTCTGATTATCGCTTTTTGGTAATCGGATATTTGTTGCATTTAATTATCACTTTCGATAATTAAATATTTGCTGATTTGAGATTTAATTATCGCTTTTGATAATTAAATATTTGCTGATTTGAGATTTAATTATCGCTTTTGATAATTAAATATTTGATGATTTGAGATTTAATTATCGCCTTTGATAATTAAATATTTGATGATTTGAGGTTTAATTATCGCTTTTGATAATTAAATATTTGATGATTTGAGATTTAATTATCGCCTTTGATAATTAAATATTTGATGATTTGAGATTTAATTATCGCCTTTGATAATTAAATATTTGCTGATTTGAGGTTTAATTATCGCTTTTGATAATTAAATATTTGATGATTTGAGATTTAATTATCGCCTTTGATAATTAAATATTTGATGATTTGAGATTTAATTATCGCCTTTGATAATTAAATATTTGCTGATTTGAGGTTTAATTATCGCTTTTGATAATTAAATATTTGATGATTTGAGATTTAATTATCGCATTTGATAATTAAATATTTGCTGATTTGAGATTTAATTATCGCTTTTGATAATTAAATATTTGAGATTTAATTATCGCCTTTGATAATTAAATATTTGCTGATTTGAGGTTTAATTATCTCTTTTGATAATTAAATATTTGATGATTTGAGATTTAATTATCGCCTTTGATAATTAAATATTTGCTGATTTGAGGTTTAATTATCGCTTTTGATAATTAAATATTTGATGATTTGAGATTTAATTATCGCCTTTGATAATTAAATATTTGCTGATTTGAGGTTTAATTATCGCTTTTGATAATTAAATATTTGATGATTTGAGATTTAATTATCGCCTTTGATAATTAAATAATTGCTGATTTGAGATTTAATTATCGCCTTTGATAATTAAATATTTGTTGATTTGAGGTTTAATTATCGCTTTTGATAATTAAATAATTGATGATTTGAGATTTAATTATCGCTTTCGATAATTAAATATTTGCTGATTGGAGATTTAATTATCGCTTTTGATAATTAAATATTTGCTGATTTGAAATTTGATTATCGTTTGTGATAATCGAATATTTGTTGAATTTGAAATTTGATTATCGTTTGTGATAATCGAATATTTGTTGAATTTGAAATTTGATTATCGTTTGTGATAATCGAATATTTGTTGAATTTGAAATTTGATTATCGTTTTTGATAATCGAATATTTGCTGATTTGAAATTTGATTATCGTTTGTGATAATCGAATATTTGTTGAATTTGAAATTTGATTATCGTTTGTGATAATCGAATATTTGTTGAATTTGAAATTTGATTATCGTTTGTGATAATCGAATATTTGTTGAATTTGAAATTTGATTATCGTTTTTGATAATCGAATATTTGTTGGATTTGAAATTTGATTATCGTTTGTGATAATCGAATATTTGTTGAATTTGAAATTTGATTATCGCTTTTGATAATTGAATATTTGTTGTCGTTTTGATAAGTAGATAATTGATAATTTGATAATTGTTGATTTGTTTTCTGACTATCGTTTAGATAATTGGTTGATTGCTGATTTTATTGATATGAGAATTTCTAATCTCTACTTGAGCTTAGAGTTTGCTGATTTTATTTGAATCGCTATTTTCTATCTACCTCTGTTGATAGTTAGAGTTTACTGATTTTGAAATTTGTGTTTTCCAGTTAATTGTTGAATAACTGGATATTGTCAGTTTTGCGAGTTGTGATTTGTGCTTTCTAATCATCTTTGCCGATAATTAGATTTTTGTTGTTTTCTAATTATCGTATCGATAATTAGATGTTACTGGTTTGGGATTTCTGTATTTTGATTATCTAATTGGCAATTAAGGATTTCCTTGGCGTTGGTATATACGACTTCAAGTATGAAAATTGCGGGGACGCAATTTTTATAAGGGGGGGAGTCTGTAGCAACCCGAGATTCCACGATTTTTTTATTATCGTCATTAGACGATTAATTTGGTGGGAAAATTGCTATTTAGAGTTTTAATAGGGTAAATTCTTTTTAAAAAATTTGTTTAAGAAATTATGGGCTTTAGAATATAGGCCCATACCTTTTTCTTTTGATACCGTAATAAGGGTATAACCCGACTCCCTCTTTCAGTTGAATTGAAACCCTAAAATCAAACAAGAAAATGAACGAAAAGAAAATAAATGGTGGCCGTTTCTTTTCTTCCCCTTCGACAATCAGGGTTTTGCGAAGCGCCGACCTGTTCGATCGCGAGAAAAATCGTGGGAAGCTTGATCGATCGTTCTCGTTGTTCACTTCAGCTACTTCGATTTGATGGCGTTCAACTTCGAATCGAAGGGCTTCGTTCAAATTCTTGTGCCGTGATTTCTGCTTGCCCGATCGAGAGGGATCGCGTTTTGCTGGGTCGTCAAAATGGTGAGTATTACACTCACATCTAATTCTTATCTCTAGCTTATTAGCGTTCGAATTCTATGATTTTTGTTCGTATTCGATTGTTAATATCGTCACTTGATTTGTTTACCATTCGAATGTGTTGGAGGTGATGTTCTATGTTTTGGTTGTTTCCAGTGTTTTGACGATGCCGTGATGATTTTGAGTTGTTTGGAGTATTTGGGTTTTGTTGATTCGAGTTGCATTTTATGATGAACATCGGCTATAACTTTGAATTATGGGAATGTATTTAGGCTTCGGCCTCCGCCTGCTATTCGAACTTAGTTTGGGGTTTTCGTTGTTGAGATTGATTTTGATCGAGTTGGGGCCATTTGAAGTTAATTTATATTTTGGACTTCATTCCATTTTTCTGTTCGACCCTGACCATTTTTGGTGTATCTCTGTAGCATATTATGATGTTTTCATTGTCGACGGTTGCACTTTTCGACCTGATGCTTCACCCTGATTATCTGCATTATATATGGGTGTTGGCCAGCCTTTCATTTTGTTTGATCACTAGTGTATCCTGATTCATTTGGTTTTGTGGATTTCTGGTGTCTTCGGGATTAACTTTGATTTGTGAATTTGGAACTCGTCTGTAGACATTGGCTTTGACTCTGATGTTGAACTTGGGTTGGTTTGTGATATAGTGTATCAATGACGTATTGCATGTTTTGTTGCACTTGGTCATTCATTGGTTGATCTAGTTGTTTTACATTGATGCACTGTTTTTGATTTCCCTGTGCATTCAGGTACATTTGCCTGTTTTGTGTAGTAGCTGAACTTGAATTTAGGTGACTTCGGCAATTAACTATCTTTGTTCAAATATGCTATTTTGATTTTCAGTTGCCCGTAGTATCACTGGTTATACGTCTCCTTGCAGTCAAGTGGGTTTATCCCAATAGTGTTTTCAACCTGACTTGAATTTCCAGTTTCCTTCCCTGTCCACTTTAATTCACGGTTGCAGTCATTTGTACATTACTCTGATTCATTGATGTAGTTGATGCCTGTCTCCTTTGTTGAGCTCGAATCTGATACACTGTATTGATGCAGTGTATTCTATTGCATTTGGTCACTAGTATTCATTGTGGGCGTGCTGTGGTGCCATGCTTTTGACGCCCTCACCTTCATTCTACTGCCTTCTTGTAGTTTGCAACACTGTCTGCATGCACCCAATCATTCGGGCCTTTGTGATTGGGAGTTGTATTGCCATATCTTGTAATTATAGATTAGCTTACACACTTTAATCTACCTCACACCAGTAGCATTCTTGCTTCATTATTATCTGGTAGTTCTCGAGTCTGTTGGCACTGGTTCGTGAAAATGAGCAGTCTTACTTTGTTTTGGTTCGAGGCTACACTTGTGCAGTTCTTTGGCCTTGCATCTGCTGATGTTGTTTCTCTTTACTGTTGCATTGCCTTCAGTTCACTGTCTTGATTTTACTACACTCAGTTGTATACTGTGTTGATTTGGCTTGATTGCCTTTGAGTTATTTGAAGTGTAGTTTCTGAGCATTTGTTGGTTCATCCCTTGTTGTCTTTGATCTTGTTTAGTATTGTTTTGAAGTGGCGAGGCAGTACACGCGTGCGTGTACTGCAGCCCTAGCAGGATTGACAGAATTAGTTGATATTTCGATTGTTAAATTGTTTTGTTGGTCCAATTCAATATTTTGAAGTTGTATTTTGAAATGGTTCATTTTGATTTGAGTTGGATCTGTTGGCTTTTGGATTCATTGATCTTCTGAGTATTTCATAGACTGTATTGGCGAGGCAGTACACGTTAGCGTGTACTACAGCCAATCAGCATTGTTGTTTTTAAATTGACATTTCAATTGTTTAAATTGATTTGGATTGCTGATTTGTTGTTTAACACTGTTTAGTGTTATATCTGCCGTTATCCGATTCTTTTATCGAGGAGTCGGATATACGAGATTTCTGTGACTGTCGTCTATTTGATATTGATTATTATTGCTTCCGTGCATTAATAACTGAGTTTGAATTAGACTGGCCCGTGTATTATTTTCTTTTGAATGTAATACTCGGGTCAGACCCGAGTTATTTCAGGTTGTAGATTTCCTGCTTTGAGTTACTGTTCGGGATATGAAGACTTTTTTTTTACATCTTTTGAAGTGGTCTTCGTCGTTTTGTAGTAGTCGTGTCGTTGTACAGGATGATATGTATTCATGTATATTAGTTGATGATGTACGTGTATATATAAATTCCAGAGTCGACAGTCAGAGTTGTATCATATGTATTGTGTCAACTATATTGTAACTGACATCAGTTATATATATATGAGATTCTGTTATTTGTGTTCCACATTCTTTTTGTATATGTGTTGTTTTTATATATATTGTCCTAAACTATTATGAACCGTCGTAGTTTGTTTTGTACTAGAATTGGGTATGTCGATGGGAGTAAATAAATAATAGAAGAAAAATAAAAAGTATTTACCACTCCTATCGAGATAGCCAATGTTAGTGTAAGGCCAACTACGGATGGTCGCTCCTATCCAGCCTTATTCTTCGTAATAATAGACAGTATTTCTTTTAATACTCTTTGTTATTATGACCATAGAGGTGGGGCGTCACAGAGAGAGTTAATAAATTTAAAAGGAGTTACATTATATTTTACAATAAATATATTTACATGGTTCTCATCATCAAAAAGAGGGAGATTGCTAATACCACAGATATTGATTTTGATGACAACAACCATATAAACATAGATATTAATGTCTTTCCAAATTGTATAGAATATTTTGTAGGATATTACATAGATTTATACAAGTACATGATAATCTAGTTTGAAGACAGATCAGTAAAAAGACCAGAGATCAAGGTCCAGAGATGATCAAGATATTTGAAGACTCATGAGTTAAAGACAAAGACATGAAGAGTTCAAGACTATAATATATAGTTAACAAATATTAGATTAATTTTTTAAAGTCCTAGAATGACTACTTTCTTTTATTTGAATACTCACTTATCAAAATATTTATTTATTTATCAAAATATTTAATTTACTTTCAAAATATATTTCTAAAAATATTTTGTAAGAGTTTTTTATATATTAAAGTATTTATAAACTATGTTTAAATGATATTACAAAATATTAGAACTTTATAACACTTTAAATGTATTATCGTTTTTCAAAATAAACAAGGGTATGTCAACATACCATACCTATGTATGTCGACATATATACCGTTGAAGATGTGACTTTTGAATTTTGAATTGTTGTGATTTTTGGTTACATCTCTTCACAAATAGACACGTCCCTTCAAACTATATAAAGGGGACTGGAAAACGAATTTTAACAACTACTTTCTCCATATTCTTCATACTCCAACTTCTCATTATATATCTCACAAAATCCATTTTCTATATTCTTCAAATTCATTCAAATTCAATCTCCACTTTACTACATCCATTCTCTATAATCTACTTACTGATTTGCAAGTATTCTCTCTTCAATTCAAAGATCAAAGTGCTATCAAAGGGCTATAGGATATTCTGCACCCAAATTACAACATTTGTATTTGGAATCAACAACTCTCTACTACTATTTGTGTGGGTGGGCTTGTTGCCTGTTAAAATCGAGTGGGTGTGCTTGTTGCCTATTCAAATCAAGTAGGTGTGCTTGTTGCCCGTTTAAATCAAGTGGGTGATCTTCTTGTCCGGTAAATCAGGAGAGTCTACCCTGAGCTCGGAAAGTCAAGAGGGTGTATCTTGTTGCCTTGAAATCAACATTGTATTTTGGTTTGCTTGCTACCTGATTAAAGTAGGCATTGGAAAGGAAATCTAGGCATACACCGTACAGGACTGGATGTAGGATTGGTTGATCCAAACTAGTATAAAACTCATGGTGTCATCTCTCTTACTTTTACCTTACTTTTACTGCATTTATATATATATATATATATATTACTGCCTATTAATATATATATATATGTGTGTGTGTGTGTGTGTGTGTTTGTATGTGCTGATTATCTATGTTTTGATTTAAATCTTTAAACTATTTAGAAAAAATCTATATAAGTTATTAGACGTTATTTACTCCCCTTCTAGTGTTAAGTAGCTTTAAGATTCGTTCCCACTAGTATAATTTATACCATACCGTTTCCCACATTCTACTGCACTTGTATCAACTACTGTATCCAGCTCTCTAATGCATTTCCGCAGATGTGATACATAAAACTCATTATGGATTTTTTCAAAAAAGCTAGGCAGTTCTATCTTAGATTCCACCTTCCTAATATTTTCTACGATCGGAAACGACATACATATCTGGGTACTAACTTCATAACCTTCCCAAAACGCATCACGCCTCTCATCGAAGAAACCTTCACGAACGCCTGATATCCAACTGTGAACTACGATTTCTTTATTCTAGTGTCGTCATAACTCTTCTACCTAGATTGTGCTTCTCTCATCCTAGATCTAATCAGCTCTACCTTCTCGATAACACTCTTAACTACTTCCGGGCTCAAAATGACCCTATCCCTTGCCCTTAACCAACATACAAGCGATTTACATGGTCTTCCCAACAATACCTAAAATGAGGCCATCCCAGTACTGCTTTGGTAGCTGTTGTTGTGTGAAAACTCTACCAAATGTAAATAATCCTCCCAAGATCCTCTAAAGTCTAAAATGCAAGCTCTCAGCAAGTCTTCTAGGACCTTATTGACCCTCTCGCTCTGCCCTTCTATATGTGGATGGTACGCAGTACTTATGCTCAACTCTATACCCAATACCTTCTGCAAACTTTTCCAAAACTCACCGGAGAATAACGGATCTCGATCACTAATAAAATGTTAGGTACCCCATGCAATCTCACTGCTACCTTCACATATATCTCTACTGACCTTGGTGTAGTTCTTGCGGCCTTCACTGGAATGAAATACGCACATTTAGTTAGTTAATGAACTATGACCCTTATGCTTTCATCCCCTGCCCTCGACCTTGGTAACCCATCTAAATGTCCATAGATACTAAATCCAATTTCCAAACTGAAATCCTCAAAGGCCGCATAAGCACACTAGGCTTTTGATGTTCTACCTTCACCTGTTGGCATATAAGACATCTCCTTACATACTCTCCCACATCTTTCTTCATCCCTTCCCAAAAGAAACTTCTTTTCATATATCGATACGTCTTAGTACCTCCAAGGTGAATGCTGAACTTTGAATGATGGTATTCGTCCAATATTTCCTTTTGAAGTACTTCTATACTCGGAGCATACAACCTTTCGCCCTTCTGTTGTCTAACTTCTTTATCAACACCGAACCCCTTTAGCCATACTACCTTAATTCCTGAGTCTAATCTTCTGATTGTTTCGGTGCAAAACTTATCTTCCTTATGCAGTTTGACAATCCTTTCTACCAGCATAGGCCTTACTTCTAAGCATGATAGTACCCTAGAAGTTCTGCTTAAACCCGCTCTACACCAAAACTGCACATTACACGTGGATAACATTTCCAAGACGTTCCTTTCTTCTATCATATCCAAAACATAACTTCGTTGTTCTCGTCTTAGGATATCAGCTATCCTATTTCCCTTCCTTGGGGTATGTTTACCCTGAAATCATAGGATTCTAGAAACTCTAACCACCTTTATTGCCTCATGTTCAGCTCCTTTCAAGAGAACAAATACCATAAGGACTTATTTAGTAAACAACTCAAATATTTCTTCTAAAAGTTAATTTCTTCAGAACTTCAATGTAAAGACAACAGCTACTAACTCCAAATCATGAGCAGGATGCCGAACTTCATGAGGTCGTAACTGCCTAGATGCATATGTGATCACTTTTCCCTTCTGCATCAATACTGCCCCTAATCTTGATCCAGATGCATCAGTATATATGATCATACCATTATTCCCTTCAGATATCACTAACATAGGTGCATTCATCAATTGATACTTCAATCCTTGGAATGTCGTCTCACACTTCTGCTTCCAAACAAACTTCTCATCCTTTTGAGTCAGTTTCGCTATTGGCGCGGCTATATGAGGGAAGTCCTTAATGAATCTCCAGTAGTAGCTAGCCAATCCTAAGAAACTTCACACCTCAGTAACGGTCTTAGGTCTCTTCTACCCATTTACTATGTCAACCTTCGAAGGAACTATTGCTAACCTTTCTTTTGAAATTACATGGCCTACAAACTTTACTTCCTTTCTTCAAAAATGACATTTAGAAAATTTCACTTTCAACTTATGTTGTCTCAAAGTCTCCAACACAAGTCTCAAGTGAACTACGTGCTCCACTTCATCCTTTAAGTGTACCAAGATGTCATCTATAAATACCAACACATATCTATCCAACTTGTCTTGGAAAATTTTGTTCATCAAATCTATAAAGAACGCAAGTGCATTGGTTAGTCCAAATGGCGTTACTTGCCATTCATATAAACCATATCAGGTTCTGAACACTGTCAAAGGGACGCTTTCCTTTGCAACTCTCAACTGATGGAACTCTAAAGCCAATTATAACTACGAAAACACCTTAGCTCCACTCAACTGATCAAATATGTCATCAATCCTCGACAAAGGATATATATTCTTTATTGTTCTTTCATTTAGCTTCCGATATTCTATGCATGGTCTTAAAGACCTATCCGACTTCTTTAAAAATACTGCCATCGCTCCCCAAGGTAAGCTACTTGGCCTTACGAAGCTCTTTCCTTCTAACTCTACGAACTACTTCTTCAGTTCCTCTATCTCCTTTGGAGACATTATACTTAGGGGTTGACTAAATGGTTATGTTCTTGATAATTTCTCTGTATGAAACTCTACTGCCCTAGGAGGTTGCAACCCCAAAACTAGTTCAAACACATCAGAAAACTCCCGCACGGCACACACTACTCCTAATTCTTTCTTCTCCAAAGATAAAGCAAACAAAACACCTTTGTGCCCAATTCTAGACTCCTCTAAAACTACAAATGCTCTTTCGTTTCGATCTAGGTGTTTCAAAGATATTATCCTTTTGATGCAATATACCCCAGCACAGTAACGCTCCAACCATACATCCCTAAAATAACTCCAAAGTCTACGAAGTCACATATGTAAGGATCGCACAAGAACTTACACTCCCTTAACTCAATACCTAAGCTACTTCATCTTAATCCGAGAGGTGCATATCCCCTTATCGAATTTACTAAAACATATGCAAGTGACTAAATAGGTAATCCCTAACCCTAGCCTATCAATCAAGTTTTTAGCTATAAAGGAGTGTGTGGCACCAATATCATATAATAATCTAACTGAAATTCCAGAAATCAAAGCCACACCTTCCAAAACTTTCCCTCTGCCATTTTCCTTGGCAGATGGTCCTTCCCTTGGTCCCTCAAAAGTATAAATCTGCTCTTTAAGCTTTCGGGCTTCCTTCTTCAGGTGCCCCATCTTATCACACTTAAAGCACTTTGCTCTTTCAATATTCTTCGATGTTGGACACTTTGTTGCATAGCGTCCCTTATGTCCGTAGTTAAAACAAACAATCTATGTAGTAGCAACCTCTCCACCTTTTCCCTTTGGCACTCCATTCTTGCCCTTAGAGTATGTGGTAAACTTCTTCTTTTGCTCTACTCTAGGCCTCATCTCCACTCTTCTCTTCTCCTTGTACATCCCATCATATCTTGATTCGTGCTAACTACAAACTCAAAAGGGGAAGCTAAGTGAGCCATTGCCTTATGGTCAAGACCCTACTTTAAACCCATAATGAACTTCTCATTCTTCTTCATTTGAGTGTTAATGATCTCCCGGCCATACTTAGCCAAAGAGTTAAACTTCTAGATGGACCTCTCCACTGCAAAGATCACCCTGTTTCAAATCAATGGACTCTCTTAATAGCACACTGTGCTGAGACTCTGATATGAACTGAGTCTTGAACCTTTCTTTAACTAGTTCCAAGTAACCTCCTCCTTCGAGGTCTCAACAATTACTGTCTCCTACCAATCCAACGTGTTTTCTTGCAACTGCATTGATGCCAAACTTCTCTTTTGCACATTTTTCAACCCTAGGTCTCCAAATATGTGCTCACAAATCCTTAGCCAGTTCAAGACTCCAACTGTGGGCTCCTTCCCCATAAGTGTCTTCCCTCCTGAATGTCTATGGTCTTTGTCCATCTTTAGGAAGTTCTCTCCCATTACCGCAGGTCTAGGCCCAACCACCTTCGACCTATTCTCCCTCATCATATGAAACATAAACTTCTTAAACAAAGCATTCACATCCACACCGACAACATTTGCGGGTTGTGCAGCTTCCTCCCTTAAAGCTCTGGGAACTTCTCCCATATTCTCTCCAATGGTCTGTGTACTTTCAGCCTCCCTCCTTGCACTTGCCCCTCCTATCGTAATTTGCCCACTTTTCATATCCATCTTTCGTTTTCTATTAAGCAAGTATTCATTAGAAACAAGGAGAAAGAGAACCCAAAAAAAATAGAAGGGTAGATATATCTTCCTATATATCTATATAGAGACATACAAATACTATATATATAGTAGTTCATCCCTTCCCCAGGGTGTTTGTTTAATTCTAAGTGCTACTCCTATTTCTACCTCTGTTTTACTTAAGCATCACCAACCTTTGCTCTAATATCAACTATGAAATCTCTCACTTCGAGACTCGAAGATGAACGTCGATAATGCTGCAGTCATCACTAGAATTATCTTACAGCGTTGGAAGTGAATTCAGTATATTCAAATAATGCATAAGTAAATAGAGCATTCAAATATTTTCATTACATAGAAACCATCTTCATTATTATTACATATATCTTCTCCATTATATTAACCCTAAACTCAGACCCACACAGGGTCAAATAACAATAGAAAAATAATATAGTAAAGAGTTAAGTCAACATATGATGATGCCGCTTGAACTCCTTAAATCAGCGGATATAACATCTTTATTTGCTAACAAAGCCATATGCTCCATCTTCAATCTGCGTACTGTGGCTCCTAATATAAACCTGTCTACTCCCATAAACTCAACCAACTCAAAGAGTACCCATGAGTTTATAGGAAAATAATAATAAAAACACGGTTCAGACATAAAGTTTGGTGTGAATAATACTTACCTCAAAACAAATATATAGTGAGACCACACCGTACAACATGGAACAGGTTTTCCCCTTATTATCCACAACATCATAAATGAAACAATCATAGTTTTCATAGTTCCCATTTACTACTATGCCATATGTGCTCTTATTTGATTTTCTAATACTTCTATGCCTTATGCGCTCTTATGCAATTTCCTTTTACTACTGCACCCTCGACGCAGTCCCTTCAGATATCCCATTTTAGATTAGTCTTTAGTCTAATGCTGCCTAGAATCATCCTCTCGCAGTATCCTTTAGATTCATTCATTTAAACTTAAACTACATGGACTCAACCCCTTGAGTATTCTTTAGGTTCATTCATTAAACTTAAACTACATAGTCTTAGCCTCATGTAGTATTCTTTTAAATTCGTTCATTTAACTTAAACTTCATAGTCCCGGCCTCCTGCAGTATTCTTTTAAATTCATTTATTAAAATTAAACTGCATACACTCAGCCCCCTGGAATATTCTTTTAAATTTAATTATTAGTTAAGCTTTGGACCATAAAGAAACGACTATATGCAATCTCTATTTAATTAAATTCTAGACTTCTGTGAAACAGCCACCCGAAGTCCACAAACATTTGTTTTACTTGAAATTGCATAGAATATGCCCATCGCAGTCTCTTGGAAGTTGAATGCCTCTCCTTATCCTCCTTGTGTGTGCACTCGAGCGAGAGTCCCCACCTCGGCGTCAATAGCCCTCCAACCCTACGTCTAGCGCAAGAGTTCTTCTCCTTAATAGCCCTAGACTCTCCCTAAATCCTACCTAACTCTCTTATATTAGGTTTCATTCCTACCCTTCCTTGGAGCACCACCCTGATGTAACATATCCCTACTTGGAGGCCCAAAACTAACGGCTACGGATGCTACAGCCATTCATAGTTATTAATCCTTGGCGACAAAATATGGCAATGTTAGATACATTGATACACAAAAACACAAGAATATGGAAAGATTTTAAAACGCCAACAAAGTCCACTTTCTATTTCAAAATATTTCAAATTCATTACATAATCTCACTGTGCAGACCATGTTCAAACAAAATATACTTATTATAAAATACGCTAAGATCGACATAGGAAGATGCCCCCTGGATGATCAGAGTATATAATAAGGCAATAAAACAAGTTTGCCTTTACAACCAAACACGGCGGAAATAAAAGAGCTCTAAGTAGCCAGCATGCCTCATGCATGTCACCGAAAGCTTTATTCGTCTAAAATAACACCTAAAAACCTTAAATCTAAAACTACTCAAAATCAATTGAGTACCCGAGAGTTTAAGGGGAAAAAACTTCAAATCAGACATAAAGCCTAGTATGAATAATAATCAACCATCTCAAACCATTTAGGTATCTAGTGAGACCACGTTGCTTAGCGGAATGGGTTTTCCCCTCCCTGGTATCTTAAAACCTTTATAAAACCATATACTGTGCTCCTGCATCCACAATGGTTAAAACAATTCAAAATAATAAGATATGATGATATGCAGAACAAGTAAATCAATTTTGGATTCCCCATCCCCATTCGTTTTGACTATATGTCTTAGTTATAGTTTCTAGGATTACTATTAACCTAATAGTTTTCATGGGTTGACTAATAACCGGTAAAATAATTATGGACTCCATGTCCAGTTACATAGTTTTCATGGGATCACTAAGAACCTATCGGTAACTCCAATATCTTTTTTCGTATCCTAGTTTTCATGGGCTGACTAGGAACCTATTAACTAACTGCCAGTATCTTAATCCGGATATAGTTTTCATAGGATAACTATAAACCTATTAGCCCCTGCCAATATCAAATCATAGTTTTCATGGGCTGATTATGAACCTATTGGCCCCTGCTAATATCTTTTGCTTTACATAGTTTTCATGAGCTTACTGTGAATCTATTGGCCTCTGCCAATATCTTTAATAAAGATTTTAACATTTCTTAAGTTATATTCACTACTGGGTCAACCTAGCAGGTTATTCTGCCCTTCCCTAAAGTACCGTTATGGGTTAATTACAATGTGAATAAATATATGAAGAAGCTATCATACAACAAAATAATACCAACACCTGTGGTTTAATATCCTTGAAATCATTTTATATAAACTTGGTTAATCCCTTCAACCTATTATTCAAGGAAAACCTCTTCAAAAACTTCATTCCAAAGCTCTTTATTTATGCCATGGTTTTTCCTTTAAAATGAGATTAGGTTATTTGTTTTGAAACCTTAAAACATCACTTTCGAAACCACTGGATGACCTCCATCGAAAGCATAGAAAACCTCTTTTCAAAACTCATAGTATATACCTTAATTTTGAAGCTCTATAAATCAATCCTTTTGAAACCAAATCATACCTTTCGAATGTGTCAAAACATTGCTTAATAATCTTTAGAAATATAGCTTCGAAACCAATGAAAGTACCCCCCCCCCCCTTCGAAAGCATTGGGTTTTACTCTTTAAAAACATCTTTTGGGTCAAAGCGGTTACACACGAAAGTATCTCTTTTGAAACCTTTAATAAAATTGTTTTGGGTAAAATTTGATGGTGTCGGAACCATCTATTCGAAGGCTCAAAACCATTGAGTAAAACTTTGACGGGTAGCGTCGAAACCTCTTTCGACATCATTGCCCCCATGACCCCTTTCGAAAGCATTTAGGAAGTGGCTTAACATAAGTTTAAAACAAAAGCACCCTTCGAAAGTATGGATGACTACAATATACTCGAAAGGTAAAAGAAAAGCGGCTGGGTTTCTACTGGGTTGGAACCACTACTTTTGATAGCATTCTTTTATAAATAATGTAACCCCTTCGAAATCCTATACCTTTAAAACATAAAAGGGCAACCTCCTATGAAAACTATTTAGAAAAACCCTTTTGGAAAACATATGCTTCAACTTTGTCGAAAGCTTTAAGTAAAACAAGGCAGGCACTTAACATTTGAAAACAAAACTAAGGTTTCGACCCATCGGAAGCATTGCTTTCGACATCATGGCTTCGGCCATTCCTTCAATCCACTATATACCATCTAAGTGATACCTTGTGTATTGGTTTCGACAAAGTGGGTTTTGGTTGGGTTGGTTTCAATTGAGTTAGAGCGGAAGCATTGGAGTCGAAAAGCACTACTATAGGAGGCGGAACCAGCTTTTTTTTGGCAAGGCTGACGGGGTTGGATGGTCCCCTACCATTTTATTGAAGCACCATAGAGAAAAGAAACAACAAAACATGTCAAAAAAGGACATGCACAAGGAGGACATTGGAACATGGTGCAACAACCACAAGGAAAAAAAGCACAAGACACAAAAGGAAAAGGAAAAAACAGAAAAGACATAAAGCAGAAAGGAAAATAACAATCAAGACTGAGAATTCAAAATCCCAGGGTCGAAGTTAAATTTCACCATCTTGAGCCCTTCTTTTATTTCATGAATTATGAGTTTGCTGAGTTGCTCCATGGATTTGGTTTTAGCATTTTTAAAAATTCTTATGTTCCTTTCTCTCCAAACATTGGAAATGAATTTCTTCAGAATGCAGTTAACAACTCTTGCTTTCCCCTCCTTACCAACAGTCAGTCTGAAAATTTGCTCCCAAACACAATCACTTCGAAGAACCACTACAGTATCATTCAAACTCCCCAAGATCATTTTCCACAATACATAAATTTCTGGGCAATCAAAGAATACATGATCAAGAGTTTCTAGAATCACATTGCAGAAGACACAGTAAACGTTAACATTCATTCCCCTATTAAACAGTTTAACTTTGGTTTGCTTATGTGATGCCCCACCTCTATATTCACACTAGCCAAGGACACTACAGGGTAATGTCGTCGACTAGAATGAAGAATAAGGCTGTTGAGGAGCGACCATCTGTGTAATTGCTTGGTGCGAGTACCGATATGTCAGATAGTATGACATGCATTTCATTTCAAGAGGAAATCCGACATATCAAATACAAACTCAAAGCTACCACACAGTGGCTATGTGGCCTTCGAAAACAAATATAGAAATAAGTATAACACAAATCAGTCACAGATATTCATATCACAAAGGTGGAAACAGATATGAATATAACACATAGAAGTGTACATCAAAGTAGTGGTCATACAAGATCCACTTCATCACAAAAGAATAAGTACAAGTGCTAGACAAAAGAATAATTATACATCAAGGAGTCTCTATCTCGAATGTATAATAACAAAAACTACTAAGCTAAAGTAGTTAGCCAAAAGTCAGGTGACGGACCCTGATAAGAAGTCAAGCAGAAGCACCTGAAATACCTCGGTTTGACCCAAGTATTATTTAAGAAGAAAATAATAAACGGATCAGTCTAGCTATAAATATCATATAAAATGAGATAGGATAAGAGATATCACAAAAATGTTTGATAACAATAATGTCATACTGTGGCAAGTATACATCATATAACAACAAAAATCATACAATATCTCAAATATTCTCAAACACTAAAAAGAATGTCATATTCTTTAAATTATTCACCAAAACACAAATATTGACAAAACATATCAATGCCAATCTCAAAAATCAGTGAAACACAAATTCTAGAAATCATCAACCAAAAATCCAGAAATCACAGAAAAGGGAAGGCCTATCACAAACGGGAGCATAAAAACTCACCAACACGTGTATCACAAATGAGCCGGAGCTCCTCCAAACAGGGTATAGTCCCCCCTTGCGGACTATGAGCCAAAGCTCCTCCTATGAGCCGAAGCTCCTCCAAACAGGGTATAGTCCCCCCTTTGCAGACTATGAACCAAAGCTCCTCCTATGAGCCGAAGCTCCTCCAAACAGGGTATAGTCCCCCCTTGCGGACTATGAGACGAAACTCCTCCAAACAGGGTATAGTCCCCCTTTACGGACTATGAGCCGAAACTCCTCCAAACGGGGTACATTCCCCTACGCGGACAAAGAGACATCGCACATCGCTAGTCTAAATCACCAAAGGATCATCATTGATCGATAAGTGTAAATTGCACTAAGCTAGTAAATAAATGAGTTTAGCTTCATGTCCCATAACCACTAGCTTAACTTAAATATTTACGAACAAATTGTAGATTTCCACTTGAAAATTGTCACAAGAGTTCAATCGAACAAGTCCAAGAATTAACCGACGAAGTAAATGCAAGTGTTTCATACCACTTGTTTTGCTAAGCCGTTTAATTAGATTTCTCATACGAATGAGGTAAAGGTTTGTATATACTAATAGATTGGAAGACGGTTTTAAAAGCAAGTTTTGTATTAAAAATAACGTTGAAATCATTTTTGCGAAAGAGTTTGAGTATTTACTACTAGTATAGAAACCTTTGTATTTTTAAAAGTGACAAATCACCGAAAAACGATTGTAGAAATAATCGATCACCAAAAATCACTACACCACAAAAGGCTTTTAACAGCGTTTGGTAAACGCTGTAATATGATACAACAGCGTTATTTCAAACGCTGTATAACGACATGTTGTCGTATATACATAACTTACAACAGCTTTTCTATAAACGCTGTTGAAGCATCTTTGTGACAGCGTTTATTACGAGCTGTCAATAATGTTTTTACAGCGTTTTCAGACGTGCTGTATTATGTTTCAACAGCGTTTATAATTTAGTTGTCGAAGATGTTCAAATTCTACTTTAACTGTTTACAACAGCTTTTTCTAAACGCTGTTATTGAATCATCAACAATTTCGACAGCATGTTACAAACGCTGTTATTGAATCATCAACTATTTCGACAGCATGTAAAAAACGCTGTTATTGACAATTTTAAGATAATTACAGCACGAATTAAACGCTGTTGTTTCTTCATTGACAGCATTAATCAAACGATGTCTTCTATTTATATAACAGCTTTAATATTCCACTCTATTTTTGAATATTCCAAAACTATATTTTAAGCATATTCAAGCAACTAGTATATATAACAGGTTCTAATAACTATTAATTGGTTACATAAACTAGTTAAGACAATATTAATAAACAAAAGACATCCATAAACCAAGTTTCAATAATATCCATAAACAAAAATAACAAAGTAAACCAAGTTGCCACAAATTCTGTTAAACAAAGACACGTTATATGTTAAGTAAAAGTATAATATCAATACAGTAAGTCCACACCAAATGCCAACAACAAAACGTGCATCTAAAAAGTTTCATATGCTTGCTACTTGCTACGGAAGAAGAATGTGTCATCGCCATCTTTAATTACCTGCAATGAAGAAATTTGAAATGATCAGTGAGTAAACGCCATCTAAAAATTTGAAGTTTCATATGCTAAAATGCTTAACTACGCCAAAAAATCACTATATGGATCTAAAAATTTGAAGTGATCAGTGAGTAAATGCTTAACAACCCACCACTATAATCAATACAAACCAGTGCACATCACCAGTGAACATCAAACCAAACTGCACCATATTCCATCCCCAACTACCCCCACTACCACCCTATTGCAAATTCCTCCATCATCACCATTTAAATACACTCTGCTACGGCCATAACAGCTGCAACAAAATCCACTCAACTACACGACTAGACACCAAGCATTGTCATTACATTTACACCACCATTCATCTTCACTGCTTCTCCCCTGTTCAAACCCGGTCAGACCAAACCACCCACTTCTGCCACTTCTCCTCTCTGAACACATCCTTCATTACTGCCACATTCAAACTGTCACATTACTACTCATCTCGTCATCAGCATATCATGCATCACATTACCCACCATTTCTTCAACATTCAAACTGTTTCTTTGCACTGCACTTTGCACTACACTGCACACAGATTAATTATGCCTATTTTCACACCATGTTTTCTCTTCTTTTTTTTATTTCCCATCAATAATTAATCAATTATCCTATCGGGCAAAAAAGCATTTTATTTCTTTAAGTTTACCCTTTTCGTTTTGACTTTTTCGTTTCATTGCAAATGCACTACACTACTTCACAAACAAACCAATTACCTTACATATCAACAGCCTACCCTGCTACTGCATTCATCACAACATCATCAACATCCTACCATCAACACTTCAACACATACAACCATATCTCCCCAACACCTCTGCATTTCACCCCTGACAACCAACTGACTGCTATCAGACATCATTTCCACCAACTATTCTACATTTTACCCCACTGCATACTCACCTTCATCCCCTTTCACAATCACTGCTATTCACAACTCCACAATCTTGCCATATAATTCAAAAACCACAACCATTCTCACTGACCACACTCTGACATCCATCTCTGCAATCACCCACATACACTACCCTTTCACCACAAAAACAGTCACCGTCCTGCTATTCACCCTATACATTAACCACCAGCCCATACAAACTTCCACATACACACTGATAAACATCTACACACCGACAAATTACACAGCAATACCCTTCCATTGCATTAGCAGTTCTAGTGCTCCAACTTCTACAAACAGTTTCAATCAACTCCGACCAAACCACCCTGTTCACTGGCCATTACCCAATACCACTACATCCATACATCAAGAACCGTTGTTTGTACCACAAAGTCTAAACCAGTGTGCTGTTTGTATTACAACTGCAACTGTGCTGCTACCCTTCACACAAATTCAACAAACAATTTAGACATCAAAACCAAGCAAGTCGATCACTTCTACAATCAAACCTTCATCGCCTACAGTGCCTCAACCTGCCTGCATCACCTCAACTGCCTTCCTTTGAAACCTGCTACATACATTGACTCAACCACACAATCATTCAAACTCCATTCTCCTTATCAAACTGACCAAATACCCACTGCATACATCTGCTACCATGACTGTGCACGAGCTTCTGACCAACCACCAGAACAAACTGCAGCCAACATAAACAACCTGTAAACGGATTTACATTCGAATACCCATTGCATAAATCGAATACCCCCAACACCTGAATCAAACCATCGCCATCTCCCAAATCACTACGCGACCACTCCTGAATACCCAATACCCAAATTGTGACAATTCCAATCACCAATCGCATGCACCACATCATCAAACACCAGGAGTCAATAACTTATAACCTACACCAGCAGTCACCTTTGCCTTGAAATCACCATTCAAACTCCCCTTACTCATTCAACACTCCCTACACCACCTCAGTTTCAAAACCTGAACACAACCACACAAACCTGAAACCAAGTCATTCCACTGTTCTACCAACTTTATACCTCACTGCCGCCGCCATATTGCATTTTCCACAACCAAAACCATCGTACCCTACTTCTACCAATTTAGTTGCATATCACTTCTCTGGCATATACACACCTGACAGTCCACATACCTCTGTCATCCACAACCTGTTCATCGCCTACATTACCACATCCTACAACCAGTTCCCCACTTCAACTCTACTTCCACATCACCAAACATTGCTACTCAATACTGCCTTATACTTCACTTCTCCAACACCATCTGTGCATACAAACTACAAACTCTTCCAACTGCTCACAATAGTCTCTGTTGCTAAATCACCCGCCTCCTCCCACATCAAATACTTTACTGCATTACCCTAAACAGTGCTAATCATCCACCACCATCTCAGAAAACACCTCTGCTGCAACCAAGCATACCCTCTGACCACACCATACTTCCCCTACCACCAGCATACAACACATCAACCTTTAGCAAACTTCATTTGCCTTCCCTCAACTTCACTATCACCATTTCCAAACTTCCCCCATCAAACTGTCCCACATAACTCCTCCACCAAACATCATAACCAACGTACTTCACTGCTGTTACACCATCTCATTTCGACAGCTTCCCCTACATCAAAACTGCACACAGTCATCACCAGCCTACATACTGTTGCATCACCAAACAACTACACCACTATCATATAAAACTGAAATCAGTTCACACTTCCATCAAATACAATAAATACCCCAACTTCAACACTTCATTATCACTTCACATCCTCACCTTCCTTTGCCAAGCTCCTCCTCTTGCTACTGCCTATAACACTCCTTTGTTATACAACCATTCAACTCCAAAACAAATACCAGAACTACATAAAAACTTCACTTCACTCCCAAAAAAAACAATGGACATTTTTTCCCAAAATCAGAAGAGTTAACAATGGATTTGAATTTATGAGATTTAATAAAACCGCTCATAGCCAATCAATGCTCATTTACACTAGCATATTTAATCAAATGAAACTATAGTAGTTTTTTATCTTGTCTATTGCATATAAACAAGATGTGAAACTTACATGGAAGTTGAGCCAATTCTAACATTCGCAACAGGCCATGCTACAGTCGAGCCAATAGCATCTAATAAGCATTCCATGAAGGATGTAGGCCGCCATATAGGTGCATTTGGGACTTTTACAACATCCACCCAAACTCTTATCGCATTTGGTCCCAGTGGAACAGAATGTACCAAAGCATTTGGACCTGTTGAAGACACGGTTCCTTCTGCTACTATTTTTCCCGTACCCTCTAAATCAATCAACTTGCATTTGGTATTTGCAGAAAAATTTGCACTCTATCACATAACAAAAAAATGGTAATACGATATCAACAATTCTTTGAGAGGAATATTAGCAATATGAACATGTTACCGTAAGAGATGTTGGAGCATTGATCATAGGAGCAGGACATGTGCTAGCGTTAACCGTTTCAACAACCACTGTTGATTCTGGCCATGCTATTTTCTTACCAATAGCTTCTCCAATACATGTCATGCCAACTATAGGCCTCCACAAAAATGCATCTTCTTTTTTCGGATTGTCCACCCAAACTATCTTGGCATCTGGTCCAAGAGGAATACCATTAATTATCTGATTTGGATCACTCGAGTACACTCGTCCTTCAGCAACCAGTTCTTTGCTCCCACCCCAATCATACAGCTTGCAATTGGTTTCCATGCTATTAGTTTTACTCTATGAAAAAAATACATTTGTTTAAGTTGAACATAGAAATATACAAAAACATTGCACAAATTTCAGTAACACATCTTTAAAGCGTTGTAGCAATAGAAATATACAAAAAAATGCTAAACCATACTACCATACTACCATAAAATGCTAAATTTATGGATAGAGATTATTATCCACGATGGCCCTACATATTAAAAAAAATGCTAATTAGTGTTAAACTTACCTTGTTTTGTTTTCTGGAGTCCTCACTTTTGTGTATAACAACTTTATCAGATGGCCATACTACTATCTCATCCTTGGCATCTCTTATATATACCAAACCAGGAGAAGGCCTCCATAAGAAAACATCTAATTTTCTTGGATGGACAATCAAATTTTTTTTGGCATTTGTACCTAAAGGGACTTCATTGCACAGTTCTTTCGGATCGCTTGACACAATTTTTCCTTCGACGATAACCTCATCATCATCTCCATGCCAAGGCAGTAAACTACAATTATCACCTGTTTGACTATACTTACTCTGCAATTAACCAAAACTATATTATATTGATTATTGATTTAGATATCAAATTATGTATGATGTTGCAACCGTTGGATTTTTACCACTACGGATGTGTTCTCTTCTCCCCAACTTCCTTTATCCTGCCAAATCAATAATATTGCAAATTAATGGTAAAAATAAATAGACGTTCATTTAACCAAAGAATAAATTGTCGAAATAATCACAGAAAAATAATCACAGAAACTTATAATAAAGCTTTTAATCTTTGACAGTATAAAATCTTTTCAGAAAAGAACAAAGAAAAAAATACTGAACATCCAGTGAGTTATAACTATACTTTCACAGCTTTGGTATGCCTGATGCAGTGTTCTTCACATTTTATATATTTTTTTTTTTATTGCAACCAACTGATGTAGTTAGCTATTCAGTATTTTTTATATATCGGCTAATAAGTAAATAAACTAAATGCTATGTAGACCAAAGGACCTTCAGAAAACAATATTAAATATGGAAACATATGAACAGTTGATGATTTTTTAGATACCTAAAAAGAAATTAGTACAAAAAAAGCAAAGAAGGAAGTTCTAGTATTTAAACAATTTTAAAAAGAGAAAATAGCGCTGAAAATGATGATATTTTGTTCAGTGGCAAATAGTCTTATTCTAACAATCTTGAAAGGAAAAAAACAATCTATTATTCATACAGAAGAACGTTTAGAAAATTGGTTGGAATAAATGGTAGTCCACAGCAGAAACAAATAGATGGACATAAGCATGACATGTGCATAATGCCATGCTTGTTGACGAATAATTGAAACTGTTAATTTGCAAACACGGTTAAAGGAATGGAAAAACAAATGGTATGTCAAGGAAGGTAACAAAACTGGGTACCTGACATATGTAATTGTTATATATCAAGTTACAAATCTACATTAGTGTTTGAAGAATGAAGATCAAGCCGAGTAACCATTGAAAAAAAATGTGTTGTTTTTGGGTTGATGGTGATTTCAGAAAGCAGATTATAATTTTACGTTGTCTCCGATGGCAATTCTCCAAATATGGTTGTATACAATACAAGAATATCACCGGTACATATAGAACAGTAACAAAAGGAGAACTATTTATTAGAGAACGATGACCGGCAGTAATAAATCAGAGTTCAGTGCAAGTGACAAACCGTGTAACACATATACTCAAACAGCTTGAGATCTACAGAAAAGTGGCATTGAGCTACAATGGACGCCAAAACATAGATATCTTGTTTTGTCATTTAGGTTATCTCCATGAAATTGAAAATCATTCTCGAAATTTCTGAACACCAAAAACATTTGAAATATAAATTAAAAGTCGTACCAGACGCTTCATTAACATGTAAACAACTTGCTTTAGTTCTGAGACACTATGTTGAAATTGAGCTACTTGAGTATCTTTGATTTGTGAGAGAACCGCCTTGGTCGTAGTCATGCCTCTTCCCATTCCACATAGTCGTCCCGGTCTATCTTGTCCCAACACTTGTGAGAGAGCATCATCTTTGAAATTACATGTTAAGCTAGGTTGTGATTCATTTTCCACCTTTTTTATTTTCTCCTACAAAAATTATATTTTAAATATGAGTTCTAATTTATATTATTTTCAAAATAATTACTTTAAAAAAGTTCAAAAGCACTTACAACAATTTCGGCAACATGTGCATTCACGGGTTCGCCATTCTTATGAGTGTGAGATTTAACCCAAACATCAACTCTAGAAATGGAAGAAGGATTTACACTTTCCTCTTTCTGCATTAAAAATGACATAACATTAGATAAAACAACTAATCATAGTAAATTAATCAAATATTTTTTCTCACCATATCTTCAGTTAATCGTGCCATTCCTCGACGACTACAAGTATGTGGCATTTGTTTACCCCTCATGGATTTGAATTTTTCGCTTCGTAACTATGTATAAAGATTTATCACATTTATTAGTTAATTTGCATTCTTTGTGCACTTATATTCTATATATAGAAATGATTAAAACAATTACTATATAATTACCTTAAACTCATTACTAGTTCTGGACTCAACAAACCTTTTCCATTCCTTCATAGTTTTGACATTATCTGGTTTTAGTCTAAGCCGTTCCTCCATGTTTTTTTCCTTTAATAACTTATCAACTAGTTTGCTTTATGAACACCTCCAAATACATCCCATTTTCCGAAGAATGGGAACCTTTTGCCATTCTTCATCTAGTTTAAATCTAGCCTGTAACAAAGAAAAATATCAAAATATAGTAATTTTATTTAAAAACTGAATAAAGAAATTAATAAGATCGCATAGTCATCGAGAAGACAGACAATGGAAACTGCTA
The DNA here is from genome assembly GCA_030737815.1 of Allium fistulosum. NCBI lineage: Eukaryota > Viridiplantae > Streptophyta > Magnoliopsida > Asparagales > Amaryllidaceae > Allium > Allium fistulosum. Next base: position 769,072,732 of record CM060905.1, on the reverse strand, counting down.
AATTTCCGCAATGTCCAAAACCCCAACCACTAATCAGGCAAACTTTCGTACAAGTTAGGTACTACATATTACAGTAAGTTGAAATAAATATATCGACAAAGGGAAGTTTAGGCCAAGTATCAGGGTGAAAAGACATATAGTATATGAACCAACAACAAATAATGTATTATTGTGCACACATGTAAAAATGAAAATTATAGGGACATCAGATGTATTAGCTAACAACTGGGTTATCAAAATTAAAGAACAAACGGTGAACATAACAAACCAACTGCATTTCAAAACCTAAGTAAACTAATCCACAACATACAAGTACATCCAGGTTGCCAAAATTTTAAGATTAGTAAAAGTTACAGTAAACTACATGGTTAACCATTTTAGAAAAAGGTAAATCAATCCTCAAAAACTACCATTCAAAGAATTACCACTGAAGTCATAAAGCATAACAAACTAATAACATATAACCCTTAGAAAAAAATTATAATTACTCAGTGTCCTGAAAAATATTTCACATAGTTTTGATTTGCCTTCGTAGCTTTTCCCAGACGGTCTCCATTGTGATTTCTTATATCTTGATCATTGTTTTTGTTTGATTTCGTTTGAGTTTAGTTATTTTTGTTATCATATTCTTCATGATTATTAGAAAAATGTTCTCTTTTTTTCTTTATACAGTTGTAAGAAACACATGCACTGTATTGTGAATGTATTCGCTGTTAGTGACATATCGTCAATATTCCACTGTTTCATATGGTCACTGGGTTGCTGATGTATAAAAAGTAAAGAAATAAATAGATTTAATAGCAGTAATCAGTATACAGTAACTAAGAACATTGCAAGATAAGAAAACCTGAACGGATTCCCATAGAACTGATTTCAATTCTTCACCAAGTTGCCTCCAGTCCTCAAGTGTAAATGGAACATGCTCGCGCACAAGTGGCCCCAGATAAGAAGATAGCTTCACCGACCCTTTTCCTATCGGTTCGCCCGATGAGTTAAACTCGACTTCGATTCGGCTTGCAACATCTGAAGGAAGTCTTTTCACTTTGGTTGGGCCTCTAGTCTTCTTTTTCGAAATCTGATTTGCATCAATGTCTTCAATTGTTCTCTCGATTTCCATTATTGTTTCAGGATTTCCATCGACTTGCATAGCAGTGTCTGCGATTGAGTTGTTTGCATTCCCAACATCATTGTTTTCCAAAGGTGGCTCAATATGCTCTCCTATTGCATTAGACCCATCGACTGCATATGTGGATTGTTCGAGTCTTTTTTGATTGCGCGTAATCCTCTTATCCATTGTCTTTTTCATACTTTTAACCATTTTCTGCAAGTATAACATATCAACATATGAATTTCGATTTATAAGAGCATATTCTAGGTAAAACTTTTAAGGTACAAATAAAAAAGACTTTGTCAGAGCATGCAGTATGCACTATATATTGCTGCATGACGTAACATTTTTGACTTGTATCACTTGACCTAGTCAACGTTATTTCTGGTTCAAATTGGTGATCATCCTTGTAATTAAACTAATTATTTATTTCATTACGTTACTAATTCTTTGCACTGGTACAGTGCACTTGATTGTCAAGGGAATCTAGTACATAATTATCAGGAGTGTTTTTTTAAATTAATCATCCAATATATTTTCATAACCAAAAATTAGTTTGCCTTACAAAAATTGTAACATATAGAAAGTACAAATTGGCCTGCGTCTTACCAAAATCAGAACTCAGGTCCAACTTCGATCATGCGAGGAGCAGTTAAGTCTTTGAGCAGTAGGCCTTGTAAAAAATGCAATATATAAAAGATGCAAATAGAATGAGGATTGATGCTATTTTCTGTACAGATGGTTTATTTGAACGTTATTTGCTGCTTTGATTTATTAATAACAATAACATTCCATAACAATTTATCCCATGGTAACAAACAATATTAGAAAGACAGAGCCTTTACTACATATTGTGTTTTAGCATTGTCATTAGCAATCCAATGCATCGGTGAAAATAAAACAAACAATATTTGCAAGAATATACAACTGCAATTAGTATACACTATACATTTGTGTAGCCATCTTAGGAAAAAAATCACAGGCTTTGTGTTGATTATAGCAATTAGCAAGAAAACCATATGAAACATATATACTACTATAATTTTAATATATTGGTGGGTCATCTGCATCCATATCGTTTCCAAAGTTGCTACTGACATCACCATATACATACATCAAAGTTCAAAACAAAATTTCAAATTTCAACATTTAATAAGACTTCAAATCTAACTTAAACTTCTCATAACAAAACAAGACATCAAAACTACTCAAGTATGCCTTCGCAATCCTCCCTGACATAACTAACATTCTCAACTAAATCATCTGCATCCATATCATTTTCTTCAGGGCCGCTCGCAACATAGTTAGCTTCTTCAACAAAATCATCTATCTCTAATTCATCAAAACCTCTTGGCGGTGCTTTCATTACAACATACCAATTAGAAGAATCATTTTCTCTTGAATAAAAGACTTGTTTCGCTTGAGATGCGAGGATATAAGGATCTTTTGAAAATGAAACCTGACTTTGATGTAAATTAACAAGAGTGAATCCATCTTCAACTTTTATCCCGTTTCCTATGATCGCCCAATGATACTTAAAAACAGGAATATAAAAAACATTATAATCTAGTAAAATTATTTCAGTCAGTATCCCATAGTACGTAACCACATCAACCACTTGAGAAATGTCTTTTGCACTTGCTCTACACATGGTAGTCGCGTCATAAGTTACTTCGCTATTCCGGGTTTCTCTATCAACATCTTTTGTATGAAATCGTTGTCCATTAATAATATATCCTTTGCAGGAGAATGCCGTCTTTTTAGGACCGTATGCAATCCATTTTAATATTTTATCATGATCCTTTGAGTCAACAGGTATCTAAAAAAATATTCAAACATATTAAACAAGTAATTTCATTAATTCATATATGAAAATATTGAAATTCTTTAACAAACCTTCCTTTTAATCCAATCAGCGAAGCTATCTCTATGGGTTTTCCACAGTAAGGTCGCATTTTTTTCTAAGCGCTTGTTTGAATTTTGCAACTCCTCCAAATGCAAACTAGTACAGTAAAAGTGATGTTAAATTATAGTTGCCAATACAAGCACATCAAATCAATGAAAGTGGGACATAACATATACTCACTCTAAAAATGGTTCCACCATAGCCATATTCATTAACACAGCTAAATGAGCAATTTCTTTCTCATTGGAAGACAATGTAATTGATTTGGACATTGAAATTGGACGCCCTTCAAGTATTGCGTTATCTTCATAATCTTCATTTCGATCTTTTTTTTCAATATATACCGACTTACTCAAAAATTCACTAAAAAATTTCATGCATTCTTCGGCAAGATATGATTCTGCAATGCACCCCTCAAGTCGTGCATAATTTATTACGTAGTCTTTGAGTGTTTTCATATACCTTTCAAAAGGATACATCCAACGAAAATGAACTGGTCCGCACAATCGTGCTTCTCTTCCAAGATGAATTGTCAAGTGTATCATAATATCGAAAAATGAGGGCGGAAAATATCTTTCAAGTTCACACAATATTTTAACGATATCATCATCAAGTTGTTGCAACTTCTCCCTATCAAGAACACGTTGACATATTTTATTGAAAAATGAACATAGACGAATTATTGCGTTTCGGGGTCTGGTTGGCAATAAACCTCTTACTTCAACCGATAATAATTGTTGCATTAAAACATGATAATCATGAGACTTCAAACCACTAATTTTACAATCCACCAACGACATGCATTTTTTGAAATTTGAACAATAACCATCGGGACCTTTGAAATCATACAACCTTTTGCAAAATATTTTTTTCTCCAATTTTGATAATGTATACGGAGCTAGTGGAAGATATGTTTTGGTTCCACGGGGTTGTGCATAAAGACCATGCCGAATACCCCAATCCTCTAAATCATGTCTACAATTAATCCCATCTTTTGATTTGTTATCATGCAACATTGTACTTAGTGTGCTTTCACAAACATTTTTCTCAACATGCATTACGTCCAAATTATGACGCAATGGAAGTTCCTACGAAAAAAATTAACATTTAAATTTTCTATATATTCTTTTTTTTAGATTAATAAATAAAAAAGAGATTTGAATACTAACCTCCCAATATGGCAAGTAAAAAAAATTGATCTTTTTTTCCACCTTGATAGCTCCTTTTTTACAGAATTATCATCTTCATTATCTTCATCCTCACTACTGTCATCGATCTTCCTTTTCTTACTTTTTCCCTTAATCTACTCTTTTCCAAAATCATTTGGAAAGTCCTTCAAAATAAGAAAGATGTTTTTACCTATTAGAATTCTAGGCATCTTTCCATCCTCTATAGTGTTATCAAACCAAGCTTTTTTTTTCCTCAACGGATGTGAAATAGGCAAAAATCTTCTATGACCCATATAAACATTCTTTCGACTATATTTCAACCATCGATGATGAGTATTGACACCACATAATGGACAAGCCTTTTTACCCTTTACACAACATCCAGCAAGATTACCATAAGCTGGAAAATCATTTATCGTCCATAATAAAATAGCTCTCATATTAAAAAGTGTCTTACTAAATGCATCGTACGTCTCAACTCCACTACTCCACAAGTAATGCAAATCCTCTACTAATGGCGCCATATATACATCAATATCATTCCCCGGTTGCTTTGGACCTGGAATTAGAAGTGTTAGCATAATATTTTCCTTCTTCATGCACAACATAGGCGACAAATTATATGTCACAAGCATTACTGGCCAACAACTATATTTGGAACTCAACATGGAAAATGGATTAAACCCATCTGTAGCAATACCAAGTCTGAGACTACGTGGATCGGCTGAAAATGATTCCCAATTTTCATCAATTGTGCTCCATGTTACAGAATCTACGGGATGTCGCATCTTTCCATCACTGCTTTTATTATTGAAATGCCACCTTAATGCTTCTGCCATCTTTTCAGATCTGAACATTCTTCTGAATCTTGGAATTATTGGAAAATATCTCAATACCTTAACCGGGATACCCTGCATAATCTCATTTGTATCCTGATTCATTTTCCATCTTGAGGAACCACATTTCGGACAGTCATTCAAATTTTTATACTCTTTACGAAAAAGACAACAATCATTCTCACATGCATGAATCTTTTCAAACCCCATATCAAATAGTTTGAGGAATTTCTTTACTTCATATAAAGTCTTAGGAAGTACATTATTCTTTGGCAAAAACAGTTGTTGCACATTAAGAAGCTTATCAAAACCAGAATCGGATAATCCAGTTTCACATTTAAGGTTATACAAAATAGTGATGGCAGATAACTTTGTATGATCTATGCAACCGGGATATAATGGGGTTTCTGCATCTTCCAAGTTCTTAAGTAAATCATCGTGTCGTCTCTGTGCATCATCCTTATCTTTATCATCATCAAAAAAATTATGATTAAAGTAGTCTTCATCTTCATAGTGAATTGCTTTGAGTAAGTCGTACGCCTCACTCTTTTTATTTTTATTTTCAACATCTACTTGCTCGCCATGATTATACCACCTACCATCTTTGTACTTAGGATCCATTCCCTTTATAATTAAATGCTCAATGACGGTTTCACCATAATGATGACTAAGATTTCGACAATCTAAACAAGGACACAAAATTTTCTCTACATCCCCTAACTTTTTCTTCGCAACACGTACAAAATTTTGAGCTCCTTTTCGATACTCTTTACTGGTTCTATGTTTAAAATTGAAAGCAACAAGAATGTTAGCTTTCATTTTCAAAACATGTTAAGTCTAAAGTTATGCGTAAATTTACTTGTATATGATTACCTGTGTAGATGCAACCAGTCTTTCTCCATCATCATATATAATATGGAAGCAATCAAGTATCTAAAATTCAAAATAGTAATTGTAAAGTACTACCACACATGAGTATAATAATATCCTTTGGATAATACAGTTGAATATGACAGAACTCTACAAATTAGTCATTTTGTTATTAGCACCAAACTGTTTTCAAAAAATTTGCCATTACAACGGCGCCATTTTGTAGCACCAGAGTAATGTCTATGCATTACCCCTCTCCTGATACTTGGCTTGCGCCATTAACAATAATTTTATCCACTTATACAACAATGTCAGAATCATATACAACATTAGCACCAAACTGTTTCCAAAAAATTTGCCATTACAATTCTCGAACACAATCGCACACATCAACAAGTATTAAAATTATGTAATTACCAGTACAATATAATAGTAGCGTGTAATTGTATATAATTTATTCCAAGATAGTATATGTTTCTCGAATAAAAATCGAAACTCAGTGACCCAATTTCACATGGTTGATTTTGACAATTACATAACTATTATAAATAGCAAGGCAAACAAAATTGGAATGGAAAGAACATGCTAAAACTTGAGTGAACAGTTAAAGAAAAATATTCTTCACTATAAAAGAATATCCATACACTATTACTATACCTAAGCATTTATTAGACTCTATATGTGTGTGTGTTTGTATATGTATATATATATAGAATTAGCGGTTGTAACTTTTGCTAGTTTTATGTAAAATATACTTAAATATAGAGAGAGCGTATTTAATCTAAATGCAAATAAGAAAAAAAAACATTCCAAACTAATCTTTTTCATTTGCAAATTTCCAAGTTACTTCAATTATACTTTTGTTTCGTATTTTTATGCAAAAACCCCTAAAAGAAATGCTACTTATTCATGTCTTCATCTCTATTCTTATTATTTCCAATCATCATCTCAACTTTGGATTTACTCACTCACTAATTAACATTTTTTTTCTTTTCTGATTCACACATTTATAGTTAACATTGTTTTCTCTATGAACTCAACAAAACTACAGTTAATAAAAATGTATTATTCACTCCATTTTGGATGAAATGGTCATCAAGTTTTCTTAATAAAAAAAACTTTTGTATTTTATTCCCTCCAATTACTTATTTTTATGCTATTTTAATAAAAGGACATTGAAAAAAAAATGTTCTATAAAACTGTGTTTTTATATCAAGTTACTGTACATAAAAATATGCTTGTATGGTTTTGAATGTTCTTCTACTAATCTTGGAACAATTTCCTGTAATGACTTTTTCAATTCCAAGTGTTTGTTAAAAAAGTTCAAGTAGTATTTTTTTTAGCCATTAACTTCAGATGTGAATGCATTAAATGCATATTTTCCATATACAGCCAAAACATCAAATAACAGCAGTTTTAAAAGTTGCACAGCTAAGTGCATATGCATAGTTGATTCACTTCTCACATTTATTCATTGCATGCCATATATATTTCAGTTATAGTACACTTAGGGACTCAGACCTAATATCTCTTTAACGGCGCAAATAATATTAAGCTAAGTTGACAAAGCTAAAAAATAAAGATTGTCATAACCTTTTCACGTTTCTAACTTCATCTTAATATGAATGACCTAACATGTATTTTTCTAACCAAGGGTCATTGACTCATTTCTTTTACTCATATGTGGTATTCAAGTTCAGAAATAAGAATAGTGTGGAGTTCGTACATATTTACCTAAGTAAGAATAGTGTGGGATTCGTATACATTTACCTAAATGAAATATTATAGCATTAACATATATGAATATCACAAATCTCGATGGAGGCTAATTTAACCTTTAGGTGATCCATGTTAAAAAAAATAAAACCTTGAAGCTAAAAAGAGAAGTTGGGATAATCAGCCACTTGAAGAATAGAAATTCTTCAGAAACTTCTACTGCAATGTAGAAAATTCAGGTAAGTATATTACCGTGTAACGCTGATGATAGGAATACAATTTTGACACTTTACAATGATTGAGAGCACTGCATTGTTTAACATCTTATAGATGTGAATTTGTTCGGTTGAAGAAGTAAAAAATGTGTAAAACATGTGAATTTGTTGGGCTGCTAATAGAAAACTCTAATATTTTCTTAGTATCAAAACTAGATTTCTAAAGGACTTTTCCTCACTACAAATTATCATATCCTCCAACATAACAAATAGCTTCTCATGCAGTATCATATACGATGGAGTAAATTGATTGCTACTTTTCTCATGAAAATGAGAAAATTCAGTATCTAGAACTGTATTTAGTGACTATGTGTAAGAAGTGAAAATTCAATATCCAAAACTATACTTAGTAACCATAGTCAACACAATAAATATATTAGTCTTCTAAATTTGGTAACATTACTAGCTTTCTAAATAAGGCCTATATTATTTCTAAACTCTTTAAAACGTACTATTTTGAAATTTTGAATACTCTTAATAGTGTTCACACCACCATAGGTATTTATTATGTTAGTAATTAGCATTTATAAAGTATTGCACATAGAAGCTCAATGAAATACTGCACAAGTACATGTCCATAGCTAAAAATAAAAATGAAGGCTCTATACATATTTGGGATGAGACTAATTAAGCTACAATGCAATTATAACCTAAACTGACATACGTTAAATAATTAATAACTTGAGCTGACAAAAGTTCAAAGATTAATCTGCACATAATGTGAGAATAAGCGGATATCTATAATAAAATATTGGCAAACAATAAAATAGCAGTATTTGGTGCCTCTATAACGCGAGAATTAAAACCATAAACTAAATGCTTAATTATTCAAATCAATGGCAATTACAGTTTCAGATTACCGGATTTTCACTTAATACCCAATATCATACGAATAAGCTTCTCCATCCTATAGAGCATGAACCCACACAACCTACGAGACCATAGCCCTAAAATCCCCAAATTTTGCAATTGGAAAAAAAGCTAATTTGCTGAAGCAATTTATAAGAGAACAAATTTTCATCCAGAAAGCATAGGATAGTAACAACATAAGTTTCTAAAAGTACAACAATCATTATTGGCTTACATCGCAAATAGGTGAGGAGAAGTATGGGGCTAAAATCCACGGTCGAACAAACTCTGGCCAATTTCTCTTGACCTGGAAGAAGCATACGAAATTAGAGAAAGAATGGACCTCTTTTGTTTTAGAGTTTTTAATTTTTTTGGGGAAGATGAAGAAGATGTTTATGCAAAATTGAACGTAAAAATAAAGAAATAATGCGGCCTCAAAAATTATTTGGAAGCCCGCCTTTTTAATGTTTGATAGGGTTAGCTGTACAGCGTTTATATTTATTCATATTGGTTTGTGCAAAATTAAAAATAGCATTCAACTCATAAACGCTGATACATATTGCTGTGTAAAGGTACTTTTCTTGTAGTGAATTCACATACGAAGATGTGAATTAAATCCATAAAAATCAATATCAAATCCATCAAATGAATATTCCCAAAAATCCAAAGAAAGAAGTCATCAAAGTCGATAATAAGTGATAACAACTAACCGGATCGACAAAAATCGATTCAAATTGGAAATCCAATCAAAAAAATAGACAAATAGGAAAAATGCACAGTTCCAGACGTCTGGTTTAGAATCCAGACGTCTGGATTTAGGTTCTGGAAATAATCCAGAAAACCCCCAGACGTCTGAAATTTCAAAGCAGACGTCTGGACCTAACCAGACGTCTGGAATTGGGTTCTGCCATTTTATTTTCTGCGTGCTTATATTTTTTCTCCAGAGATCATAACCAGACGTTTGGACTTGATCACCATATGTCTGGTCACCTGGTATGGGCAACAATTTGTCTAGGCCATGATGGCTAAAACGATTCGGGAGCGATCGAACGAGCAACGATGACTAGGGATTTATGCCAAGCGACAACCCAGCCTTATAGGCTCTTTGATACACCCCAAATATCACGTCCAAACATCCATAGTAAGATTTTCATAAAATTGGACCAAAACACCAAAATTTGGAAAATTCACCAAATCAATTCAAATCAAAAGCAAATGAACATGCACAAATGTTAGGAATTCATACCTAACAACAATGAAAGTTATAGACGTAGATGCGAGTTAAAGAACTCACCTTTAAACCTAAAGACAATGAATGAGAAGCTTAGAAACAAAGGAAAGATCAATTACTCTTCAACTTCAACTCTAGAAGCTCCAATCTAAGATCATAAGCAAATATTTCCTAAGTTAGGTTATAGGGAATTTCTGAAATTGGAGAGAGATTGAGATGGAGAAGATGAAGAGGATTCTTACCTATGCTTCTCTTTGATTTTGGACTTGAATTTGTATTTCATAATCAAACTAGGGTTTAGGAATTTCTATTTCCCATTATTTTCCCCATTTTTACTTTAGCTTGAGTGTTAGGAAATAGAATATGTGAATGGATGAAGAGTAGGTGAGTTAGGTATTATGATGGGTTAGTGGGCAGAAACCCAAAGCCCAAATAGAAAAATAGCAAAATTCTACTCAACTCCAAACATATCGATGTTTATACTCAAAAAAGTTGTAAACATCATTTTGGACTCAATGGAAGTGGTCTCGAGTCCTAATTCGACTATTTACAAAAAGTAATATTTTGGTCTTTAATCCGATTAACGATGCTATATTTAAATAAAACATTTAAATATATAATCGTGAAATATGCGGGTTGTTACAGACTCCCCTCCTTAAAGAAATTGCGTCCTTGCAATACTTAAGAGGAAATTAAAAAGTAACAACCATACTAAGGCATAACAACACAAAAGAAGAAATTTGGAAATGAGAAGTTCACCTTAAAAGAGCACGAGAGAGTAAGTCTGGATGTGTTCGCTCGATGAATTCTCTGGATTCCCAAGAGCAATCCTTAGGATTTGAGGACCATTGAACTGTCACAAGCGGAACATCTTTATTTCGAAGGCGTTTAACCTCCGAAGCAATGACATGAATAGGATGTTGCTCAAAAGTCAAATTACGTGAAACCTCAATTTCTTTAATAACACTAGGCTCAAGAATAGAATCGGAATCCCTAAGGCATTTCTGTAGTTGAGAAACGTAAAACAGGTCATGAATAGCAGAAAATTGAGCCGGTAATAAAGGCGATAAGCCACGGAACCAATACGTTCGGTGATGGGAAATGGACCAACATATCGAGGTGCTAATTTTCCCGATCGACTGAAATGCACAACACCCTTCATAGGTGAAACACGAATAAAATTTGGACCTAAAACCAGCTTCTCACCGGCTTCAAGCCAACACGAAGGAGATCTTCAAGAGTTTGATTCACATGCTCTATTTGTCCATCGGATTGAGGACGATAAGCGGTGCTAAAAGAGAAGGGTGAGCCTCAAGGTACATAATGTTAGTCCTTGAGATGATGGTTTTGATGACAACAACCTTAGAATAAGATTATAAAATATAAATACTAACATTATAGTTTAGATATATATGTATATGCAGGATTTAACCATGCAGGTATCAAGAATGAAGACTGTATAGTATAGAGATTCAAGATATCAAGATTGAAGACTCATGAGTATCAAGAATATCAAGAATAGCAAGATTATCTAGAGTTCAAGATTTCAAGAATAAGTAATTTAATTAGGAATTTTGTTAAAACTCCTAGAAAAGCACTGGCATCTTAAAATCCAATTTAGTCATGGAATGGAATCCACTTCGAGCCCGTTAAAGGGATGGAACCCTAAGTAGAATGGAACCTACGAAAAATCTAGTGGAACATTGTTTTGTATCCGCTAAATTTTATTCAAATGATTTTACAAAATTATCTTGTTTTCAAAATGATTTCAGAACCTTCCTTTTTTAAAAAGAATCAAAAACATCTATCCTGATTTTGAATACTTTTAGCCTCAAAATAATCTTTATTTTCAAAATCAAATTATCCTTAGTTTTAAACTATCTTTAATAATAAATTTAATATTTATACTTAGATTTAAATATAAATTATAGTAAAATTTTATATATATTATTCTCTATATTTACTTATGTATTTTAACTATAGTTAAGTATATTTATAAAGTTTAAAATAGTTTTAATATAAGATAGAAGTAATTTTCAAAGAAAAACAAATCACCAAAATTTCCTTTAGGATGTCGACATACCCAAGATACCCATGTCGACATAGTTGCAGTTGGTTTCAAAAATTTGAATTTCAAAAGAAGTGTCTATTCGCCATAACCTTTCATGAATGGACATGGCTGTTGTTCTTCTATAAATAGGGGATGTTTTCAACGAATTTTCAATAATATTTTTCTGGTTTTCACTCCTCTTCTTCTTCCACATTTCTTTATATATATTCTTACCATTACTCTGCCAAAATCACCATTGAATTTAACTAGATCATTTCTGGTTTGATTCTCTATCACTATCTCAACAAGACCTCAGTGCTATTCAGAGTTATAGGCTTCTTTGTAATCAATCGAGCGAGAAAAGGTGTGATTGTAGCCTTGGAAATCAATCAAGTGAGAAAAGGTGTGATTGTAGCCTTGAAAATCAATCAAGTGAAAAAAGGTGTGATTGTAGCCTAGGAAATCAATTGGGTGAACTTGTTGCCGGGGAAATCAAGTATCTCTACCCAGAGGATTGTGAATCTGGAGTGGTGTACCTCGTGGCCTTGAAATCGAGGGTTGTAATTGTAAAGATTGCTTTTGAAAGGAAATCTGTACTTGTGTGCGGGACTGGATGTAGGGTAACTCCGAACCAGTATAAAATCCGGTGTGTTCTTTCCTTTACTGCTTTTACTTTATATTTGCATCTGTGTTTGAATCTGTGATCATATCTGTGTCTGAATATTGCATACATTTGTGTTCAGATTAATATAAACTCAAAAAGAATTATTAATTCCTTAAAACACTATTCACACCCCCCTCTAGTGTTTATACTAGCCTTAAGATCCGTAATTCGCATTTCTCACATTTGGTATCGGAGCAAGGTTTTCAAAGTTTGATAATTTGAATTTTGAAAATTTTCAAAATGGCTACCAACACTGGTACTGCTGCTACTACCAACACTAGTTCATTTGTAGAAGGTCAGTCCACTGCCAGACCACCACTTTTTAATGGCAGTAACTATGCATATTGGGCATGTAGGATGAAAATATATTTACAATCAGTAGGACTAGACACTTGGAATATCACACAGACTGAATATTTTGAACCCACAACTAATTTTGCACAGTGGACTGCTGAGCAAAAGACAGTTGCACAAAATAACTCTAAAGCTATGAATATTCTATTTTGTTCACTTGATAGGAATGAATTTAATAGAGTGTCAGTTTGTAAGTCTGCATATGAAATCTGGAAAACTTTGCAAGTTACTCACGAAGGAACAAGCAAAGTTAAACAAATCAAAATTTCCATTCTCACAAATCAGTTTCAATTATTTAAAATGAATCCTAATGATTCTATTCCAGATATGTATAGTAGATTTCAGGATATTGTGCATTCTCTAATATCCTTGGGAAAGGTATTTTCGGAAGAAGATCAAGTCAGAAAAATCTTAAATTCTCTTACTCCAGAATGGGATCAAAAGACACTTGCGATCGAAGAAGCAAATGACATCAGTACCTTAAAGATAGAAGAATTAACTGGAAATCTAATGTCGTTTGAAGTTCAAATGATTGGGAGAAGAGAAAGCAAAGCATCTGAAAAGAAACCAATTGCATTCAATGCATTGACCGATGGATCAGACTCAAACAGCGATAATGATGAAGAGATAGCCTTTATGACCAAGAACTTTCGGAAATTCCTGAAATACAGAAAGATGAATAATCTCAAGAGAAACAACTATAAGAACGCTGGAAATCAGAATGTAGTGCCAAACAATATCAAATGCTTCAACTGTGACGAATTAGGCCATATCAAAAGAGACTGTCCATATCCAGATAAGCAAAACCTTCCTAAAAACAATGATTTCGTAAAGAAACGAAAACGTGCTTTTACTGCTACACTAGATGACTCAGACTCGTCTTCAAGCGATGATGATCAAAAGACAGATAATTCAAATATGTATTTCACGACAGTTCACGACTCCAATGAATTCAGAGAAACGGACTCAGAAAAATGTACACATTTACAATACAATTGGTTGAAATTGCATGCTTAGAATTGATTGCTTGATTGATTGATTTTGAATTGGTGTGTTGTTTGAAATTTAAAATTTTTATTTTTTATTATTATCTTATTATATTATTATTTTATTATTTTTATTATTTTTATTAGTATCATAATATTTTATGGAATATACTAATAATATTCCAGATATATATAGACATTAAAAATAATAAGAATATATATATATATATATTAGAATTCTTATGAAAAATAAATTATAGAAATTCAAAGACACATGTCGACATGGTCCCTACCATGATGTCGACATGGGTACATAATTTGAAATTCAAAATTTGAATTCAAATGGTTGAATTTCCCTCCACCTTTTCACTTCATTCAATTCTCTGAAAATGCATCTTTTGACCAGAGAATATGTCCTTTGAGAATCTATTTATTCACTATCTTTTATCACATCTTTTCACTTTCATTTTCAAATTCAAACTCTCTCTTCAAAACTTCAAGCTCTCTACTCTCTACTCTAATGGCTTCTTCAAGCAACCCTTCCACCATGAGAATTTCCAGAAAGATAAAAGAGCAACTCTTCAATGATCCGGAGGCCATAAAAGCATACATCAATTATGCTAACTATGGAAAAGTCCATCCCGGAAAGTTTGCTTTATTTCAAGATTTTTCTACTTATGAAATTGATTCTCTTTTTGCAAATAATCATGTTCTCAGTCTTATTGATGCTTCTCAAAATGATTTTGTTTGCTATCCAAATCTTGTTAAAATTTTCTATGCAAATCTTAATCGAGGATTTTAAAATGGAAACGATGATGAAATTTGGAGTAGTGTCAAAGGCACTAGGATCATTTTAAATTGTGATCTTTTGGGTACCATTCTCAATTGCAAGAATACGGGAATGGATCTTTCTAGTTTTAATATTGATGAAAATGATCGTGAGACGTTTCATCACATTTTTGAAGGAAATAATGATTTTGAATTCAAAAATCGAAACTTTTGACCAAAAGCTAGAATTGTCAATCTTCTTTTACAACATTCTTTGACCCCAAGATCGGGGAATTTTAACAATCCTACTTCAAAAGTTTGCAAAGCACTTTTTGCTATTTTTGGAAATTATGATGTTAATTGGGCGCAAGTTATTTTGGATGAACTTCGTCCTAAAAATCTTGAAATGGGTGAGAATACTTTGTATCATGGAATCTATCTCACTCGGATTTTTAACTATTTTGGAGTAGATTTCAAAGGAGAAGAATTTGTTTCAAGAAAGGTTTCCAATCACTCAAATATTTCTCTTATGAAAATTCCATTTGTTTTTCAACCTTATGATACTATTGCCGAAAAGGAAGAGCGTTTGGCTCATGAAGAGATGGAAGAGGAGGAAGAGGAAGAATAAGAAGAAGGGGATGAAATGGAAATAGAAGAAGAAGAAGAAGAAGAAGGTGAAACATCCTTGGAGAGTATTGACTATCCTCCTAATCCAACCAACAAAACTCTTCTAAAAAACCAAAAGACCATTGTTGAGAATCAACGGATTCTTAAACGATCCGTTAGTAAGAAGTTGGATAAAATTTCATCCAAGATGAACAAGTTTATTTCCAAAGTAAGCAAGAAGCTTGGATTATCTTCATCATCCTCTAACTAGTTCTATCTTTTCATTTCATGTTGTATTAGTTTAGTTTGTTTTAATGTTCATGTAGTTCTTTATGATTAATCATTGTATCACTCTATTATGCAATGAAATTGAATTCCTTTTTATGTTATCTAGCTTATCTTATCTCCAGAATAAATGTTAGTATATTATATAAATATATATATATACACAATTATTCACAAAATCAAATAAGCCATCAAAATTCACTGCACCATGTCGACATTCCCCCTATGACCATGTCGACATGTACTAGTCAGAAATGACATTTCATTTTAAATTTGAAATTTGAATAACTACCTTATGTCTATTCATTTCAAACGAATTTCTACACCTATAAATACCTATTTCTTACAGAATTCATCACTCAATATTATTTCTTATCTACTTTGTCTATCACATTCTTCTCTCAAACTAAAATATGGCCAATCCAATTCATAATTTAACTGAAAATCTTGAATAAACTCTTAATTCTTTCAAGAATATTCTTTCGCTCATTCTTCGTAACCAACGACACTTAGAGTTGAGTCAAATGCAGATGATCAAGGAGCAAGAAAGGCATTTCGATGCAATACGATGGATGATTTCCTCCCTGCACAAGGATGATAACGAAGCACATCCTCCAGTCTCTCTCACCAATGACAATGAAAATTGGGATGCCATTAAAGCAGGCCCTATTTTTGGAGAAGAAGGATGGGTGGAAGTTCCTCATAATGTTTGATTTGATTGCTTTGTTTGATTTGAATTGTTTGCTTTGATTGATTTGATTTGATATGGATTGATATTTGGTGTGGATTGATATTTGTTGTACAAAACATGTATACATATGCATTGATATTTATATGATCTTTGATTAATTATCATGTTTATCAATATAATTATCTCTTAATCTATATATTATATACTTCATTGTATAGTTTATTAATGTAGGTACTTTAGTACAAGAATGAGGGGGAGTTATATAGTTTGGAGTTAGTTTTTTTTGTTGATGACAAAGAGGGAGAAGTATAAAATAGGATAGTTAGGCATAGATTAAGGGGGAGTTATCAATTTTAGGGGGAGTTATTAGGATAGAAGTAATATTTAATAAACAAAGGTTGTCACCATCAAAAAGGTGGAGATTGTTAGTCCTTGAGATGATGGTTTTGATGACAACAACCTTAGAGTAAGACTATAAAATATAAATACTAACATTATAGTTTAGATATATATGTATATGCAGAATTTAACCATGCAGGTATCAAGAATGAAGACTGTATAGTATAGAGATTCAAGATATCAAGATTGAAGACTCATGAGTATCAAGAATATCAAGAATAGCAAGATTATCAAGAGTTCAAGATTTCAAGAATAAGTAATTTAATTAGGAATTTTGTTAAAACTCCTAGAAAAGCACTGGCATCTTAAAATCCAATTTAGTCATGGAATGGAATCCACTTCGAGCCCGTTAAAGGGATGGAACCCTAAGTAGGATGGAACCTACGAAAAATCTAGTAGAACATTGTTTTGTATCCGCTAACTTTTATTCAAATGATTTTACAAAATTATCTTGTTTTCAAAATGCAAAACCTTCCTTTTTTAAAAAGAATAAAAAACATCTATCCTGATTTTAAATACATTTAGCCTCAAAATAATCTTTATTTTCAAAATCAAATTATCCTTAGTTTTAAACTATCTTTAATAATAAATTTAATATTTATACTTAGATTTAAATATAAAATTATAGTAAAATTTTATGTATATTATTCTTTATATTTACTTATGTTTTTTAACTATAGTTACGTATATTTATAAAGTTTAAAATAGTTTTAATATAAGATAGAAGTAATTTTCAAAGAAAAACAAATCACCAAAATTTCCTTTGGGATGTCGACATACCCAAGATACCCATGTCGACATAGTTGCAGTTGGTTTCAAAAATTTGAATTTCAAAAGAAGTGTCTATTCGCCATAACCTTTCACGAATGGACATGGCTGTTGTTCTTCTATAAATAAGGGATGTTTTCAACGAATTTTCAATAATATTTTTATGGTTTTCACTCCTCTTCTTCTTCCACATTTCTTTATATATATTCTTACCATTACTCTGCCGAAATCACCATTGAATTTAACTAGATCATTTCTGGTTTGATTCTCTATCACTATCTCAACAAGACCTCAGTGCTATTCAGAGTTATAGGCTTCTTTGTAATCAATCGAGCGAGAAAAGGTGTGATTGTAGCCTTGGAAATCAATCAAGTGAGAAAAGGTGTGATTGTAGCCTTGGAAATCAATCAAGTGAAAAAAGGTGTGATTGTAGCCTAGGAAACCAATTGGGTGAACTTGTTGCCTGGGAAATCAAGTATCTCTACCCAGAGGATTGTGAATCTGGAGTGGTGTACCTCGTGGCCTTGAAATCGAGGGTTGTAATTGTAAAGATTGCTTTTGAAAGGAAATCTGTACTTGTGTGCGGGACTGGATGTAGGGTAACTCCGAACCAGTATAAAATCCGGTGTGTTCTTTCCTTTACTGCTTTTACTTTATATTTGCATCTGTGTTTGAATCTGTGATCATATCTGTGTCTGAATATTGCATACATTTGTGTTCAAATTAATATAAACTCGAAAAGAATTAGTAATTCCTTAAAACACTATTCACACCCCCCCCCCTCTAGTGTTTATACTAGCCTTAAGATCTGTAATCTGCATTTCTCAGACATAAAACAAGAGATGAACATGAATTGGATTCACGATCTCGAATCTCATAAGTGGATAAAGTCTCGAGATCATTCCATTCGGATATAATCATGGAAACAACCGCTTGTTGCTTACGACTAAGGGCATCGGCAACTCGATTTCCCTTTCCGGGAGTATAAAGAATATCAAGATCATAAGATGCAAGGAACTCGAGCCAACATTGTTGAAGCAAATTAAGTTCCTTTTGAGAAAATAAATACTTCAAAGATTTACGATCGGTGTAGAGAAAAAATTTCACTCCCAAAAGATAATGACGCCAAATTCTAAGAGCGAAAACAATGGCCGCGAGCTCTAGATCATGAGTGGCATATCTAGTCTCGGCAGGCTTTAATTGTCAAGAAGCATATGTGATAACACGTTCCCTTTTGCATGAGAACGGCATTCAAACCAATACGACTAGTACCGGTATAAACAATCAATTCTTGGTTCCCTTCGGGGAATTGCAAGAATAAAAGCAGCGGAAAAGAGTTCTTTTAATTGATCCTCTTTCCCGAAAAGCTAAGACATTCAAAATTACCATGAACTTTATGTAATCATCTTTTTTTAGAAAAATTTACTTTTTACAAGTCAATTTACTGTGTTTGACTGTCTCATCATAGCGTTTAGGAGATTCCTATCGATAACGTTGATCAAGCGCATCGACCAGAATTCTTAAAGCACTCAATGGGCAAAACAACATAAAATCATCTTCTATATGATAAACATGACTCTTAAAAAATTTACGAATATTCTTTGCTCGTTTTAAGAAAAAAAATCCAATCATACTTATAAATATCTTATTAAAAATATTTGCAAATTTTAAATTGTTGTTTTCATCCATAATCAATGAATACAAGGATGGTCCCATCGAGATATTCGCAGAATACTCGATTCATAAGATGGATGAAATAAGCTGAACAAACCGAATGACATCACGAGTCACTCATAAGAATCATAACGAGTGCGGAATGCGGTAAATGGGACGCTACCCCCCGCAACTCATAGCTGATGAAAACCGATGGCAAGGTCGAGCTGAAAAGACCTTAGCACCACTCAATAGATTGCTTAGGTGATAATCCTAAAACAAGCTTAAAAATACTGGAAAATTCACAAACTACTTAAATGAGAGAAATAACATTTTCCTCATCATGTGGGTTTAAAGAATAAAATGATGCCACCGAATTGGAAATCGAAACCATTAAGAAAAATTAAAAATCTGCTTAACAGATTGAGAATGTCAAAGATGGATAGTCCTCTTAGGACATAGGATATGGGCTTCATAATGATTAAGCCAATCCTTTCCCAAAAATCAATTCTGAAGCCTAAGTAACGCATAACATGCAAATAGGCTCGGAAAGAATAATCACATAAAATAATCTCGAAATCTTTACAAAGCAAACTGAGTGTTGCGGATCCACCAACCGGATTCGCAATTTTCAGTGAAGTCACCAAGCCCATAATATTTAAAGAAAAAGAATCAACAAGTTCTTTTGATATAAAAGAGTGGGATGCACCCGTGTCAAAAAGAACTTGAATAGGATGATCACAAAACACAATAATGCCATCAAGGATAGAATGAGAAATACCTTGACCACGAGGAGTGTTACTAGGTGCTTGCATAACATTCAGCTCTCCCTCTCTTTTGCTTTGAAGTTTGGGACATGAAGATATATAATGATCCGAACTTTTGCAATAGCGGCAAGAAATAGTGACACAGCGGATTAAACAAAACAATCTTCAATCGATGAAAGTAGTAATCGGTGGATTGGAAGATACTGAATTGCCCAAATTCGTTGATCCGAAGATACCGAATTCTAGCTATCCCGAACTCGTTGATCGCGCACGATACCGGGTTCAAAGATCTTCAATTCTTCAAGCGTTGATCAAGTGCACTTGATTCCGCGAATCAGCTTCTACAATCGTTGAATCGAGCGCACTCGATTAACCGAAAGAGGAGATAGGAGATTACACTCAACTACCAATTTAGATGAAAGCACACGGCAATCAAAAGAGAATTTTATTCAAAAATCAACAACCTTTTACAAATGACCATACATGCCTATTTATAGGCTACAACTCAACACAACAGAAAACTTCAAAAATATTACAAGTACTTAGGTCGTGAACGACCTACGACCTATAAAACCTAGCGACTTAGTATAGGTCGTTAACGACCTAACAGTTCACATTACAATACAATCGCATATTACAACCAACATACAAAACAACATACGACTTAACTTGAGTCGGTAACGACTTATACACATACCCCAGCAGCATCTTCACATGGTTTAAGAATCAATGGCTCAGATCTAAGCGGCATAACAATCTACGGCTACAAGCTTCAGCGACTTAAGAACATACGGCATTCCAGATCAACGACTTAAGGAAATCAATGGCAGGGATTAACTCGCAGACGAATCAACGGCATCCAGAGCTTTGCGACCTAAAAGATAAGTTGTTCCAGAAACTTCGCGACCTAAGTCTCGCGACCTAAATCCTCGCGACCTAACTCCCCAGATCACCCCACGACCTATCTTAAGTCGTGAATGTTTCCTGCGACCTAGCATAGGTCGTGATTTGTTAGGTCGTAGCACTTTGTTAGCTCGTTCCAACGACCTATTTTCCAACTCGTTAACTCGTACACGAGTTAACTTGTTAAGTCCTTCTTGCGACCTATCTTCTAACTCGCTAAGTCGTATACGAGTTAAAAACATGTTAGGTCGTTCCAGTATCTCGTTAGTTTGCAAATCTTCGGTAGGTCGTTGGAGCGACCTAAAGGCCTCGTTAGGTCGTATGCGACCTAACACTTCACCAACTTGGACTGTGCCGCTCTTTAGCTCGCTTAGCGACTTATCATAGGTCGCTAAACCACTCTTCCCAGCATCACTCGCTCTCTCCTCTAACTCCTTAGGTCGTGAGCGACCTACAAACTCCTTAGGTCGTGAGCGACCTATGCCTTTAACATTCTGCGCTACATCATCCTCCCCAGGTTGAGAAAAATTCGACCTCGAATTTGCACCCTTTTTTTCCACAACAGACTCATCCCCATGATATGGTATAAGATGTTTAACATTGAACACGTCAGAAGTATACACATCATCTGGCAGCTTCAATTTATAAGCATTTTCATTAATTCGTTTCACGACTTCCACCGGACCAATTTTCCTGGCTTTCAACTTGTTATAAGCGCCTACTGGAAAACGATCTTTTGTTAATACTGCATAAACCAAATCACCTTCCTGAAATTCAACATTCCTTCGTTTCAAATCTGCAGAACGTTTATATTTCTCATTCGCTTTCTCCAATCGTTCCTGAACGATTTTATGACATTCCGTCAACCCCTCAACAAAATCAGCAGCTTTCTTAACTGTCTTCTTTGATTGTGGCACTACCGTCAAATCCAACGGACCCTTCGGTAAGCTTGAATATACTATCTGAAATGGACTGAACCCCGTGCTACGATTCACTGCATGATTATGAGCAAATTCTGCCTGGCATAACTTCACATCCCAACTCTTCAGATTATCTTGTATAAGACACCTCAAAAAATTTCCCAACGATCGATTAACCACCTCCGTTTGTCCATCAGTTTGCGGATGATAAGCACTACTAAATTTCAGCTTCGTTCCCACCATTTTCCACAAACTCAACCAAAAGTGACTCAGAAATCGAGTATCTCTATCTGACACAATAGATTCTGGCAATCCATGAAGTCGATAGATCTCCTTGAAAAACAATTGAGCAACATGAACAGCATCCGCCGTCTTCTTACAAGCAATAAAATGTGCCATCTTCGAAAATCGATCCACTACCACATAGAGGGAATCGTTTCCTCGCTGTGTTCTTGGCAGCCCCAACACAAAGTCCATACTGATATCCACCCATGGTTTTACAGGCACGGGTAACGGCATATATAAACCAGCATTAGTCGCAGTTCCTTTCGAAACCTGACAAGTATGACAACGTTCCACAAACTTCTCTACCTCTTTCCTCATTGATGGCCAAAAGTAAGACTGTGAAATCAACTGTAAGGTACGGTCTCTCCCAACATGTCCCTCTTCGTGTAACTCCTTGATAATCTTCATTCTCAGACTACCCTCTGGTATGCACAATCGATTTCCTTTGAACAGAAAACCATCTATCATTATAAACTCATCCGTCTCCCCATCCTTGACTTTATCAACAAACTTTGCAAAGTAAGGATCATTGTCAAATAATTCTAGTAACATTTCAAACCCCGTCACTTCAACCTTTAGTGTAGTCAACAAATGACTCCTCCTACTCAAAGCATCAGCCACACGATTCGTCACCCCTGACTTGTGTTTAACAACAAAAGTAAATTGTTGCAGATATGCAATCCACGATGCATGTCTCGCTGAAATCTTGTCTTGCCCTTGTAAATGCTTCAACGCCTCATGATCAGTGTAAAGAACAAACTCCTTCTGAAATAGATGGTGTCTCCAGTGTTTAATAGATTGCACAACAGCATAAAATTCCACATCATATGTATTGTATCTCATCTTTGCTCCTGATAACTTCTCGCTAAAGTATGCAATAGGACGCCCCCTCTGACTCAACACTCCTCCAATTCCAACCTTGGATGCATCAGTATGTAGTTCAAACACTAACTGAAAATCTGGTAATATTAGAATTGGTGCAGACGTCAAGAGTTCTTTGATTTGCTCAAAAGCAACCCCGGCTTCCTCAGTCCATGCAAACTGTTTACCCTTCATGCAATCCGTAACAGGTGCCATCACACTACTAAAGTGTGGAATAAACCTCCGATAAAATGAAGCCAACCCGTGAAAACTACGAACTTCCGTTATCGTTTTGGGCTGTGGCCAATCTCTAATTGCTTCGACTTTACTTTGGTCAACCTGTATTCCTTCTTTCGATACAACATATCCCAGAAATAAAACACTCCTCGCCATAAAGACACACTTCTTTGTAGCAACATAGAATTGTTCTTCACGAAGAATAATTAACACTTTCTTCAAATGTTGAACATGCTCTTTTGTACTTGCACTATAGATCAGAATATCATCAAAGTAAACCACCACAAATTTTCCAATGTACGGTCTGAAAATTTGATTCATCACCCTCATAAATGTACTTGGTGCATTCGATAGACCAAACGGCATTACCAGCCATTCATACAAGCCTTCCCTCGTCTTGAATGCTGTCTTCCATTCGTCCCCCGGTCTAATGCGAATCTGATGATAACCGCTCTTCAAGTCAATCTTAGAAAAGATCACGGACCCACTGATCTGATCCAATAAATCATCAAGCCTCGGCATCGGAAATCTATATCTCACAGTAATCTTATTCAATGCTCGACTGTCAGTGCACATCCTCCACGTTCCATCCTTTTTGGGTACCAATAAAGCTGGTACAGCACAAGGACTTAAACTCTCCTGCACACGTCCCTGTTCAAGCAATTCCTCTACCTGCCTCCGCAACTCTTCATGTTCCTTCGGACTTATTCGATAATGTGGTCTGTGTGGCAACACAGCACCTGGAACAAGATCTATTTGATGTTGAATATCCCTCAACGGTGGCAACTCCGTTGATAACTCCTCTGGAAATACATCGTCAAATTCTTTTAAAACTGGTTTAACTTCCTCTGGAATTTCAACTTCTTCACTGCTCTCACGCCCAATTAACAAGAATACTTCCGACTCTTCTTCAACCTCCTTAACAAACTCCTTCAAAGATAACGAAGTTTTGAGTTCTTCAATCTCCTCCAACTTGTTTTCCTCCTGTTGTCGCTTCTTTGGAACTAGAGTAATCTTAGTGCCTTCAAACATGAAACTGTAACTGTTGGTACGCCCATCATGTTGTACTGCTATATCATACTGCCACGGTCTTCCCAGCAACAAATGACAGACATCCATATCTACCACATCGCACCAGATTTCGTCTTTATATTTCTTCCCAATTGAAAATTTCACACGAGCTCTTCGTCCAACCTTCACCTCCCCGCCTTTCCTCAACCAAGCTAGCTTGTATGGTTTTGGGTGTTTCTCAGTCTTCAATGCTAACTTCCTCACAGCCTCTGAAGAAATTATATTATCACAGCTTCCAGCATCAATAACAAATTTGCAAACTTTCCCTAGAATAGTACATGTTGACTGAAAAATATTGCTCCTCAACCAACTACAATCCTCCTCTTGCTTTGGTGTTAAACAGGACCTCTTCATCATGAGATTATAACCTTCGTCTCTCGACACTTATTCTTCCTCCTCATCAGGTGGTGAATTGGAACATTCAGCTTCTTCATCCTCATCCTCAACCTCTGCTATCATAGCTCTCTTCTTCGGTTTTGGACATTCGCTACTTTTGTGACCAAATTCCTGACAATTGTAACATTTGAAACCGTTGTTAACCTTTGTCTTCTCAGCCTCCTTCACTACTGGTCTACTGATAGGTTTAGAAACATTAGAACTTCCACCAACACCCTTCACTTGATTGTTAGAATTAGTAAACACACCACTTCCTCGTCGTCCCTGTTTCTCCCAAGCCAACGCTTTCTGATGTGCTTCCGCTACAGATCTTGGATCGAACATATTAACCATATCCTGAATCTGCATTCGCAATCCTCCAACAAATCTGGCTGTTAACTGTTCTTCTGTTTCCATAATATCATTCCTTGCAATTAGTTGATAAAATTCGTCAGCATAGTCATTCACAGATTTCGTCCCTTGTCTCAAGTTTTGCAAACGTTGATACATCAAAGATTGATAATTGTAAGGTAAGAACGTTGCTTTCATCAATTTCTTCATCTTCTCCCAAGATTCAACTTTTGTCTTCCCCATTCGTTCACGTGTAAGTTTGGTTTGCTGCCACCATGCCAAAGCTCTACCCCTCAACCTTGTAGCAACCAACTTCACTCTACGATGTTCTGGAACTTCTTTGAAGTCAAAAATCTCCTCAACATTAGCTACCCAATCTAGAAACTCCTCTGCTTGCATACCACCTTTGAATTCAGGAATTTCAGTTTTCACCCCCGTCTCCCACTTGTGATCATACTCAGAGTAATTTCTTCCTTGTCCTCGAACACTACCACCATCATACTCCTCTTCAAAATCAGATGTATATCGTTGTCTATCTCGTCCACCCACATCTCTACTACCATTACGTCTTCCACCATCATCCCTTCTATCTACATTCCTCCGTTCACGATCATTCACGTTCCTCCCACGCCCTTGATCATTTTCAACACTTCTGTCTCGATTGGAATGTGGCGAGACTCTACTACCCCCATGGTTAGATTCAGGTGAAACCCTTCTCCGATTTTGATTCATCTCCGTCATAAGCTTCTCTAACCGGCCAATTCCTTCGTTAAGCTTTTCACTAAAGTTTTCATTGCTTCTTTGTTCCATCTCATCAGCTTCTTCTCTACGATACAAAGCTTCTACGTTTTGATGACGATTAGCTCTTCTTGGCGGCATACTTGAAATCTTCCAAACTCTTCAAATTCAAACACAATTCGAACTTTGATCCAAAATGGAATGGATCGAAAACTTCCACTTTGTTGCAACTCGATGATGAACTCGACGAACACAACTCTCGGCCTCTAACACAAATCCGATCCTCCAAGCTTCAAAATGAATGCAAATTCCCTCAACTAGCTCGACCGTCTCAAACTTCTTCAAATTTCTTCAATTGATTGGCTCCAAGTCTCGATCTAGCTATGATTGGCTAGAACTTGCTCTGATACCAAAACTGACGCAGCGGATTAAACAAAACAATCTTCAATCGATGAAAGTAGTAATCGGTGGATTGGAAGATACTGAATTGCCCAAATTCGTTGATCCGAAGATACCGAATTCTAGCTATCCCGAACTCATTGATCGCGCACGATACCGGGTTCAAAGATCTTCAATTCTTCAAGCGTTGATCAAGCGCACTTGATTCTGCGAATCGGCTTCTACAATCGTTGAATCGAGCGCACTCGATTAACCGAAAGAGGAGATAGGAGATTACACTCAACTACCAATTTAGATGAAAGCACACGGCAATCAAAAGAGAATTTTATTCAAAAATCAACAACCTTTTACAAATGACCATACATGCCTATTTATAGGCTACAACTCAACACAACAGAAAACTTCAAAAATATTACAAGTACTTAGGTCGTGAACGACCTACGACCTATAATGGTGCGACCTATAAAACCCAGCGACTTAGTATAGGTCGTTAACGACCTAACAGTTCACATTACAATACAATCGCATATTACAACCAACATACAAAACAACATACGTCTTAACTTGAGTCGGTAACGACTTATACACATACCCCAGCAGCATCTTCACATGGTTTAAGAATCAATGGCTCAGATCTAAGCGGCATAACAATCTACGGCTACAAGCTTCAGCGACTTAAGAACATACGGCATTCCAGATCAACGACTTAAGGAAATCAATGGCGGGGATTAACTCGCAGACGAATCAACGGCATCCAGAGCTTTGCGACCTAAAAGATAAGTTGTTCCAGAAACTTCGCGACCTAAGTCTCGCGACCTAAATCCTCGCGACCTAACTCCCCAGATCACCCTGCGACCTATCTTAAGTCGTGAATGTTTCCTGCGACCTAGCATAGGTCGTGATTTGTTAGGTCGTAGCACTTTGTTAGCTCGTTCCAGCGACCTATTTTCCAACTCGTTAACTCGTACACGAGTTAACTTGTTAAGTCCTTCTTGCGACCTATCTTCTAACTCGCTAAGTCGTATACGAGTTAAAAACATGTTAGGTCGTTCCAGTATCTCGTTAGTTTGCAAATCTTCGGTAGGTCGTTGGAGCGACCTAAAGGCCTCGTTAGGTCGTATGCGACCTAACACTTCACCAACTTGGACTGTGCCGCTCTTTAGCTCGCTTAGCGACTTATCATAGGTCGCTAAACCACTCTTCCCAGCATCACTCGCTCTCTCCTCTAACTCCTTAGGTCGTGAGCGACCTACAAACTCCTTAGGTCGTGAGCGACCTATGCCTTTAACATTCTGCGCTGCATCAAATAGGCCTTGGACACCTATCTATATAGTGGTCCTTAGAGCCACAATTGTAGCATTCTCCACGATTAGGGATTGGAGTCTTTGCTACCGAAGTTACTTGCTTCACTTTCTTGTTGGGATTAGGACTTTCGAACTTAATAAAGGGATGCCTCTTCTTATTGATGTTGAAGTTCTGTTTGACACCCATAATTTCAACATCACTTTCTTTATCGGCCTCTTCAAGTCGAAGAGCGATGTCTATAAGCTGATCGAAAGAAACTTCTAATTTCAGAAGTAAAGGCTTTTTGAGGTCCTTATCCAACCCATAGACAAACCTCTGATTTTCTTCAATGGGGTATTAATATACTCGACCCCGTATTTAGATAGAGATTCAAAAGATGCGACATAATCTGCCACAGAAGATTCACCTTGAACAAGGTCAATAAAGTGTCGGGCTAAAGTTACTTTTTCAGCCTCCGGCACAAACTTCAATTCGAATCTTTCCCGGAATTGCTCCCAAGTAAGATCCGCTTCGATAATCTCAGAAACCAAAAGCTCATACCAATCAAATGCTCTCTCCTGGAGCGTACTAGAAGCCACTTGGACTCGATGTAGATCAATAAGATTCATGCGGGAAAAGATGCGATCGCATGTTCTAAGCCAAGCTTGGATTTCTATAACACTTTCGGAACCCTTGATTGGCCTTCCACCCAAATCGGTATAATCTCTACACAAGCGTGCAAACCTAGATTTGGGATGAGTAGGCTTTAGAATGGGTCCGATAGCTTGAGCGTTCTTTACAAGATCTAAGAGTTGCTGGGCAGACATAAATACTCCATCCTGAGGAGTAGCACTGGATTGACCGATGCTGGGATGGCCTAGTCTAACCATTTCTCTTATTTAAGAAAAAAGAAAGAAGAGGTAAAAGATTATTCTCAGAATGAATATCAAACAAATTTGATTGATAAAACAAGGCATCATAAAAAGAAAAAGGATAGAACGGTACGAAGACTCGAATTAAATCCTATGGCACGAGTCCTAAGAGAGACTTAGGACATTGATCCTTGCTAGATTATTCTATATTGTTCCGAAGTTTGGCTCTGATACCAAGCTATGACGCCCCACCTCTATACTCACACTAGCTAAGGACACTACGGGGTAATGCCGTCGACTAGCATGAAGAATAAGGCTGTTGAGGAGCGACCATCTGTGTAATTGCTTTGTGCGAGTACCGATATGTCAGATAGTATGACATGCATTCCATTTCAAGAGGAAATCCGACATATCAAATATAAACTCAAAGGTACCACACAGTGGATATGTGGCCTTCGGAATCACAGATATTCATATCACAATGGCGGAAACAGATATGAATATAACACGTAGAAGTGTACATCAAAGTAGTGGTCATACAAGATCCACTTCATCACAAAAGAATAAGTACAAGTGCTAGACAAAAGAATAATTATACATCAAGGAGTCTCTATCTCGAATGTATAATAACAAAAACTACTAAGCTAAAGTAGTTAGCCAAAAGTCAGGTGACGGACCCTGATAAGAAGTCAAGTAGAAGCATCTGAAATACCTCGGTCTGACTCGAGTATTATTTAAGAAGAAAATAATAAACGAATCAGTTTAGCTATAAATATCATATAAAATAAGATAGGATAAGAGATATCACAAAAACGTATGATAACAATAATGCCATACTGTGACAAGTATACATCAGATAACAACAAATATCATACAATATCTCAAATATTCTCAAACACTAAAAAGAATGTCATATTCTTTAAATTATTCACCAAAACACAAATATTAACAAAACATATCAATGCGAATCGCAAAAATCTGTGAAACGCAAATTCTAGAAATCATCAACCAGAAATCCAGAAATCACAAAAAAGGGAAGGCCTATCACAAACGGGAGCATGAAAACTCACCAACACGTGTATCACAAATGAGCCGGAGCTCTTCCAAACTGGGTATAGTCCCCCCTTGCGGACTATGAGCCAAAGCTCCTCCTATGAGCCGAAGCTCCTCCAAACAGTGTATAGTCCCCCCTTGCGGACTATAAGCCAAAGCTCCTCCAAACAGGGTATAGTCCCCCCTTGCGGACTATGAGCCAAAGCTCCTCCTATGAGCCGAAGCTCCTCCAAACAATGTATAGTCCCCCTTTGCGGACTATGAGACGAAACTCCTCCAAACAGGGTATAGTCCCCCTTTGCGGACTATGAGCCGAAACTCCTCCAAACGGGGTACATTCCCCTACGCGGACAAAGAGACATCGCACATCGCTAGTCTAAATCACCAAAGGATCATCATTGATGGATAAGTGTAAATTGCACTAAGCTAGTAAATAAATGAGTTTAGCTTCATGTCCCATAACCACTAGCTTAACTTAAATATTTACGAACAAATTATAGATTTCCACTCGAAAAATGTCACAAGAGTTCAATCGAACAAGTCCAAGAATTAACCGACAAAGTAAACGCAAGCGTTTCATACCACTTGTTTTGCTAAGCCGTTTAATTAGATTTCTCATACGAATGAGGTAAAGGTTTGTATATACTAATAGATTGGAAGACGGTTTCAAAAGAAAGCTTTGTATTAAAAATAACGTTGAAATCATTTTTGCGAAAGAGTTTGAGTATTTACTACTAGTATAGAAACCTTTGTATTTTTAAAAGTGACAAATCAACGAAAAACGATTGTAGAAACAATCGATCACCAAAAATTCACATATGACGACGTGAATTAAATCCATAAAAATAGATATTAAATCCATCAAATGGATATTCCCAAAAATCCAAAGAAAGAAGTCATCAAAGTCGATAATAAGTGATAACAACTAACCGGATCGACAAAAATCGATTCAAATTGGAAATCCAATCAAAAAAATAGGCAAATAGGCAAAATGCACAGTTCCAGACGTCTGGTTTAGAATCCAGACGTCTGGATTTAGGTTCTGGAAATAATCCAGAAAACCCCCAAACGTCTGAAATTTCAAAGCAGACGTCTGGAATTGGGTTCTGCCATTTTCTTTTCTGTGTGCTTATATTTTTTCTCCAGAGATCATAACCAGACGTCTGGACTTGATCACCAGACGTCTGGTCACCTGGTCTAGGCAACAATTTGCCTAGGCCATGATGGCCAAAACGATTTGGGAGCGATCGAACGAGCAACGACGACTAGAGATTTATGCCAAGCGACAACCCAGCCTTATAGGCTCTTCGATACACCCCAAATATCACGTCCAAACATCCATAATAAGATTTTCATAAAATTGGACTAAAACACCAAAATTTGGAAAATTCACCAAATCAATTCAAATCAAAAGCAAATAAACATGCACAAATGTTAGGAATTCATACCTAACAACAATGAAAGTTATAGACGTGGATGTGAGTTAAAGAACTCACCTTTAAACCCAAAGACAACGAATGAGAAGCTTAAAAACAAAGGAAAGATCAATTACTCTTCAACTTCAACTTCAACTCTAGAAGCTCCAATCTAAGATCATAAGCAAATATTTCCTAAGTTAGGCTATAGGAAATTTATGAAATTGGAGAGAGATTGAGATGGAGAAGATGAAGAGGATTCTTACCAATGCTTCTCTTTGATTTTGGACTTGAATTTGTATTTCCTAATCAAACTAGGGTTTAGGAATTTCTATTTCCTATTCTTTTCCCCATTTTTACTTTAGCTTGAGTGTTAGGAAATAGAATGAGTGAATGGATGAAGAGTAGAGGAGTTGGGGTATTACGATGGGTTAGTGGGCTGATACCCAAACCCAAAGCCCAAATAGAAAAATAGCAAAATTCTACTCAACTCCAAACATATCGATGTTTATACTGAAAAAAGTTGTAAATGCCATTTTGGACTCAATGGAAGTGGTCTCGAGTCCCAATTCGACTATTTACAAAAAGTAACATTTCGGACTTTAATCCGATTAACAATGCTATATTTAAATAAAACATTTAAATATATAATCATGAAATATGCGGGTTGTTACAGCATAGCATTGTTGATATATTTCCAGAGAGTTAGATTTTCTGCAGCTGAACTATAACATTTCCAAATCTTTTTATACCATTTGCAATAGGGGAGCTCATTAACTTTAGAAAGAGTTCTGTACATGGTAGTAATACTAAATTTCTTACCATTCTTGCACCAACTAATTCGATCATCAATAGTATCATAAACTTTAACACTTCGAATTTGATTCCATATCTCACGTATTCTCATATTGATGAGATTGGTAGAAGAAAACTCCTACCTTGAATCACAGAAGATACAAAGGCATTCTTGCATACACTAGACTGCACAATTTCATTATGGGTAAATTGTCTATTAAGAATGTACCCACGTTCTAACCATGGTTCATCCCAGAAGCTCACTCTTCTAGAAGGAGTTATATCATACTTAATGTGGGGAAGCACTGTTTCATGCAATTTAAAAATACTTCGCCAAGTCCAACTCAAGTTTTGGGGTATTGGCATAGACCAGAAGTCTCTACCATGCAGCACGTGTGTCTTGGACCATTGAACCCATATGCTATTTGTGTTGTTCAGGAACTCATCAATATGTTTGACAAAAGCTGCCCTATTCCAAAGAAGGATGTTATGTATGCCCAAACCTCCCTTATTGATAGGTTTCTCAATACGCTTGAAAGAGATTGGAGTTAAATATCGACCATGAGTAGTTCCAGTTCATAAATATTTCATGAATGTTCTAGCCCAATATACCTGCATGGACAATATTATAGCTTTTTATTAGGGTGACTCTACCTGCCTGACTTAATTTCCTATTAGCCCAACACTCGAGTTTGGCAGTAATTCTTTCATATAAAGGCAAGCACTGTAGGGTGTTGATCCTAGAAGTTGTAAGGGGTAAACCCAAATAGGTAATGGTGTCATGATTTGGCTTTAAACCAGTTGCAATATAAATAGAGTCTGCTTGAGCTTCACAAACTCCGGCCAAAATAATTTTTGATTTTTGAAGATTGATTTTGAGGCCAATCATATTGTGGAACAATTTGAGAGTGTTAGTGATGGTTTATATGGTGGTTTGATCTGGTTTGCAGAATATCATAAGGTCATCAGCAAAGAGAAGGGATGTGACCTGGGGGAGTTTGCATTTGGGGTGAGTGTGAAATATTCTTTGAGCAACAGAATTATTGAGCATTTGGGTTAGAAGTTCCATCATAATGATAAAAATGTACGTTAACATAGGGTCACTCTGCCTTATTCCTTGTTTGCTGCCAAAGAAACCAGAACTGGAACCAACTTTTTTGAATAAAGGCTGAAATTATGCTACTATTAGTAATTGCTCCATAACTACCTGCCTATTTGTAATCCTTTGATTGGTTGCCTTAAAACTTTTCAAATACTTTACAAAATAACTGTCGCATTTATCAGATCCAGATCAAGGTAAAAAGTAACGTTTAAGCCCTTCCATTAAGCAAAACCAACATTACAAATAAGTTCTTTTTTTAAATAATTTATTTTCCATAGCAAATCAATTAGAAAAATCCCCAAAAATCATAGAAATTCACTTTCATCATGTTAGCAAACATATTATAATTTCAGAACCAATATCTTCCTAAAATAATCGAAATTAATTTTAATATTTTTCTTTAGAAATTCATAATAAATTTTCCATAGCTTAAAATCATATTTTACCTAACATATAATTTTCCCATGACATTCTAAAATCAATAACAATTAGTTTTGCCCTAAAACCATGTGAATTCATATATAAATGAATTGGTTTAAATCAAACATATAATAATTCAAGCATATTATCATCCAAAAACATCATAAAAACGAATTTAATCTTAAATCCGAAAAAATATGATTATAAAAACAAAATAGGGATGGAATGAATTATTATCCACCTTAAATATGATAAGGGCTTTGAGATTTTTTAAAGATTAATTCCTCCTAGCTTTAATCCTTGGCTTCAAATTGAATTTCTCCTCTTTTCTCTTTGATTATGGCCGGCTCCTCTATAATACTTTGCGTTTTTATGTTTTTAAAATGAATGAAAAAATGAGAAAGTGAAACGTGAATGGGAAAATGAAAATGTATAGCCATGAGTAATAATAGTGCGGCAATCTACTATATGCCCATGTTTAACTAAATACATAAAAGCCAATTTAAGCCCATTTAATTAATTACTTAAGCACGGACTTCTTATAGTTTTATTCAAATCTCAATCCACTTATTATCATTATTCTATTTAATTTATCTAATTAAATCTCCTGAATAATGTTATTAAAAATTAGGGATGTTACACCTACCCTAACCTGTTAGCGTAATTCACCTTTTAATTATTAAGGGAAAGCTTCCAAATTGCGGTGTAGTATACCTTTCCATATTGCAATGCAATTCAGTTTCTTCCAACTTTACAATTTTTTGCAGTGCAACA
Source organism: Allium fistulosum (assembly GCA_030737815.1). NCBI lineage: Eukaryota > Viridiplantae > Streptophyta > Magnoliopsida > Asparagales > Amaryllidaceae > Allium > Allium fistulosum. The sequence goes on along the minus strand of CM060905.1, from coordinate 769,038,926 downwards.
TGTCTTTTGCGTATTGCAACGCAAATCTACTTTCCCTTGAAAGTCCCTAGATCCCCTTGGAAAACCACTACTCTATCGCCGTAAGCGCAGTTCGCTTATATAACGTTAGGCCACTGCCTTAGTTTACACTAGACAAAGTCTGATACATCTGACAGCGTATTTAACATGTCGCTACCTAATTCGTCAAGATTTCATTTTTTGTTATTGACAGTGTCCTTTATTTTCCTTTCCAACTTTTATATGGATCTTGTCTCCTATTTATCTAACACTTATTTTACCATATTAATTTATTACCAGCGTCCGTGCAATTCTCCTTTTCCTCATGAAGTACCCACCTTAATTAGCTTATTTTCTATGTAGGAAACCTTAATAAAATCCCAAAAAATCCATGGATAACTATTCTAATATACTTTATTCTTGATTTAGGTTTTTAAACGTATTTCCTAGGTTTTATCCTTTAATAATTTACAATAAATTATTTTAACATTGGGAACCTTTCAAATTAAAACTCATTTCTAAAATTAGGGTTAGAAATTCATATAAAACTCTCATAGAATTTGGAAATCATTATAGTAGGGAAATATATCTAAACATCGCATGTTCATTTACTTTTTCCAAAACATCAATTAAACATTTTATTTGCTCAACATAAATCCATATGAAATCCCATCATGTATAAAAGTATACAAAACCATAACGCAATCAGATAATTAGGTAGGGGAAAATAGGAATAGTATTACTCACCTAGATCTTTGAAATATCATGTTTTATTCTTCTTAATCCCTCTTTTGCTTGCAATTCCTTATCTTCTCTTTATTTTCTCTTTTTAGGCTATTACTATTAATGTTCCTCTTAAGCATTAATTTTTTTATTTTTAGTAGAATGAAATGAATGAATGGAAAGAGTAATGTTTATTGTCTTATAATAATTTGGGCTTGGGCTCTCATACTCTTTTCATTAATTCATTACCTATTTTCTTCTTATTTAACTTACCTTGGCCTTTTAATTAATTAATTAAATTTATCATAAATTACGTGTTGTTATAGATTGGTCCGATTTGTTTTGAGAAAATCGATCGGAGAAGTTGGAATAAGATTCCATAATTGACCCCAAGTGCAAGTGTGAGATTGATAGAGTTAGGGGTATGCCCTAAGGGCAATTATGTAATTTGTTACATATATCTAACTTGATACCAAATCCTGTTCAAAATAAAAGGTGTTTTCTTTCTATTATATACTTGATATAATATGTTATATTAATTAATTAATCTAGTTAAAAGTATATTTAATAGAAAATCCACAAATGGTATATCTTGTGATAGTAGTTACAAAGTGTTATAACCGTGAGAAATTTATCACAATGAAAATAAATATACCATTTTAAATATTCATAGTCAAGACGTGTCGAGACTGGATATCGATACATTCATTGAGACTAGAGTACATAACGCTCTCTAGATGTTGGGCAGTGTATTACTCATAGCTGCTAAGGGCACCAAAGGGTTATGTATGGATAGTTATTGGGTAGTTATGGAATGTCTCACTCGATAGTTTTCTATTGGTTAATATAACCAAGGTCAAACAGTAAATATCGATGTAACAAAATTACACCGTTCTATTGAATTGAGAATATTGTTGATCTTTAATGTGGAAGCTTCACTTTGATTATAATTAAATCATGGCATGGCGTCCATGAAATGACTATAGTTAGATTGAGTGGAAGCATTGAAAGTGAAACACCATTCAAGAGAGGATTTGTCTCCTTAGTTATAGAGGTTAGTATCACGGTCAATTAAAGTCAACTTAAAGTCAAAGTATCTGGGAAGAACATTTTGATTGGTAATAATTATTATTATTGAACCAAGAACTTTTTGTTTGGACTATTGAGTTGAATGTGGACGATATTGGAACTTTGACCATTACCAAATTTTATAAGTCCAAAGTGATGTAGTTTTGATGAAGAGAATTGGGGTAAATATAATTCACAATCGAGTAATGCTTAACAAAGTAAAATCAGATTTTACCAAAACTAAGTAAGCGATAAATTTGGCCAAAATGTCACACCAACTGCTAAGTGACGTGTGAACATTAATGTTCGATTAGTTTGATATTAATTGCTGAATAAATTTACACCTAAAGAGTCGCACAACCGAATCGTTAATGCTCCTTGAGCACGTGATTTAATAAGTTTGTAATTGTTATAAATTAATTAAATCAATTAATATTTATAAAATATTAGTTATAAAATTTTATTTTATTTGAACAAATCTTATTAAATATATTTATAATAGCTGTAAATATATTAATCGATATACGATATCGATAGGCGTGTTAAATTAGATTTAGATGCAATTGTTTGAGCTTTAAATGGGTTTGAAGCCCATATATGGGGGTTAGTAGGAGGCGGCCATATGATGGTTAAAAGGGCTAGGGTTGAATGGATAAGAGGAAAGAAATAGTAAGAAAGAAATGTGGATCTTGATCCTAACTTCTCTACATTTCTTCCCCCATAAAAGCATCTATAATAACCCACCTTTTCGACCCTTAGAAATCGATACTAATACATCCACGGTGTTCACATGCTGAACATCCAAGTGTCGGAAAGATAGATTGTTGGGTAAAAGAGATAGAAGACAGAACATAATCTCATATCGTGACGAAAAAACATCCTTATTATACACAACATCAGAGCACACTAACATATTTCAGCCTGGACAGTTATAACAACATGTCCTTACAAATTGCTGATAAATACAAACTGAAATAAAGAACAACATATAGCGGAAAATATAAGATACGTGAATAGATCTTGGAGAATCCAGCTCGTCTCCTGAAAGCTCCAAAGTATCTATCTAAATCTAGAAAATATGCTCGGGCTGACGTGAACATTGTAAAAAAAACAATGCCCAGGTCAGTTTGGTAAAACCAGCATGAGAAACTCAAATTACAAGGAATTTTATTTATTATAACTTGTAAAATCCTTTAAGATCAAAGATATCTCGTAAGACCCGCCGCACATAAACAAGAACGGGTTTTTATCTTATGACAACCAAAACATTTATATTAGAAAATCCAGTGATATTATAATAATGTCTAATGGTGAAAATAATAATAATCAAGTAGTTGTGATTCTCATGAGTGTATATCACAACAATATTAGGTATATAATCAAAAACCGTTAAGGCATGTTCGCTAATTGTGTAGGATTCCATGGAGGTGCCCTCAGTACTTCGAGAATAGTCCTCCTGCACAAGGATCAAAGATATCCTTCCGAGGCAGCATACATCCCTAGTGATGTACCATAGGAAAAACATAGCTGGTCTCGCTAAGACTGAGTGCATCGCTCCATGCATGCATAACAACTGTAGGTAATGTCTAGGCAGAGCCGACTGCACCTTATGGGTTTTCCAACTCTACCGGCCATGCCTCCTACCTCTGGTTTTAGTCATTACTACTGATGAGGCTACGTCTGGCATTCTAGCTCACGCACCGCCATCATAACAGATCATGGAATCCCACATGGATTCCAATACCACAACGGGTCTTGGAATCAAACATGGAATCCCGTATAAATAGATCTTCGAATCACACATGGATTCTCATATCCCAATAGATCCTGGAATGCGCACAAGGATTCAAACATCTTAATATACCACGAAACTCCTCCACGGAACTGTATATGGTTTTTGAAGTGGTTACAGTACGAGTCACCTCTTACGAGTAACTCCCCCGCTTTGTCGAGCGCCCTAAAAACCAATCGTCGATTTTTCGAAATGCTCAATATCGGTTCTTTAGGAAATAATCAGACAATACATAAGAGCAGGGATAACCCCCAAACCGTTTAAGTGGACGGATCTCCTCATCATTTGTCCTAGAAGAAAAAAACAAGTTTATACGTATAGTATAGCAGCACTGATGGTAATTGTACCATATAATTCCCGTGTTTCTCCTAGATATTTAAAATCCTTCGGTCTTAATCTGTAACGACTCGGATTTTTCGCGTTCGAAAATCAACATCCGTACTTCACCTTGTACTCGAATGCCGTAGATTCGACCGTTCAAATCCGATTCGCCGGAGCTTATAACAACATTAAGTAAACAACACAGCGGAAAAGAAAAAGAATATAGATATACAACATCTGATACAATATCCAGATACAATGATGATACAATGAATATCTATATACATCAGAGATATGATACAAGAAATAGCAGCGGAAAGAAAATAGATAACACCGGCAGCGGATAAAATGTCTCCAATAGAATGCTCCAAGATAAGCAACGTCAGTCCATGAACTCCAAGAACTGAACTAGCTCCAGATAATCTACTCAACCTGAATATCTGAGAAAACCCAACTCTAGACTGCCCGTGTGGAAAATAGTGGGCACCCAGAGTTTAGGAAGGGAACAATAAACTCCGGATCAGTCATGGGACTGGTGTGAGCAACAAAAACAGTTTATCTTTAAACAAACACCAAAGGCTCTTAAACATTGAAATCCGCAATGCTTTTGGAAAATGAAACTACCATAAGGCCTCCCGCCACACACACAATGCAATCGCAGAATTGGAGGAGATTTCTCCTTATGATAGTCAAACATGCTTACTACGCAAAATCAAAACTCTTTTGATATTATTACTAGTGCATAGTGTAGAAAAACATTTCGAAAATATAATATCAATCTTAGCCAACATACAACCATTGTTGTATGTCTACTATAGCTACTACGTTCAATAGCAGGTTACCGCCACATTCCATAGCAGGTAATACAACTAAAACCGTACCGGGTTCGTATTGTTTCTTTGGATTTCCAACAAATGATCAGGCTAAGGAACTTCCTTACCGAATTAGAAACGCCTCTGGAAAGACGCCCCGGATCCTAACCGGATCTCTGCAAACAAAAAGGTCGACGCTACCTCACGCTGTACAGCTGTAACTAGGTAACTAACACACTGACGCTACCTCACGCTATACAGCTGTAACTAGGTAACTAACACACGAGTCATGTCATCCCCCGGTCGTTACCGACCTTTATCCGAGCGCTCGATAACCAACATCACACATAATAAATAAAGTGTATCCACATGAGTAAGTATCTGGGCTCCATACCATGATACCACCCTTTATCCAGAAGGAAATGACATACCCTAGGGGCGCTACCCCTACAAACCTTTGTCGCAACATTCCTGTTTCGACCATTACCGGGTTGTGAGGCTCGACGAAGTCTCGTCCACAAAGCCACGCTTTTTCACAAAGCCACGCTTCGATCAACAAATGATCAGCAGCACTTCGTATGCCACATTACCAAATTGGGAATGTATCACTAGTAACCATCAACTACATAACCTCTGAGCTCGTACGTCTCAGAGAAGGGTGTTAAGCTAAGAGAATAAATTCTCCGCCACCAACAGAAATGTATTTGATAGAAACTAGCTTTACATCTCAAAGTGTAACGTCAGACACACATCCATACAAGTCTGTTCCGGGTTCGAACAGAACCGAAGGCACTTCCGAAGAAGCCCTTGCAAATCCGGGTATTCACAATCTCGATCGGACTTCCCATCACTTAGGGAATCTCTATACCGGAGCCATGATGTAGAGAAAATCGATAGGTCATCATATCGCTCTCGCAAATACCCGGTCTTCACCACCGGTCTTCAAATGCTATCCATATCGTCGTATCACTATTCGGAATGGGTTCTATGACACAAAGGTCCTCTCCCGGCTAAACCGAATAACGAGCGCAATTAAAAATCATATGGATACTGGGGTCTCAGTTAAATCACAGCTTAAAGCCCAAAACTTTTCATTCGAATGGTTAAAACAAATTACCATTTCCAATCTTTTAAACAAAAAAGATTCAATTCCAAACCTTCAATGGTTTAAACAATTTTCCACACTTTTAATCTTTTAAACAAAAAGATTCAATTCACAACGTTCACCCCGTTCACAAAGATCCATTCATAGATTTCAAAACAATTTCCATTTTAATTGAATTAACTCGTCCAATCTTTAAAACAAAGATTTAATTGATAGCTTTCAAAACAATTCTATTTCAAGTTAGATTAACTCATCCGGTCTTTGAAATCAAAGACTCATTTCATAGTTTTCAAAACATTTCAATTCTATTTCAAACTTGAAATTCTTTGAACACAAATTGGAAGTTCATTACTTTTGTGAAAGCTTTTACTATTTGAAAACAAATAGTTTCGTTTCAGGAAAAATCCAGTTATATTTATACGAGTTAAAACTCTTGAATTAAATTCAAATTCCCAAATCAATACCTTTAAATGGTTTAACCCATATATAACTTATACAGAATCTTTAATCCCTAATTTCAAATCATAGAATTCAATTTCAAACTCGAATTCAAATTTAAATCAGATTATTTAAATTTCAAGACTCGATTAAGTTATTCGAAATAAATTTTATCTTTGAAATTCCATTTCAAAAGCTTTTCACTTTAAACCCAAATTTCCAATTTCAAAATCAATTGAAATTAAAATTTCAATTTCAAAAACATCAAATTTAATTTATCTGTGCTTTAACCGATTTCCACGTGAAATCCATATTTGTGTGTGTAAAAGTGTAGTCCAGGGGTTTAACACACAATAGTGCACAACATCAATCATCACAGATATATCAATAAGCGGTATAACCCATAACGCTTATCTTCATTCACAGATTCATAGATAAAATAAATTTATCAATCACAAAGATTCATCATTACAATTCGATGTGGGTTTCGGATAACCAACTAGAATCCGACTCCCTGTCGCATCGAAATTCAAGTGCCGTGTTACGGGCCATGGGTTGCATATTCACATAGTGATATCACAGAAATAGAAATTTCAGATCAGCACAAAGTAATTTATATCACAAAGCATCACCATCACAAACAGGGATATCAAACAATTCATATCATTCAATCAATCTAATTATCCATAAGTAAAATCAGTTAATTTGTCTGATTAATTCAATTCAAATAATTTTCTTATGAATTTCTAATCCTGGTTAATTAATTACAACCCATTTTAATTAATTATCCTTTATCATCTATTAATTAACCTTTAATCATTAATAAATTACAACTCATTTTGAACTTCAAGTTTAAACCAATACTAATTAAATTTAATCACTTTGTAAACTGACCTTCAAAATTTTAAATTACAAATTACAATTTTAAAACAATCTAGTTATAAGTGCTTTTAAATCAAACCACCTTAATTAAATATTTAAATAAAAAAAAATTTAAAAATTTAAACTTTTCTTTTATTTCGAAAATCGGGATTTAAACACCTAAACTAAACTCAGTTTTAACTTTAATTACAAATTTAACCTATATAACTTAAAATGTTAAAACTGGCACTGTTTAAATTGGAAACAAAATTTTTCTGAGTTTCACCCATACTTACTTCGAGAAAATCATGAAATTTCCCGGGCCAGAACGAAATTTACCCGAGTACTTACTCGAGTTAAGCCTGGCACTGTTGATTCTGTGCTAAACTATCCTACCCGAGATCTTCAAATTTTGCTTCGAGAAAAACTGCAAATTCCCCGAACAAATCACGGGTCTACTCGAGAAAATCTCGAGTTCACTTTCCTATCACCACCACGAAAACACTGCCACCAGATCCCTTAACCGTGCACGTGCACACCGCCGCCGCTCGCCTCCGGTCAGTGTCACCACGTCGAACAAGTCGACGATCACCTACACCCCCATTTCCGATCATCAGATCGTCCCCCAAAGCTCGTAATCAAATTCGAGACTATAAACCCAACTGGAACCAAAAACTGGAACCATCATCAGAGCCTGTTATCACCTCACTCTCGCACCTCCGACCACCATTACATCGGAAACTCCAGCCCAACACTCGCCAACCACCCCTCTTCCATCCACCAGAAGCTCGAAACACTCGATCGTTTACTGGCTTCGAACGAGACCAAAAAAATCGACAGCCACGCAAACTAGGTCACCAGATTTTAGTTGCTCCTTACTGCCACCACGATGAACTGCTGACTAGTCTACCATTTTTCCCATGCTCCCTCATCACTCCTCTATCTCTCGACCCAACCACGTCATCCCCAGTCGACGAGATAACTCACGGCACACCAAATTGCTTATCACAGTAAAACTAAAACTGCTCTTTCACCCAGGCTTTAAAAATTTTAAAACTTGTTTTAAAAATCATGATTTGGTATGAAGTTTCACCCTAGACTATTGAATCCTTAAAACCAGAGAATTTGTTTTTAACATATTTAAAGTTACCCCAGTTTTTCTTAGTTTCCAGAAACAACATATATTGTTTCAGCCTTGCTAAAATTTTAACACCTATATTATGACCAAACAGACCATATTAGTTTATATTCTAAGGTCATACATTGATTAGATCATGAGATAAAAGTTTATTTCCTAATCTACTCAAAGAAATGAGCAACAGGCAACAGAGAATTAAAGAACAGAACAGATACGCACAACATACATATATACAAGATACATGTCATCACAGAGGGAAGCATACAATATTAACTTAAGTTATAAGTTTAAATAAAATTGTTACTCACTTGGACAAGAAGAAAGAACAGAGCAGGGTTTTAAAGGAATAGTTGCTCACCATTGTTTCCAGAGATAAATAGAGTTTTCTGATGAACAGGCTTTTATTCTTGTTTTCCCAGGCTTTGATATCTTCCCAGGTTTGAAGACTTTGGTTGCATCAATTTGTTTTGATCTAAGTTGTTGTTTCAGTTTAAATGGTATTTACTTTAGTTTCTCAGCTAGAATGGAACGAAGATGAAAATGATGGAGATTGATATATGCAAAGTGAACGAATTACAGGGCAATGCTTCTTTTAGTACAACATAGCAGTGATATTTTCTTTCTATGGTGGCTGATACATTTCGAGTTGACCTTGTTTATGCTTAGCATTAAATGCAAAGTACTTTATGTCTCATATGTTTCTACTTAAATATATATCTGCTGCCTTCCTTTGCAAGCACACACACACTTTCGTTTCTTGCTTAACTAGCCTATACTTTTGTTTCGGCTGAAGGTACTTATATTAATCATTGTTGTCAATCTTGCTTGGTTTTATTTCTTATTTTTATATTACTATTTAAACTCAAATTTTCATGGGTTATAAAATTTACATTAATTATTTATTTACAATTTGATTTCAAATCCAATATATACATATATTTGCTATTGTATCGGGAAAACTCGCTTCACTTCTTCAATTAATTTACTATTTTTATTCAAAAATTGATTTAATTATTAACTTAAATTAAATAAAAATCTAGGGTCGTTACAAACTTCCCCCCTTAAAAGAATTTCGTCCTCGAAATTACCAAGGAGACAAAAAGATAGATGGAGAATGTTTCATCAAATCAAACTGAACATCTATTCTGCATTTGGCTTACCAAATCAGAATATCAATAATAGATACGAAAACGAATCTTTTTGAATTCTTTCATCCGATACTCGGGTTATCCAGATCTACGAAATATGCTGGGGCATCGGTTAGTTCAAAAGGATAACTAACCATTCGTAGAATATATCCGGATCCAAAGAATAGATAGATATATGGATACAATTTCAAAACTTTCAGTTTAGAAACCAAATTATACCTATCAACCATAGCAAACAAAGCAATCAATTCATCCAAACAAACAGTTTTGGTCAATTCGGAGTTTATGTCCCATATTAATATATATCGAATCTTCTTTCTGGATCTACCAGAAACTATCGAAGAATTGAGAAGAGATATTTGAACAAAAAAGATTAATAGAGAAAAGATGGCTTCCTCGTTGTTACAGAGTATTGACCAATTCGTAGTGGTATTCCTCTGTCCCCTATCTCATCCTCTTCTTGCACTCATACTTACTATCAGTGGATAGCAAGAGAATTTACTGAGGTATACGGACGGATATCTGAGAATTACTCATTCTAGGGCATACTTCACCCTACCTCTAATGAGCTCCTTAATGTGTTATACTCCTGAGCTAAAGTTCAACCTTAGCTCTGATACCACTTGTAACGACTCGGATTTTTCGCGTTCGAAAATCAACATCCGTACTTCACCTTGTACTCGAATGCCGTAGATTCGACCGTTCAAATCCGATTCGCCGGAGCTTATAACAACATTAAGTAAACAACACAGCGGAAAAGAAAAAGAATATAGATATACAACATCTGATACAATATCCAGATACAATGATGATACAATGAATATCTATATACATCAGAGATATGATACAAGAAATAGCAGCGGAAAGAAAATAGATAACACCGGCAGTGGATAGAATGTCTCCAATAGAATGCTCCAAGATAAGCAACGTCAGTCCATGAACTCCAAGAACTGAACTAGCTCCAGATAATCTACTCAACCTGAATATCTGAGAAAACCCAACTCTAGACTGCCCGTGTGGAAAATAGTGGGCACCCAGAGTTTAGGAAGGGAACAATAAACTCCGGATCAGTCATGGGACTGGTGTGAGCAACAAAAACAGTTTATCTTTAAACAAACACCAAAGGCTCTTAAACATTGAAATCCGCAATGCTTTTGGAAAATGAAACTACCATAAGGCCTCCCGCCACACACACAATGCAATCGCAGAATTGGAGGAGATTTCTCCTTATGATAGTCAAACATGCTTACTATGCAAAATCAAAACTCTTTTGATATTATTACTAGTGCATAGTGTAGAAAAACATTTCGAAAATATAATATCAATCTTAGCCAACATACAACCATTGTTGTATGTCTACTATAGCTACTACGTTCAATAGCAGGTTACCGCCACATTCCATAGCAGGTAATACAACTAAAACCGTACCGGGTTCGTATTGTTTCTTTGGATTTCCAACAAATGATCAGGCTAAGGAACTTCCTTACCGAATTAGAAACGCCTCTGGAAAGACGCCCCGGATCCTAACCGGATCTCTGCAAACAAAAAGGTCGACGCTACCTCACGCTGTACAGCTGTAACTAGGTAACTAACACGCTGACGCTACCTCACGCTGTACAGCTGTAACTAGGTAACTAACACACGAGTCATGTCATCCCCCGGTCGTTACCGACCTTTATCCGAGCGCTCGATAACCAACATCACACATAATAAATAAAGTGTATCCACATGAGTAAGTATCTGGGCTCCATACCATGATACCACCCTTTATCCAGAAGGAAATGACATACCCTAGGGGCGCTACCCCTACAAACCTTTGTCGCAACATTCCTGTTTCGACCATTACCGGGTTGTGAGGCTCGACGAAGTCTCGTCCACAAAGCCACGCTTTTTCACAAAGCCACGCTTCGATCAACAAATGATCAGCAGCACTTCGTATGCCACATTACCAAATTGGGAATGTATCACTAGTAACCATCAACTACATAACCTCTGAGCTCGTACGTCTCAGAGAAGGGTGTTAAGCTAAGAGAATAAATTCTCCGCCACCAACAGAAATGTATTTGATAGAAACCAGCTTTACATCTCAAAGTGTAACGTCAGACACACATCCATACAAGTCTGTTCCGGGTTCGAACAGAACCGAAGGCACTTCCGAAGAAGCCCTTGCAAATCCGGGTATTCACAATCTCGATCGGACTTCCCATCACTTAGGGAATCTCTATACCGGAGCCATGATGTAGAGAAAATCGATAGGTCATCATATCGCTCTCGCAAATACCCGGTCTTCACCACCGGTCTTCAAATGCTATCCATATCGTCGTATCACTATTCGGAATGGGTTCTATGACACAAAGGTCCTCTCCCGGCTAAACCGAATAACGAGCGCAATTAAAAATCATATGGATACTGGGGTCTCAGTTAAATCACAGCTTAAAGCCCAAAACTTTTCATTCGAATGGTTAAAACAAATTACCATTTCCAATCTTTTAAACAAAAAAGATTCAATTCCAAACCTTCAATGGTTTAAACAATTTTCCACACTTTTAATCTTTTAAACAAAAAGATTCAATTCACAACGTTCACCCCGTTCACAAAGATCCATTCATAGATTTCAAAACAATTTCCATTTTAATTGAATTAACTCGTCCAATCTTTAAAACAAAGATTTAATTGATAGCTTTCAAAACAATTCTATTTCAAGTTAGATTAACTCATCCGGTCTTTGAAATCAAAGACTCATTTCATAGTTTTCAAAACATTTCAATTCTATTTCAAACTTGAAATTCTTTGAACACAAATTGGAAGTTCATTACTTTTGTGAAAGCTTTTACTATTTGAAAACAAATAGTTTCGTTTCAGGAAAAATCCAGTTATATTTATACGAGTTAAAACTCTTGAATTAAATTCAAATTCCCAAATCAATACCTTTAAATGGTTTAACCCATATATAACTTATACAGAATCTTTAATCCCTAATTTCAAATCATAGAATTCAATTTCAAACTCGAATTCAAATTTAAATCAGATTATTTAAATTTCAAGACTCGATTAAGTTATTCGAAATAAATTTTATCTTTGAAATTCCATTTCAAAAGCTTTTCACTTTAAACCCAAATTTCCAATTTCAAAATCAATTGAAATTAAAATTTCAATTTCAAAAACATCAAATTTAATTTATCTGTGCTTTAACCGATTTCCACGTGAAATCCATATTTGTGTGTGTAAAAGTGTAGTCCAGGGGTTTAACACACAATAGTGCACAACATCAATCATCACAGATATATCAATAAGCGGTATAACCCATAACGCTTATCTTCATTCACAGATTCATAGATAAAATAAATTTATCAATCACAAAGATTCATCATTACAATTCGATGTGGGTTTCGGATAACCAACTAGAATCCGACTCCCTGTCGCATCGAAATTCAAGTGCCGTGTTACGGGCCATGGGTTGCATATTCACATAGTGATATCACAGAAATAGAAATTTCAGATCAGCACAAAGTAATTTATATCACAAAGCATCACCATCACAAACAGGGATATCAAACAATTCATATCATTCAATCAATCTAATTATCCATAAGTAAAATCAGTTAATTTGTCTGATTAATTCAATTCAAATAATTTTCTTATGAATTTCTAATCCTGGTTAATTAATTACAACCCATTTTAATTAATTATCCTTTATCATCTATTAATTAACCTTTAATCATTAATAAATTACAACTCATTTTGAACTTCAAGTTTAAACCAATACTAATTAAATTTAATCACTTTGTAAACTGACCTTCAAAATTTTAAATTACAAATTACAATTTTAAAACAATCTAGTTATAAGTGCTTTTAAATCAAACCACCTTAATTAAATATTTAAATAAAAAAAAATTTAAAAATTTAAACTTTTCTTTTATTTCGAAAATCGGGATTTAAACACCTAAACTAAACTCAGTTTTAACTTTAATTACAAATTTAACCTATATAACTTAAAATGTTAAAACTGGCACTGTTTAAATTGGAAACAAAATTTTTCTGAGTTTCACCCATACTTACTTCGAGAAAATCATGAAATTTCCCGGGCCAGAACGAAATTTACCCGAGTACTTACTCGAGTTAAGCCTGGCACTGTTGATTCTGTGCTAAACTATCCTACCCGAGATCTTCAAATTTTGCTTCGAGAAAAACTGCAAATTCCCCGAACAAATCACGGGTCTACTCAAGAAAATCTCGAGTTCACTTTCCTATCACCACCACGAAAACACTGCCACCAGATCCCTTAACCGTGCACGTGCACACCGCCGCCGCTCGCCTCCGGTCAGTGTCACCACGTCGAACAAGTCGACGATCACCTACACCCCCATTTCCGATCATCAGATCGTCCCCCAAAGCTCGTAATCAAATTCGAGACTATAAACCCAACTGGAACCAAAAACTGGAACCATCATCAGAGCCTGTTATCACCTCACTCTCGCACCTCCGACCACCATTACATCGGAAACTCCAGCCCAACACTCGCCAACCACCCCTCTTCCATCCACCAGAAGCTCGAAACACTCGATCGTTTCCTGGCTTCGAACGAGACCAAAAAAATCGACAGCCACGCAAACTAGGTCACCAGATTTTAGTTGCTCCTTACTGCCACCACGATGAACTGCTGACTAGTCTACCATTTTTCCCATGCTCCCTCATCACTCCTCTATCTCTCGACCCAACCACGTCATCCCCAGTCGACGAGATAACTCACGGCACACCAAATTGCTTATCACAGTAAAACTAAAACTGCTCTTTCACCCAGGCTTTAAAAATTTTAAAACTTGTTTTAAAAATCATGATTTGGTATGAAGTTTCACCCTAGACTATTGAATCCTTAAAACCAGAGAATTTGTTTTTAACATATTTAAAGTTACCCCAGTTTTTCTTAGTTTCCAGAAACAACATATATTGTTTCAGCCTTGCTAAAATTTTAACACCTATATTATGACCAAACAGACCATATTAGTTTATATTCTAAGGTCATACAATGATTAGATCATGAGATAAAAGTTTATTTCCTAATCTACTTAAAGAAATGAGCAACAGGCAACAGAGAATTAAAGAACAGAACAGATACGCACAACATACATATATACAAGATACATGTCATCACAGAGGGAAGCATACAATATTAACTTAAGTTATAAGTTTAAATAAAATTGTTACTCACTTGGACAAGAAGAAAGAACAGAGCAGGGTTTTAAAGGAAGAGTTGCTCACCATTGTTTCCAGAGATAAATAGAGTTTTCTGATGAACAGGCTTTTATTCTTGTTTTCCCAGGCTTTGATATCTTCCCAGGTTTGAAGACTTTGGTTGCATCAATTTGTTTTGATCTAAGTTGTTGTTTCAGTTTAAATGGTATTTACTTTAGTTTCTCAGCTAGAATGGAACGAAGATGAAAATGATGGAGATTGATATATGCAAAGTGAACGAATTACAGGGCAATGCTTCTTTTAGTACAACATAGCAGTGATATTTTCTTTCTATGGTGGCTGATACATTTCGAGTTGACCTTGTTTATGCTTAGCATTAAATGCAAAGTACTTTATGTCTCATATGTTTCTACTTAAATATATATCTGCTGCCTTCCTTTGCAAGCACACACACACTTTCGTTTCTTGCTTAACTAGCCTATACTTTTGTTTCGGCTGAAGGTACTTATATTAATCATTGTTGTCAATCTTGCTTGGTTTTATTTCTTATTTTTATATTACTATTTAAATTCAAATTTTCATGGGTTATAAAATTTACATTAATTATTTATTTACAATTTGATTTCAAATCCAATATATACATATATTTGCTATTGTATCGGGAAAACTCGCTTCACTTCTTCAATTAATTTACTATTTTTATTCAAAAATTGATTTAATTATTAACTTAAATTAAATAAAAATCTAGGGTCGTTACAAACTTCCCCCCTTAAAAGAATTTCGTCCTCGAAATTACCAAGGAGACAAAAAGATAGATGGAGAATGTTTCATCAAATCAAACTGAACATCTATTCTGCATTTGGCTTACCAAATCAGAATATCAATAATAGATACGAAAACGAATCTTTTTGAATTCTTTCATCCGATACTCGGGTTATCCAGATCTACGAAATATGCTGGGGCATCGGTTAGTTCAAAAGGATAACTAACCATTCGTAGAATATATCCGGATCCAAAGAATAGATAGATATATGGATACAATTTCAAAACTTTCAGTTTAGAAACCAAATTATACCTATCAACCATAGCAAACAAAGCAATCAATTCATCCAAACAAACAGTTTTGGTCAATTCGGAGTTTACGTCCCATATTAATATATATCGAATCTTCTTTCTGGATCTACCAGAAACTATCGAAGAATTGAGAAGAGATATTTGAACAAAAAAGATTAATAGAGAAAAGATGGCTTCCTCGTTGTTACAGAGTATTGACCAATTCGTAGTGGTATTCCTCTGTCCCCTATCTCATCCTCTTCTTGCACTCATACTTACTATCAGTGGATAGCAAGAGAATTTACTGAGGTATACGGACGGATATCTGAGAATTACTCATTCTAGGGCATACTTCACCCTACCTCTAATGAGCTACTTAATGTGTTATACTCCTGAGCTAAAGTTCAACCTTAGCTCTGATACCACTTGTAACGACTCGGATTTTTCGCGTTCGAAAATCAACATCCGTACTTCACCTTGTACTCGAATGCCGTAGATTCGACCGTTCAAATCCGATTCGCCGGAGCTTATAACAACATTAAGTAAACAACACAGCGGAAAAGAAAAAGAATATAGATATACAACATCTGATACAATATCCAGATACAATGATGATACAATGAATATCTATATACATCAGAGATATGATACAAGAAATAGCAGCGGAAAGAAAATAGATAACACCGGTAGCGGATAGAATGTCTCCAATAGAATGCTCCAAGATAAGCAACGTCAGTCCATGAACTCCAAGAACTGAACTAGCTCCAGATAATCTACTCAACCTGAATATCTGAGAAAACCCAACTCTAGACTGCCCGTGTGGAAAATAGTGGGCACCCAGAGTTTAGGAAGGGAACAATAAACTCCGGATCAGTCATGGGACTGGTGTGAGCAACAAAAACAGTTTATCTTTAAACAAACACCAAAGGCTCTTAAACATTGAAATCCGCAATGCTTTTGGAAAATGAAACTACCATAAGGCCTCCCGCCACACACACAATGCAATCGCAGAATTGGAGGAGATTTCTCCTTATGATAGTCAAACATGCTTACTACGCAAAATCAAAACTCTTTTGATATTATTACTAGTGCATAGTGTAGAAAAACATTTCGAAAATATAATATCAATCTTAGCCAACATACAACCATTGTTGTATGTCTACTATAGCTACTACGTTCAATAGCAGGTTACCGCCACATTCCATAGCAGGTAATACAACTAAAACCGTACCGGGTTCGTATTGTTTCTTTGGATTTCCAACAAATGATCAGGCTAAGGAACTTCCTTACCGAATTAGAAACGCCTCTGGAAAGACGCCCCGGATCCTAACCGGATCTCTGCAAACAAAAAGGTCGACGCTACCTCACGCTGTACAGCTGTAACTAGGTAACTAACACACTGACGCTACCTCACGCTGTACAGCTGTAACTAGGTAACTAACACACGAGTCATGTCATCCCCCGGTCGTTACCGACCTTTATCCGAGCGCTCGATAACCAACATCACACATAATAAATAAAGTGTATCCACATGAGTAAGTATCTGGGCTCCATACCATGATACCACCCTTTATCCAGAAGGAAATGACATACCCTAGGGGCGCTACCCCTACAAACCTTTGTCGCAACATTCCTGTTTCGACCATTACCGGGTTGTGAGGCTCGACGAAGTCTCGTCCACAAAGCCACGCTTTTTCACAAAGCCACGCTTCGATCAACAAATGATCAGCAGCACTTCGTATGCCACATTACCAAATTGGGAATGTATCACTAGTAACCATAAACTACATAACCTCTGAGCTCGTACGTCTCAGAGAAGGGTGTTAAGCTAAGAGAATAAATTCTCCGCCACCAACAGAAATGTATTTGATAGAAACCAGCTTTACATCTCAAAGTGTAACGTCAGACACACATCCATACAAGTCTGTTCCGGGTTCGAACAGAACCGAAGGCACTTCCGAAGAAGCCCTTGCAAATCCGGGTATTCACAATCTCGATCGGACTTCCCATCACTTAGGGAATCTCTATACCGGAGCCATGATGTAGAGAAAATCGATAGGTCATCATATCGCTCTCGCAAATACCCGGTCTTCACCACCGGTCTTCAAATGCTATCCATATCGTCGTATCACTATTCGGAATGGGTTCTATGACACAAAGGTCCTCTCCCGGCTAAACCGAATAACGAGCGCAATTAAAAATCATATGGATACTGGGGTCTCAGTTAAATCACAACTTAAAGCCCAAAACTTTTCATTCGAATGGTTAAAACAAATTACCATTTCCAATCTTTTAAACAAAAAAGATTCAATTCCAAACCTTCAATGGTTTAAACAATTTTCCACACTTTTAATCTTTTAAACAAAAAGATTCAATTCACAACGTTCACCCCGTTCACAAAGATCCATTCATAGATTTCAAAACAATTTCCATTTTAATTGAATTAACTCGTCCAATCTTTAAAACAAAGATTTAATTGATAGCTTTCAAAACAATTCTATTTCAAGTTAGATTAACTCATCCGGTCTTTGAAATCAAAGACTCATTTCATAGTTTTCAAAACATTTCAATTCTATTTCAAACTTGAAATTCTTTGAACACAAATTGGAAGTTCATTACTTTTGTGAAAGCTTTTACTATTTGAAAACAAATAGTTTCGTTTCAGGAAAAATCCAGTTATATTTATACGAGTTAAAACTCTTGAATTAAATTCAAATTCCCAAATCAATACCTTTAAATGGTTTAACCCATATATAACTTATACAGAATCTTTAATCCCTAATTTCAAATCATAGAATTCAATTTCAAACTCGAATTCAAATTTAAATCAGATTATTTAAATTTCAAGACTCGATTAAGTTATTTGAAATAAATTTTATCTTTGAAATTCCATTTCAAAAGCTTTTCACTTTAAACCCAAATTTCCAATTTCAAAATCAATTGAAATTAAAATTTCAATTTCAAAAACATCAAATTTAATTTATCTGTGCTTTAACCGATTTCCACGTGAAATCCATATTTGTGTGTGTAAAAGTGTAGTCCAGGGGTTTAACACACAATAGTGCACAACATCAATCATCACAGATATATCAATAAGCGGTATAACCCATAACGCTTATCTTCATTCACAGATTCATAGATAAAATAAATTTATCAATCACAAAGATTCATCATTACAATTCGATGTGGGTTTCGGATAACCAACTAGAATCCGACTCCCTGTCGCATCGAAATTCAAGTGCCGTGTTACGGGCCATGGGTTGCATATTCACATAGTGATATCACAGAAATAGAAATTTCAGATCAGCACAAAGTAATTTATATCACAAAGCATCACCATCACAAACAGGGATATCAAACAATTCATATCATTCAATCAATCTAATTATCCATAAGTAAAATCAGTTAATTTGTCTGATTAATTCAATTCAAATAATTTTCTTATGAATTTCTAATCCTGGTTAATTAATTACAACCCATTTTAATTAATTATCCTTTATCATCTATTAATTAACCTTTAATCATTAATAAATTACAACTCATTTTGAACTTCAAGTTTAAACCAATACTAATTAAATTTAATCACTTTGTAAACTGACCTTCAAAATTTTAAATTACAAATTACAATTTTAAAACAATCTAGTTATAAGTGCTTTTAAATAAAACCACCTTAATTAAATATTTAAATAAAAAAAAATATTTAAAAATTTAAACTTTTCTTTTATTTCGAAAATCGGGATTTAAACACCTAAACTAAACTCAGTTTTAACTTTAATTACAAATTTAACCTATATAACTTAAAATGTTAAAACTGGCACTGTTTAAATTGGAAACAAAATTTTTCTGAGTTTCACCCATACTTACTTCGAGAAAATCATGAAATTTCCCGGGCCAGAACGAAATTTACCCGAGTACTTACTCGAGTTAAGCCTGGCACTGTTGATTCTGTGCTAAACTATCCTACCCGAGATCTTCAAATTTTGCTTCGAGAAAAACTGCAAATTCCCCGAACAAATCACGGGTCTACTTGAGAAAATCTCGAGTTCACTTTCCTATCACCACCACGAAAACACTGCCACCAGATCCCTTAACCGTGCACGTGCACACCGCCGCCGCTCGCCTCCGGTCAGTGTCACCACGTCGAACAAGTCGACGATCACCTACACCCCCATTTCCGATCATCAGATCGTCCCCCAAAGCTCGTAATCAAATTCGAGACTATAAACCCAACTGGAACCAAAAACTGGAACCATCATCAGAGCCTGTTATCACCTCACTCTCGCACCTCCGACCACCATTACATCGGAAACTCCAGCCCAACACTCGCCAACCACCCCTCTTCCATCCACCAGAAGCTCGAAACATTCGATCGTTTCCTGGCTTCGAACGAGACCAAAAAAATCGACAGCCACGCAAACTAGGTCACCAGATTTTAGTTGCTCCTTACTTCCACCACGATGAACTGCTGACTAGTCTACCATTTTTCCCATGCTCCCTCATCACTCCTCTATCTCTCGACCCAACCACGTCATCCCCAGTCGACGAGATAACTCACGGCACACCAAATTGCTTATCACAGTAAAACTAAAACTGCTCTTTCACCCAGGCTTTAAAAATTTTAAAACTTGTTTTAAAAATCATGATTTGGTATGAAGTTTCACCCTAGACTATTGAATCCTTAAAACCAGAGAATTTGTTTTTAACATATTTAAAGTTACCCCAGTTTTTCTTAGTTTCCAGAAACAACATATATTGTTTCAGCCTTGCTAAAATTTTAACACCTATATTATGACCAAACAGACCATATTAGTTTATATTCTAAGGTCATACAATGATTAGATCATGAGATAAAAGTTTATTTCCTAATCTACTCAAAGAAATGAGCAACAGGCAACAGAGAATTAAAGAACAGAACAGATACGCACAACATACATATATACAAGATACATGTCATCACAGAGGGAAGCATACAATATTAACTTAAGTTATAAGTTTAAATAAAATTGTTACTCACTTGGACAAGAAGAAAGAACAGAGCAGGGTTTTAAAGGAAGAGTTGCTCACCATTGTTTCCAGAGATAAATAGAGTTTTCTGATGAACAGGCTTTTATTCTTGTTTTCCCAGGCTTTGATATCTTCCCAGGTTTGAAGACTTTGGTTGCATCAATTTGTTTTGATCTAAGTTGTTGTTTCAGTTTAAATGGTATTTACTTTAGTTTCTCAGCTAGAATGGAACGAAGATGAAAATGATGGAGATTGATATATGCAAAGTGAACGAATTACAGGGCAATGCTTCTTTTAGTACAACATAGCAGTGATATTTTCTTTCTATGGTGGTTGATACATTTCGAGTTGACCTTGTTTATGCTTAGCATTAAATGTAAAGTACTTTATGTCTCATATGTTTCTACTTAAATATATATCTGCTGCCTTCCTTTGCAAGCACACACACACTTTCGTTTCTTGCTTAACTAGCCTATACTTTTGTTTCGGCTGAAGGTACTTATATTAATCATTGTTGTCAATCTTGCTTGGTTTTATTTCTTATTTTTATATTACTATTTAAATTCAAATTTTCATGGGTTATAAAATTTACATTAATTATTTATTTACAATTTGATTTCAAATCCAATATATACATATATTTGCTATTGTATCGGGAAAACTCGCTTCACTTCTTCAATTAATTTACTATTTTTATTCAAAAATTTATTTAATTATTAACTTAAATTAAATAAAAATCTAGGGTCGTTACATAATCTGTACCATCCAAATTAAGAAGGATTACATATTTAGGCCAAGATTTGGTAGTCGGTTATTTAACTATCAAATAAACAAACATTCAAATAGATATTATATTTCCTATGGCAACCAACTAAGTCTCTTAGATTAATCTTTCATTAACTTAAAATCACATTTCAAATATTTATTGAAATATTCATATACTTATCTTATCGGTATAAGTATATTCACAAAACTCTTCACTTTCAAACCCAAAAAACTTTCCATATACTCATACAATAATATAAGTATGTTCACATAATATTTAAAAAAAGATTTATTATTTCAAAATCATATTAAAATGATCAAGTTCAAATGTTGTTAAAATTGAGATATTAATAACCCAAAACACTATTTCTTTTCCTTTTTTTATATTTCTCTTTTATTTTATGATGACTTCCTTTATAAATCTCCAATTTCATTTATAAATTTTCATTTATAAATCTTCAACTTTATTTATGAAACTCTATTTTTAAATCTCCAAAATCATTTATACAACTTCTTTTATAAATCTCAAATACCATTAAACCAAACTTCTATCCAATTACTGAAATCTCTTTCCAAATTTATAAACTCCGTTAATAAATTATTTTATTTAAATGAAAACCTTTGTATGAGTCTTTCTTTAAAAATAATTCCCTTTGAATTAAATATTTTATTATTTTTAAATGACTTTTATAAAACAATTTATAACACCTTTAAATAAAACCATCGGTTGTCTTTCAACAACATTAGAAAAAATAATGACTTTGAACTATCTTAAAAAAACTTAAAAACCAATTATAATAATATAATAATAGACTTTAAACAAGTTAAAATAATATAATAATAATAAAACACTTTAAACATTAATAATTCTTATAACATAAGACTTTAACACTTTAAAAATAAAACTTTAAACACAATATCATTATAATAATAAATTAAATTTAAACAATATTATTATAATAATAAATTATCTTTAAAACCATATTATTATAATAATCAACTTTTAAACAATATTATTATAACAATAAATAAACTTTTAAAATATTAATAATATACAAATAATTTTGAGATAAAATAATTAACTTTTTAAATATTATAAATTAACTTTAAATATCATTAAAGTATAAAATAACTTTAAACCACACCTACAACATAATTTAATAACTTAAATAATATTTAAAATATAAATAGCTTAATTTTTAAAACATTGTTAATAAAATAATAATTATATAAAATATTTTTAATTGTTTAAAATTGAAGTTGATTTAAATCCATGGCTTTCTAAATTTGAAAAGAGGATTAGCAATCACAATGGTACTTAAACAAGCTATCATACCATTCAATTTAACTTTCCAAGTTAATAACTGTTTTTTTACATAATCAATATCTATGTAAAAAAATTAACCACCACTGGATAACACATCACTTATTCAAATAGCACATTAATTAATGACATATAAATTAGATATCCAAATCTATAAATAGCAGAACGAGGATTTATTCTGCAAATTAAATGACCGGTTAATTTAATTAGCGAAACGGTGTTTTATTTCGCTAAACGGGTGTCCAAATTACCCCATTCCATTTACTTTAACAGTACGGTGTTTATTTGGCCAAATAAATATCATCAATTTAGGTATAATAATTTAATGTCGTTATTATTTAAAATAACATAACTAAATTCAGTTCGTTTTAGTATCATAATTTTATACACTGCCAAACCTATCGACAAGTTATACTACAACGTTGTACTCATCTATACGAGTACAACAAAAAAACCCGTGTGTCAAACGGATTCAAGACGAGCTAGATATCACAATTTAAATTTCAATACTTAACTAATATAAATAAAACAATTAACATTACAAATTTTCTCAGTCAAACGCTTGCGGCCCAAGGCCCATCAAAATGCAATCCGCTATCAACAGTACATCATCTTCCCCAAATCTCCTTTCCATCATCCTTTACGAGAAAAATTTTGTGCACGCGTGCATGGTGCATGCCTCGCCTCGCTGCCGATCACCTATCTGAAACCACCAACATGCTCATCTTCATCGCCTCGTCACAATGGACCCAATAGCTCCACCTCCGGCTTTCCCTACCCACTTCCGATCAGGATATGCCGAAGACCCATTGCGTACAGGCGCGACACTTTCCATTGCCAAAATTCACCAAATTTGACGATAAGCTAGAGCTCTTCAACCTCGACCCAACGCCACTCTCCAATTTCCCCATCGACATCTCTATCTTTGCCAAAATCGAACCCTAACCATCGACGAACGTCGGCCATCGTCACCAAACTCCACTAAAACTCCCACAAAAATCCTATGACTCGCCCTGACTCCAACAATGCTAACGGTGTCGAGCAATTCCTCACGGATCAAGAGAGATCAATTTTTAAAGTTTGTGAATAAAATTTCCTCCATACTTAAATTTGATGATTTCTTAGTCGTTGCTTGATGAAATCTCGGGCAACGAATTTCTAAAAATACTAGAGGCCGATACGAATGACTTTTGTGTTAGGAGATACAGCTAAAAATGAGTGGAATGGGAATTCTTGGTTTTTGAAGACCAAAATGAACTTGTTTTTCTTATTTTTGACATTTACAGTAAAAAATTTTTAAAAAAAGGAACGTAGAAGGAGGATATGGAAGAGAGGTGAGATGGTGAATGATGACCAATATAAGTAGAGGTAACTTATACCAAAATCCAAGACAAGTGAAAGGAAACAAAAGGGGGACGAGGAGACAATGTCAGATGGTAGGGTGGAAGGTGAAACAAGGGGAACATTGTGGATGCTAGGTTGAAGAAAAGGCTGCACTGTGTGTAAATGTATATGTGTTGATTTTGAATAGATTTTGGTACCCCACCCCACAATATTGCATCCGTGTACGAGCCGTGGACGACAGAAAACAAAATACGATTGCGTACTGAAATGTGATGTGATCACAAAACAACAATAAAACACATCGGCTAACAGGTTTTATTAAATTCCAAAAATACCGATGTTCGACGTAAAATACATCAAATGAAAATTCAAACATTTCCCAAATTAAAAATTATGGAAAAATTCTATAAATTAATTTAAATATACATCATTAAAAATCAAGCAGTTATTTGAAACACAGATTTGATTATAAAACCCCAAATTGAATATTTTAAACTAATTAGATATTCCAAAAATCAAAGTGGTAAAATTCTTGATCGTTATACTCTCCCCCCTGAAAATGAATTTCGTCCCCAAAATTTGATCGAATGAACCCGTAATACTATTCATAAGTTAACATGATGTTCATAGATCATTCATATATAAAATCTGATTTGATCACTACTCGAACACATAATTTACCTTCCAAACTAGCCTCACTCGATGTACTAGTGCGGACTCCGATCGGGCTTCTTGATTAGAAATCTCCGTTCTCCTGACATAGTCATATACTATGATAGAACCTAGGTTACATATCTAGAACCTTTACCCAATGTTCACCGTCAAAATCGAGCGATGGATCCTTATTCGGAACAATGTGAAATACCTCAAGTCACGTACTCGAATTTTGGATTGAGAACTATACGAGAAAGAAAAAATAATCTACTTATAACCTACGTACTTATATTATTAGTACCTTTGAATACCAATTCTATTTCTGCTAAAATTATTTATGAAAACATTTTATAAAAAATTCAACTTAGGTTCAAATATTTTAGATGATACAACTATACTTATGAAACCCTTAAATCACTTTACTTTATAAACTTGTATAATATTCTCCTACAATGAAGAGTATATACAAAACATCTAATTTTAATTCTATTCACATTTAACTATTCAGATGTAGGCCTAAAATAACTTGGGGTTTTAAAACTGAGTCGACCAATACAACCTCTTTACCCATCCAGTTTGGTAAGTAGCTAAGAAGAGTAGGACACTGGTATCCAAACTCCATCCTAGCTAGAATCTACTTTTCTTTAGACACTCAGAGGTAAAAATATTTTTTAGCCGACCCAATAACATCAAGCAATTTTTAACTTCCTAGATGTTAGAATCAAAAGACACAGTTTAATAAAAAAGAGTTTGTTAAACCTTCTTAATACATTTGACCCAATTAAACTTCATTAATTAGCTCATAATGAATCAAGATACCCTTATATTTTGGAAACTTAAGAGCCAAATACCTGGATATTTATTCAAAAACCTTTTGAAATGATACTATATATATTTTAATCCATAACAAATATATATATTGCCCGAGTGACCCCAAAATGGAACCAAGGAACTGGGTACTACCAAACGGTATTATATATTCCCTTACCAAGTAGGGTAATACTTAAGAGAAGTGTCTACCATCCGGACACATCCCCTGCCCATTTTTAGTTATTTTCGAGCCATTCGAACTAGTTAATTTAAAAACACTTTTCCTTTTCAAATCCCTTTCTTAAACAATATCATATATATATATATATATATATATATTTCTAGTTAAATAATTTCAACAAAATATCTAATTCCAATTTGCTTTAGATTCGTTCGGATTTGAACTCGTTCCGATCGTATAATGATAAAGAGAATAATTTACTAGGTGCACAATACTGTTCGCCTAAGCAAACATCTGGTCATCACTTAGAAGATTATTCTGATCACCACAAAACAAATCGGGACTCATTCCCCGAACCAATCCAAAGAAAATATACCTTTTCTTTAAAAATTTCACTTCCAAAAAATATTTATACTTAAAAATGCTTTTAAATAAACTATTTCCTAAAATATGTATACTATAACCTCTTTCAAGTAAAATTAGTACTTCTTTTCCCATAAATCATTTGAAATAATAATATACATCTTTCCTTTTGTATACCAAATCATTCTTTTAGGATTTAATCAAAATTTATTTTTACCCAAACAAATCTATAACAAAATTCCTTTTAAAATACCTATATTCGTAAAATCTCTTCAAATAATATTATTATTATCTTCTTAAAACTTTGAAAACCACTTTCCAACTTCAAAATTCCTATTAAAATACCTATATAAATTTATTTCCCAAATATTTAATTCAAAATATTTTAACTTTAATAAACAACTTTTTGTAAAATCAAAATTTATAAAATCAAATTTTATAAAATCAAATTTTATAAAAAATCATTTCTAAAATATTTATTTCAAAATATTCTAACCTTTATTTTAATAAATACCATTTGTTAAAACTTAAATTTTACCCAACATTATCAATGAACGCCTATTACTCAAATTATGAAACTTAATTCACAAGGCGTTCAGTTTCCATGTTCCCATATTTCCTATCTATGCAAACCGGTTTTCAAAAAGGAAGATTCCAAACAGATAACAAACAATAGTCAATGCTCAGAACTAGGCGAGCATGGCTAGTCAAATTCTAGGTTATAATAAGGGAATATTATCATTTCCTAACAACAAGCACTACCAAAATAACTAAAATAAATTTTTGGAAATTTTTTCTTTTACGTATATAAAAATATATTCTAGGTAAAATTATTTCATTTATCCATTGTAGAATAATATTGTGTCCATTTGGCCTTGTTTAAGTGCTTAGGAATTCCTATCGATAACATTGGCCAAGCGCATCGACCAGGATTCATAAACCACTCAATCGGTCAAACAACACAATATAAAACCTTTTTACATCACTAACTAGTACGTACTCTTATATATATACTCTCAAACTCATTCTAGGATATTACTAATCCTATCTCTTAATGAGTTACTCATTCTAGAGTGCTACTAACCCTATCTATAATGAGTTTACCCCCACTAAGGGCTAGGTGTTTACTCAACCTAAGCTCGGATACCACGTTGTAATGACCCACCTTTTCGACTCTAGAAATCGACACTGATACATCCATGTTGTTCATGTGCCAAATATCCAAGTGCTAGAAAGGCAGATTGTTAGAGTAAAAGAAATAGAAGATAGAACATAATCTCACATCGTGATGAGAAGATATATAATATATACAAGATCTTTACAAAATAAAATACCTATATTCTACACAACATCGAAACACACTAACCTATTTCAGCTTGGACAGTTATAGTAACCTATCCTTACAATTTTCTGATAAACACAAACATAAATCAAGAACAACACAAAGCGGAAAATATAAGATACGTGAATACGTCTTGGAGAATCCAGCTCGTCTCTTAAAAGCTCCAAAGTATCTAGCTAAATTTGGTAAATATGCTCGGGCTGACCCGAGCACTATAGAAAACAATGCCCAGATCAATCTGGTAAAACCAGCGTAAGAAACTCAAATCACAAGGAATTTTATTTATTATAACTTCTAAATCATTTAAGATCAAAAGTATCCCAAAATACCATGCCACGCATAAACACGGACGCGTTTTTACCTTATGATAACCAAAACGTTTATATTAGAAAATCCAATGATATTATAATAATGTCTAAGGGTAATAATAATAATAATCAAGTAGTTATGATGCTTATGAGTGTACATCATAACAATACTAGGTATATAATCAAAAACTGATCAGGCGTGTTCGCTAATTGTGTAGGATTCCATGGAGGTGCCCTCAGTACTTCGAGAACGGTCCTCATGCACAAGGATAAGAGATATCCTTCTGAAGCAGCATACATCCCTAGTGATGTACCATAGGAAAAACATAGCTGGTCTCGCTAAGACCGAGGGCATCGCTCCATACATGCATAACAACTGCAAGTAACGTCTAGGTAGAGCCGACTGTGCCCTATGGGTTTGCCAACCCCACTGGTCATGCCTCCTATCTCTGGTTTTAGTCATCACCGCCGATGAAGCTATGTCCGGCGTTCCAACTCATGCACCACCACTAAAATAGATCATGGAACCCCACATGGATTCCAATACCCCAACGGGTCTTAGAATCACACATGGATTCCCATATCTCAAATAGAACTTGGAATCACACATAGATTCCCAAACCCCAACGGGTCTCAAATCACACATGGATTCCCATATCTCAAATAGATCTTGGAATCACTCATAGATTCCCATACCCCAACGGGTCTCAAATCACACATGGATACAAACAACTTAATATACCACGAAACTCCTCCACAGAACCATATATGATTTTTGGAGTGGTTACGGTATGAGTCATCTCTTACGAGTACACTCCTCCACTTACCGGGCGCCCCAAAAACCAATCATCGATTTTTCGGAATGCTCAATACCAGTTCTTTAGGAAATAATCAGACAATACATAAGAGTGGAGATCACCCTCTAACCGTTTAAGTGGACGGATCTTCTCATCATCCATCCTAGAAGAAAAAAAAGAGTTTATACATACAGTATAGCATCTATGATGGTAACCGTACCATATAATTCTCATGTTTCTCCTAGATATTTCCAAAGGTAAAATCCTTCCATGTTAAATAGGGAATATTTTCATACCACCAAAATTAAGAAGGATTACATATTTAGGACAAGATTTGATAGTCGGTTATTTAACTATCAAATAAACAAACATTCAAACAGTTATTACATTTCCCATGGCAACCAACTAAGCCTCTTAGATTAATCATTCATTAACTTAAAATTACCTTTCAAATATTTATTAAAATATTCATATACTTATCTCACCGGTATAAGTATATTCACAAAACCCTTCACTTTCAAACTTGGAAAACTTTCCATATACTCATACAATAATATAAGTATATTCACATAACATTTAAGAAAGATTTCTTATTTCAAAATCGTATTAAAATGATCAAATCCAAATGTCGTTAAAACTGAGATATTAATAACCCAAAACACTATTTCTTTTCCTTTTTTTATTTCTCTTTTATTTTATAATTATCTCCTTTATAAATCTCCAATTATCTTTATAAACTTTCATTTATAAATCTTTAAGTTTATTTATAAAACTCTATTTATAAATCTCCAAAATCATTTATACAACTTCTTTTATAAATCTCAAATACCATTAAACTAAATTTCTATTCAATTTCTAAAATATGTTTCCATATTTATAACCTCCTATAATAAATTCTTTTGTTTGAATAAAGACCTTTATATAAGTCTTTCTTTAAAAACAATTCCCTTTAAATAAATAGTTTATTATTTTCAAATGCCTTTCATAAAACAATTTATTATTTATAAACATCTTTAAATAAAACCATCAGTTATATTTTAACAACATTAGAAAAAATAATGACTTTGAACTATCTTAGAAAAATAAAATAATAAACTTTAAAACTAATTATAATAATATAATAATAAACTTGAAACAAGTTAAAATAATATAATAATAATAAAACACTTTAAACATTATTAATACTTATAATAATAAGACTTTAACACTTTAAAAATAAAACTTTAAACACGATATCATTATAATAATAAATTAACTTTAAACAATATTATAATAATAATAAATTATATTTAAAACAATATTATTATAATAAAAAAAATTTAAACAATATTATTATAACAATAAATAAACTTTTAAAATATTAATAACATATAAATAACTCTGAGATAAAATAATTAACTTCAGAATAATAATTAACTTTTTAAATAATAATACAAATAGTTATAAATTAACTTTAAATATCATTAAAGTATAAAATAAATTCAAACCATACTTAGAACATAATTTAATAACTTAAATAATATTTAAAATATAAATAAGTTAACTTTTAAAACATTGTTAATAGAATAGTAATCTTATAAAATATTTTTAATTATTTAAAATTGAAGTTGATTTAAATACATAGCTTTCTAAATTTGGAAAGAGGCTTAGCAATCACAATGGTACTTAAACAAGCTACCATATCATTCAATTTAACTTTCCAAGTTAATAGCTGATTTTTACTTAATCAATATCTATGTAAATAAATTAACCACCACTGGACAACACATCACTTATTCAAATTGGCATATTAGTTAACCATATATAAACTAGATGTCCAAATCTATAAAATAGCAGAACATGGATTTATTCTGCTAATTAAAGGACCAATTAATTTAATTAGCAGAACGGTGTTTTATTCCACTAAACAGGTGTCCAAATTACCCTATTCAATTTACTTTAACAGTACGACGTTCATTTGGCCAAATAAATATCATCAGTGAAGGTATAATAATTTAATGATATTATTATTTAAAATAACATTATTAAGTTCAGTCCGTCTTAATATATCATAATTTTATACACTGCCAAAACTATCGACAGTTACACTACAACGTTGTGCTCGTTCATACAAGTACAACGCAAAAACCTATGTTAGACAGATTCAAGACGAGCTAGATATAACATTTCAAATCTCAACACTTAACTAATATAAAAAATAATTCACATTACTAATTATCTCACCCAAACACTTGCGGACCAAGGCCCATCCAAATGCAATCCGCCATCAACGGTGCATCATCTTCACCAAATCCCATTTCCAGTATCCTGTATGAGAAAAATTTAGTGCAAGTGTGCATGGTGCACGGCTCGTCTCGCTGCCGATCACCTATCCGAAACCACCAGCATGCTCGTCTTCATCGCCTCGTCACAATGGACCCCGTAGCTCCGGCTTGCCCTACCCACTTTCGACCAAGATATGCCGAATACCCATCACGTATAGGTGCGACACTTTCCATCGCTAAAATTCACCAAATTTGACCATCGACGAAATCTCCCACAAAAATCATATGACCTGCCCTAACTCTAACGATGCTAACGGCGTCGAGCAATTCCTCATGGATCAAGAGAGATCAATTTTTAAAGTTTGTGAACAAAATTTCCTCAATGAAATTTGATGATTTCTTGGTCGTTACTCGATGAAATCTCAAGCAACGAATTTCTTAAAATACTAGAAGCCAATATAGACGACTTTCGTGTTGGGAGATCTAGATAAAAATGAGTGGAATTGGAGTTCTTATTTTTTGAAGACTGGAATGGAGTTTGTTTTTCTTGTGTTTGACATTTACAATAAACTTTTGAAATAAAATGGAACGTAGAAGGAGGATATGGTAGCGAGGTGAGATGGTGAATGATGATCAATATAAGTGGAGGCAAGTTATACCAAAATCGAAGACAAGTGAAAGGAAACAAAAGGGGGACAAGGAGACAATGTCAGATGGTAGGTGGAAGGTGAAACAAGGGGAACAAAGCGGCTGTGTGGCGACTCGGATTTTCGAACCAGTAAAAATCGCCGAAAACCCGTCCGTTTTGACACTACAAATGAAAATTACCAAATTAATACACAATATTTGATAAATATTCAACACTATTAAATGTATAGGATATAATTTAAATTGTACAAGTTTTCAGAGTAATCAATTTAATCTACTAGGTGTGCTTTAATACATACCAAAATACAAATATAAGTATCTAATGCTGCATAACTCTGATGAAAGAGACAGCAACAGTCATTCCTGCAAACTCAATAAACATGTCAAATGTGGAATAAAATAGTCAGCAGGAACGATACAACAACACAAGGCAAATAGCAACCGATAAGAGATAAACATGAAAGGGTTATTTTATTATTGGGGTTGCATCACTACCACTTGTAAGTGCCTATGTACCCCTATTTAATTTGGTACCCAATTAGATATAGGATCAAGCCAATGTAGTTCTCCTACCGCAAATAGGACTTAAGGAGCCTACAATGCAACAAACAAATATGCAATTTTCAAACTACCCACTTAGGCTTAATCTTCACATTTAGATTTCTCAAATCTAATTAACTTAATCTCCTTTGAAAATATTTATTTTCTAACTAAATTCCTGGGTTTTATTCAAATCAATTTGAAATAATAATAATATATACATCCTTTGTATCAAAATATTCTTTACTTCGGGATCTTAAAACAAATTAGTTTAAAATATTTATTTAGAAAGCTCAAAATACTACCATAAAAGCATATCAAAATATATACAACCAGATCAGGAGTTTTCTCCCAATAACAAGGCAACTTGGTCCCAGCCTGCCGAAAAAAATAGATATGTATATCCCTCTGTTCGTCGAGAGGACTATACCGAAGCTACGGACATCTACACCTCTCTTGCCCATCTTTTTAGTTATGGGTTACACGAATCATTGGTAACATAACAAATCGTTTTATCCCGAAGCGACATATCATTTTGCATTAATATTTACAAATACTTTCAAATCATAGTGCTGTCATTTTCCAAAACCTTTTGAAATCATTTCTAAACACCGGGTTTTAATCCTCGAAATTCTCTTCGTTTATAAAACAGTTTTATAAACCATCTTTATACAAATCACTTTTATTATCACTTCAAAATATTTATTCTCAAAATATTTCTATTTAAAGGAAAACCAACTTTTAAAACAATTCATTAAATTAAAGTGAATCAAATATTATTGCTAAACACCTTATAGTCAAATCATGAAATAAATCACAAGGTGTTAGCCTACAATTATTTTCTACCGAACCCATACAAATGAAAATTAATTGCTCATCAACTGGTGGAGCATAAATCAATAATCAATAAACAATAACCAATGCTTATAAAATGGTCGAGCATAAATCACAACCAAACAGTCAATAATAAATAGCGAACACATCTATTTATTCAATAATAATTAATCAACATATTAATTAACTTTAAACAAACATTTTACTTGCAAGCACAGAATGAGGATTTATTCTGCTCAAAAGATGTCACTAATGAAGTATAGTTATTACGTTTAACGTAATTAAATTTAATAACTAACAATTCATCAATATTTTATACTTTATCAAAACTGTCAAATAACTATACTAGTGTGTTCTACTTGTATATACGAATCTAGTGTCGAAGACCGTGGGTTAAACGGATTTCGTATAGATAAGTTATATTCTCTCTTTAAAAATTTAAACACTTAAACTTATTTTAAATTACTAAATTAACCAAACTTTAATATAAACTCTCAACCCATGGCCCAAAGGCCTAAACCACTGTACAACCAGACCCGCATGCTACTGCCCAACCTTCCATAACCCGCTTCAACCCAATACCCTACAGCTCGTCAGCTCCTTCTTCCCTGCGTGCCTTATTCAAAAATATAGGCAAATATATTACCCAATCAAATCACCAAAAGCCCACCCGGCCCAAACTCCCAAACACGCAAGCCTTTATCCCCGCAAATATTTCTCCACGGCCGAGCATCACACACACGCATAGTAGGGGACACACACACTTGCATACCCACTCACACGCACTGCAGCATATACATACGCACTACACAAGCAAAGCTCCACACACTTAAATGCACACAGCCTCATATATATGCAGTACCTTGTTTTTTTTGAAGGAAAAAATGAAGTATAAAAAACGTGTCTTTGTTCTTTCCAGGGAAGAAAATTGTAGACCGTTAAATGAGAAGTGAAAATGTGAAAAATATGTTCATCTTTCATCATGCGTGCCCCTATTTGCACTAAAAATAAAATAAAGAATGCAGAGAATGTTAAAATAAATGTGAAAGTGCTTCCATATATATAAGTAGATTTTACTTCATGACTAAGGTAAACAAAGGGTACAAACATTAAATGCTTTGTAAACAAAGTCAAGCATTAGGAGAACCAAAAGTTACGTCCAAAAGATATTATGCTGCCATGCCTTTAAAATGATTTTGTTTTAAAATATTTTGGGGACCCTGCTACACACTATCCCGTTCGCATATAAGCCACGAACGATAAAAATAAAAATACGATCACGCTCAACAATGTGAAATGATCATACAACAACAATAAAATAGACAAGTTAACTAATTTTGTTAAGTTTCAAAAATATCGACGTTTGCTACAAAAAGCGTCAAACGAAATTTAATTATTTTCCAAATTAAAAATTATGGAAAAATCCTAGAAATTAAATTAAAAATACATCAAAACGATTCAAGTCAAAATTTGAAACATAGATTTTATTATAATTAAATTCAAATTCGAATATTTAAATAAATTAAATATTTAATTTCGAAGACTCAAAATTACGGGTCTTTACAGGCTGCTAGGTTGAAGAAAAGGCTGCACCATGTGCACATGTATATGTGTTGATTTTGAATAGATTTCGGTACTCCATCCCACATCGCATCCGCGTATGAGCCGCGAATGACATAAAACAAAATACGATTACGTACAGAAATGTGACGCGAACAACAATAAAACACACCGGCTAATAAGTTCTGTTAAATTCCAAAAATGCCAATGTTCGACGTAAAATACGTCAAATGGAAATTCAATTATTTTCCAAATTAAAAATTATGAAAATTTTTATAAATTAAATTAAAGATACGTCGTTAAAAATCAAGTAGTTATTTGAAACACCGATTTTACTATAAAAACCCCAAATTGAATATTTAAACCTAACTAAATATTCCAAAAATCAAAGTGATAAAATCCAGGTCATTACAACATCTCTACCCACTTTCTTTTCTAAATTTATGAGCCTCCTATCCCTCTTAGATCTAGCCGAATTTTCATCTCACCTCCTTCGTTATCCAAGCAAAAATCAAATAAAGTTAGACACTATTCGATAGTTCGGTGATCTACAATTTGGGAGATGAGACCTTCAGAATTGGAATTTGATTTAGGAGTTTGTTTCAAACTTCAAGGTGTAGTACTTTGCATTGATGAAAGGTAAATATCTGATCTATGATGATATATCTTATATTGCTTTATTAGTTATGTGATAATTCTAATATATCGGTATATCGTCATATTCAAAAGGGTTGTTTGTTTATATGCTTATATATACATTTAAAAAACAAAATTCTTGACATATATATGCCATGATGCTCATGGCTTAAGATAAATGTTATTATTATTATTTATTATGTAAATAAATTTAATATACATTATTTAAATAACATAAACTCTATAATTTAAACAATAAACTTTATATTATACAAAATATGTTTTAAAATTGCATAAAAATAGTTTATACCTGATATAATTTTCAACAAAAAAAATAAATTTTGAATATATATATATAAAAAAACATTAATCAAATATTATTTAATTTAAGTCACCTAAATAAATCTTTAAATAAATAATGATATCATGTAAAATATAATTTAAATTTTATAAAATTATTATCACACCTAATGAACTGTCGAATGCAAAAAACATTAATTTATATATATATAAATTAAATATTAATATAAATGTCAAAAGTTAAAATTTAATTTTAATTTTGCTTTTAAATTACGAAATATATTTTCATATATTCAAATGGTAAAATATCATCTAAATTTTTATAAAACATTAAAAACATAATTATAATTTCAAAACGTAATTTTATACATAATATTATTATTTTATTTCAAATCAAAAATTTTGAATTGAATTTAAAAATTCCGCCATGAGTATTATTAGGTAAGTATACATATAATATATATATTATATATTATATAAATATTTCATTCATATATTTTTATCCATACACACACACACATACATATATATTGTTAAACTATTTATAAGAATAACCATATATATAATATATTTAAAAAAATTAATTTTTTTTGGTTTTACAACAAAATAAATAATTAAATCTTATAATATACTTTTACTGTTTTATATACTTAATTATGTATATACACATATTTTTTATAAATTCCATATATATGTATGTTTATAATCATTCAAAATAAAGTGTGTGTCTATTATATTTGTAATGTTTCATATATATAAATTAAAACATATAAACATACATTTGGACGATATGTTTGTATACTAGATGAGCTAACATGTCTATTGTAGTGTAAATCCCAACACCTTTACACGGTTATGTTATATCTTGCACTGTTTTCTACAATACACATGTACACACAAATATATGTATGTATGTATGTATGTATGTATGTATGTATATGATACGCGTACACACACATAATATAATATTAATACATAAAATATAATTATTTTATAAATTTAACTAAAATAATACTTATATTTAAAAGAAGTTTAGAAATGTTCAAAATGAATTAGACTTCATAGGCGAATAAAAATCCAAAATGGTAAAAAAAAATTGAAATTCACCCATCACTTCCGCTACGGGCTGGCTCAGTCCCAACATTTATGAAAAATATATATATATATATACATATATAAGTTACAAAATTTATTTCAAAAGTTAATTTATAAAATAATTTAAGTACCCATTATATTTTATGAATCCAAACAAATAAGCATTTTTTATTAATTTATATGTATATAGATTAAATAGACATATAGCTATTTACATACATACATATATATATATATATATATATATATGATGATAAAATTAATATACATACATACATATATACATAAATTATTGCTCTTGGCCATGTAATAAAAAGATATTTATCTCTGGTTTAATGACGTTTAAATATATATTTATAAATAAATTAATAACCATACGGATTTAATAAATAAATTATTTAAAAATATTTTTCGAAATCATAATGTGCTTTAATATCATATAAAAAATTTTCAGTATTTTTATATTATTTATAAATATATTTTTTAATTTCTTTTTAAACCAATGATTTTTAAATAATTATTTATAAATAATTTAATAACCCTACGGTTTTAATAAATAAAAATTATTTAGAAATAATTTTCTAAGTCATAATGTACATTTTATATTATATAAAGTATCTTTAGAATTTTATATTATTTATAAATATATTAACATGTATTTTATTTATTTTACTAATTTTTAAATCGATTAAGTAATATATATATATATAATAAAAGGTCATTTTTCTTCTAAACGCTTTTAAGTATAAACAAAATTTTATGGATATTGGGACTAGACCAGCTAGCAGCAAAAGTAATGGGCGAATTTCAAATTTTTTTACCATTTTCTATCTTTATTGGGCCTATGAAGTCTAATCTATTTAGAACATTTCAAAATTTCTTTTTAAATAAAATCATTATTTTATTTAAATTTATAAAATGATTTTATATTACTTAATTGATGTTATAATATATGTCTACCATATACACAAACATATATTTGTGTATGTGTGTGTAACATATCCGTGCAAGGTATGACATATCCGTGTATGGATGTTGGGATTTACAGTGCAAATGATACGTTTTCTCATCTAATATATAAATATATTATCCAAATGTATGTTTATATACTTCAATATATATTTACACACACACAAATGTTACTAATACACACACACACCCACACATAAACATACATACACACATATATATGTGTAAAATTTGTATTTTTTTATTTAAATAATTATATGTATTATAATCATATGCATGAAATTTTAATATTATGTATATATATAATGTATTTATAAATTATATATATATATAATTTTTTACTGCAACACCGAAAAACTATATATACATATATACTTATAATTTTTTTAACAATATATATATATATATATATATTTGTGTGTGTGTGTTAAATACTTAAATATATGTATAAAATATAATTATAAATATATATTAAAACTTTTAAAATGCTTAAAATATATATATACCTAATCATGCGCACGGCTCCGAACTATATTTATTTATTTTTAAAATTTTTAAAATATAGTTTAATATAAATATCTAAGCAAATATCACTTAAAAGGAAATAAAAATTATTTTAAAACATAAATTTGAATTTTAAATATTTACTAAAATTCTGAGTGATAATTATAATTTTGAGCATTTAATATATAATTTTATAATTTAAAAACCATTTTTAAATCTATTTAATTCTCGGCTTATAATAAATAATTTTAAATTATAAAAAAATGCTTTTTTTCCACCGAGAGTATGTTTAGTGTATATAATTTTATAAAATATAAAATATAATTTGTATAATATATGTATATTAATATAACTAATTTATACAATTAATCGATTTAATAATATTTAAATAGTATATATATATAATTATTTTCATTTCTACAGAAAATATTATACCTATAAAACTTTATATAATAAATTATATAACCATATTTTGAATAAAGTATGACGTTGTATTTAAATTATAAACTATATGTATAAACATTGTATATTAAATTATTTAAAATAATAATAAAAAATTGTTTTTTATTTCTTATTTTGAGTCGTGTTCTTTATAAGTATATACATGACTGAAATTTTTAAAAAATATATAAGTGTGTGTAAACATACAACCAAACCAAATCATGATTATTTATATATTGGAAAAAAAATGACCCAAGATTTTAGGAATTTATTCTAAAAAATATAAATAAATTCAAAATAATTTTTGAATTATAAATAAATTTTGAAAGGGAATTGATATAGCTTGATAGTGTATCAGTATGTGTGTACATGTGTGCACAGGAAATGCACAGGAACTAAAGCTAAAATCCCTAAACTCTAAGAATAAATACATATTGATATGTATGGGAATATATATATATATAGATTAAATCCTTAAAAGCTGTATGCATAAGTAAATATACATATATGGATGCTACTGAATATTTTTGAGTGTACATGTGCATATGAGTGTCAATACAGAATGATGTATAAATATATATATGGGTGTACTAATTATTTCAGTAAGACTTATATATATATATATATGTTAATAAAATACTAGAGTTCAAATTAGTAAAATAAAATATACAGACATATTTTAGTATATAGGCAGAAAGAGAAAAAAAAATGAGGATATAAAAAGGAGTAGTCCTCTTGTAAATAAATAAAGGAAGTACATACCATTTACATGAAAGCTAAAAATAGGAAAAATAAGACAAAACAGGGAAATGCTTGGTATAGGCAGAATTAGGAAGAGTATTTGATAAATAACAAATCAAGTCACATTTTTAGCATGATTGTAGACAAAGGAAAAAGTATTTTCTGAAAAAGCAAATTTCTGAAATTAACCAAAAAGAATATAACCACTTTTCTCTTCACCTAAATTAAGCCGGGAAGGGTAGAATTTTGGGTTCAGATAAAATGCAGATAACATAATTTTTCTGGTGGGCAAAAATGGCTTTAGCCAATACCCAAAACCCTAAGGAGGACCCTGTATATATATGCATATGCAGCAGCCTCCTCTCCTTCTCAGAAAAGAACTTTGAAAAAAAAAGAAACAACACCATAGAAATCATAAGGCAAGGGAAGGAAAAGAGCTTGAGGCTAAAGGCAGGAGTTCATCAATTAATTAAGGAAGCAGAAAAGAGAGCTAGGTGAGAAAACTCACTCAACAACTTAAGGCACTAAGTCCTAATGAAGGCAGCCAGTTATAAATGAATTTTTCTTAAAAGTATATGTGATTGTTCTTCAGAAGTTAAGGATGCTTTAATGCTAAATGGTTGTTCTGGTTGTTTTATTTTGTGAATGTTCTAAATATGATCTGCATGCATACATAAGTATCTTTGAAACCCAGATCTCTTTTTAATATGATACTGGTTAGAAACAAATAAATACGCAGAAAAATAAAATGTTGGATACAAGCAAGTAGTGTTGGTTTTGGCTCAACCCAGCAGAATTGATAAACTTATGGGCTGCAATATACATATGTATATGTGCTGAGGCTTAAAATGAAAAGGAATTAGGAGTGCAATAGGCTTGCCTATGTGCTGACACTCCTGATTCAAAGAAAATATACAATATCCACCCAGCAAATATATTTTGTGATTTAGGAAACTTGGTCAATCTGAGTTAACTAAAGCACAGATGTTTGCAATAAAATCTTCCCATAGAGCCATAAACCAATGTTAGTTGTCTATATCTCTTTAAAATTGCAAGAACATGTTTTAATAAGTACCAATATTAAAATTACTTGGTTGTCTCTGTTTGTTTATGAGAATGATAAGGAATGCTATGAGGTGAATGCTTGTTTTTGTAAAATAACTCACTGATTGGGTTTGCTCTGAAAAATTTAAAAAGAGAAAGTACCTAAGAATTTGATTAGGAAATGGGGTCAAGATTACTGCAGGAATGACTTGTGTTCTTGAGTAATGCAAGTTGACACATGGCTTGTTCAAGTCCTGAGATCTTTGTGTAATGGAGTGAATTAGTTCATTACAGTGTGTCCATTGATTCATAAAATTGCAGATGAGACCAGGATAGATAAATATACCAAGGGAAAAATATTTGATATAATGTGGAAACTAGAGTTTTTCCCAGAATTGAAATATGAGGATGGAATAAATGATTTAACTCATATTGGTTATTTTCCTGTTTGGTGTGAATGATTGTTTGAATATGACTGAATTGTATGCTTGAATGTATGTACCATATTTATATATGTAGTCTTTGGAAAGAAAGATTATAATATGCACATGCACAATGGCACAGAGCATGCACACAAGTATTACCTGTTTCCAAAGGGCAGAACTTTATGTATATGTACTTAACTTGATTTTAACCTAATTAATTAATTGCTTTTGTGAATTTTCTCGTACCAGACATGTGTCTGACCCTAGTGTGCTAATGGCATCTGGGCTACAAACATTATATATACATTAATGATCATAAATAGGTTAGGAATATACCTTATACCCAATGCCTGTAAGTACACCTTGAAACTATGAGATCTACTCCTTAAAATAATTTCCAATCCAGTAGAGTGTTAGTCTCTAAGTCGATGACCACCAGCTATCAAATAAGATCCGATTTACTTTGATTTGAATTTGGAAATTGAGAGATGAGAAGGTTGATAATTTAGGCAGAAGTAGGTATAGATGGAGGCTCAAAAAGTATAGAATGAGAGTGGGTTGAGATGTTTGTATAGAGGAGGAATGATGAGAGAAGTTAGGATCAAAATTCATGTTTTTTCTCTAACTACTTCTTTCCCTCATTTCCACTCAAACCTAGCCCATCTTAGATGTCATCATATGGCCGCCTACCATGCCCTATTAAGGCTAAATCAACCAGCCCCACATATGGGCTTTGAACCAATTTAAAGCTCGAATAAAATATTTTGCATTTAAATCCAATTTAAACGTATATTGATGTCATATATTGATTAATATATTTATAACTATTATAAATATATTTAATAATATTTTTTCATCAAATCCAAATAAATTTTATAACTAATATTTCAGAAATATTAATTAATTTAGTTAATTATAACAATTTCAAATTAATTAAATCGTTTGGTCAAAGGAGTATTCAACGTTTCAGTAGTGTCACCCGTTATGTGTAAATTTGCCAACGATT
Organism: Allium fistulosum; assembly: GCA_030737815.1. Lineage (NCBI taxonomy): Eukaryota > Viridiplantae > Streptophyta > Magnoliopsida > Asparagales > Amaryllidaceae > Allium > Allium fistulosum. The sequence continues at coordinate 768,997,378 of CM060905.1, read as the reverse complement.
AATATCGAACTATTTGAATATTAACGTTCACACATCACTTAGTAGATGGTGTGACATTTTGGCCAAATTTATCGCTTACATGGTTATGGTAAAATCGAATTTTACCTTTTTGAGCGTTACCCGATTCCGATAATTATTAACGCTAATTCTCTTCACCAAAATTAAATCACTTTGGACTTACGGGATTTGATAATGGTCGAAATTCCAGTATCATCCATATTCAACTCTATAGTCCAAACACAAAGTCCTTGATTCAATAATAACTATTATTATTAACCAAAATGCTCTGGCCAGTTGACTTTTAGTTGACTTCAATTGGCCGTGATACTAACCTCATATAACCAAGGAGACGAATCCTCTCTTGAATAATGTTTCACTTTCAATGCTTTCACTCGACCCAACTATAGTCGTTCGATGGACGTCATGCCACGATTTAACTAGAATCAAAGCGGAGCTTCCACATTGAAGGTATGTAGTGACCCGCAGTTCCGTACCCCTTGAGTTGATAATAATTCTTCCTCGTTCAACCTAAAGTGTACGAAAGAGCGAATAACTAGGGTAAAAGAAGAAGAAAGTGGTAGAAGAAGAAATAGAAAACAACATCAGAATCTCACAATCGCAGCGGAACAATATATAATAGATAATAACTGATCTTTACAGAAAGGAAAAATGTATCCGTTTATACATACATCATCAGAATACAACATCAGAGTACAATACAATCAACATCACAATTCAGGACAGTTATAATAACTTGTCCTCACAAGATGACTATACCACTTATGATACACAGCGGAATACAACAAATACGGGTGATACGTCTCGCCTTCCAGCTCGCCTCCTGAGCTCCACAGCATCTTATCATGTATTTGTAATACTCGGTCTGACCCGAGCATTATAATAAAATAACACCCGAGTCAGTCTGGAAAACCAGCGTGAGAAAATCACACTCAAATTGATTATTAAATTTCAAAAATCCTTTGAAAATCAAAAGCATCTCGTAAGACCACGCCACAAATAAACATGTCGGGTTTTTACCTTACGATAGCCAAAACACTTTTTATCAAAATCCCCTGATATTATAATAGTGTCTATATACAAATACTTATTCAAATAGCTGAAATTGTTACATGATTAAATTCCAGCATACTAGCCAAAAAGTGGGTTATACAAACAAAATTCGTAAAAGGCGCGTAGGGAAAATGGATTTCCATCAATGACTAGGCACTGGGGTACCATCTGTCACAGTATCTGGTCTAGATCAGCGTACCGAGGACCAAGCCCGATTCCCTGCAACACAAGACCGGAACTACCCCTTACTGGATAATTCCGAGTAAGATCACCCCATGGTTGGGATCAGCAACCGCACCACTAAGCCGAATAAAAAGGGACATCTAGACAGGGATGACCACACCCTAATGGGTGCGACCCACATAGCCTTACTGCATAACCCCTGATTTTCAGTCATTCCCAGTTGATAAGGCTCGAGGCTAAGCGTTACCTTTTTAGAACATATCCCTTAGAATACCCACCGTCCACTTGACGATGTTCTGAAAGCATTCATCCATATAAGTCCGTCCCGGGTTCGAACGGAACCGAAGGCACTATTTCTACTACATCCATTTTGGAGTCACCCTCAGGATTAGTAGCGAATAGCCCTTGCACTTTACTGCTCCATCTTCGATTCCAAACTCGTTTTCCCCACGAAACGTACAAACCGGATCGAAGTGGTTTTCAGAAAATAAATCCCGATCCCGGTCTCTTCGAAACGATCAACGCATTGGCCAATATTGATAGTCGGTTATTTAACTATCAATTAACATTCACAAACAACCATCAAGCCATAATAATTTCTCCCAAATTATTACAATTCTCAAAATATCTTTGCAAGATATATTTCCATTTTCAATTCCTTTGGAAACAGTTTCAAACAATCTTTCCCTCACGGAATAAATTTCCCAATATTTTCTATTTCCACTGAAAACACCAAGTACAAAAACTTTAGATTTTCAAAGGAATTTAAAACTCTTTATTAGAAAATAGCCTTTAAGACATTTAAGTTAAAATCTACTTTAATACTTATTCAAAAATATATATACTTTAGGAATATATAAATAAAGCCACTTTATAAAATATAAAACTAAATTTTCTCTTTTTAAAACATAATACCAAGTCACTTTTACATAATTACTACTAAGATAAATTCGAAAAATACTTACTTTTAAAATTTGAACATTTAAAAATAATAAATTTTCTAAAACATGCTTTTAAAACAACTTTAAAACTTTTAACTTATACTTAAAAGTTTGCTTTTGAAACGCACTTGGCTATCCAAGGAAATACGCTTCTCTTTCACATCTTTTAAAAATAAATCACTATTTATTTTTAAACAAATTTACCCATTCCTTTAATAAATTCCCACCGCGAATTTATTCTTCCAAATATCCACTGATATATTACTTCACTTTTATAAACCCAGTTTATAAATTTGATAGTCTCATCCATCTTTAAATACAGTTTCAAACACTTTATCAATTTCCAAATTGATTTCCAAATTACTCCATTTTGAAATAAGTGCCTTTATTTACTCAATTTATTCCAAAATCCATTAATTTCAAATTTTATTTCTTAATTATAATTTAAAATCGTTTTAACTGAAAATACCAATTTCAGAATATTATTTTTCTTCGAATTCCTTCTTTATCCTTTCAAATAAATTTAAACCTTGAATTTTTTAAAAAATTCTTCATTCCTTTAAATAATAACACTTGAGATTTTACAACAATCACTTATTCCCATTTATTCAAAAATCTCATTTCCCATACTTGAAATTTTATTTATTTGAATTCAAAAATCAACTTTTATTCTTTTCCAATTCATTCTTTAATTTATCCAAATTTCTATAATTATTTACTAAAAAATTCACTCCTTTATTTGCTTTTCAAAAATCCAATTCTATATACTTGGTAACTTAGGGTACCGAAATATTCAAGCAAACCATAACATTCAATATCCCAATTATCAGTATAATTCATCACCGAATATCAAATATTCATAACATAGAATATTAAACAATCTAAATAATTTTGAGGAATCCAGTTGGATCCCTCCAACATGTTTCCCTGCAACCACAGATGTTAGCACAATACCAATTCCACTTCGAGGTGGAATATCGCGGTATATGGGTTTATATAATATCATCCGCTATTATGCGGCGCATAGGGTCTCATCCGCTATATAATGTGGGAAATCAATCACTCCAATATATATACTACTATATATAATATATCACACCCAATCAATTCAATCATTCAACCAAATATTTAAATTTAACCATTTAAATTTAAATAAAAAATCCAGAAAAGTGAGATTAACTCACCTTTGATTTTATTTGCAATCCATTTCCATTCCGGCTCGGTTCCATGGTTTTGACCTTGTATAAACATTTTACGGTTTATTAATATTCGAAATAATCGAACAATTAATTACCGTTTAATAAATTAATCAACTAATAATTTAGTTTAAACCAATTTCCCCTTTAAAATATCTTTTAGTAACTAAATAATTTAAATAAGTTTATTAACCACATTAATCACTAATATACGTTATTAAAATAAACTGGTAGATTTCCATTTCTAAACTGCATATAAAAATAATTTATATAGGCTTAAAAATCTAACTTTTATATAAACTCCCTTATATTCCAAAAATCTTATGCATGCATATAGTTTCTGTTTTAACTTTTTTTTTATATATTCAAATAGACATTTTTATTTTTATTTTATATACTAACTGAAATAAATTTTCTGCTTTAAAATATCTTGAAAACTGCATATGCCTTACTTCTATTATAATTTCTAACATTTATATCCACAAGTATATACAGAATCAAAACCGAAAATAAGAACTACCTTACTGCAATGCCCAACGAAGTCGAACACTCCCTCATCGCCTTGCCGAGCTCGCGGCAACGCGAAACCCCAACGATCATGTCGCCGAAGTCAGGTCGCAATTCACCCAAGCTCGAACTCGAGTTCGACTTTAGCCTTGCTCCACCAGCAACCCCTGAACCTCCCTCACCAAGCCTCGTCACCGTGGTCGCCTCCTGATGAATGAATACGAATTCGCGGCCTCACTACCCACTCCTAATGCACTACACCAAAACAGTCATTTGGCAACACTTTTTTTTTCCATTTGGCGACACTTATATGGGTTGCATTTTAGTCTCGCTAATAAGTGTCGCTATCCAATATAAGTGTTACTGAAAATAAAAATTTACACTTTTAAATACGGCGACACTTATTTTCGTTGTAAGCCTTGGTTTAATTGGAGTTAATTGAAATATAGTAGGGCAAAATTGTAATTGAATAACATATCACGCTTAACCCTAGCCTTGCTTATCCCTGGCCGCATTTTCCCCAAATCGGTTCCAGTTATATTTTTGAGCTTGCATTAATGGAGACGATCCCCGAATCCCCACACCAAATAGTTCCAATAAACGATCAAACCACCATCATCGAGAACAAAGTCACCTTCCAGGAACCAAAGCTAGATGCGAACAACGCTTCCGATCATCATCGAAACAAATCCGCTCATGTCACATCTCGTATTTGTCAAGTTCTTTTCAGAACCCTAGCTGCAGTGTTCTTCATCGGATCCACTTGCATTATGCTGTTTTTCACTGAACAAACCACCTCCATTGGATTTACTGCCAGTTACAAATTATCCCCTTCCTTCAAGTATGTACATTAATTGGCGTCAATGTGTTATTTCTGTTTTGTTTGTGAATCGTAAGACGTGCTGGGTTTTCTGCAGGTTCTTTGTTTATGGAACAGGGATCGTAGGCTTGTATTGTATTTTGTCCATTTCCTTTGTTGTCTGCTGTTCTACAAGCAAGCTTAGGCATACTGTTGATATGGTAATCTTCAACTTCTATTACATCTTTCTCGTTCTAATAATTATATTCCATTCTATCTATTAGTTGATTCTAATAAAGCGTGTTAAAAGAATCGCACCAACAATGTGATAATCCATCAATTCAGCCATCACCTCGTCCTTCGCTGAACTTCCCTTAATAATTATATGATAGTTGGGTAGCAAAAGGCAGCACGCACGTCCATACATTTGTTCTTCCTGTAGATATCTTATCTAATTCATGTTTCCAATTCATACAAAGACGCTAATTAATGGGATCGAATATCAACTTCAATGACCTGCAACTTCAACTTTGTCTAAATAGAGACGTGATATGCGACTGTTACTGCTACTATCCCTCACTTCACGTATGTGTATATGCCCAGTACATAAGTCAACTGTATTGGCATTCATTTTCAAGGGAATTGCTATCACGTGGTTATTTTCCTCAAGCAACCCAGTTGCTCACGTATCCCAACACCTGGTTCTCCAATTTTGCCGATGGATATACGTTGAATATTGTCCAATTTTCTATACAATTGAAGCACAATAATTCAATTTTTATTTCATGTCTTCTTTAGTTTTTTACAAATACAAACGGTTTATAAACCAAAAATTATGTTATTCCCATAAACAACTAAACAAGTGTAGTCATTGCATATGATATATCATTGGTAGGCTAATAACATTTTCTGGACATCAATTGATCAACTGGTGTAGCTAATGATGGCCCATGTACATGTACGGCTTGAAGTTCCTAGTAAACAACAATGAACATTCAATGCAATACACCTTCACCCCCTTCAACGATTCAAGGCTTATATTCATGTTAGGCTATGCTGGAGTGGAGCGCACTGAAATATACGATGAAGGTGCAGGGAAGTGGGACTCGGTCTGGGTTCAGCCTGGCAATGAATGCGAAACGTATGCAAAATGCGGAGGGTTCGGGATCTGCTACTTTGATGGTAAAGTAGCAAAGTGTTCCTGTTTGAAGGGGTACATGAATTCTAATGGAGGATGTGTTAGGAGGAGTCGACTGCAATGTGATGGAAGATAAACAGAGGTGCAACCATTTTAGCTGGTGCTCTGTTTACATAACTATATCAATGAAATTTCAATACATTTGATTTGATTTGATTTGCTCGTAGGCAAGACATTTGAGACGAGGGACCCACGAACAGGAGATGTGATAGCAAACATTGCAGAAGGCGATAAACAGGATGTTGACTTGGCAGTTGAAGCTGTAAGAGAAGCATTTGACCATGGCATATGGCCTCGCATGTCTGGCTTTGTATGATATTTTGTACCCTTTTCTCTTCCATTTTTACAAACAATTATACACCAACTTATAAAGCATTTGAGCAATATGAGTTTAATAATAATAAATACTGGTTATAATGACAAGAAAGGGGAAAGCTAATGAACAAATTTGCGGACCTAGTTGAAGAGCACACAGAAGAATTGGCCATGCTTGATAGTCTAGATGGAGGAAAACTGTTAACAATGGGAAAAACTGTAGACATACCTGTGGCAGCAAATATGCTGAGATATTATGCTGGTGAGAACAGATCAATTGGAAGGCTAGTTCCAGTAATGGAAGCACAGATTAGAGACGTACGCACTGGAAAAGCTCTACCCCCTAACAAATATGGAGAATTACGGGTTCGTGGTCCGATGGTAATGCAAGGTAGGCACCTAACAGTTGCAAACAAGATGTGAAGTTTTAGGGCTCTTATACTTGGTAATGTACCTTGTCGCCGACTAGCTAATCATAGAAATGATGACTTTTTTGTTCTTTTCTCAATCATCTCCATGATAAGTGTTGGAGAAAATGGAACTTCCAGCTATACCCTTAAAAAGTTTCAAAATAGAAGAAATGCTCGCTAGGAAAAAAACTTATAAATCGCTTCCCTATTTAAAAATCGCATAAGTCATTGAAAATCAACAAGCAATACCACTAATTTTTTTTGCAAATATTTGCAAAAAAAAGTTTATTAATTGCTAATATTTGCAAAAAAAACAGTAAATAATTGCAAAAGGTATCTACAGTTTTTACTGTAGATATTTTCTAAATATCTACAATATAGATTGCAAATTTTCAGAAAAGTTCGATTTTTTTTTGGATGTTTACCTAAATGAAATAACGGTTTTGGTATACATTTAAGTTGTAAAAAACTTTTTTTTAACCAACATAACTATAGGGGATAATTTAAGAGGTTTTGGGAAAGGGGTGCCTCCTAATTCAAAAAAAAAAGAAACAAATGCAGTGAAAACTAATTGTTTTTGTGCTCAACAAATGAAGGTTACCTAAACAACTCCAAGGCAACATCAGATTCCATAGATGATGAAGGGTGGCTACGCACAGGTGATCTCTGCTATATTGACACACGAGGATTAGTTTATGTCGTTGATAGGATAAAGGAACTCATCAAATACAAAGCTTATCAGGTATGCTTACTGACTGACCTGATAATTATCATGCATATCCTCACATACTAAGGTTTACATTCATTGAAAATATTTTACAGGTAGCTCCAGCTGAGTTGGAAGAGATATTAGCATCCCATCCGGATATTCAAGATGTTGCAGTAACATCGTAAGACATAGATAGCTCAATAATGTATAAACAAATGGAAAATATGTATTTAATTATTTGATTGTTAAACTAACACAAATGTAGGTACTCGGATGAGGAGGCAGGAGAGATACCGATGGCTTGCGTGGTGAGAAAGGCTGCAAGTAAAATTAGGGAAGAAGATATCATTTCTTTCATGGAGAAAAAGGTACAGATATGGTTCGTAGATACATTTACATGTATCACTGATTTCACAATCCCACACAGTTCAAGTATCTAAAGTGAAAGATATTATTATATGATCAACAAATGTCTAACCTTTAGATGATTTGAAAGAGAATGTCGTATTTCTTAGGATATGCATGCAGAAACTCATTCTACTTCGCGTATGGCATCGTGGAAACATGTGCTAGCATGTACCCGTGATCATTGATTACTCGATATGCACGCACGCATGCACGCAACGCACACGCATGCTCACACACACGCAATACCAATAGAATTTATCACTGTTGTCCCGATTCTAATTTGTGCTAAATAAGCTTATATTCATATGCACATGTGGAAAAAATGTAATTAAAACTGAACTTCATACCTATAATAGAGCATTATTCTTGCAGTCAAAAAAAAAGACAAATTATGCACTAAACAATAAAATAAAATTGGCATAAAAACATAATCTAAACATCACCCTTGATGCTTTTTTGTTTGCAAAATAACTAATTAATGTTGCAAAATCAAGTTTCTCTACCAACCGCTTGAAGATTGGTAGTCCATTCAAATTTTCTTATGACACGAATGATCTAAGACAAAACTTAAATGATCACCGACTGAAACCTGAAACCTGAAATGATCACCGAATGATCTAAGACAAAATTTTCTTACGTCCTACCAACTGAAACTTGAAATGATCACCAACCATCTTTGACAAGCGGGATTCAAGACTAAGAGCCTCCTCTACACGGAATCCAAATCCTGGACTTATTTTCCAAGGTGTCATAGAAATTAGCCACTGATTTCCAAAATAGTACCCTTCATGTTCGTATTGGTTACATTATCTTTTGGAAACTCTAACCCAATTCCGTGTAAGGGATAAATATTGAGCTTGAGTATTCCTTTGTTGTCTTCCACTGTCTTATCCTTCTGCTATAACCCTCAAATCACATTGTCAAATTTGGAGAGTAAAATCATCCACCGCAGCTGCCCCTTTGATCATATTGTGACATGCACATAACTATTCCGAGTTTTTTCCTCCTGAAGTACATAAAAAGGTTCAAAATTTCAAAGTCTTTTGTGCACAAATTCTAACACCACCCATATGACAAGCAACCAACAAGATCTTTCCCAACTCTACACATGCTATCCCATTCTCTATTTATATATTATTTTACATATGTGCGTAAACATGTATATATAGCACATTAGTGCTTCCACCAACTTATATATCCAAGCTTAATTTCTTCCTGAAAATATTCATATAACATCTCTTAATCTGAGTTCAGTAGGCATGGCGACAAGATCAAAGTTATTGTTTCATATCATGCGTTTTTTGTTGTTTCAATTTTATCGTTTCATTCAGTGGTGGAGAGTAGGCCGCTGAGGATGGACACTGTTTTTTATCAGAAGGAGTTCTTAAATTCAAGTGAAAGTTTTGAAGAAAGCACAAATAAAACTGGCTTAAATTTTGCTGATTTATTGAATTCTTTAGCTATTGGGGCGATAAAAGATTCTGGACCAAGTCCTGGAGCTGGACATTAATTTATTGCATTTGAATTGTATTTTTGTTATGTATATGTCTTGTATGTAGATACTTCATATATGAAGTTGTTACAAGTTTATTCTTTTATTTCCTTACTATATTACGTTATATTAAATGCAGGCACTTCTAGAGGAAGCGGAAAAAAAGAGGAAGTTGGATGATAGTTCTAAGGGTGGAGTCGAAGATCTTGAAGATGACCCAATTGCGGAAGTTTTTGGTTCCGACACGAAGAAAAATTATTGTCGAGCAATTACTTCTACTTCTTCTATAAAACAAGTGAAGATGGCCGGAGTTTCGTATTCGGTATTTGTAGAATTTCACTATGAAATTTACGTTGTCTTTTGTATTCCAATTTGACATTGTTATGAAGTAGTTGATTATGTATTGAATTAACCAACTTAATTATGTATTGTACTTGTTATGAAGTAGTTGACATTGTTATAAAGTAGTTGACTATGAAATTTATGTTGTTATTTGATCATGAATATTGTAAATTTTGGGTTCCTATTGAATGTAGTATAATAATGCATATCATGTTAGTTATTAATTGTTTATTAATGTTAAAATAATTGACTATATTGAGAATGAAAATATTTCAGCGTTATAAGCGTTGGCAATTAAAATTTACCAACGCTTATAAGCGTCAGCATAGAAAATTAAACAATGTTGGATGGTTAATTTGCCAACGTTTATAAGCGTTGCTAAATAATATACACCAACGTTTATAAGCGTTGGCGAATACAACCTTCCAACGCTTATTAGCATTGGGAAACTAAACTCCCCAACGCTTATAAGCGTTGGCAATAAATTGCGACGCCCCTACAGCGACGCTAATAAACGTTGCTGAAACTGTTTGCGACAGTTATACTCGTTGGGAATCACCTGTTTTGGTGTAGTGATGCCCGGCTACGTGAGCCTCCCTCACGCTGGCGACTTCACGAATCACATACGCCTGCTTTGGTCATCACGATTCGATTCCATTTAGAGATTATATATATATTGTTTTTAGCAATAGGATTTAGGAATTTTGAAGAGAAGATTTTTCTCGGCCTTTAATCCGATTTTGATTTTATATTTCTTCGATCTGCTACGTGAATTATGAAGGAAGGGAAACGGGAGACACGATGGAATGGTTGCGTGCGCGAGTGGGGGACAGTGATTTGAAAGCAAAAAGTTGTGAGGTGAAAGAAATACAGCTGAAGGGACCATGGTATATAAATATATTTTAAATTGAATTCAAATTGTCTCAATTTACGTAGCTTAAAACCGCGAACTCCTATCGAGGCGTGCCGCTCGGCGTTTATAATGTTATACCGCTATTCCGAACGCAATGGAAAAGGTTCCGAGTCCTAATTCGATCGTATGGAGAAGATAGCTTTTTGGACCCAGTTAAAATATTTAATTTTCGATATAAATTTCAGCGCGTTTATCTATCGTACGATCACACGACAACTCCAAACGCTCCGAAATTTGAAATCCGATATTAATACACTGTTACGAATCCAATGGAACTGGTTTCATCAAATTTCGAGACTGTGCCTCGAAAGGCTATTTTTAAATTCAATTTAAACAATATATTTTCAAAACTGAACAAAACACTTTTAAATTCGATTTTAAAAGTTCTATTATCTTCAGCATTGATAATACAAATTTTATAAGCCTTTGAAATATTTTTAACAAACTTAAAACCCAAGATTCAACAATTTTCTCAATTCCCAATTATTTAAATTCAATAATTAAATCACCCAATAAATAGTGATATTTGAAATTCAAGTCAAAATTACCCTTTTGAATATTTAAAATCAATTAAATATTCTCATTTCAAATATCCAAAATTTCGGGTCGTCACATTCCTCCCCCCTTAAAAGAATTTTGTCCCTGAAATTGCTAGTTAAGAAGAATGATTCAATCCCCGTTAACTATTTTCTCAAATCCAAATAGTTTCAACCACTTTCCATAACAATCTTTTAATAAAAGACACACTATCTCGCTTATTAACATTCCAAACTTATCCATAAGTCCCAACCCATATCACCTACTTATCAATTCAAATTTAAATTTGAAACCAAAATTTGAATCATCAAAATTTTCTCAAAATTTTTCCAACTCCCTAAATTTTCGAAATTTTTTGTCAGCGTCTCCTTTGCACGGCTAGCTTGGTACTACTACAAAATGCCTCTACGGGCTCCCAAATTTCCAAAGAAAACAAAATGCCAAGTGGCTAGATCAGAAACCCATCAAATTTCATACAGAAATTTAACACATACCTTTTGTCGAGCAATTCAATTTATCTTCTAAAATCAAAAATATTATTTTTCCTTTGCTTTTAACACACCTGTATATCTTACTAAGCAATAATATCCAATCACAGTTCCAAAATCATTTTATACATTTCTTTACAAATTTTCAATATTTGCTTTACTTAAAGCCCGTACGATGCACACATATCATCTGTACGCAATATCAAATTCGATCGCTCACTTGATCACACAATTTCACTTTCGAACTAGTATCGTCCACCCGACTTCTTAGTGCGGACTCAGATCTGGTTTCTTGATCAGAAACCGTCATTCTCCTTGCATAGCCACAAACTATGATAGAGAATATCCAGAATCAATCAAAATCCACATCCAGGGTTCGTCGTCGAAAATCGAGTGAAAAATCCTAACTCGGATCGGCATAATTACCTCGAAATTCTATGCTCGAATCTGGATCAAATCACTATGCGAATAAAATAATATACGTACATCCTACGTATTAATTCCAATTGATTATCAACTATATCAATTTTCTCTTTTATTCACATTCATTTGATTTCTATTTACTTATTCACAATTATCCCCATTCACAACTTTACTTAATCTCCATTCCAAAATTACTTAGTATTTCCAATACCAAATTTACTTAAGAACTTCACCATTCATTTCTTAAGTTTAATATAAGCATTTTATATACTTTTATATTATTACTCTACCACTTTAGTCTTTATATCACTTATTTTTAAACTGAATCTCCAATCCCATATAAAATCAATTTGCTTCAATTTATTAGTTATTTTCAAATCTAAATACTCCCTCCCGAATTTCATTTAGATTTTCATTTCCAATTTTGCTTGGATTCAATTCATCTCCAACCTCTGAATATTGAATTTTATTTACCTTTATCTCAGATTCCAATTTTTTTTAAATTATTTGTCATTAGTGAAAATTTTAAAAATTTTCTAACTCCCAAAATTTTGGCAGAGTCTCCTTTGTACGGAGGAGCTTTTGCAATTTGACAAGAGATATAAATATATATACATCGACTCACATGGTCGGAAAACAAAAACAGTTCATATTTCCTAACTTTTTATTGCATGGACGTACCTTTATTTAGCATTTTTAAGCAAAGCGATTATTTATTTAGCATTGTAAGCGACCAAATCCAGTCATACAGCCCCCTATACCTGTACTTACTAAATTTAAACACGTAAGTGCTAAATATATGAAATTCGCAAACATTTCTCTTATTTTAAGTAGCTAACACCTAGATTACACAAGCAACGCGGACTAAACAATATATATAAGCAATTTTGAGATTTCAACTTTAATTTTTTCTCGCTTCCAACCAAATCTCATATCATTTCATTCAATCTGAATGGCTTACAACTCAATTGCTTACATTCAATTCATTTTTAAACCAACAAACTCATATTCATTCCGATTGATTCCAAATTCAATTTTATTTGCTTCTATCAATTCATAGAATTTTATTCAATTCTATTTGCGTCAAACGACAATTTATTCTCATGCAAATTGACGATATACATCCAAGTAAATAACCTTTTAAGCCGATGACCATTTTAAATTGATTCCAACTCAATTTGTATTAATTTTTTATTCTATTTCTATTTTATTCACAATCCATACATTCTCATTTTCATTGAATTTTTAATTTTAATCCATTCACTTGCATTTTATTACATTAACCAAACAAGTTTCATTCAAAACCCTTTCATAACACTCGACAACAACCATTTCACTATTTACTTAAGTTATTTTAACTCCATAATAATTCCATTTCTGAATTTTATTTTATTAATGACAAGGCCATTTCAATTTATTTCTACTTGGATTTTATTTGAAAATTCAAACCATCACTATTATAATCCAACTCTATTTTATTCAACAACATTTCCAATTATATTTAATTCACCAACAATCTAAGTTGAATTTTATTTATAACTCGAGTTCATTTCCAACTTCATTACTAACTCACAATTCCACTTCTAAATTTTATAAGTCACAACTTATTTATATCCATACTTTCATCCATTTACAATCAATCCCATTCACATTTTACTTTTTAACTCGGGATTATACATTTTATTTAGCCAAGTATATATTTTTATTATTCCATAAACATTTTAAATAAGATTCCAGAGTTTAAACAATTTCCCAAGTCCGCCTTAGTGGCGCAGTGGTTAGGGGTTCTCGCTACCTGGTAATAGGTCCCGAGTTCGAGCCCTGGCCTGCGCACTTTTGCCCCAAGTAAATCTCACCCGGTATTGCGGACTGTCCAAGGGGGACTGCGATAAGCTGTACAAGCTTGCGGTTGCGGACTGGGTGGCCCATACCTTCCTAAGATGAGCGGTTTCCGTTAGTCTTCGGTGACCGTTCATTTTTTTTTTTAAAACAATTTCCCAAAATTTCAAAATCACCTTTGAAATTAATCATATCCAAACTTCTTGGGTATATCCAATTATCCCTTTGAATTTTTAAAACCAAACCCAGTTTTGCAAACAACTCCAATTCCAAACTTCAGGTAGCAATTTCTCTCTTAGAAACCTCGAAAATGAACATCGATGATGTTGCAGTCATCACCGAAGTTATTTTCCAACGACCGAAAGAGAGTTAAATGCTTTTATCTCTTAAAAATCCCTCAAATATTTTTAAATTCCAAACCTTCCAGATTTCAAATTCTATTTAAAAATATTTTCTCAAATACTATCACCATTATTTCTCCAAAGCTTTTTGAAAACCATTTTCAAATCCAAAGGAATTTAAACTTTTCCCAAAATTCCAAATTCCAAATCCATCCAATTCATCTTCAACATTACTCTGGAAATTTCAACTCAATTTATTTCAAATATTTCTCTGCAATTCTATTTCAAATTATAAATCACATTTACAGTTTACATTTACAAATCCCATTTGTATATGAATTTATTCCTTAGCTTTTAGTTATGATTTCATTTTCTATATCCAACTTCCACTTAACAATGATAATGATTTAATATTATCATCTTTTAACAACCAAGCAACCATATATACTTATAATAATTTACGAAAAAATATTCCTTTTTATATACAAAATAATTTGGGTAAAATTATTTCATTTACCCTATTTTAAAACAATACTATGTCGAATTGTTCTATTCAAGTGTTTAGAGATCCCTATCAATAACGTTAATTACTTGTATTGACCAGAATCCATAAACTACTCAATAAACCAATCAACACAATATAAAACAATTTTATATTCACTAACAAATACGCGCTCATAACTATTAATACGCTCAAACTCATTCTAGAGTATCACTGACTCTATCTCTAAAGAGTAATCTCACCAGAGCCAAGGTTATCGCTAACCTATGCTCTGATACCAAATGTAGCGACCCGCAGTTCCGTACCCCTTGAGTTGATAATAATTCTTCCTCGTTCAACCCAAAGTGTACGAAAGAGCGAATAACTAGGGTAAAAGAAGAAGAAAGAGGTAGAAGAAGAAATAAAAAACAACATCAGAATCTCACAATCGTAGCGGAACAATATATAATAGATAATAACTGATCTTTACAGAAAGGAAAAATGTATCCGTTTATACATACATCATCAGAATACAACATCAGAGTACAATACAATCAACATCACAATTTAGGACAGTTATAATAACTTGTCCTCACAAGATGACTATACCACTTATGATACACAGCGAAATACAACAAATACGGGTGATACGTCTCGCCTTCCAGCTCGCCTCCTGAGCTCCACAGCATCCTATCCTGTATCTGTAATACTCGGTCTGACCCGAGCATTATAATAAAATAACACCCGATCAGTCTGGAAAACCAGCGTGAGAAAATCACACTCAAATTGATTATTAAAGTTTTAAAAATCCTTTGAAAATCAAAAGCATCTCGTAAGACCACGCCACAAATAAACATGTAGGGTTTTTACCTTACAATAGCCAAAACACTTTTTATCAAAATCCTCTGATATTATAATAGTGTCTATATACAAATACTTATTCAAATAGCTGAAATTGTTACATGATTAAATTCCAGCATACTAGCCACAAAGTGGGTTATACAAACAAAATTCGTAAAAGGCACGTAGGGAAAATGGATTTCCATCAATGACTAGGCACTGGGGTACCACCTGTCACAGTACCTGGTCTAGATCAGCGTACTGAGAACCACGCCCGATCCCCTACAACACAAGACCGAACTACCCCTTACTGGATAATTCCGAGTAAGATCACCCCACGGTTGGGATCAGCAACCGCACCACTAAGCCGAATAAAAAGGGACATCTAGACAGGGATGACCTCACCCTAATGGGTGCGACCCACATAGCCTTGCTGCATAACCCCTGATTTTCAGTCATTCCCAGTTGATGAGGCTCGAGGATAAGCGTTACCTTTTTAGAACATATCCCTTAGAATGCCTACTGTCACCTGACGATGTTCCGAAAGCATTCATCCATACAAGTCCGTCCCGGGTTCGAACGGAACCGAAGGCACTATTCCTACTACATCCATTTTGGAGTCACCCTCAGGATTAGTAGCGACTAGCCCTTGCACTTTACTACTCAATCTTCGATTCCAAACTCGTTTTCCCCATGAAACGTACAAACCAGATCGAAGTGGTTTCGGAAAATAAATCCCGATCCCGGTCTCTTCGAAACGATCAACGCATTGGCCAATATTGATAGTCGGTTATTTAACTATCAATTAACATTCACAAACAACCATCAAGCCATAATAATTTCTCCCAAATTATTACAATTCTCAAAATATCTTTGCAAGATATATTTCCATTTTCAATTCCTTTGGAAACAGTTTCAAATCATCTTTCCCTCATGGAATAAATTTCCCAATATTTTCTATTTCCACTGAAAACACCAAGTACAAAAACTTTAGGCCCCGTTTGGTTTGTCGTTTTTAGTTTTGTGTTTTCGTCTATACAAAAATGCGTCCGTTGTATGTATAGTTGAAAAACAAACAATTTTGAAAAAATGAAATTAACATATAAAATAGAAAACAAGTTTATTTTATTTTTCGTGTTTCGAGAGATAACAAAAGCACGAAGAACAATCAAACTCTTTCGTTGTCCGTTGGTCGTTCCAACGGCTAAGAATTATAAATCTTCTTCTCTTATTTCTTGCTATTTCTTAGTACAAATTGAAAACACAAAACTCAAAATACAAAATGAAACCAAACGGGCCCTTAGATTTTCAAAGGAATTTAAAACTCTTTATTAGAAAATAGCCTTTAAGACATTTAAGTTAAAATCTACTTTAATACTTATTCAAAAATATATATACTTTAGGAATATTTAAAATAAAGCCACTTTATAAAATATAAAACTAAATTTTCTCTTTTTAAAACATAATACCAAGTCACTTTTACATAATTACTACTAAGATAAATTCGAAAAATACTTACTTTTAAAATTTAAACATTTAAAAATAATAAATTTTCTAAAACATGCTTTTAAAACAACTTTAAAACTTTTAACTTATACCTAAAATTTTGCTTTTGAAACGCACTTGGCTATCCAGGGAAATACGCTTCTCTTTCACATCTTTTATAAATAAATCACTATTTATTTTTAAACAAATTTACCCATTCCTTTAATAAATTCCCACCGCGAATTTATTCTTCAAAATATCCACTGATATATTACTTCACTTTTATAAACCCAGTTTATAAATTTGATAGTCTCATCCATCTTTAAACACAGTTTCAAACACTTTATCAATTTCCAAATTGATTTCCAAATTACTCCATTTTGAAATAAGTGCCTTTATTTACTCAATTTATTCCAAAATCCATTAATTTCAAATTTTATTTCTTAATTATAATTTAAAATCTTTTTAACTGAAAATACCAATTTCAGAATATTATTTTTCTTCAAATTCCTTCTTTATCCTTTCAAATAAATTTAAACCTTGAATTTTTAAAATAAATTCTTCATTCCTTTAAATAATAACACTTGAGATTTTACAACAATCACTTATTCCCATTTATTCAAAAATCTCATTTCCCATACTTGAAATTTTATTTATTTGAATTCAAAAATCAACTTTTATTCTTTTCCAATTCATTCTTTAATTTATCCAAATTTCTATAATTAGTTACTTAAAAATTCACTCCTTTATTTGCTTTTCAAAAATCCAATTCTATATACTTGGTAACTTAGGGTACCGAAATATTCAAGCAAACCATAACATTCAATATCCCAATTATCAGTATAATTCATCACCGAATATCAAATATTCATAACACAGAACATTAACAATCTAAATAATTTTGAGGAATCCAGTTGGATCCCTCCAACATGTTTCCCTGCAACCACAGATGTTAGCACAATACCAATTCCACTTCGAGGTGGAATATCGCGGTATATGGGTTTATATAATATCATCCGCTATTATGCGGCGCATAGGGTCTCATCCGCTATATAATGCGGGAAATCAATCACTCTAATCTCTCTTTCAGGATTCCGAAAGCTTGCTCACACTTAGCATCCCAACTGAACACTTGGTTCTTCTTCGTCAATCCTGTTAACGGTGCAGCTATCTTGGAGAAGTCTTTGATAAACCGTCGATAATATCCTGCTAATCCAAGAAAACTTCTCACATCAGATGCATTCTTAGGTCTAACCCAATCCTGGATTGCTGCCACCTTAGCGGGATCAACCGCTATTCCACTTCCAGAAATCACATGGCCTAAGAACCTCACTTCACTTTTCCAGAAGTGACACTTCGAAAACTTAGCCTTCAGCTGATGTTTCCGTAAGATCTCCAAAACAATACGCAAGTGCGTCTTGTGCTCTTCTTCCGTTCTGGAATAAATCAGAATATCATCCACGAACACAAGTACGAACTTGTTCAACTGATCTTTGAACACTCTATTCATAAGATCCACAAAGTATGCTGGCGCGTTAGTCAATCCGAACGGCATTACCAGCCACTCATAGAAACCGGATGGTGTCCTAAAAGCAGTCTTCGGCACACTATCCTTAGCCACTCTCAGCTGGTGAAATCCCGTTGCCAAATCCATCTGAGAAAACACCTTAGCTTCGTGAAGCTGATCAAACAAGTCATCTATTCTCGGCAATGGATACTTGTTCTTCTTAGTCACCTTATTCAGCTCACGATAATCGACGCACAGTCTTAATGACCCATCTGCCTTGGTTGCGAACACAACTGGTGCACCCCATTCAGACACACTACGCCGAATGAATCCTTTCTGTAAAAGATCATCAACTTGCACCTTCAACTCCTGCTGTTCCCTAGGCGCCATCCGCCTAAGAGGCATCACAACAGGTCTGGCTCCTTCAACTAGATCTATACGAAACTCGATCTCTCTATGCGGCGGCAACCCTTTGACTTCGTCAAAGACATCCTCGAATCCATTTGCGATTGGCACTAAAGACAGTCCATCCCGTGGAACAACTAGCGAATACATGAAGCTCATGAAGACGCCTTCCTCATGCTTACATCGTATCACCATCTTTCGCCCTTCCACATTCTCGACTGTCACCTCCAGCCTCTCATAGTCAACCTTAGCCGCATACTTCCTAAGCCAGTCCATACCCAAGATAATTCCGAACCCCGCAAAGTTCAGAACAAAACAATCACAAACAAAAGAGCAACCATGACTCGACACAACTAGACCACGGCATAACATACACAAACAAGACGAACCCCCAACTGGATTAGTCACAACCAATGGCCTATCAACAATATCCGGTTCCAAACCTAACCGGCCTACTAGTTCATTACAAACAAATGAATGCGACGCCCCAGTATCAAACAGAACTCTAACTGGAACACCACATAGGAAAAGAGTACCTTGAACAACCACACTCTTTCCCTTCTCTTCAGCAGTAGGAGCTTTCGAAGACGACGGAACAACTCCTAAAGCATAGGCTTGCACAATCTGCCTGTCCTTCCTCGGTTCTGGACAATTCTTCCTGAAATGCCCTGGCTTGTCACAGTTGTGACACTTCATCGGTGCCTTCAGATTCTTACAATCCTTAGAGAAATGGCCCTTCTGCTGACAATTGTAGCAAGTCACCTCGCCTTTCGGCTTCTTCTGGCCATCCTTACCCTTTTGCTGCTGCTGCTTCCTCTTCTGGTTTCCACCCTGCTGTGGTTTAGATTCTCCCTTGGTAACAGCAACAACAGGTCCTTCCTTAGGAAACAGACTCTCATGCCTAAGAGCTTTCTCCGCAAGCTTCTCAAATGAATCGTCCAAATGATCCACCAACTGTCTCCCAAGATAACTATCCAAGCCGGTCACAAACTTCTCATTCTTCTGATAAGCAGACTCAATATATGACCGGGCATATTTGGACAAAGCTTCAAACTCAGAAACATACTCAAGAACAGATCTCCCACCCTGCTTGAGCTCCACGAACTTCTTGAACAGAACAGACTTCTGAGCTGTAGAAATGAACTTAGCTTCAAATCTAGCTTGGAATTGCTCCCAAGTAATCTCTTCCTCCGCAGTATTGATGGTAATAGAGTTCCACCAATCAGAGGCTCTCCCTTGAAGCTGCCTCGATGCCAACTTCCTCTTAGTTGCATCATCAATTCCCAAATCACCAAAGATCCTTCTACAAGCATCTATCCACCTCTGGACCTCAATGGTAGATTCTGTTCCCAAGAAAACCTTCCCTCCAAGAGCAGTATAATCCTTGCACAGCTTAGCAAAATCCACTGGTTTCGGAGTTTGGACTTGAACTCCAACATCTACTGCTGCCCCGGAACTAATATCCTTCTCATGATCGAAGTCATCATAGCTTCGAACATGGCTGCATAGTCAGCAGTCTCTTCAGTAGCACGGCCTTCCCTAGCAGCTGGTCTCCCTCTTCGACTCATTCTCAATATCTATAAAAAGGAATGATTAGAACATCTAGAGAAACAACTGCATAAAGGACTCAAACCCTACTAAGCTACTATATTATATATAGTAATCATCCATCAAAATACAATTACGTCTCTCATACGTAGTTACTTCAGCGAGCGTTGGGTAAAATCGATTAACCAATGCTCTGATACCAAATGTGACGACCGCCCATGACCCCTGCACCGAATCTAGAGATAGAGCGCTGTAAAGTGTGCCAGGCGACCATGGACGATTGTCAAGGTAAGATTTAAAACAACAGAATCTATCGTATTACTCACAGCGCATGGACAAAATACAATAGAACATATGTATAGTGAAGCTTTACTGAACAAAAATGACATCATATAAAACTCCATAATAGTTGAGTACAAGCATCCAAATAGTCAATACATCAAGCCTCACTACATATCTCTCAAAGAATACAAAGCAGCGGAATATCCAGTACATATAAGAAGATAATATGCAACCCTCTAGCTCGTCTTCGATATCAGCATCGTGAGAAGAGAACAGCACCTGTCACCTGCTACCTAGTCTGCCCGTCCCAAAATGGACGAACAGCCCAAGGCAATAAGAATTAAAACATAAAGCCTTGAGTCAGACAACAGTCTTAGTGAGCAGTAAATTAACTAACAACATACCAAAAGAGCATAAAGGAAAAGGAATAGGAATACAACCCTCCCACTCCAACCTCATTCTACAGTGATAGCCCCCAGACACACACTAAACAGAAGCAAACATAGCAGAGCATACAATTTAAAGTAAAGCTACTATCACTCGAGCCAAGGGCGATGTTTTCCAAGCACCAAGGCCTAAATCAGATAAGCACCCAGAAAATACCGCTCTTGAGTCCGAATGACGATACAACCAAACATCCATGACTCTGGCTATCACTGTTATCGTTGCTTCGATATCACCGTTAATTGAATGACCGGCACATTCTTTCAGCCGTCCGTCAAGGGCTAATGGAAACCCCGGTTCTAGACATAACTCCCGCACGTCGTCGCAGCCCGTGCCTAGGACTATCGAATCTGCCCAGAGTACTCGACCATCAACAGTTGGCCGTTGGGACTATCGAATCTGCCCAAACGTACTCTTGCTTAGAGCATGCTAGAACCTTCAACAACGATGCTATCCAAGCCTCCTAGTCATCCTCCTTGACGACTATTCTCATATCCATTCATTATCCTCAACTCGAATCATATCACCGAGTTATCAACATGCTTGGAATGATCCCGTCTGGATTAGACCAAGTCTTCATCATATGATGCCTCGCTTCATTACATCCTTGCAAAGCTTCATCCCAACTTCATATCATCAAATCTTTGCATAAGAGCTTCATCATCCCGCTACATATGCCACGAGCAGCTTTCCTAATTCAAGAGCCTTTCCCTTAGCTTTTGAATCACCTTCGATCTAAATCTAGTCATCAATCATCTAGTTCATAACAATCAATCAAATCAATCATCAATCCAAACAATCAAGCATTCAAATATGATCTAAGTAGACAATTATAACAATAATGGCATTTTCGTAATTAAAGAGTTGAAAGTCCAATAAGCATGAAAACATGGATTATATCTCTACAAACTTGATGAATGAACTTGCATAGGTTAACATATGATAAAATGGATGTAACATCATCATGAACAATGGATCTATATGGATCTACACATAAGATGAAGAAAATGCATGGAAATCTCTATTTTAACACCAAATCGAGCCAACAATCCGATATACTCCTTTGGATCCGTGTGAGAGATAATCACCACTCACCAAATCACCTAAACAACCCAAAAGATATCAACTTCAGATCTGGACAGCGAAGAACTAAGCTAGATCTATCACAAATCCGCTTCAAATGAAGAAATCTCTCTTGAAAAGATGAAGATCTTCAATCTAAGCTCTTGAATCTTCAATCTTGATCTTCTATTTGGATGGAAGGAAGCACTAGGTTAGAGTGGAGAAAAGAAGTGAAGAAGTGTAGAAGTCGAGCTCTCAAAATGGCAGCACTTCGTTGCTTCAAAAATCCGGATCCCAAAAAGTGAGAACAACCCCTCCTATTTATAGCTGAAATCTCTCTAAGTCGAAATCTGGCTAACTCCATAGGTCGTCTCCGACTTACGACCTAAGACTCCCACCGACCTAAGCCTTAGCCAACAACTCCGACCTAACAGACCAAGCCTATGACTTAACATGCGCGCGACCTAACTTATTCGCGCTACACGACCTAACACACGCGCGTTCCCTCCTAAGTCGCCTGGACGACTTAACAACTAAGCACCATTCGACTTAACACTTAGACGAAACCCAGCGACCTAACACAGTCTGCTTCTACGACCTACGACTTATAAAACCTTGCGACCTAACAACTTAGCAACCCACGCGACCTAACAGTGTTACGACCTAACACATAGCCTCTCTTAAGGTCGCCAACTTGTTACTCCTTAGGTCGCTAACCCACCCAGTCGACTTAACTTGGTAACAACTTAACCCTTAGGTCGCTTACGACCTAACCAACCAAACTACCAGACGACCTAACACATAGCGACCTATCCCTTAACTCGGTTACTACGACCTAACTCCTATACGCTCTAAGTCGTTGCCGACCTAACCACACTAACCCGGTAACCACTAGGTCGCTTACTCCACTAGGTCTGCCTACCCTTGAGTCGCCATGTCCTTAAGTCGGTCAGTTCTTTAGGTCGTTAACTCGCCCTGCCGACCTAATACTTAACCAAATCCTAGGTTGCATAATTCTATAGGTCGCTCCAACTAACCCACGACCTACCACTAACTCGCCGAATTCCTTAACTCGGTCACGACTTAGCTCTTAGGTCGTCCACGACCTAGGACTTAGACAAATCTCTCTAAAAATCTGAAATGACTTAAAAATGCAAAAATTCCAGATTTTGACGAACTTGCCGATCCGTAAAAATACGGGTCGTTACATAAAATATCTTGAAAACTGCATATGCCTTACTACTATTATAATTTCTAACATTTATATCCACAAGTATATACAGAATCAAAACCGAAAATAAGAACTACCTTACTGCAATGCCCAACGAAGTCGAACACCCCCTCACCGCCTTGCCGAGCTCGCGGCAACGCGAAACGCCAACGATCATGTCGTCGAAGTCAGGTCGCAATTCACCCAAGCTCGAACTCGAGTTCGACTCTAGCCTTGCTCCACCAGCAACCCCCGAACCTCCCTCACCAAGCCTCGTCACCGCGGTCGCCTCCTGATGAATGAATACGAACTCGCGGCCTTACTACCCACTCCTAATGCCCGGCCACGCGAGCCTCCCTCACGCTGGCGAGTTCATGAATCGCATATGCCTCCTTTGGTCATCACGATTCGATTCCATTTAGAGATTTTTTTTGAGCAACGGGATTTAGGAATTTTGAAGAGATGATTTTGCTCGGCCTTTAATCCGATTTTGATTTTATATTTCTTCGATCTGCTACGTGAATTATGAAGGAAGGGAAACGGGAGACACGATGGAATGGTTGCGTGCGCAAGTGGAGGACAGTGATTTGAAAGCAAAAAGTTGTGAGGTGAAAGAAATACAGCTGAAGGGACCAGGGTATATAAATATATTTTAAATTGAATTCAAATTGTCTCAATTTACGTAGCTTAAAACCGCGAACTCCTATCGAGGCGTGCCGCTCGGCGTTTATAATGTTATACTGCTATTCCGAACGCAATGGAAAAGGTTTCGAGTCCTAATTCGATCGCATGGAGAAGATAGCTTTTTGGACCCAGTTATAATATTTAATTTTCGATATAAATTTCAGCGCGTTTATCTATCGTACGATCACACGACAACTCCAAACGCTCCAAAATTTGAAATCCGATATAAATACACTATTACGAATCCAATGGAACTAGTTTCGTCAAATTTCAAGACTGTGCCTCGGAAGGCTATTTTTAAATTCAATTTAAACAATATATTTTCAAAACTGAACAAAACACTTTTAAATTCGATTTTAAAAGTTCTATTATCTTCAGCATTGATAATACAAATTTTATAAGCCTTTGAAATATTTTTAATAAACTTAAAACCCAAGATTCAACAATTTTCTCAATTCCAAATTATTTAAATTCAATAATCAAATCACCCAATAAATTGTGATATTTGAAATTCAAGTCAAAATTACCCTTTTGAATATTTAAAATCAATTAAATGTTCTCATTTCAAATATCCAAAATTCCGGGTCGTCACATTAATAGTATAATTAACTCAAGAGAATTATGTAATTTTGTCACATTGATATTTTCTGCTTGACCTTAGTTATATTAACCGATAGAAAACTATCGAGTTAGTCATTCCATAATTATCAAATAACTATCGGTATGTAACCCCTTTGTGCCCCCAGAGTGATGAATAATACACTGCCAAAAATTTGATGAGCATTACATACTCTGGTCTCAATTGGATGTATCAATATCCAGTCTCGATACATCTTGACTAAGAATATTTAAAATGGCATATTTATTTTCACTGTAATAAATTATTCACAGTTACAACACTTTGTAACTACTATAAAAAAACATAACATTTATATATTTTCTATTAGATATACATTTAACTAAATTAATTAATCAATACAACACATTATATCAAGTATATAATAGAAAGAAAACTCATTTTATTACAAACAAGATTGGTTATCGAGTTAAATATATGTAACAAATTATATAATTTCCCTTAGGGCATATCCCTAACTCTATCAATCTCTCACTTGCACTTGGAGTCAATTATGGAATCTTATTCCAACTTCTCTAATCGGTTTCCTCAAAACCAATCGAGCAAGTCTCTCAATGAACGGGTATACTATTACGTTTCAATTATCTACTCTGTCAATCAACTCTCTCCGATGAACTATATCATGGTATTGTTATCATATAACAATGTTATGGGATTCTCAACATTTGGAATCACCCTCAGCACAATTATAAATTTGTGCATTTGTTATATATAATAAACAACTTTTACTAAAGTTAAATTTGAACCCAATATTATCACTGAACGCCTTATAGTCAAACTGTGAAACTTAATTAATAAGGTGTTCGTATTTAATTCAACCAAACAGTAAGTGCTCATAGACTATCTAAGCACGAACAATCACTACAAGAAAAATAGTCTTTTATAGCGGTATATAGCCGCTATTAATCACAACCATAGCGGTTTGATAAGCGCTGTATATCGACATGTTATAAAAAACTATTGAATATTTATAACACAAAATATGCCGCTATGGTTGAGCTTAGTTTTATAACGCAAATTCACCGCTATGATATGTTAATTCAATAGCTCATTATAGCCTCTATAATACAACTAAATCTCAAAGGAACTGGAAATCTTTATAACACCATTTTGCCGCTATAAAAGATTTATTCAATGGCTCATTATAGCCGCTATAATTATAAAGGCATTTTACCCAATATTTTTGGATATGGCTGTATCAAGCTTTTTACCAGACATTGCAAATATGCTCAAAATTACACAAGCTCCTAACTGCAAAATAAAAACTGGACGAAAGAAAATTGTATCTACAATAAACATGTGATTAAATGAACATCAAGCCAAAAGAAGACCTAGGAAAGAGACATGTAGAAAGCAATGAACTAAAAAATTAAAGTCTACAAAGATAAAATACTGATCACAGCATTCTGTCAAAGTTTATAACAAAACACAACAAACTAAATCCCTTATTTACATAGTCTGCCACATGTAAGTTCGGATATATCACAATAAAACGCTAAGAGAAACACGAAGAAAAGACCCAGCATTATACTGGCAAAACAGCAAAGAACTTCAAGATCTCTTCTTCCTTTTCTTCTCTTCTTCAGATTTCTGACTTGCATTCTTCAACTGCAAACATATTTCATATCAATCAATAGTTAATATTAATATGCCAAAAAGAGTGGAAAACATGGCAAAACTCTCAAACGTACCATTATGGCAAGAATGGGGACAAGAACACCAGCAAAATCAATAGTTTTAGACATTCAGACAATATTTGCCAATTCTCTAAAGTTTGGGTCCCTAATCAATCGTCGAATAATAACACCCCTGTTAATTCTATGGAAATTGTAATATCACCTTCTATGCCAAACCAGCATTTCACTGATATAAATCCTGAGACTACTTGCAATGGCTCATTAGCAGACAATTTATCATATCAAAATATAGAAAAAAATTAGGTTTGAATACCAGACAAAAGTAATGTTCAAATCAGTTTCAACATTCAATGCCAGATAATGTACAGTCTGATCAGATGCATGTTTCATAAGATAACAATGCCAAAAACTCAAATAAAAATAACAAACAAACAAAAAATCATAAACAATTTAAAAATTCAAAACCAACCATCTTGTCTGATGGTGAACAGTCTAAAGCAATGGATGAATCTATTAAGGTTTCTGATTTTCCAAACTCCGATCTTCAAGAACAATCTCCTTACATTACCAGATTAAAAGTAGTTAGAAAGATTAGACCTGATGAAGCTCTCTTCGAGTTTAAAGATACTCCTAACCCAAATGTAATTGAAAATCCTACATGGAATTCAATGGTTACTCGACTCAAGGAGAAAAAGGAAAAAGATAAAAAAAATCAAATAAATAGGGTCTACTACCTCCCCTGAATCAGGTGGTACTCCTGCATCTGATATTTAATGGAGTTCCTTGTTTTGAACATTAGGGGGATGAACTCCCCTACAAAACAGTTTGAAAATAAATCCTGCATCTTATTCAATTTAATAGATTTTCATTTTTAGTATTGGTTGAAAATAAGTTTTCTACTTATAGTATATAGAAATTTACGTTGAAACTGGGCAATATATGGAATTTCTTACACAATGCTGAACATAATAACAAAAGTAGAATTCTCATTATTTGGGACACACTTTGTTGGTCTATCGTCACTCTCCACTCATAAAACAATTTGTTTCTTACGTTCTTCGTAATGCCAGTGGATTTAGTGTGATTTATACAATGGTTTATGCTCATAACTCGCTAGAATTTAGAATGAGTTTGCGACAATACCTAAATTCACAAAAAATAATGCTCACTAAAGATAAGAAGAAAAAAATATTAATTTCTCACCTATAGTTAGTATGGGCTCCAACACCATTCCAATCTCCCTATTAGTAAAAACAACGAGTATGATTTAGTTGTTGATGTTTGTTAATATAGTAAAAACAGCGAGTATGATTTCACATTAAGTTTGCACATTACTAAGCATACACATAAAACCCCTACCAGCTATAACATGTATATGCATTTATACTCCATGATTTTGAAATTATGAGGGGACTTATAAGTGACATGTATTTGCCTTGCTATAAAACTAAAGATTTGGTAGCAAATTTGGAGTAGGCATACCTCTATTGCTCTTCTCTCAATAGCTGCTTGCAAACACTGAACCATTCTCCGCCTCTGAACTAATTGGGTTTCCATCCAAAAATTTCATATAAAACTCCTGAAAGAAAAAATAAGTACAACATAAGCAAACGTTAAAAAAATTCAAATTACAGAACAAAACAAAATGAAAGATAAAAGATAGTACCAAAGTTGCTTGATCATTGCACACTCACAACTGAATAAACTCTTTCATTCCAATTCTGAACAGAAGCAAACGGCTAAGGTTTCGCCTCCTCATCTACCATCAATCTCCTATCATAATCTCCATCAGTATACATCATCTGATGCAAGCACAGGGGGCATATTACTGTTATTAAGGCTGGCTAGAATGTATAAGCATGAAGCACATCTATTAAATATCGGATGGTGCATGCATGGTAGCACAGCTATTAATTAGTAGTTCCAAATGAGAACAGACTCATACATATTGACAAACGGATAGCTAGTAAATTTAATGCACAGCTTTTGTTAGTAGAAGACCATGCCTGGACAGACAAAAACAAAATTTATTACTCAAAACCAGAGGACACTACTTTGAAACGTTTGAGAAAAGTCAATACAAAGGAAAAAAATAGCCATATGGGTTTCTTGTTTTTATGAAGTGACCGAGTTACAGTACCATGGGTACTTTCATGAACATATGGGTATTTTGTTCTAGTTTCCGCTAACATAAGCGTTTATATATGTTCATGTAGGCTTAGTGCTTGTATTATAATGACAGCAGGAAATTCTGAAAATGTTGGCATGTCTGTAACCTACTGTTAAAAATTGTATTAGGAAAGATTAAACTTACATTTTCTCATATCACACAATGCAGTATTTTTAAACAAATTATAATGTAAGCATGTTAAAAATAATATTTTACCGGAATAGGTTTGGGGTCAAATGATAAGACCACTCCGGCAACCTCGGTAATCCTCTGTTCACATGATATTACCGAGGTTGGTTTGAACTGAATCTGAGCAATTTAAAATTTTACAATTTATTTATTTGAATTTAAAAATGTATTTGTTTATTTTAATGAAACTCCACAATTTATTTCGTGTTATTTGCAATTATTAAACGCATATTACACAATTAAAAACAAATAATTAAATAACTATAAATTCATTAAATAAAAAATCATAACATAATACCCCGCTTAAATACATCGTTGGTAGCCCCAAACCCATTCTCAGATCACTCAGATACCCCGCTCAAGTGTCCCGCTCAAATGTTCCATTTACTTTCATCGCAAACGCACCCAAAATGTGGAACCAAAATTTTACAGCTATTATTAAAAGTCTCCTTATAATATTTACCAAAAATCAATAATCATTTTCTCTGATAAAACCTTTAAA
This sequence comes from Allium fistulosum, assembly GCA_030737815.1. Classification (NCBI taxonomy): domain Eukaryota; kingdom Viridiplantae; phylum Streptophyta; class Magnoliopsida; order Asparagales; family Amaryllidaceae; genus Allium; species Allium fistulosum. The sequence continues at coordinate 768,968,183 of CM060905.1, read as the reverse complement.
AAAAAGAATTCTAAAGCAGAATGCATGGAAGTTGCTTTTTCAGCTGACCTAATATATTCCATCCTGGCAGCATGAAAAATCTTGACCATGAGAATCTAATTTGTAAGGTATTGTATTTAGAAAACACACAACATAATGACGTGAAATGCTCAGTTTCTGCTGAATATACGGTAGGTACGTACTTTTAATATCTTTGTCTGCTTTAATTTATAAGCTTTGTAAATATCTTACAACTTACCTATATTTCAGGTTAAGATACACAGTTAACACTAAATAACTCAATAATACAAATTAAATCTTAATTTTGTCACATTTAAATGGCTTGATTCTTTTATTATGACTTGCAATTCAATAATTTGCAGTAAAAGTAAATTAGGTCCTACACAAAGCATAATTGAATATACATACTAAGTCGTATAGATCGTCTTTACCACCAAACATATTAAAACATATTAAGGTGATCAAATGTTTAGTTGTAACTACTACTCGGAAGAATTGGGATTGCCCTGTTTATAAAAGAAATTAACGGTGTCTCATAGTTAGTTTAGTTATAACTACCATTCATCATCAAATCCAAGAAATAAATAAATAATCTTTAAAAGAAGATAGCAACATGATATAAGAGCATCTTCAATAAATGTTTGCAGATCGCCAAGTCACATTTTATTGTTTTTTTAACCCATAAACAACTTCGCTTGTTCTATATGCAGTAAAAATTCAATTAAATTTAGCTCATAGATGTTCAATTCAAAGTCTCTTCTCAGTTTTGCCGACTATCAACTACAACGAGATATAGATCAGGGTGGACGTTTCTTCTTAATTAAAGAGAAAATAAGTAAAATTCAAGTTGTATTAAATCCAGTCGCTATAAAAACAATGAGCAAACGGCACGAGGATGGTTACTGAACTGAATTTACTGTTCTGATTCAGACAGGGATACAAACAGAATGGAAAATAGCTTGATGCTGAAAGAACATTTGAAATATTAATCCAAATACATGTATCAGTCCCAATTTAATCAGATTGCACATATAAAATTGATAATTTCAAACCCTGGAATGAAAATAAAATAAAACCTTAGCGGTAGGACGAGAAAAGAGAGGATCGCGAAGAGCGCTGACGACCTCGACCATGACTTGGATAGGGCAAACATCGATCGACCCAGAAGAAGCTGTTACAGACTTCTCCAACGCCCGCAACGCTGCAATCTTTGCTCCTGACTTGAACAGCTCCTCCACTTCTCCGTAACTGTTGTTCTTACTTGTACTGCTGCCATGATTGACGTTGGCGGAAGAAATAGCTGAGGAGGACTCGTGAGTTAGAGGAAATCTCCCTGCTAATATCCACGTCGAGAATATAGGGCTTAGGTGGGTCTTCGGCCATTATCATCCCAAAATACAACCTGAACAGAAACGGGTTCGCATCTTTATTCGTTTCCTAATCCAATTGAACAAAAACCTAATCAAGTATAAGATGTTTGAAATCGGTAATGGGTTTTGTTTACCCAGGGGGATAGACTTACCATGAATTGGGAACAAATATTGATGACAACTGGGATTTGCTAATTTTCTGATTGAGGAGTGGAAATAATTTGGGAAAGAAGGAAGAGGGAAGAAGAAAAGAGGGAAATAATTTTAGGAGGAGGGAAGAGCAAAATAATTAGACGAGGACGCGACCAAAGGAAATAATTGGCGGTAGAAAGCGTTACGCAACTAAACACTGGCTCCAAATAAGAAAAATGGAATAAACAATAACACAATGAAACAATGCGTTATAAATTAGCGCTATAAAAGACTATTTTTCTTGTAGTGAATCAATCAACATCAATGGTCAATGTTCCTAAACTGGACGAACATGACTAATCAAACCATAAATGATAATAACTGAAAATTATCATTTTCTAACAAACAAACACACCATAAATAACTATATCAATTTCTAAAAATTATCCTTTTATATTTGGAATATAAAATCTAGGTAAAATTATTTTATTTACCAAATTTTCAAAGCAATACCATACTGGTTTACTTTATTCAAGTGGCTAGAAACACCTACCGATACAATTTTTCCTTCTGTACCAACCAGAACTCATAAACCACTCAATAGATAAATCAACACAATATAAAACAGTTTTACAGCGCTAATTAATACACGCTTATATATATACACACTCAAACTCATTATAGGATATTACTAACCATATCTCTAATGAGTCTACCCCACCAAAGCCTAGGTGTTCGCTAAACCTGGCTCCGATACCATGTGTAACTACCTGTCTTTTCGACCCTCAAAAGTAAATATGAGTACATCTACGGTATTCATGTGCTAAGCTTCCAAGTTCCAGAAAGAAAGATTGTTAGGGGAAAAAGAAGGAAAAGACGGAATAGAATCTCACATCATGACAAGTAATATATAATATACAACAGATCTTTACAAAAGAAAAAACTATAATATACATACATCAATCAAAGTTAATCAACTAATCATCAGTCTGGATAGTTATAACAACCCGTACTCACAAATGCTGATAAATATAATCAACCAATGCAGTGGAAATAAAATATATGTGAATACGTCTTAGAGGCATCCAGCTCGTATCCTGAAGCTCCAAAGCATCCAAAACTGAATCTGAAAATATGTTCGGTCTGACCCAAGCATTATAAGAAAACTAATGCCCGGAACAGTCCGGTAAACCAACGTGAGAAACACACCTCAAAGGGATTTTAATGTCATAAAACCTTTCAAAATAAAGGTATCTCGTAAGACCACGCCGCACATAAACATGGACGGGTTTTTACCTTACGATAACCAAAACATTTATATATTATAATAATGTCTGGGGTTTAAATTAAATTATGAATATAGTTGGAATGCTTGCATCTTAATTAGGCACATCTAAGTCCGTACGGCGCTTATCGGAGAATGGATTCCATCAATGACAAACCTATTGGGGTACTACATGCCACACTACATCTCTAGATAAAATGTATCGAGGGCCTCGCATGGACCCCCTACATGGCAAGACCGACCTACCCCTTACTAGATAGTACCGAATATTTCATCACCCTTGTTGCTTTGCAACTTTTCCCAAGAGCTCTCATGCACAACCAAATCCATAAATAATAATCTAGAAAGGTGATGACAATACCCTAATGGGTGCGACCCACATAGCCTTGTGGCATGCGATGACCTGCCCTTTCGACCCTCGGAAATTGACACTAGTATATCCTTGCTATTCATGTACCGCAAATCCTAGTACCAAAGGGGCGAGTTATCAGAGGTTTTTAAAAGAAATAAAGATAGAAGACAGAAAACAAACAGAATCTCACATCGTATTTAAAACAACTTATAGTTATACATGTGGAAAGTACATACAATCACTTCTAAGTCATTCATCGGAGTTACGGTAGGTACTAACCTAGTTAGGGACAATTATAACTGCCTATCCCTTACAGGGGCTAGTGGATACCTAATACATAATACAAAATACAGCTGTTTGTACCAAAAATGGGCACAACACTCTTCGGAAGTCTTTGAAGAGATAAACGCGCAGAATGAAAATTAAAACTGTGGATTATCTAACAAAAACTCCAAATAACAGAAAGTAAATTGCAAAGACAAGCGATTTAGAGTGGTTCGGCGTTTTGCCTACGTCCACTATGAAGTTTGATGATTTTATTGCTCGATTATTTGAAGATTACAGTAGTTTATAATGTAATACAACTGAATGTGAATGCTAAGTGTCAATCTAAAGCAGCGGCGGTGTTCTGGAGTAAATCTGGCAGAATCTGGGCGCTCTTCAATACTTAGAATTCTCCGACCCTCTTTCTGAATGACTAGGGGGTCTATTTATAGGTGTAGGAGGCTGGTATTTCGCCCAAAATGTGGGGAGACCAGTTCTGGTACGTCAGGGGCCCACATGGCCGAAATCTGGAGACCCGGGCCCACTTTGGGATCGATTCGACCCTTGGTTCGAATCGATCAAGAAATCGTCCAATTGAGCTGAAATTTGGTGTGCACATTCTTCATCACGTGTTTGAGCTTCTGTGAAAATTTCATGGGATTTGGACCTGTAGAACTCGAGTTATGATCGATTCAAGTTGGTGTTTTTCGTATTCTGGAGTCGTTCGAATCGATATGCTTGAATCGATTCGTTCGAATCGATCTTCCTGCTTGTGAAGATGGTGACGTGGTGCGCTTTCTTCGAATCAGTCCGCTTTGCACTCCGCTTTGACTGGGTCGAATCCACGACTTGGATTCGAAGATGGTGGAGTCGAGGCAATGGATTCGAAGGACCTCTTCCTTCGAATCAATGGGACTGATGTTCGTTCGAATCGAGTTAGGCTCGTAACTACGGACCGGTTTGAAGATGTCTCAGCCTGGGGATTCGAATGTAGTGGAGTCGAACCTGATGGAGTCGAGCGCGTGCTTGATCGAATCGAGTGTGTTGCATTGTAGCCCATCGATTCGAAGTGTTCCGACTTGTTGGATTCGAAGGTAGGTAAACCTGATGGATACGGAGAGGAATGACTTCATCGATTCGAAGCACTACAACTGGATGGACACGGAGTGGCTTCAGGTGGATGGATACGATCAGGACCCCTGCCTATGGATTCGAACTAGAGCGTTACCCATGGATTCGAGCATGGGTTATTTTCTCCATCTTGAATCGATGATATCTTGAGCGTACGAGTTCGGATTATCTCGAAACTTGGGACGTTGGCTCCCCAGGCTTCGCTTGTCATGTCTTATCAATTGTAGCCTGATCCGGACTCGGACAAATTTCGTCGATATCCGTAGCGACCCTTACGTGTAACCGACTTCCGGGACGACCTGTCACCGTTTTCTAGTTAAGTCCTTGGTATCACGGCCTTGCCAAAAGGCGGGATAACATTTGCCCCCCAAAGTACGTCTTGTGTAAACATGACGTGCTTTGAAAAGTTACAGTCTCTCACTGGACAGCTATGACATGCTTTACCGAAAGTTGCATTCTGTATCGCTGTAATCGACCGTCGTACAATAGTGACTGGCCGTCAGTTTTTTGAGTCATGACGAGATGAACATTCGATCCCTGTAAATGATAGAGATCAAACATTAGTCAAAAATACGTGCATACGTGTATTATCTTGGCTTTGATTAACATTGCGTGATCGCAAGTCGTTGTCAGTTCGGTTTACTATCGAAATCTGCGTCGGTCCTCTCCTGGACCGATTTGAGATTTGAGTTAAAACACTGCTTTTATGATTATCTATGATCATCCTCCCGTACTGATCCTCTCCTGAATCGGTACAAGAGTGGACAAGCAATTTTAAACATTGAGACTATTCGTCCATTTTCATCAGTGGTTGGTGATGGATTCGAAGCTGTGCCCTTTCGAATCGATATTGCGTGGATTCGATGTTCTCTGAGTTGATGGAGTCGAAGTTGTGAGTGCTCGAATCAATGTTGCTTTGTTTCGATGCTGCTGGAATGGATTCGATGTGGCAAAGGATTCGAAACCGGATGGATTCGAACTAAAGGAGGGATTCGACCTGGTGGAACGACGCTGCGTTGTGATGGATTCGAACTAAAGGTTACAATGGATTCGAACATGCCGCAACGAATCGATTCGAGTCGATTATCCCACCTATAGAAGCCGGTCAGATATACCGGGAGGCGAATCGCCACATCTCCCCTATATATACCGGGCTCCTATTCACTTCTCACTTTTCACTTTTTACTGTTACGAGAGCTTCTTCTTCGAATCGATTTTTCCTAGGCCAAGACAAACGTGCTCTCTTCAAAACAATCGATCTCTTCCATGCTTTTACTCGAAATCCAAACAGGTATTCAATGGATCGATTCGAGATGAGGAAAATAGAACCATCTTCGCCTTAGAAAATTCTGAGAAGTGACGAGGTCTGAATGAAATGGGTCGACTCCCGTTGCTTCGCATCGGTCCAGGAATGACCGGTTCGAATCGATCTCGAGGGCAAGGTTTCGAATCGATGAATTGGAGGGAAAGGGTCGATTTGATCGATTCGAAGCGATGTCATCTAGATCGATTCGAAGGAATTGAATACTGATCGATTCGAAACAATGTGGAGCCCATGGATTCGAAGCGCTCCTCTATCACAAAGTTACATCGAGTCGAACCATATGGATTCGAAGTACCTGGAATCGAACTCCATCGATTCGACCCTTATCGATTCGAAGTCGATGGATTCGAACGTCTTCGTCCTCTGATACCATTGCTTCCTGACTTGCTCCATCATATGAACTACGACCAGTTTCAAGTTATTCCCTGATGAACTTAATGAACTTTGGCATACTTGACTCCGACGAGCTTCGGCCTTGCATAATCGAACTTGATTAACAGACTTGAACCTGAATTTCCTTTGAAGCTCGTCGATGGAACCATGACTTAACCAATAATACAACTGATTTACACTTGAAGTTGGTCCATAGCGTTTGGACGGTGCGGAAATGACGGTCAGCGATGACGGTCACTTTCTTTCTTAAATTCCCAAGTTATGTTGTACGAACATCTCGCTTCATTCTGTTAAATTTGCTCGAGTGATGTATAATACTTGCACTGCACGACATGTTCACACACACTACACTGGGGCATGCACGGGCTTGTTCATAAACTTAATGTTGCTTTCTAATGAGTTAGCTAATTATGGAATCTTCGAGCTCTCAACAACAAGAGGTACAGAGCTCGACTCCTCCGGTGCTGGAGATTCCTGATATCCCTGCCGATATAATCGATCCAGCTCCAGATGAATTGTCGGAGGCGATATTTATTGAGGACCCTGTCGACTCGGTTCAGTCCAACATTTCTGAATCCTTATTGGGACGAATATGCTTAAAGCATAACATATCTCTTGGTGACGTTCTATTGCCCAGCACCACCGATAGACCGCACAATCCGCCTGAAGGATATACAGCATTCTACCGTCATGCTTGTGCGGCTGGAACTCTTCCTCCCTTCAATCAATATATCCGAAGGATGCTATCATATTTAGGGATCGCTCCTTCACAACTTCATCCCAACGGGCACGCGTTGCTGAATAGTGTCTTCGTAATATTCATGGACTGTCTTTTTCGCCCGCCGAGGCCCTCTGAAATCAGACATATATTTAACTTCAAGAGCAGGGGTGATAGCCCGTCGTTTACATTTTTGGAGGCAGTCAGAAATTGCCAAGTTGTAGTTGGAGCTTGGACGCGCCTGAGCTATTTCAAGAACGAATGGTTCTACGTTCGGTGCCCTCCGGGTTTCGCTAGGCGATGGTTGTCTAGACGTAAGCGCCTTAACTTGTTTCTTTGATCAATAACTCTTCGGTGTTAAAATTGACATTTCATTCCTTTTACAGCTATTATCTCTAGGCCCGATGGAGGGCGTTTCAAGGGTACCGTCCGGAGTCTTCAAGAAATTCCGAGCGAGCTGAGGCATATTGACTCGGTGCTGAACGACTACAACTTAAGAGTTCTGGGTTTGATCGACGTTAATCAAAGCATAGTTGTTGAGGGATTTTCAAAGTCCGTCTCCAAGAAGGAAAATAAGAAGAAACCCAAGAAGAGAAAAGCGAAGAGGTCACTCGGGATCAGAATAATCGAAGCGAGTGACGAAGAAAGAACCCAGACGGATTCAGAGCCAATGGCTGATCTTTCGGGAAACTTGGAGGAATCGGGAGAAAAACGGAAAGGCAAGGCCGCCGTTTCCAAAAAACTTAAGTCAAAAGGGGGGAAATCTGTAGATGTGTTTCTTCCCGCTTCCGGAGTTATGATTTCTCAGGCCGCCCCGTCTCATTCGAGAGATTCTCTCAAAGGGCTTGACGATATTCCTATCCCAGATTATATATCAATCTCTCATAATCCTGGGTTGGAGGAATTACAAGATGTCTTAAATATGAACGAGCCCTTTCCTTTAAGTGCGGTCAACACTTCCGGTCGGTTTGGGGGTTTACACATTTACACACACTTCCACGGCACTTCATGACTTCTGCATAGTAAACATTGCTTTATGGGATTTTAATCCGTAATTCTTTCTTATCGCAGGTGAGATGTCAGGACGCGGCTCCACTCTAGATAGGCTTCGGAACGTGCGTCAATCTTCTCCATTTTATGATTCCCGTAGGAGAGAGACAGATAGGGACCATGGGCGAGGCTATTCGAGTCAGGAACGTTATGATAGAGACAGAGATTACTCGCGTAACCGTTCTGGTTATGATTACTCTGATAGGGACCGGGGGTATCAGCACCGACCCCGATCTCGTTCTCCTCCGCCTCCCAGGGCTCCAGTAGACCTCCCAGGGCCATCTCATCAGCAACAGTTGCCTTCTCAATCTTCTCGGCCTGACGCTCAACGGCCTAGAGTGGAACCAACGGCAGCCGCTATAATTGAACAAGTTCCGGCTGAGTTGACAAGCGAGGGAGCTGCTAAACTTGCCCAAATGAAAAACGACTATCCGGAAATTTGCATGGATGGCTACATCTTCCCTCCTAACTTTAAAAGAATCCCTCCGGAAGCTGAGACCACTGCTCATAATTACATTCACGACTTCTATGCTCAGTACAAGGAGTGGTATAAGGCAGCCGTGAAGGCTTCTAGAGTAGCTTTCGACAGGGCGAAAGTCATTGCTGAACGTGATGTCGACATTGCGAAGCAGAAACGCATTATCCAAGTTCTTCAATCCGAAGTGGAGACGTCCCGAAAGTCAGAGCTTGAAACTCTTAAGAAACACGAGGGTGTCGTGGCCAAACTAGCGAGGATGCAGCAAGAACACTGTGCCACAGTGGAAGAGATGGGCCATCGCAATACCACCGTTGCAGCTGAGCGAGACTTAGCCGTTAAAGAGCTGAACGAGCTCAAGGCCAAATTCGTTGAAATGGTGAAGGAGAAAGACGATGCGAACGCTACTGCTCAAGAGGCTTGCGACCAAGCAGTATCCCTCAGGGCCGAACTTGCTGCGGCGGCGGTCAAGGCTAAGTCTGTGGAAGCGGAGATTCAGGAAAAAATCTTGGAGGAGAGGTCCAGGCTAGATGCTGAGTTTGACGATCTCTTAGTCACGTATAACGCTAATGTGCTGGAACACAGAAATCTAGCGTGGCTGGGAGATGACTCCATGATCTTGTATAATGCCTGGACCCGGCTGGTGAATGAGAAGAGAGCGGCGCATCCAGATGGAGCACTTGACGACTTTGAACTGGAGATGCGCCTGCTTACTGAGGATGAGAGGAAGACCCTTCATGAGGTGGTAATTTCTATGGCGAAAGAAAGACTCGGCGTCCAATCATCAGAGACAGGCGAAGGTTCGGGGACCGCGCATCACGAGGCAAGTGTTGGAGCCGTAATCTCAACATTGCCCGAGACTACTGGTGCGGTAGACCCCCAATCTGTTCCTGCATATAATCCTGACCAACCGTTATTATCTTCCGCCGATGATTCTACCCGTGTTTCGGTCCAGACTAAGGAAGGTATTTGAACGCTTCTCGTAGTTTTGTTGTGAAGAACCTTAAGCAACACACTTGGCTAACAATCTTCGTTTTGTCGTATTTCAGTGACCGAAGTTATAGTTTCTGCGCCCCTTGCTTTATCAATTCCTCAGCAAACACAAGGGGTAGCTTTTTCTGAAGCCATCACGACTTCTACTTTGATTGGCGAGGAGGGAGATGCAAATATGTTTTCTTTCAGCGCTCAGATGATTGAAGAGCTTCTCAATGAACCCATCGATCCCTCTGCCAACCCGTCCGATGTTGTGAATGAGACTGCTCCGGCCACTAGTTTATCTATACCAGCCATTGGCACATCTGATGTGGCCCAAGCATCTCGTGAGGACGACGTTTTAGCTGAGATTGCTGCCGAGATGACAGCAGGGAATGTTGGTTCTAGTCCGCCCGGGCCCGCCCCGTTAATGGTGATTTCGCCGGGTGGTACTGTATTGATTGAGACCGCTCCTGTCCCTCCTCCTGCTACTACTCCTATGCCCCCGGCTCGTCCTCCTAGAAGAACTTCCGTCGCCTCCAGCTCTGAGGAAGATGTCGACATCATATCGCTGCCGGAGGGCAAGCCTGAAAAGGGCAAGCGATTGAGGAAGAAATCGGGCAGCGGATCGGGTGGAGCTACCCCGAAGAAGAAGATAAGGAAGAAGAAAGATTGAACTCTTTCTTTAAATCTCTGTTGTGTAGGGTAGCATTTTGTTGATTCTTCTATAGCCGTGTATAGATGTGGATTCGGCTCCCACTAGTAGCAATTTCTTGAACCATTTTGTAATCAGATTCTTTTTGTTGATAATGGAAATGAAAATGTATTCACTTGTCTCCAACTTGCTATGTGTTATGGTTCTGCCCTCAGTATTGGGGATTAGTGTGGAGTTGATGTATGTTTATACTCTGCCTTGCGTACTGGAAGCACGGAGTTAGTTAATGTTTATACTCCAGTTCGCGTTCTCGGAAGCTGGAGTTCGTTAATGTTTATACTCCAGTTCGCGCTCTCGGAAGCTGGAGTTTGTTAGTGTTTATACCCAGCTCGCGCTCTCGGAGTACTCTGGGATTTTTAGGAGAATGTTTATACTCCGCCTCGCACTCTGGGAGTACGGAGTTAGTTAATGTTTATACTCCAGTTCGCGCTCTCGGAAGCTGGAGTTTGTTAATGTTTACACTCCGGTTCGCGCTCTCGGAATCCGGAGTTAGTTAATGTTTATACTCCAGTTCGCGCTCTCGGAAGCTGGAGTTTGTTGATATTTGTACCCAGCTCGCGCTCTCGGAGTACTCTGGGATTTAGAAAAATGTTTATACTCCGCCTCGCACTCTGGGAGTACGGAGTTAAGTAAAAAGTTTTGTACCCATCTCGCGCTCTCGGAGTTCTCTGGGGTTTAGGAAAATGTTTATACTTCGCCTCGCACTCTGGGAGTACGGAGTTAGTTAATGTTTATACTCCAGTTCGCGCTCTCGGAAGCTGGAGTTAAGGAAAAGGTCGTCGTGTATCAACCCATTTCTGGCCTGATGTGATGGCTTTCCCCCGAGCTCGGGTTTCATTTGGTGAGTGGTTGATTGCTTCATAGCCACTCCCTACTTGAATAAATTCCATTGCATGATGGAATTTAGCTCTTCATGCATCGTGATGTTGTACATTGTATTTAATGAATCACAGCTCTGGCTCAAAGAGATGGCATTTTATTGCTGAAATAAGAAAACATGGCAAAGTCAGTTGCCTTATTACAAATTCTAATTTCGAAATGCGGAAACAAATTCTAAAACAGAATTGAAACTAAATAGATAAACACAGCCTGTTATGTGCGATGGCGACGAAGTCTTTCGCTATCCAAGGCCTCTGGTGAAGCTAGACCATCAGCGGTCGTCATCTCATATACATCATCCCCGAGCTCTTGCTTAATCTCATGTGATCCCTTCCATGTTGGTTTCATGTGCAGCAGTGCTGGGTATTCTTTTTTAATGACGATCTCATTGCGTTCAAAAGTTTTAAGTCGGTCCTTGGCATCGCGTAATCGGGCGATTCGTTTTCGGTGTATGACTGTTCTCAAGTCAACCTGATCGCCCTGGACGACTCCAACTCCATTGACAGTGGGAAACTTTAAGGTCAAGCACCATGGGGCAATTACAGCTCTGAATTCAGTAAGGGCAGGTCGTCCTAAGAAGGCGTTGTATGGCGAGACTATGTTCAACACAGTGAACTGTAATGTTTGAACTCTCCTATGTTCCTTAGATCCCAACCTAACTGGTAACTTCACCACCCCAATAGGTACGGTAGAGCTACCGTTGAATCCATGGAGATGAGTTTGGCAAGGTTCCAAATCCTTGGGATTCATCCTCATTTGATTATAAGCATGTATAAAAAGGATATTCACAGAGCTCCCGCAGTCAATTAGTATCCTCTTCATCCAAGCTGGACCTACTTGTGCCGATATCACGAGTGGGTCCGTAGTCGGGCTTCCGACATAACCAGTATCGTTGTCTCGGAAAGTGATGTCGTTAATTGTCGCTCTCTTTCGTTTGGTCGAAGGTTTACTGTCTAAGTTATCATCGTACTCAAAGTCTGTTCGTCTAACCAAGTTGTTATATGATTTCATTTCTCCCCAGCTTCGCTTCGCTGTACGAGGACTATCACTTACAACATTAATTACCAGTCTTCCTCCGACACGACCTGGTTCTTCCTGTCTTTCTGGATTCTGTGCATGATTTTGATTTGAGGGGCCCGCCCCCTCAGACTGCGGTGCCCGCACAAACTGGTCTAACTTCCTTTCTCTGATCAACTTCTCAATGAGGTCCTGCAAGTGTCGACATTCATTGGTGTTGTGGCCATAACTTTCGTGGAATCTACAGAACTTCCCTGTTTGAATCTGCCTCTCCGACGATTGCTTCGGAGCCGGTTTCTTGTATTGCATAGTATTGCAAGTCTGTAGGTACACATTCTCCAACGATGTATTCAATGGTGTGTAATTATCGAACATTGGGACCTCACGTCGTGGACCCCGATTTGGATCTCTTTTCTTATTCTGATCATTGTTACCTCTTGGCTGAGTTTGCTTGTTCTGTATGTTCAACTGAACTTTTCCGGAATTGTCACCGGACTGTTTTACTGCTACATTGCTCTATATCTCTTCACTTTTGGGTCCCGCATCGTCTTGCTTCCTAGACTGTTTCGCGTCCTCTTGTCGTAAGAATTGCGCGGCTTTGGAGTAGAAACGGTCCAACGATGCGGGCGGTTTTCCGGCTAACCAGTTTCCAAATTCTGAATCAGGGTCAATCCCCTTTGTCAATGCCATTAAGATTGAGTTATCGTTGGGGTTACTAATCTCCACACATGCCGCATGGAATCTTTCTAAATAACGCCTTAGCGTTTCCCCACGAGCTTGGGTAACACTGGATAAGGTGTTGACATCTTTGGGTCTAGCGACATGCATGCGAAATTGTTCAACAAATTTCTTAGCCAGTTGATCGAATGAAGAGATGGACCTAGGTGGCAATCTTGTGAACCACATCGTTGCAATTCCACCTAGAGAGATGGGGAAACTTCGACATTTTACTGCGTCATCGGCCCTTGCGGCGCTCATTGACCATTCATATTTTAAGATGTGTTGATTGGGATCAGAATTTCCTTCGTACATAGGAAGGGTCGGCATCCTGAATCGCCGGGGAGGTTCAGCATTCAGTATCTCGTTTGTGAAGGGAGTATGACTTCGGGAAAGTCCCCAGTCATCGTTGGTAAGGCCTTGGCTTTCGCGGATCATCTGACGTATCATAGTCGAGATGTCTGGCATTGCTACATTTTGAGCTTGCCGAGCTAAGGTGTGGTCGGGTTCCACAGCGCGAGTTCGGATCGGACGCTGTCGACGGTCCAAATTTTGCCTCCTTGGCTCAGCGTCCTCTAAGACGTACGGTTCAGGAGTACGCCCACGTTGCCGATTATTTGGCTCCGGAAGATTTCGGGTATCAACCCTTGTTTCTATTGTGGCAGCTGCGTCATGATTGTCCGCGGTATGCTGTGTAGTAGGGCCTCCTTGTGTGGAGGGTCCGGCCTGAAAGCTGGTTGACGGTCCTGCCCTCAACTGTCCAATAGTTAAAGCGGGTTGATATCCGGTCATTTGTGCATGACTCCCGTCTAATCGAGGACGGGTAGATCTGTGATAGTAGTCTGACGAAGCAGAACTTTCAGTGGATGAGCGGGAAACAACATCCCTTCTGGACCTCCTACGGCCCTGACGGTTCAGTTGGTTTGTCAACTCAATATTGGCTCGCAACTGTTCGGCTAACTGTTGCCGACTCTGAGTCAACTCTTGGAGTAACATCTGGAATTCTTGTCTAGTGACTGCCCCGGACGGATCCGAGTGGGCAGTGTTGTCTTGGTTGGATGGCTGCTGTTGAGCAGGATTCTGTCCATCCCTACCTTCTTGTCCAGCAGCTGTAGAAGTGGTTCTTGTGCTAACCATTTCGAATGATGAATCCTTTTCCTAGATTTTACGCAAATCTGAGTAGAATGGAAGGACTGTGAATCAAAGATCTGGATCTTCCTCTTGGATTTGTGCAATCCGGTATCGATGGTAGATCCAAGGAGCAGGAGAAAAAAGCTGGTTTTTTCTCGGTGAAAAAACCAAAGTGTTTGTACCAAAAATGGGCACAACACTCTTCGGAAGTCTTTGAAGAGATAAACGCGCAGAATGAAAATTAAAACTGTGGATTATCTAACAAAAACTCCAAATAACAGAAAGTAAATTGCAAAGACAAGCGATTTAGAGTGGTTCGGCGTTTTGCCTACGTCCACTATGAAGTTTGATGATTTTATTGCTCGATTATTTGAAGATTACAGTAGTTTATAATGTAATACAACTGAATGTGAATGCTAAGTGTCAATCTAAAGCAGCGGCGGTGTTCTGGAGTAAATCTGGCAGAATCTGGGCGCTCTTCAATACTTAGAATTCTCCGACCCTCTTTCTGAATGACTAGGGGGTCTATTTATAGGTGTAGGAGGCTGGTATTTCGCCCAAAATGTGGGGAGACCAGTTCTGGTACGTCAGGGGCCCACATGGCCGAAATCTGGAGACCCGGGCCCACTTTGGGATCGATTCGACCCTTGGTTCGAATCGATCAAGAAATCGTCCAATTGAGCTGAAATTTGGTGTGCACATTCTTCATCACGTGTTTGAGCTTCTGTGAAAATTTCATGGGATTTGGACCTGTAGAACTCGAGTTATGATCGATTCAAGTTGGTGTTTTTCGTATTCTGGAGTCGTTCGAATCGATATGCTTGAATCGATTCGTTCGAATCGATCTTCCTGCTTGTGAAGATGGTGACGTGGTGCGCTTTCTTCGAATCAGTCCGCTTTGCACTCCGCTTTGACTGGGTCGAATCCACGACTTGGATTCGAAGATGGTGGAGTCGAGGCAATGGATTCGAAGGACCTCTTCCTTCGAATCAATGGGACTGATGTTCGTTCGAATCGAGTTAGGCTCGTAACTACGGACCGGTTTGAAGATGTCTCAGCCTGGGGATTCGAATGTAGTGGAGTCGAACCTGATGGAGTCGAGCGCGTGCTTGATCGAATCGAGTGTGTTGCATTGTAGCCCATCGATTCGAAGTGTTCCGACTTGTTGGATTCGAAGGTAGGTAAACCTGATGGATACGGAGAGGAATGACTTCATCGATTCGAAGCACTACAACTGGATGGACACGGAGTGGCTTCAGGTGGATGGATACGATCAGGACCCCTGCCTATGGATTCGAACTAGAGCGTTACCCATGGATTCGAGCATGGGTTATTTTCTCCATCTTGAATCGATGATATCTTGAGCGTACGAGTTCGGATTATCTCGAAACTTGGGACGTTGGCTCCCCAGGCTTCGCTTGTCATGTCTTATCAATTGTAGCCTGATCCGGACTCGGACAAATTTCGTCGATATCCGTAGCGACCCTTACGTGTAACCGACTTCCGGGACGACCTGTCACCGTTTTCTAGTTAAGTCCTTGGTATCACGGCCTTGCCAAAAGGCGGGATAACAACAGCAGAAACTAACACTAGATAACTATCATTATAAGAATCTCCATGCTTCATGTTTCTCCCAAAATGCTCCATGCTTCTTCCAAAATGTTCCATTCTACCTAACTACTTGGCTACCCGAAAAATAGGACACCTAGAGTTTAAGGAAATAAGAAAATAGACTTTGGGTCAGTCATGGGACTGGTGTGAGAAACTCAAAGTACGGATATTTGAAAACAAGGGTATCTCATAAGACCATGCCGCACATAAACACAGAACGGGTTTTTACCTTATGATAACCAAAATATATGCTTCGCAAAATCAGGGATATTATCTTTAATGACATTCTTTGAAAATCCTTTCAAATAATATATTAATCATAGCCGAAATTGTTACATTTATTAAATTCCAGCATAACAGGTTTACAACTAAAACCGTAAAGGCTCGTATTAGAGAATGGATTCCATACAATGACAAGGTAAGGGACTACCTTCCGACAGTACATCTCTAGAAAAATGCACCGAGGAACCAACATATGGTCCTCTACTAACATAGAACTGGCCTACCTTTACCGTAGATAGTACTGAATATGACATCACCCCGGTCGTTACCGACCTTTACCGGGCTCCCAAAGCATATACAACATACCCGGCATATAGAAGGTAATCTAGAAAGGTGATGAGCATATTCTAATGGGTGCGAACCACATAGCCTTACCGCATCTACCCTGTTTTGTCATTCCCGGGTGCGAGGCTTAAGGTCACGTTTTACCTTGCATAGAATCATCAAATCCTACTTAAAATGCCACATTGCCATTTCCAACCCACACCACTGATTTCCACAAATGTACACCCTCTGAGTTCGTACGTCTCAGAGAAGGGTGCTAAGTGTAAGAGAGGTTACCTCCTACACCACCAAATAGATGGACATTTATAGAGATCAATGTACGTGTATTTTAGAAATGGAATGTTAGACATCCATCCATACAAGTTGTCCAAGAACAGGACAAACCGAAGGCACTCTCCTACTACATCCTGTTTTGGGAATCACCCTTAGGATCAATACCAAAAAGTCCTTGCATCGAAGATTTTCAAAATTAAGTACTACTACCATCATATATATATATATATATAATATGGAAATCAAGGGGCTAGTGGCAAGTAGCCTTTCATTATGAAGATCTCTATCTTCAAAATCATTGCCTTTATCATGATTTCTCGTTCGAACGTACATTGGTTCGAAGTGGTTTTCGGATAGGAATCACCCAACTCCGATACCGATCTCTTCAAACCAATTATCGATAAAATATCTTTTAGAGATATATCATTTCTTTTCCAATATGTACGAGATTATTTAAACTCTCTTTAACTTTGGAAAATGCCAAATCATTTGTCAAAAATCATGTTGGAAAACTTAATTGAGTAAAAAAGGTCGATATAAATTATACTAATTCTACTCAATATCAATTTTTGTATTTAACCTTTATTATCAATCAAATAACATTGGAATCGCCTTTTAAATTCACATGGATAGTATGGGTTCCCTCCTCGAAATTTAATATCAATTATAAGAAGATTATTTCTACACAATCCAAGTTATATTAAATTTGTAAATTTGAATCTTGTATACTTGCCTCATTTCCGGCATTTCGACCTTATCAATTCCTGGTCCAGGAAAGAGGTCAGGTGAGCCAGGGCACTGGTTGCTCCTGAACATCTCCTTATTTTAAGCACACCACATCCAGATCTTACAAATAGAAAAATCTAGTCTACTCGTCAGCTTTTAGAGCCAAGATTAAATCATTTATTTATAACAGCTTTTCTTTTAACCATTTATTTAAACTCTTTTAAAATTAGTTTTAAAACTTCCAAATCATCTTTAAAACACTTAATTATTTATTTGAAGATGTTCCTAAAAGATTCGGGAAAGAATAATTAAGTTAAAACAGTTGTTTGCAAAAGTTACTGGAAAGTGCTGCGAAAAAATGCTGCAAATAATGTTTTTAAGGCTTCTTTGATCAAAACAACTTTTCTATCAAAAAATGCTGCGAATAATTAATTTAAAACCGTTGTTTGCAAAAGTTACTAGAAATTATAACAAAAATCTCTTTTAATACATTTTGATATATTTATAGAAATTATTTCATATTTTTAAAGAATTAAATATATTCATTTGAAGAATCTATCGCTTTGGATTCCGTACTGCCAAAGTGCGACTATTTTGAAAAATTGTTCTGCGCATATTTTAAAATCTACTAAATGAAATCTCGATCTCTTTTTTTTTGTTTGAAAACTATTATTATAAGAGTTTGAAAAATTCTTATTCCAAAGAATTCTAACTCAAATTCCATCGTATAAATGGATTTAAACTATTACGACGCGAAATCGCGAACTGCCGTTATGCAACGGGTCTATTTTTTGACTCCAATTTTAATTCTATTCAAAACTTCACCAAATTAAGTTTTAGTGATTATAAACCATTTATAAACCAATTTAAAGAGGTTTAATCATCTCGTAATACTTTTATAATTCATTTCGAGAAGTTGTTTCCGTTGTGTAATTTCAATGTATATTAAACGTGAATTGTTTACACATACAAACAACCATATTATTTCATCCAAACTTGATAAACAATCATCAAAACCAAGCATAGCAAAACATATATATCATCATATATAGCATATATAAATAGCATTTTCTCACCATTATTCAAACCCAAAATTCCTACCAACATTCAAACAAATCAACACTTCACTAAACCATTTCTACTTTACTCAGATATCACCTAAACAACTCCGCCTTCCTTTCTAAGTGCTCGGCCATCCACATCTTGCTCTAAGACTCATGGCCTAGCTCCACCTCTTTTACTTAAGAATGCTCACGGCCAAGCCTACATATCCACCATGCAACCGACGACCACTTCCACCTTCACCATTTCTAGCGTCTAAACCTTCCTCCTCCCTCTCCAACCCACGGCCATACCCTCTTTCACCTTCCAAAACTCATGACCATATGGCCATTAAAGGAGAGAAGATAAGAAGTGAGAAGAAGAGAAGAAGTGTGGAAAATATGGTATAGAAATGAAGTGAGAGTGTGTGTATTTATAGGCTAAGTATATACAAAATATCCCACATCACTTCACATTTCTTCCATTATGTGCTCCATCTCCTCCTATCATTTCGGCCGCCAACACCCCATGCCATCATTTCCATCTCCTTCATGCATGTTCATTGACTTTAAGGATGCTTAAGTAGTAAGAAAATGAAAATATCTTAGATATTTTTGTAATACATACATATATAAGTGTATGTTTATATTTGTATGTACATATACATTCATGTATATGTTAGGGTATGTATATGTATGTTTTATATGTGCACATGGCATATAAACAGGGTTGCAACAACTTTGAATAACTTCCGTTCGTTAAATCATTGAAAATCGAGAAGCCAATTCCCGGTCACATTTTCACTTATAAATTAATTTACAAATAAATGTAAACAAAATTCAAAAACTAATTTCCCATCATTATTAACTAATTAAAACGATCTCATTTGAATTATAAAACCATATAAATTAATATCAAATAATTGTTTGCAAAAAGTGATATTATACTGGTAAACCGCTATGAATTTTCTTATACTTTCAAATCAAGTATATATCTTTGTAAAACTATTATAGATGATTTATCATTACTATATCACTAATTAAAATGAATTATTTCTTCATGTAGCATTCATACCAACCAAATCGAAAAAAAATTATGTTCAAAACTGGCCATTTAAAACAATTATTGAATAATTAAAATAATTATTAAATCATGGAATCTCAATTTAAATTCATAAATTAGTTATTAAAAATGACTTGATGATGTCATAAATACATTTTATTTCCAAAAATAAAATAAATAATTCTATTTGACGTTCTAGTTTACATGGATAAATAAGTGTATGTATCCAGTTTCGTTGGCGACTTTTGGCGATTATAGAGTGGTTTATCAATAAAATGATTTTCAGTCATTTAATCGATAATTTTCCAAAGTATATATTTTTGTAAATACTTATTCAAATAAGTTTACTATTCGTATTTATTGTTCAAAACATCACAATTTGTGTTAAAAAATCTTATATTTGAATATTTTAAAAATAAATATAATTTATCAAAGTGATAAATTTGTGGGTCGTTACAAGGCATATCCCCTGTTTTAGTCATTCCTGGTTGATGAGGCTAAAGGCCACGCTTTTCCTTTATATAGCAATCCTACTTGGAATGCTAATACTACCCTTCAAACAACTATGCAATGTCGGCATTCATTCATACAAGTTGTTCAGGATATGAACAAACCAAATGCACTACTTCTACTTCATCCATTTTGGAATCACTCTCAGGATTAGTAGCAAGTAACCCTTGTACTTCAAAGATCTCTGTCTTCAATTCCATCATCCTCAAGATGCCTTCAATTCGAACGCTTATACCAGTTCGCCGTGATTTTCGGGTAATATATATGATCCCGGTCTCTCTAACCCGTCAACGATAGTTTTAAAAATGAGCCAACATTTAATAATCCGTTATATAACTATCAAATAAAAAACAATTCAACCAGAGATTTAACCAAGCATGGTTAAGCACAAAGCAACCGCTAAGCCTCTTTAATTAATCTTTCCATTATAAAAACTACTTTGTAAATACTTTTACAAAGATATATTCACAAGTTTCCTCTACTCCTTTCAATACTTGAAAATATTAATATACTTATCTCAACTGTATAAATGTATTCACAAAAACATTTCACTTTCGAAACTTAGGAAATTTTTTCCATATACTTATATTAACACTATAAGTATAGTCACAAAACGCTACATTTCCAATACTTAGAAAATGTACTCATATACTTATCTCAATGGTATAAGCATATTCACAAATCTTAGGAAAAATTTCATTTCCATAACACACTTAATTTTGGCTAAACCAATGTAATTTAAACCTTTATAAAAATACTTCTCTTTTGGCGAAAGTGAATAGATCGTATAGAAATTGTATCGAATATACTTACCACCACTTCTCGAGTTCAAACAGTACTATCTCTCGATTAACAATGAGATCTGACAAGTTAGAAAACTATCATAGCCTCGATACACATTCTTAATTATCAAGATAGAGATGAGTTTCCATACCTCGGAATTTGGTGTTAAGTATGGAAAGAACATTTTCTGTACCATGGTAAGTTGAAATGATCAGTTATGGAAATTGGGTCTCATTCTTCTTATAAAATACCTTTTATAAAATTCCTTTCTAAAAACTCTTTATATTTACAAACTTCTTTTATAAAATATTATTTCACACATTATAAAATTCCCTTTTTAAATATCCAAACATAATTATAAACCTCCTTTTATAAATCTCCATATTTATTTAATAAACTCCTTTATAAACATCCTTTATATTATTTATAAAACTCTTTTGTAAACTTCTTTTATATAAAATATTATTTAGGGAACTCAATTTATAAATCCCCAAATTTATTTGCAACTCTTTTTATAAAACTCCAAATTCATTTATAAACTCCTTTTATAAATTTCTGAATAAAATTGCAAAATTCCTTTTATAAAACAAAACTCCGAACATAAAACCAAACTCCAATTATAATTATAATACCCTTATACTTTCCATAACACGGCCTTTCATATATTAGAATAAGTTCACAATAGTGATTGATTTCTCCAATTTATCAAATGATAACATTTTCCCCTTTTATTAATTACCATTTAAAAATCTATCCTTTTGTTTATAAAATTCCGCTTATAAATCTCTCCCTTTAATTTATAAAATACCATTTATAAATCTGTTCTTTTATTACAACATTTTTTTAAACTGTTTCCCAAATATTTATACTAAAATATTTCTATCATCTTTTTAAGACAAAAATCACTTAAAAATACACGATAAACACTTTTACTTTCCTTAAAAATAAACATTTATTATTAAGATAACTTTTTTTTTATAGAAATACATACTTTCAAAAATAAAAATTAACCATTTACATATACAAAAATATTAGGAAAGAATAATAAAAGAAACTTAAGTACAAAACTAACTTTTTTCTAGAATAAAATATCATAGAAAAATCCAAAAGGTCGGGTATAAAAATCATTTTTCAAATCGGAAACCATTTCCAAATCAAACATCAATTAATATTATTTTTTCAAAATCATATAACGAGGCTAATAGTTACTATAACACTTAACAAATGTTATTACTACCTTTCTCTAAAGAGGTTAAATTTTTAAACATATGTCGGTGTCACATCCAATATGGACAAACTATCAAATTTCAGCATTTAACAATCTATATAACGAGTATATAACTGAAATAAAATCAACAGGAATATAACTAGAAATTTAAAATCACAATATCGAGAAATCCGGATTTCTCAACTAAATTCCTGCGTTTCCAATTTAAATGTCAATCGCTTTTTCAAAAGTGGATATTTAACCAAATCAACCAATAATTCATCCAAGCACAAACAATAAATTTTATCTACTATATATCATACTGATTATCCAAAAAAGTGAGTTACTATAAGAAAAACACCATTTTACAACGGTGGATTTTCAACGCTTTCGCAAACATTGCAAAAATGTAAGATCTTTAACAACTTATGTTTAAAAAAACGTTGTAGTAAGTTATTCATGGTGACGTTTTTTAGATAATTGTTGTAATATAAATGATTTCAACCATGTTTGTCCAAATTGTTGTTAACGATAATGTAACAATCCTGTTTTTGATTACTGTCGAAATAAAATTTTAAATAGAAATTTTAAATTGAGAATTGAAAAAAATAATAATTACAAAGTCAGTTGTAAATAGCAAAGTTGTGTTATAATTTCTTTGGCCTTCTTCACGTGAGAGAATTGGGTCCATTCAAAAACTTGAACACTTTGCTTTGCTACCATCATTATTTATATACAGCACGTCCTTTCTTTCACTGATGCACGTTTCTCACCTTTAATGCATTTGTACCAAAAGTCTGCCAACACTTCATTCTTTGACTTGTATACACAATTTGGTAAAGAAAAGTATGCCTGCTTCATTCTTTCGTTTTCATTTTTCCAGTAGTTCAGCAAAAATATTAATGGCGGTTCAAAAATTTTCTCCAATTGAATCCTAGTTGCTAACTGGTTCTGAAAAAAATTTAGAGGTGAGTGCAAACTCACGCTTCTAATTAAAACAATGCTGCCTGTTTTTATTGATATGTTGTTTTGTTGTTTTTTTATTGGGTTGAAATTTTTCGTTGTTAAGTTGTTTATATATTTTATGCGTGCACTTGCAATGCACTGGATATAAGAGAAAGTAGCATGCATCAAAACACAGTTGCACCAATGTTTGAAATGTTATCAGCTCACTTTATACGTGCGTGCGTGAAGTTTGTATTGCAAAGAAAAATCAAGTCCTGGCATTTTATTTTTTTGTTACTGCATTACTTGCGTGCTAGAGTATGTGTATCAAAGTAAGCTAAAACCAGGTCATTGTTATTTTTAAGTAATACTTGCGTGCATGAAAGTGTATCGTTGCCAGTTTATTTTATTTTTTTTGTAATTCATTTATGCGCGTGCATATCATACTCGAAATCAAGTTCCAGGCCACCTTCTTTTTTAAATTATACACGTATGTGCATGAGTATAAGTCCAGACAAAAAGATTTTTTCGTGTACGCATGTGTGCGTGAAAATGAAGTATGCATGCAAATCCAGGTCATTTATTTATGTGTATTCATGTAATACACGAAAGCTGGGCCAATCACTTTATTTTTACTTTAGTACATGCGCATATATAGCTTTGCCCAGGAATTTGTTTCATTCTTGCGTGCAAAGTATATATGGCCTGGGCATTTATTTTAACAACTTCATTTTTTTTGTGTGCAAGATGAATAGCACGAAAGTAAGTCCAGGTCTTCTTATTTATTTAATTATTTTGAATGGTGCATGCGTATTGAAGTATATTGTCCAGGCTATCCAATATTTTAAATACTTTATATCGATAGTGCAGTCTGATGTTTAATTTATTTTGAACTGGTGTTTCATTTTGAAACGTATTTTGTTGCCGTTATTTTTATAATGGATTTTTACCCCGGTGTTTACATTTGAAGCATGTTGTTTTGTTGAGATTTTTGACGAATAAAATTACTGTTGTTTTGACTTCAGTAACCGTCAATTTAAAGTGAATTTTTAAGCGGCTATCTTGCAATCAAGAAAACCCGCAACGCTGATTTTATATCCGTTTTTTCGGTGTTTTGTGAAGCGCAATTTCCTTGTCGAAATTGCTATAGATGTTGCTGTTTTAATCACGTGTTTTCAAATCATTTTAAAATATAATTGTTTTCCAAAATTTTTACAGTTTACGCTTTCAAAAGAATGAGGAATCGATTTAAACGCTTCAGCAAAATTAAGGACTATGAACCCTTACTTTTACTGATTCTCTTAATTGCGGACTTGTCCATTTGAGAATGTAAAAATTATTTATATAAAATACACAATTTTGCACTTTCAAGGAAACGATGATGAGATTTAAACGATTTAGCAAAAGTGCGGAATATGGAACCACGCTTTTACTAATTCGGTTAATTCCGGACTCGTTAAGTGAAATAATTGTCGTGGAATTGCTGTTTGAAAATTTTGATGATTTTGTTGGGCTTTCGAGCCACTATACTGGACCTTCGGGTCAATTACCAGTACTAGGCCTTCGGGTCATTTGTTGGACCTTCGGGTCATTCGTTGGGCACCAAATATTATGCTGATAGTACTTGGTAGGCTTCGACCATTTGAGATGCATGTGCGGCGTAGCTTAGACTCGCCATATGCTGGGATTGATCCACTTTTATGCTGATTTTCTAGTTATCTCATTTTGATTTCTAGATTTTTGTGTATTGCTGTTTTGAATTCAATTTTGAATTTGGGAGTTGATTTTGATGGAGTTTAATGAGATTTCTTCATTTAAACTATGTTGATTATTTATGTTGAATAGTCTCATTCGAGATTATGATTAACTTGCTTTAGTGTTGTTTATCCTATACCTATTTCTAAGTTTAAATTAGACTGATCCGTTTATTATTTTCCTTTAAATAATACTCAGGTCAGACCGAGTTATTTCAGGATAATCGCTATCTCTGATTCAGTTGCTGCTTCAGCTTTTGGGATTTCACCTCATCTTTTGTTTAGACTTCGGGGTGTTACTTTTGGGTGTATTGACTGTCATCTCATGTATGTTATGATGACTATGTATATGTACATTTGGTTCATGTGAACCATCGAGTGTTGTAGCATGTATCCAGACTTACCTTCCGCTATGTATGATATTTCTGTTCTGATGTGATTATACTTATCTGTGTTGTTGTTGTTATGAGTTATTCTGAATTTTTCATAAGCCATCGTGGTTTCGTTTTATATTTGGATTGAATGTATATCGCTGGGAGTAATTACACAACTCCTATCGATGTAATCAATACTCGTCTAAGGCATAACTTACGGATGGTCGCTTCTAACAAGCCTTATTCTTCGCAATAGCAGACGTTATTACCTTATAATAACCTTTGTTATTATGAGCATAGAGGTGGGGCGTCACAGATAATATTTGACAATGTTTCTTTTCCGTCAAATCATATTAGTCATTTTTATGACATTTGACTGATGTTGTTCAATTTTAAAATTTAACTACTTTTTTTCATCACTGTAAAAATATTGCATTCAACAATACTTACTACATGTTTTAACAATTGGTTCAATGATAAAATTTGAACACTGTAAATTATACAAAAGAAAAGGTCACAACATTTATATAATGTTACGATAATTCAAAATTAAGACAATTGTTTTCTAAGATTGTTAATAATAGTATGTCTAACAACTTCAAATGAATGTTGTGTTTTGTAATAATAAAAGTGATACTTTGCTCAAGGACTGCTAGCTCAAATGATAGTGGTATGGCGCTATAGGCTGAGATCCTTAAGGTCATGAATTCAAATCTACTAGTGTGAACCCGTGCTTCGCACACGGACTGACGAAAGAAGTAGTATAAAACTAATAACTCAAAATAGCTGGAATGCTTTTGCTGCAACTGATTTATCAATAATTAATATTAGTAAAAATTGAAGAGTAAGGAAAAATTGTAGGCATTTATTGTTTAAAAGCTTAATAAAAAAAGGTCAGTCATTATTTGTACTTTGTTGGCAACCTTTGTCATAATTTTTGTTTTTTAAAAAGTCACACATCATAGTGGGTTAGATAGAAAAAGTTCAGACTAAACAGATACCTAATCTTTCTTAATAATTACAATGGTGGACCTGTATTAGATTACAGTTCTTTTTTATCATAACTTCATTACAGGTATAGAATGAAGTCAATAATTCAAGTGAATAGAGTTGGGAAGTTCGAAGCTACAAAATTATGCTCATCTCATTCTAATTGTGCTGCTGCGTTACTCATAACTAAGCTTGTTCTGTGAGTGTTCTTCTGGTGCTAGAGGTGGTTTTGTGTCCATGGAGTTGTCTTCTTTGCTGTTGTGGCTCTGGAATTCAGTTTCTCCTATCCCATGAAGGTGGTGTCAACATTTTTGTAGTTTTTTAGAAGCTCAGATCTTTATTTGGATGGTGGGGAGTTCGTCAGTATTTCTGTTAGAGTTTGAGCAGTGTTGTTTATTTATGTGCGTGGACTGTTAACATGAGATGTGTTTGGATCTGTGATCTTATTCGTTTTTTTTCAGCTGAGTTAGTGAGGTTGCATGATTTTGTTTGTGCACAGGGTTGCATGCTTTTATTTATGCACGCATCAGAATATTTTTTGTACATAGTTTTTTATGGTTGGTAATAAAGGCTCTGAATCGTTTCAAAAAAAATTACAACGGGATATAATAGCCATGACAGTGGATGCGATCGAGCTCTTCATCGGACCACATTCACTGAATTCTAGCTGCAGTAACCATCCATTTAGCAAGTCTCTCTCGTAATCTTTATGCAACCTACAATATTAATGCAACTGAAAATTTTGAAGCAAATACTATGAGTGAGAGGAAGGATGCATTTAGAATATCAACCACAGGATAAGTGGATACGCACTTCTTGTTGATATCAATACAACTCTAGTATTGCTGCTTTACCACACAATATCAAATTACCTCCTAAAGTAGCAACGCCAATGTTGGTACGTGCATGCATATACAGTTCAGTCTATCAACTTATATCGCCAACAGTCTATCCTCACCCTGAAAGCGATTAGCACACTCAATCGGCAGTTGTCGCTACTGCATACATAGTTCAACCCATAATTTACACTCACTCAACCTGCTTACAAACACATTGTCCAGCCTACTCACACTGGCCTACTTGCAAACTATTGTCCAACCCAAATTCGTACCGCCTGCAAACATACAGAATTTGTAAAACTGCAAGTGTCCATGAAAATTATTGATACTCTTTATTATCTGTTGAAACTAAAACTCCAAAACAACACAAAATATAGAACAGGCAAAGGTCATTCAAATATAAATAGCATAAAAGGAAGATATATATGACATTTATTTCTCTTCGTTGTTGCATAGAAATAACCAATAAATTAGCCAACATAGGGATTCTTATACCATCATGGGCATTGGACAGTTGTGTTAAAAAAGGACAAAAACAGCTGGCATAAAATCGCCTTTTCCATAGTATCTACCATAACATATAACTTACGAAACTTTGAAGAATATTTGCTATGACAATGAAGCATCTAAATATTGAATAATTAATTTCTACCATTCTTGGTGTTTAACGATGTAGCATTTCACTTTTGAATAATTGATTTCACCCTTTCTAGAAGTTCATTTAAACAGACCATGTAGATAATAGATATACATGTTGGACAAATATTTGCTCCAGTACATCCTTTTGCATGCCTCATAAACTCATCAATCAACTGATACTTCTTAAAATTCATTAATATTTATCATGGATGATACATATACATCCATATCAAACTAATGTCTTCCAACGGATACAATCAACAAATTCATGGTTCATTATTGTGTAGATGTACGTGTGCTTTGATGCATGGATGTGCTAGTGTGTAAATATATTTTACTGTAGGTGTGCATATAGTTACTTCTGCCTCACCTGCTATTTTTTAGAATCAACAGTTGAACTTTTGTGCAAGTCTAATATACATGTGCGTTTGTGGACGTGCATATAAAAAGAAAATTTGCTTATATGTGTGCTTCAATGCATTTTTCCATAACAAATAGATTATTTTTTCAAATAAAAGGCAGTATGCCTACTCAAAAGTTGTTTCTTCTCCAGCAAATTGCCCAGTTGGCCAATTTGCACAAAAATTGGATTACTCTACTATATTCATCATTTGTCACTGATGCATCTGCACTAAATCATTTATGCATTCAAATACAGCCAAAATAACAATGTCTTTATAATGTGAAATTGCCATAAATTTTACCAAAATCGGTTACGGTATTTGTGTTAAAAGTTATTTATTAATATATTGTTTGATTTTTATCAGGTTATCCCAATGTGAAATTCATTGTCAATTGATGAATGTGTAAAGGACATACTGACACAATTTTGAGGGAAAAATTAGTAAACTTAGACGCCTAATAGACCGTGCACTCATGGATTAAAACATTAGTCCAAAATAGATCTTAAAATTAAACATTGGTAACATTTTTATAAGACAGTCAGGGTGACCATGAAACATTATATTTACTCCCAGTTTCCATCTAATATGTATAGCTTTAAATTTAGCACATGTTCGAAAATTATCTCATCCAAGAAATACCAAGAGCCTTTAGACTTCCTTCAAACCTAAACATGTTATTACAAACAGAACCAAATATTTAGAATGACACAATAATGAAAAACTTAAATTTATAATGAATTAAAGTCAAAGATTGAAATTACACGTTGATAAATATATAAGCAACATGCCAAATGTCAGTATTCAAATTCATAAACTTGATCCACAATGGGAAATAATGAAAACACTCTGTCCAAATATCACACCCATGGTTTAGTTCAGCACATCAATCTAAAAAAGCACGACCATAGTAATCAAAATGGTAACCAATAACAAAGGAGTAACATCATACCAGTTTACATCCAAATAACCTATTCAATTGTACATGCAGAATCCAATATTCTTCTACTTTGCATCCTTATATCTTAGATTGATCCGAGTCAGAAAGCATTTGAAGACTATATTGCATTGATTGTCAATTATTTTAGCAAATACAGCTTTGTAATTTACTTCATATGTTCAGTGATTGATGCCTGAAAGCCTTCCCACCGTCATGGTAAAGCTGATCAGAATTGTGCTGCAAGTATAACTATAAATGCATTAATTTTCATGCAATTAGCAAATATTATAGTCCATTCAATAATGATTAGATAAAAGCTAACCCAGCAAAAAAAAGTGTTGTTGTGTACGTTTTCGTAGAGAGAAGCTTTAGACATTCTCTTTCTAATATTGACATGCATGCGAAAAAGGAGAATGGACTGCCATATTTACCTTTTCTATTACACTAATATAACTTCTTTTTATTTGTAGCTATCGCCAGTAATACCTTTTAAACAAAATACTCTACACAGCTAAAGATCAGTCTAGAAGGTTGGAATGGATGAACTCTTGTAGAAAAATTAAAAAAAATCCTAGCAATTCAAGGCGGGGAAATACTTAAATATAATATTCATAATTTCATTTGACATGAACAATAAAACTTGTATATCGAGAGAGAGAAAATCACTGTGATGAAAACCTTGAACTTACTGTAGCAGTATGACAACTAACAACTATTCTCAATTACGATATGTGTTGACCAAGTGCTAAGATGAAATGAAACTCATTTTTTCATAAGTTTATGCCATTGGAAATTAGCGTTCCATGTCTAAAGTGCACAAATCAGTAGCATAGTATTTAAACGGGCAAGTAGAATTTAAGACCATGTTCTCCTCTTCAAAATGACTATCATCAATAATAAAAAATAAAAGAGGAAAAGAGAGTGTGATTGATGGCAAAACTATTTTATGAAACAACAAAGCTGAAGAATCAATTTCCAATTAAAATAATAATAGATTTGATTTACTTATTTTTACAATTGCTAACATAATTTCCATCAATTAATTAATTACAGCACTTAATAGAGCTATTTAAAAAATCATGAAATAATTAAAGAATGAAAGTTACTTAACAAAAATGGATTTAAGGTAAAAATATATTTCATACAAATCATTCAGCCAATTAATATTGGCGAAATTAAAGAAATAACATTAAATCATATTGTCATAACTGATAGTTACATAAATAAATAAATAAAGTGATATTACGATGAACCCTAAGAGCAAAGAAAAAGACTCAAACTTGTGTAATAAATGATAATCTTTTGTTTTAGAAACAAAATAAGATACAATTTGAGAAGGGATATAACATGTTTGGTTTCATTTTGTGTTTTGTGTTTTGCATTTTCAACATTCATAACAAAATATGAGGATAACGGAAAAGAAATATAAAATTTTAGACTATTCCGACGACGATGGAGGAACGACGGAGGGGATGGATGGACGGCAAAGGAGATGCATTGTTTTCCATTCTTTTGTTATTTCTCAAAACACAAAAAATAACATAAATTTGTTTTCTATTTTATATGTTAGCTTCATTTTCCAAATCGATTGTTTTCCAAAAACAATGCATCGTTTGCACGTTTTCAGGATAAAAACACAAAACTAAAAATGACAAACCAAATAGGGCCTAAATGTAAAAGAATTTTGAATTTTTATATCGCAGTGAAGAATTAAGAATGGACATCGCATTAAATAATGGACTTCACATTGCAGAGAAAAAAATCAATAAAAAAGTTATAGCATTTATAGTTTGTGGTGAAGGAAGAATCAATCTATAGTTAAGGTTATACTAAATTTAATTTATTTATTTCTGAAATTGTTAACAAATGTTCAATAAATCAAATGATTATAATGCTTAAATAATGGTATGGAAGATCATGAAATAGTAAAAGAGAGAGGGGTGTAGAGAGAAATAGATAGAGAGAGAAGGAGAAGAAAGTTAATTAGTGTGGACTTCATGTACTATTATACACACACATATCATACAATTCATTTCGACCTACTAATATTTGCTAAACCAAAGGACAACACAAAATTATTTCATTATTACTGATAACTATATAAATAAAGAAACTAATATTTGAGATGAATTATAAAAATAAACATAATGATATAAAACCTACAGTAAATGGTGATCTCCATGTATAGAAAGAAAATCAAAAAATAAATCCAATACAATTGAAGAAACACTAATGCCAATCACTTTTGCTTAATTCTTGGTGGATACGAAATAAAGAATTGACATCACAATGACTATCGTGTAATATTTACTACGAAACAAACCATTAAATAAATTATATTAGCCACAACAAATCTCAGTCTAGCATGAAAATACATTACCAAATTTTTTTTCTTCAACCAATAGCCATGATTAATTTAGTATGTTTACAAATATTATGGCAACATCCACTTTGAATTATGTTATAGGTATCTTAAGCATCAACCAAAGTTTAATGAAATAAATTTGAAACCACATTATACATGTCAAAAATGTTATATTTCCCATCACTAAGAATATAGTTTTCTATTTTTAATTGGGGTTAGTGTAGAAATATTAGAGAGAGAGCACGATTCACATTGAATATACTAATTAAAATGTTGAAACATGTTTTAAATAGTTCTACTTATAAAGAAAAGGCATAAGGAAAACATATTTAATTCCAAAGGATATGATAAATTATCCATTATAGCAGGTATAAATATAAGCACATTTCCATTTCTAATGGTAACCAACAATTGTTGGTACAAAAAGGCTTGGTCTACAGATCATGTGACTGGGATAAGCGTGTTTACCTCAAAGGTGAAATTAATAAAAAGAGAAATATTTTGTATTTCCACTATTACTCTATTAAAATTACCATATTGACTACAACATACGTGTAGGTCATATATTGCTGCATGCATTAATGCATATATTTGAAAGCAGGCTGGTTGGAAAAGAGATTTGGTAAGTCTGCTACATTATTTTCAAACATTTGTATTATATTAATCATGGCTGGAAAAGATTCATTTTTTTAACAAAAGAATTGATTTCAGAAAAGGTTATAAATGAGATTGAACTTATAGATGATTTCTGATGATGCAGACCCAAACACACTATATTATATATTTATATCTTAAACTAATAGTTAGAGTTGATAATTCAGTTACTTTTCTACTGTGAAAACAAACTTTTGTGCACAATTAAACTGCAACCACATAATTGTAGGCAGAAAAAAAACCGAAAATAAATAAATCACCATCAATGCCCGGCAATGAATTAATCTTAATATCCACTATAATAATTATCATTAGTCAGTAGCTATAGTTGAACCACATAAATGGTAGGTTTTGTTTCTTCAAGTTTTTTTGTGAATGGTTGAAGGAAATAGATAAATATAAAAGATGGCTGATTTATATAGTTTAGTCCCCAAACAAAAAATTGAGTATAATAGAGTAGTGATGAAAACTTTCAAGTTGATTATACAATTGCCATCAAAAAGAATAACCAAATAAAAATATACATTATATTTTGAGTAAAATAGTTTGGAGTAGATTTTCAATCACATATCGAAGAAGCAATCATAAAAATTAGCTTATATGTGAGGAAACAAAAACAAATCACCTACAAAAAATAATATTATAAAAGGTTTGGTGGTTAGTTTGGTTGAAGGAAAGTTTTTTATAACTTTAAAATTTTATTTACTATACTAATATGCACATAAGGTATTCAACGCTCATTAGAAATTAATAACAATTACCTTCCAAACAGGGTTGACTGTACAAATGCTTGTTGTCCGAACCTTTCTTCCATTGTCAATTACCTGATTTTAAAATTAGAAATCCAGTTATCATTGCAAAGAGCATAAAATTATAAATTATAAAGTATAAATTGATGGTATTGGTTTGAAACATTTAAATATTCAGTAGCCGTATCAAACGATCAAGTATATGTGTATGCATCTAGATCCATTTCAATAGAGTAACTCAATAACTACAACAAAAATAAAACAAAAGAAAGATTCCTGGTCATACAAACTATCAGCAATAAATGAAACAACATTTATATTTACCCATGATCTGATTATTAAAGTAATAAAACGTTAATGAAACAATTTGGTACATATGAACAGCAATCGAAAATAGAAGAGTAACTGCAGCCAAACAAAGCAGCAACGAAACAGCCAAACGAATAGAGAGAATAGCAAAGAAAACCTTATCGAAATAGTAACGAAACAATTCGGTACATATGAACAACAATCGAAAAGAAAACAGCATATTCATCTAAATGAAACAGCAATGAAATAGCCAAACGAATAGAGAGAAAAGCAATGAAAAAGCAACAGAGTACCTAAAACGGAATGCACCTAAAATGCAATAGATCAAAAGCTTAAGATCTTAATGTCAATTGTAATCAATAGGAAGAAAAGCCTAGTAGGATTTGGCAGTACGGTTGGACGAATAGGAAATCAAAAAAATGTCGCATAATTAGGGGTTAATGCTTACCTTAACCGGACGGTGAAGCAAGGAAGAAGACAGAAATGGGAAAAGAATAGGCGAATAGCTCGTATAGAGCGTGAAGGAGGGGGCGGTCTTTGATTTGTGCGACCGTCCGTCTTTGCTGGCTCCATTAATTTAGAAGGTAGGTTCAGTTAGAATGTTAGGGGATTTAACGTCAAACATCAAAAAGGCCACATTTATTCCTAGTTATTACGAAGACTCAAGTTTGCAAACGTGGAAGTTTTTGTAATGGCTAAAAGGCAAAAAGTGCCTCAAATGCCTGAGATGATTAAAGCTGAGAATCAATAGGGTGAGGGGAAAAAGTTAGCACATATTGTGTTTTATATATAATAGAACAGATATGTAACTGTATCAATTTTTTTCTTTCCTACTACCAGATTATGCAAAGTTTTATGCAAGATTAATAGAAGTTTTAGAATACATAGCTAGGTAGAAAAAAATTACTTAGTGATTACATTTGATCAAAATCAATGAAAATTTTGTGATATGTGTCTATTATTAAACATCCATGACGGAAGAAGGAATCATTCGGCTATAATATCTTCAATATCACACACATAAATGAATTTAAATTCATGAATTGTATGATATAGTAGCAAGTAAATTTGGGTATTATAAGCAAGTATTATGGTTTTTCTCATAAACTATTACCTTACCAGGTTCATCCTTAACTACTTTAGCCACATCATCCTTTTATTTAAAACCACATTTATTGTCATTTTTGAAAAACCATAAATTACCTTTTCATGTTCATTTAGGATTGTTTAGCCACATCACCTTTTTATTCGAGAAGCTCATCTAATGTTGGCCACGCACTTGAATCACTATAATACAAAAGTATAATGCAAATATGTATAATAAGCATCAAAGATAACTACATCAATATAAGCATAGTGCTTTACCCACCAAAACATATGTTTGGATTCAATCATGTGAACTCTAAACTCTGAAGCTCATAGAATCCATCACTAATTTTCTATTTGGTACTAAACTGTAAGAAATAAGGTGGAAAAAATTCAACATTAGCATAATACAAAAACAAAAAATTACGAAAAAAACATTTTGAATTATGGCAGCCTATAAATATCCTTCTATAACCAAGTCCAATTATCTAAATTTAATCCTCCACCACCACAATTCCCACTGAAATTTTTTTTATAGCAACCACATAGTCTGTAATGAGCCAGGCAGTCTAATACAAAACTCACATCAAATAATGTTGATTTGCTTCAAAATGCACGAAAAGTGTAACTTTCTTTAATTTTATGTGCAAGAATGCTTCGATTTTACAATTATTATCCTTCCATCAATATAATTTATTTATGAATGATGTAAAGATATCAAGTACTGATTAAAATATAGATCCAATACTTTATCCTAACTATTATTATTTTCTGGGTTGACCTATTTGGTTGTATATCCATTGATCCGATCAATAATGTAACATAGTTAAAACAACTATTGCATATTTATATATTTCATACAGAAAGTAGTGAACCATGTGTAAATAAATATTTCTTTTTCATAGTGATGAAGTTGTCTACCAAGTTGATATTGACAATATCAAGTGAAAATACAATCTATTTGTCACCGAGGTATCCCATCAAACCGTTGACCATTCTAATTATTTTTTCACAAATAAGTGGTCATTATCAAATATAAACATGAATTTATAGTGAAATGAACCTACTTTAATCAATTTATCCCTTATCCTATGAATTCGATCTTATGAAATTAGTGCAAACAAATGTTTAAAGTACTTGTCCATGTATTCAAATTATAAATTTATCAAATAAAGTGATAAAGTTTAAAGTTTTACAGTAAGAAACAGAAATACTAATACGAATACTAATTAAAATTTAATAAATATTCAGTAGAAGGATTATTATTTACATACGAACACAACTGTTCCTAATTGTTCCGGACAATAACAAAGTGTTATATACCACACTTTTCTTCCTAATATTGCATACTTTTACCGATTTTTATTTATAGTTTTGCTAAGCGAATTCCCTAAGTGACTTTTTGTCAATAATATATTACTAACTAATAGTATGAAGAACTCAGATGGCCATGCAATAAAAATTTGGGTAAAAAAGAGGATATAGCATTCAAAATTATGAAAGGAGAATTTTTTTTCCTATAACCATTGTGTTAAAACTTAATAGTACAGATGCAGGCATGGCATGATGCCATAATGTATAGTCCCACTTGAATAGCAAATCGATCCATAAAATAAATTTATTCCTCAAAACCATAATGATGTTGTTAGGGTTAATCATCGAAATGTAATATTCAACCCTACAATGATTAAAAAAAATAAACTTTTGTATATATTAGAAAAATTACTACATGAATAGCATTCGCCATAAATGATAAAGTATTACTCCTGCATTAGAACTAACAATGGAGATTTAAATGGTACGAAAGCAAGGCAGTGACTTACTCCTCGACATTTCTAGATTACATCACAAACAAAAGGCTAAAAAAACCAAAACAAAACCCACCCAAGCAGAAACAGTAAAGCAACACCAACAAAATGGATGTACGAATAGAAATAAGATTTTTACCTCAAAAAGCTAAAAAAGGCTGAGCCGTGCCAAATTGATGAACTAAACCACAGGTGGCCTGAAGGAATCACTCCGAGCTAGGTCAAGATAGGTGTCAAAACATAGGGGTGGGAAAAGGTCGGAAACTGTCGACTCTGCCGCGGTGCCGGAGAACCCTGAATGTGGCGATCAGCGTCCATGGTTTTCCTATACAATATC
The DNA here is from genome assembly GCA_030737815.1 of Allium fistulosum. Taxonomy (NCBI): domain Eukaryota; kingdom Viridiplantae; phylum Streptophyta; class Magnoliopsida; order Asparagales; family Amaryllidaceae; genus Allium; species Allium fistulosum. The sequence continues at coordinate 768,932,288 of CM060905.1, read as the reverse complement.
GTAACCAGCTTAAACGAACTGAAGAAACCCTCCAATTGATGACTATTGAATCGGAAAGATAATGACCGCTGCCTCTATAGACTCAATTGAATTTAGGGTTAAAGGAAGAAAAGGTCGAGACGGCGTGATGGAAGAAGAAGAAAATCCGAATTGATGGGAGAGGTAACCCTTTTTCCCTGTACGGGAAAGGAGAACGAAGCAGTATAAAGCACGATGGTTATTTCACAAAAAATTAAAGGGGATTCAGTGTTAACTCGGAGACTGTTTAGTTGCCAAATTTCAAGGGGGCCGTATGAGCTTGAAATTTAACTCACTAATAATAATAAAGTATAGATGACCTCTGAAACATTTGTTTAGAGCGTCATATCACTTGACACTTGAATCAATGGTCCTTGACCTTCAAATGATTGTTGTTAGTTCCAGTTACTAACACATGAACAACAACTAGATGACCAAATGAAATTACCATTAATGCCAACTTCAAATAAGCATTGAAACTTGAATTCAACTGTTTTTTAAAGTACATCACTAGGAAATAATAATGCAAAAAACTTAAGTACAGAAGCTAAAGGTGGACAGATCGAATCTCGTTGGCATCAATTAACCATGGTTGAGAAAAAGCTATCTTTCTGTGATGATGTAAAATGAAATTCTTCGAAGACAAAAGATATAAAATAAGATAGCCTCGTTGATATATCTTGTTATTTAAATCCATCCAGAAATATGCCACTGCCTCTAATTCAAAACGTAAGAGGTATGACGTTTAGATTGAGGTTGTAGAGGCCATGAGTTCCTTTGGGACATCGATTTTAGTACCCTGCTTGAATAAAGCACCGCTCATATTTTAAAAAAAAATCCTACAATATTTCGAAACGAAAATATTCAAAGTCCCAAAATATTTTGTGAAACTAAAAAAGAAGATCATTGGAACAATTAAAAAACCAAGGCCCCGTTTGGTTTGTCATTTTTAGTTTTGTGTTTTTGTCTAAAAACCGTACACTCGACACATGTATTTTTGAAAAACAACCAATTCAGAAAATGACGCTAACATATATAAAATAGAAAATAAATTTATTTTATTTTTCGTGTTTTGAGAAATAACAAAAGAACGAAAAACAATCCATCTCCTCCGCCGTTGCTCTCTCCCCTCAGTTATCCCTCCACCGTCGTCGTAATAGCCTAAATTTTAAACTTTTCTTCTGCTATCATCATATTTTGTCATGAAAGTTGAAAACGCAAAACACAACACATAAAATGAAACCAAACATGGCCCAAGCTTCTATTAAGAATTGAAATTACTTAAATAACAAATTTTGTAAATGACATTAATACATGACTAGTGTGTAACACGTGCATTGCACACGGTATGTGATCGAAAAACAATTATATAAATATTTTTGAAGAATATGATTTATTATGCAATATGTGGTGAATTTGCTAGGATAAATGAGTTATAAATTGAACTTCGTATATATCTAGATGTACACTTATTGTTATAAGGTTTACTTACTTCTAAATATAATCAAATTATCATTTTTATAGATGAAAATGAGTTATATATAGCATTATTATTTTTTAGGGTTCAACGTTTGTTAAGAAAATAAACGGAAATTAGTATTTTTGATCAATTTCGAAATTAATATTTTTTATAAAATTTTCTGGATAAATATTCATGTACGTAGATTTTGAAATTGACATTAAGCTTTTGATATATTTGACTAAAAGATAAACAATATATAGATTGAATTTCAAATATTACTTAAGAATTCGCGAAAATACCTAAAAATGGAAGTGTAATGTTAATGAATCTACATAATATGCATTTAAAGTTTTTATAGAATATTTTTATCAAAATAAGTATATAATATTATCGATGTGATAAAAATAATATTTATTTAACTGATAAAAGAAATATTAAGTGAAAATAAAACCTATAACGTTACAAAATCACATTGTCATTCAATTATAAAAAAATGATATTTAATCCAATGTTCAATAACTTTTACTTACAATAAAATTTTCAAAAAATATTTAACATTCACCTTTAAAAGGTAATAAAACACAAAAGAAAAAAAAATTAATCAAAATATAGTATAATATTTACCCATTGATTATCGTAAATTACGGATATAAACAGTCAAAATGTAATTTTTTTTTACAGAAACATTCTAACTGAAATTTTTTATTTTCAGCATCATAAATTATAAACATTCACAACTTATCATTTATTATAATGTCATTCTTCTCAAAAATAAATTTTATTACTGACCAAGAATCCGCTTGACATACCAAATTTGAAAAGGAAAAATGTTATACGAGCGTTACGGCACGCGCTTCGCGCGTGATGATGGCATGTGCTTCGTGCATGAATTGTTCTTCTATAATTTATATATGATTAACACATTCAAGAGAAAATGATTTATAAAAATATTTAGCCATGTTTTTACGTTGAAATCATGTGTAGTTAAAGTTTTATTTCTAAGTTGCAACATTTAATTTTTTGTTAGTTTGAATTTTATTTATATTATTAGTTAATAAACAACAAATTTGTAAATGATGTTTATTTGCTTAAATGACGTTTATTTGTACTTAGATCCTATTTTTAAGCGTAGAGGGACATTTTGAGTTTGTAAAGAAATTTAACCGTTTTAACTTAGTTTTAATAGTTACAGTCTAGCCTAGAAATAATAGGTTAAAAATAGTAGGAATAACATCGGCATTTGATTAGGATTTTGCCGATTCTTTTCACGTACTTGTAGGTAGAATAATATATAATAATTAAATTATATATGAGTAAAGGGTATTTTGGTAAGTTCACGGTCGGACCAAAAGATTGCGTTTCTATTCCAAATATTAATAAAGATATGTTTGTAATGATATAGTAATTTTAGAAAGGAAAGTTATTTATATATTTGCTTGCAATGAAATACCAACTTTAGAAAGAAAAAAATTATGTATATATTTATTTGTATTGAAAATACTAATTTTAGAAAGAATTTTTTTTATGAACTTGAATATAGAATAATGGAATGATATTTAATAAAACTTGGTATATAATTGTAAAAATTTAGAATCGCATGGACTTGAATGAAAAAAAAAGTTTTGCCATTTTTGTCAATAGGAATGTGCTATACACATTGAATTGTCATTTTTTATGATTTGATAGATCAATTAAAAAATATTTGTTAATTGGATTTATTTAAAACATTTAAATTTAAGATCACTTAATTAATTCAAATATGATATGGACTTGAATTTAAAACAATATAAAAAAACCTCAGGAGAAACCCATAAATAATTGTAAAAACCATTAAAACGCTTATATTTAAATGTAAAATGACAGAGGAAAAAATTAGTAGAAAATTGTTATAATTTGTATATAATCACATAAATTTAAACTATATGGAATTGAATGAAAAATTAGTTTTATCATTTTCGTCAATATGAATATGGAACACACGTTGAATTGTCATTTTTTAAAGAATTTTTTAAATCAATTAGTGAATATTTGTTAATTGTATTTATTTAAATAGTTTATTTTAATATCATCTGATTAATTTTAAAACATGGACTTAGATGTAAAATAATAGAAGAAGAGGAATCTATAAATAATTGAAAAAAATATTGAATGTTTATATCTAAATATAAAAAGTTAGAAAAGAGAAGTGGTGAAAATATTGTAATAATTATAATAGTAATAAATTGAAGAGATTTGAACATAAGATATCTATAATAATTAACATAAGATGTAAGGAGCATAGAAGGACTCCTTAGAATCAATAAAAGAATATTAAATTCTCATGCTATAGTATTATTTAATTGGTAATGATAATTTATAATAAATATAAAATATAAAACGCTCTTTTATTTTTCTCATTATATTTGGCCGAAAACCCTTCTCCCTTCTCCTCATCTTCCCCACGGCGAGTCAATAACTCGCTGTGCCAAAGAAGAATTCTTTCCCCCCAAATTTTATTAGGCACGTCTCCACGTCACTTCATGATTCTCACTGATAAGCTTTATAAGACTTGAGTCCAATTTCCAGTATAGGGTTCGATTGCTTAGCAATGATTTCTAAGTTCGACTATTAGATCGAGGTAAATCATTGAATTTTTTTAGTTCTATTCATCATTGAAAACTGAAATTTCACAATCATATTGACCTTTCATTATAAATTTCAGAAAATTTCAATAAAATTTAAAACCCACTACTGTAGCAGCCGGTCTTAAGGGATTTTGGATTGTTTTAGGAACTTTGGTTCCATTCAGATGAAGTTTTTAGCTTTTAGCATTGCTGAAACAATTGGCTTTACTTTTTTAATCTCTGATCTAGACCTTTATTTTACGGTTGTTTCATTCATATGCCTGTTGTTTTTGTTCAGGTCAGATGCGAAATCAAGAGAGGCTTCAATTCCAGTGATACGATTAGGGGCACATCTATTCACTGAGGTACAACCATATCACACTTTATTAACCATATTATATCATTGAGAGCTATAACCAGTTCATAAAGGCATCATGTATTATCTTATGTTAAGCGTTTCTTTTTCCATCTATTGGTTGTTCCACTAAAATGGTAGTACTATTTGATGAATTTTAATCTGACATTGATGTTCTCACATCATTGATTTACGTTCGTGCTATTGATATTCAAATTTCATACTATTATGCTGACATAAAAGGCTACTAGACATGCAGCATTGCAACCAAAATATGTGTTAGTCCATCGTGTTAGTAGGCAGTATTCTTCTTTGTGCTAGATTTATGTATTTTTGCAAGCTGTGTCAGTGTGTACCTGACATGCTTTGTAAGATCAACACTATGAAGTGGAGGAAAAATCAACGATTAAACTAACATTTGTTTGTCGGCTATGAAGGCAAGTAGGATTTTTTCTATTATTCTTAAATTTTATTTTAATCAGTTCCGTCCGCTTTCCAAAATATATAACAAATTTTGATCTGTTTCAAAACATAATGCACATAAAGGTCTTTTTTGGAATGATGACGCTGATTTAGGAACTTGTATTTGAAACTTTAAGAATAGGCCAATGCATTTATTTTGATAATTTGCACTTAATACATTCTCAAAGGACCCCAGTGTAAAAGGCAGGGTTTGACAAAATTGCGTTGATGCATTTTCAAACCGCTTCAGTTTAAAAATGATTTGATGCATTTTCTATGTATTTATCAGACTATCGGTTGCCCTTTTCTTTATTTATTCATGGGTTTAGGGTTGGATTCTTACAGTGGTTATTTACTTTATTATTTGTATTCTACCATTGATATGCACATTATTGGAAGGACTTGAACCTGTATGATTTGAAGCTTGTATCTTTAACTCATGACCTACAATAATCATATATTATGATCATCATATCAGTTCACATCAGCGTGCATTAAAATGGGGCGCCCTGAACCTCCATGGAAAATAATAACCATAGCTGAAAAGAAGCTTTCTAAAGGCAAATATCTTGAACTAGCTGGTAGAGTCATAGGCAAGCAATCTCGCTTGTAACAAATTACACGGACTATTATAATGGACTGTTATAATTAGTATGTTTTAAGTTTTAACCTGTGGTGTAAAATGATGATGGTGTTTGGAATTTTGGTCATTTAAATCCTTGCAGTGCTTCATATTGTCAATTTGCTAGAGTTTATTGTCAAATGGGGAACAACATTTTCCACTTGGATTTGCAGCATGTATTTCAACATGCATATGTATTGTTGTCTTCACATATGAAGTTCTTACAATTCTCCTCTTTATACAGATTGATCGCTAAGTATAGACCTATAAATGCCCATATTATCAATTGTCATCCCTTGTCTCAAAACAAATTAAATTAGATGGAGTTTCATGGGGTTTTGAAGTGAATATTAGGCTCATGTTCTTAAAATCAAACTTAATACATGAAAACTCCTCCCTAAAAAAAGATTGTAAATTAGATCCTTAGAATTAAGTTTTTGAATAATTGCATACATTTATGCAATTATTCAGTGAATAATTATGGAAATTTCCGCAAATTTTTAAAAAAAATTCAGAAATGTCCTCAATTTTTTGGTAAATAATTGCAGAAATGTCTGCAATTTTTCAATAAAATTGCGGGAAGTTCCACAATTTTTCAGTGAATAATTGCAGAAATGTCTGCGATTTTTGAATATAATTGCATAAATGTCTGCAATTATTCGCTGAACAATTGCATTAATATATACAATTATTCAATAACTTAATTCTAGGGATTTAATTTCCATAATTTTTTGGGCAATGATGTTTGGTGTATTTTGAAACTTAATAGGGACTTTAACCAAACTGTCCCTTTTTGAAGCTATTTATTTATTTCTTTCTTTTTTAGTGAAGCCTTGAAGTTGTGATATCAATAATTCAAGTATGCTCATCGATTATGTTGTTTTTTATACAATCAATATTGTAGGAAAGGCCACAAATAATTTGTAGAGGTCTATTTCCCATGCTGGCAAATCCTCATCATCCTGTAAATTTGCATGCTTAGTTATCATTATTACCCTTTCAATTAAGCTGTGTTTTGTAGGATAATTTTTTTTTATTCAAATCTCAAACTACAAGCTGCTACCATTTAACAATTAATTAATTTTTCAACATATGCACTATTATTTACATGTGATTATTGCCAGTTGGGCATGATAAATACAAGTTCATCTTTGTGCATTGTACAAACATTTGCATAGCATAACTCATCCTTCCACCACGCTATTTAAAGTTGGATTTATTTAGCCTATATTTTATTACTGCTAGTGACTTTACTATAAATATAAAAATAATTAGTTGGAGTATGCATGCATGCATACACACACATACATGTTAATGACAAAACTGTTATATTTTGATGAAGTTACATTGTAGAGAAGAGGTGTGCTTTTTGGTCATCTTAAAATGCAACATGAGAAAAGTTTTCATTATATTTACTGAACTTAACATCGTTCCCATTTTTATAATTGATTGAACTGTCTGAATCCAAAACTTCTGATACTGTTTCTTTTGCATGCTTCTTCTCAGGTTTCATATAATTTCATCATTACAATTTTATAAATTAAATATATTTTTGTTTGATGAAATGCATTTAATACGGTTATTGTTACCTCTATGTAAGTGTATATATTTTAAGAGAAGATACGAATACTTGTTAAATTCTGCATACTACAACTCTACAATGCAATCTAAAAGTTAGGAAACTTGAAGTGAAGATGAAATTCTAATTTTTAATGTCAAGAAATTTAACCGTAAAGATTAAATTCTAATGTGACATTAAATTCTTTTTTAGGGCTGGAATTTGAAACAATAACGTCATTTAAGTAAACATTCTATCATTTGCACTAAACCTGTTTGTACGTATTTAAAGCATGGCTTAATTGTATATACAAAGTTAATTAATTTATTGCTTTGGTTCATAGTGTTCGATAGAATCATTTTTTTAGCTAGTATCCTTTTATATATCTCTCTATATATGTCATAGGTTTGTTATATGTCTTTAATGTTTTCCTCTATGTTTTATAAGTGCGATTTTCGCAAGTCTTATATAGTTTACTTGTGTTGATGTAAACAGATTTTGAGTTTTTGCCAAGACATTGGGTTTTTAAGAGCCAAAGAACTAGTAAAATGATTGAACAGATGGACTTGAATGCTTGGTGAGCTTTTTTTCTGAATCCTTGTAGTATTTATAATAGCAGGTGAGCTTTTTTTCTGAATCCTTGTAGTATTTATCATAAATTCTGAACTGGGATGTTTATATGACCTTTATCGCGAAATTAACACATAAATTACTCAAGTTTGGAAGAGTCTATGCATAACTCTTTAGCGGTATTATATCCATCTTGCCTGTTTATATTTTTGTAAACTATATATGCATGTTTTAATAGCAAGTTTCTGTGAGGTATCTCGATTTCAAAACTTTTATGATTTCTTTACTTGTTTGTTTTCAAGTTCATGTTAAATAAAGAAAGCGTTTTGGAAACGACACGTTTGTCACATTCAATTTCCAATCAACATTAGCATAACTAACGCTTTTGTAAATTTATTAAGGAAAAAATATTGAAATGTAATATGATTGCAATACAAAATACGAAATACTTACCGTGATAAATATGTAGAAATGCATGTTGGTTTAAGAGAGAAAATCTGCACTATTTTTTTTGCTGTTGGCAACGCACTTATCACCTGAGTCAAGTGTTATCCGTAAATACACAAAAGTGTAACGAATCAGATAGTAACTTCAATAACGTTACTTATCCCTTTATAAGATTTGTCACAGCAGAAAGGCGTTACTAATTGTAAGCAATAGCAACGGAAAAAAGCGTGACAAGGAGTATAAAATATTACGACAGTACAGAACCGTTACAAACGATATTTGTATGAAATACCTAAATGTCCGGGTGCAGATAATATCTGTTTTCTTGAAACAATATTGCCCCCTTATACGCACCAAAGGATACGAGCAACTTGTCTCCCAGGATGAAACGGACCGGCTCCGATTGCTGTGCGGGCAGACGGAAGGACGACGAACTGAAGAAATTATATATCTATGAACAGAGTTCTGGGAAGAGGGAAGAAGAAGCAATTTTCTATTTTTTTTAAGATCTGTGTTGCGGGCCCCTATATATAGGCGGGAGGAGGCGCCTATTCAGAGAGGTCGTGACTGTTCGAAAGGTTGCGACCCTTTAACGGACAGATGTACGCGTACAGTCGCAACGGTCCAATTTCGAAGTTCAAAATTAGCCGTTAAGCGCAACAAGCCCAAGTGGCAGACGTAGGCCCATCTAATCATGAGACCCCAAGAGCCCCAAGGCCCAAGGCCCAATCTTTGACATTTTAATATAATATGAAGGCCCAAAGCCCACATGCCCAATGCCTTCCCCACATCTCAAGTCTTCATGTCTTCTTCTTTTCCTTTTGCAACAACATGTTAAGAGATAGTTTATATAGTGGTATTGGAACAAATATTCCACAATGTGGGACTTTGTTCCAATATACACAATACCAAACACTTATTTCATCTTCACTAACAAATGCACTCATTCATTTTTGTTCAACAATCTCCCACATGAATGAGTAGTTGTTCATAGTTTTATGAGACATTTATCGTATCAGTTTAAAGTAGCACAAGGGCCTTGAACTTTCCTAGTGGTTACCTATTTGAATCACAGGCAAATCAGTAGACTTAGAAGGTCCATGAACTGTAAGCCGTTTGTGTAATTCTAAAACAGATAGCACGAGATAAATGTTTCTTATAATCCTTCGTTCTTTGTTTGTGTTCATTTTTGCTTTGAACACCTGCCTGGTCTCATAAATGCTTAGAGAATTAGGCCTATAATCCTCTTTGAAGCGGCGCCTTCGCACTTACGTAGGTGATTCTGTAAAGGGTATTCACAATTCCTCAAGTACAGACATCATTAAAAGTATCAATACGTATCCTATTTTCCAACAAATAATGCACTGACTTATCATAGGAATGGTTTGAGTGTAACAGTGCTTTCAAGTTTCTCTTAAACTTAGTTGTCCCTTTGAACCTAGATCTTGGGATCTCCAGTCAACTAGGTGGGGTTTCCATTTTAGAAAAACTTTTATTCTATGGGCCTTAACCCCATTCCCATCGATAAGGTTTGAACTTTCTCTCTTGGCAAGCCTTTTGTTAGTGGATCCGCTATGTTATCTTTAGACCTTATGTAGTCTATAGTGATAACTCCATTAGAGAGAAGTTGTCTTATTGTCTTATGTCTACGACGAATATGCCTAGATTTACCATTGTATAATGTACTATTAGCTCTTCCAATAGCTGATTGACTATCACAATGTATACATATTGGAGGCACAGGTTTGCTCCAATTTGGAATATCTTCCACGAAACTTTGAAGTCAGTCTGCTTCTTCTACAGTCTTATCTAGTGCAATAAACTCTGATTCCATCGTAGATCTAGCTATACAAGTCTGTTTGGATGATTTCCATGATATTGCTCCATTTCCTAATGTGAACACATATCCGCTTGTAGACTTTATATCATGTGATCCAGTTATCCAATTGGCATCACTGTATCCTTCCACTGTTGAAGGATAGTTTGTATAGTGTAGACCATAGTTCTGCGTATACTTTAGGTATCCTAGAACTCTGATTATCGCTTTCCAATGATGTTTACCAGGATTGCTGGTAAATCTACTCAGCTTACTTACAGCGTATGCGATATCTGGCCTAGTGCAGTTCATAACATACATGATACTTCCTAGTATACGAGAGTATTCAAGCTGGTAGATACCGTCACCAGTGTTCTTTACCCAATTCTGGGTCATATCTACTGGTGTTTTTGCAATAGTAATATTATATTGCTTGAATTTTTCAAGTATCTTGGCGATGTAATGTGATTGAGATAATGCATATCCTTGTGGTGTTCTTAAAATTTTGACACCCAATATCACATCAGCCAGTCCTAGGTCTTTCATATCGAATCTAGAGGATAACATATTCTTTGTAGATGTTATTATGGCCTTGTTATTACCTAGGATCAACAAGTCATCAACATAAAGACAAACGATGACATACTCAATATATGCTTGTTTTATATAGACACATTTATCTGATTCATTTATTGTGAATCCGTTTGATAACATAGTTTCATCAAACTTCTTATGCCATTGTTTTGGAGCTTGTTTAAGGCCATAAAGCGATTTTACTAATTTGCACACTTTATTCTCATTTCCAAAGCTCATAAACCCTTCGGGTTGCTTCATATATATTTCTTCCTCTAGTTCACCATTCAAAAATGCGGTTTTAACATCCATTTGATGTATTTCTAAATCAAGTATGGATGCAATTGCAATAAGCATCCTTATCGATGTTATCCTTGTTACTGGAGAATATGTATCAAAATAGTCCAGATCTTCCTTTTGTCTAAATCCTTGGACTACAAGACGAGCTTTGTACTTGTCTATTGAACCATCAGGTTTCAATTTCTTTTTGAATATCCATTTATTACCTAAGGTTTTGCATCCTTGAGGTAAATCAACTAGCTCCCATGTGTGGTTAGCCATGATGGATTCTATCTCACTATTAATGGCCTCTTTCCAGTAAGGGGCATCGCTGGAGGACATAGCTTGTTTGTAGGTTAATGGATCATCTTCTAACATAAATGTGTAGAAATCTGGTCCAAAAGTTCTTGAGGTCCTTGACCTCTTGCTCCTTCTTGGTTCCTCCACTTGTTGATCAGCATTATCTTGCCGAAGGTTATTTTGTTCAGTATTCTCAAGAGAATCATTGATTTCATCTTCCTTTGCTCTCTTCTGAACACAATTGTCAGTACCCTGTTTTAAAGGGAATATATGTTCGAAAAATCTTGCATTTCTCGACTCGATGATGGTATTTTCATGAATATCATCAATTTCAGATTTGTGTACTAGAAATCGATAAGCAGCACTGTTTTGTGCATATCCAATGAATACACAATCGATTGTTTTTGGTCCAATTTTGACTTTCTTTGGTTTAGGTATCTCTACTTTGGCCAGACACCCCCACACTTTTAAGTATTTGTAGGATGGCGGTCTATTTTTCCAAAGTTCATGAGGAGACTTAGATGTTTTCTTTCGTGGTATTTTATTTAAAATATGATTTGCCGAAAGAATAGCTTCTCCCCAAAAATTATCTGGTAAGCCAGAACTGATTAGTAAAGCATTCATCATTTCTTTAAGAGTTCTATTTTTCCGTTCGGCTATACCGTTGGATTGAGGTGAATATGGTGCTGTAGTTTGGTGTATAATACCATGTTCAGCGCAGAATTCTTCAAAAGGAAATTCATATTCTCCTCCTCTATCACTTCTTAAAGCTTTAATTTTTCTATTGAGTTGATTCTCAACTTCGGCTTTATACTGTTTAAACATGTCGAATGCTTCATCCTTGCTTCTAAGGAGATACACATAACAATATCTAGTACAATCATCAATGAATGTAATGAAATACATTTTTCCACCTCTAGTTTGACACATTTTCAAGTCACATACATCAGTGTGTATAAGGTCTAGAGGTTCAGTTTCTCGTTCAACATGATGAAACGAGGTACTTGTCAATTTTGCTTCTGCACAAATTTGACATTTATAATTGGAGTCTATATCACATTTTGGTATAAATTCTAGATTAATCATTTTTCGCAGTGTATCAAAATTCACATGCTCTAATCTAGAATGTCATATATTAGAGGAGTCAACAATATAAGCAGAAGATTCACTTTTATTCATATCATTGTTTGGTACAATAGTGGTTACATTTGCTTTGAATAAACCATCACACACATATCCTCTTCCTACATACACTCCATTCTTTGATAATACAAACTTATCAGCCACAAAGGTTAATTTAAAACCATGCTTGCTAAGCAAGGACCCTGAAATCAGGTTCTTTCGAATGTCTGGAACATGGAGAACGTCACTTAAGGTAAGTTCCTTTCCAGAGGTTAGTTTCAGCACAACTTTTCCTTTGCCTTCTACCTTTGATGCAGATGAATTGTCCATGAAAAGTTGTTCATCATCAGTTGTAGTTTTATAGGTCGTACACATCCACTTATTAGCACATATGTGTCGAGTGGCTCTTGTGTCTACGAACCATTCCTTTGAGTTACCAACAAGGTTGCATTCTGATATTACTGCACATAAATCCATATCAGAAATGCCATTTGCAACTTCAGCCATATTTGCTTCCAATTTCTTCTTCTTGGGAGCGCGACATTCGGCTGCTTTGTGCCCCTTCTTTCCACAGTTATGACAAGAACCCTGAAATTTCTTTTTCGACTTCTTAGGCGCATTTTCACGTTTTCTCTTGTTAGGGTTATCTGACTCAACAACATTTGCTTTGGCAGCCATATTCGGAGAAATCTTTTTTTCGGAATTCCTATTATCTTCCTCAATCCGCAAACGAACTATGAGTTCTTCCATTGTCATTTCCTTACGCTTGTGCTTAAGATAGTTTTTGAAGTCCTTCCAAGATGGAGGAAGTTTCTCAATGGTTGCGGCGACTTGAAAAGATTCACTCAGTGTCATCCCTTCATCATGTAGTTGACGGATGATTACTTGTAATTCTTGAGTCTGGTTGATCACAGTCTTTGAATCTACCATTTTGAAGTCGAGAAATTTGCCAGCGATGAATTTCTTCATGCCTGCATCTTCAGTTTTGTACTTTCTGTCCAAGACTGTCCAGAGTTCCTTGGACGTTGCAACAGTACAATAAACATTGTAGAGGCTATTATCCAGACCATTCAGAATATAGTTTTTACATATAAAATCTGAATTTTTTCAGACAGTTGCAGCCTCTACTTTGATTGCATCGGGTTCGAGTTCGCCAACTTCAGGAGCATCTTCGGTCGGATATTTGGCGAGCCCTAATGTCGTCAGATAGAACAACATCTTCTGTTGCCAACGCTTGAAATCTGTCCCGTTGAATTTTTCTGGCCTTTCTCCATGAGACATTGCCATAGTTGGAACCAGAGCCGTAGGCTGAGCAGTTGTCATCGTCTGTGTTGGTGCAGCGTTATTGTTGCTATTTTGAGACATTGTCGTCTAAATGCAATACAATATTGTTTCAAGATTGTTATCCGTAAATACACAAAAGTGTAACGAATCATAGTAACTTCAATAACGTTACTTATCCCTTTATAAGATTTGTCAAAGCAGAAAGGCGTTACTAATTGTAAGCAATAGCAACGGAAAAAAGCGTGACAAGGAGTATAAAATATTACGACAGTACAGAACCGTTACAAACGATATTTGTATGAAATACCTAAATGTCCGAGTGCAGATAATATATGTTTCCTTGAAACAATATTGCCCCTTATACGCACCAAAGGATATGAGCAACTTGTCTCCCAGGATGAAACGGACCGGCTCCGATTGCTGTGCGGGCAGATGGAGGGACGACGAACTGAAGGAATTATATATCTATGAACAGAGTTCTGGGAAGAGGGAAGAAGAAGCAATTTTCTATTTTTTTTAAGATCTGTGTTGCGGGCCCCTATATATAGGCGGGAGGAGGCGCCTATTCGGAGAGGTCGTGACTGTTCGAAAGGTTGCGACCCTTTAACGGACAGACGTACGCGCACAGTCGCAACGGTCCAATTTCGAAGTTCAAAATTAGCCGTTAAGCGCAACAAGCCCAAGTGGCAGACGTAGGCCCATCTAATCATGAGACCCCAAGAGCCCCAAGGCCCAAGGCCCAATCTTTGACATTTTAATATAATATGAAGGCCCAAAGCCCACATGCCCAATGCCTTCCCCACATCTCAAGTCTTCATGTCTTCTTCTTTTCCTTTTGCAACAACATGTTAAGAGATAGTTTATATAGTGGTATTGGAACAAATATTCCACAATGTGGGACTTTGTTCCAATATACACAATACCAAACACTTATTTCATCTTCACTAACAAATGCACTCATTCATTTTTGTTCAACAATCTCCCACATGAATGAGTAGTTGTTCATAGTTTTATGAGACATTTATCGTATCAGTTTAAAGTAGCACAAGGGCCTTGAACTTTCCTAGTGGTTACCTATTTGAATCACAGGCAAATCAGTAGACTTAGAAGGTCCATGAACTGTAAGCCGTTTGTGTAATTCTAAAACAGATAGCACGAGATAAATGTTTCTTATAATCCTTCGTTCTTTGTTTGTGTTCATTTTTGCTTTGAACACCTGCCTGGTCTCATAAATGCTTAGAGAATTAGGCCTATAATCCTCTTTGAAGCGGCGCCTTCGCACTTACGTAGGTGATTCTGTAAAGGGTATTCACAATTCCTCAAGTACATACATCATTAAAAGTATCAATACTTATCCTATTTTACAACAAATAATGCACTGACTTATCATAGGAATGGTTTGAGTGTAACAGTGCTTTCAAGTTTCTCTTAAACTTAGTTGTCCCTTTGAACCTAGATCTTGGGATCTCCAGTCAACTAGGTGGGGTTTCCATTTTAGAAAAACTTTTATTCTATGGGCCTTAACCCCATTCCCATCGATAAGGTTTAAACTTTCTCTCTTGGCAAGCCTTTTGTTAGTGGATCCGCTATGTTATCTCTAGACCTTATGTAGTCTATAGTGATAACTCCATTAGAGAGAAGTTGTCTTATTGTCTTATGTCTACGACGAATATGCCTAGATTAACATTGTATAATGTACTATTAGCTCTTCCACTAGCTGATTGACTATCACAATGTATACATATTGGAGGCACAGGTTTGCTCCAATTTGGAATATCTTCCAAGAAACTTCGAAGCCAGTCTGCTTCTTCTGCAGTCTTATCTAGTGCAATAAACTCTGATTCCATCGTAGATCTAGCTATACAAGTCTGTTTGGATGATTTTCATGATATTGCTCCATTTCCTAATGTGAACACATATCCGCTTGTAGACTTTGTATCATGTGATCCAGTTATCCAATTGGCATCACTGTATCCTTCCACTGTTGAAGGATAGTTTGTATAGTGTAGACCATAGTTCTGCGTATAATTTAGGTATCCTAGAACTCTGATTATCGCTTTCCAATGATGTTTACCAGGATTGCTGGTAAATCTACTCAGCTTACTTACAGCGTATGCGATATCTGGCCTAGTGCAGTTCATAACATACATGATACTTCCTAGTATACGAGAGTATTCAAGCTGGTAGATACCGTCACCAGTGTTCTTTATCCAATTCTGGGTCATATCTACTGGTGTTTTTGCAATAGTAATATTATATTGCTTGAATTTTTCAAGTATCTTGGCGATGTAATGTGATTGAGATAATGCATATCCTTGTGGTGTTCTCAAAATTTTGACACCCAATATCACATCAGCCAGTCCTAGGTCTTTCATATCGAATCTAAAGGATAACATATTCTTTGTAGATGTTATTATGGCCTTGTTATTACCTAGGATCAACAAGTCATCAACATAAAGACAAACAATGACATACCCAATATGTGCTTGTTTTATATAGACACATTTATCTGATTCATTTATTGTGAATCCGTTTGATAATATAGTTTCATCAAACTTCTTATGCCATTGTTTTGGAGCTTGTTTAAGGCCATAAAGCGATTTTACTAATTTGCACACTTTATTCTCATTTCCAAAGCTCATAAACCCTTCGGGTTGCTTCATATATATTTCTTCCTCTAGTTCACCATTCAAAAATGAAGTTTTAACATCCATTTGATGTATTTCTAAATCAAGTATGGATGCAATTGCAATAAGCATCCTTATCGATGTTATCCTTGTTACTGGAGAATATGTATCAAAATAGTCCAGATCTTCCTTTTGTCTAAATCCTTGGACTACAAGACGAGCTTTGTACTTGTCTATTGAACCATCAGGTTTCAATTTCTTTTTGAATATCCATTTATTACCTAAGGTTTTGCATCCTTGAGGTAAATCAACTAACTTCCATGTGTGGTTAGCCATGATGGATTCTATCTCACTGTTAATGGCCTCTTTCCAGTAAGGAGCATCGCTGGAGGACATAGCTTGTTTGTAGGTTAATGGATCATTTTCTAACATAAATGTGTAGAAATCTGGTCCAAAAGTTCTTGAGGTCCTTGACCTCTTGCTCCTTCTTGGTTCCTCCACTTGTTGATCAGCATTATCTTGCCGAAGGTTATTTTGTTCAGTATTCTCAAGAGAATCATTGATTTCATCTTCCTTTGCTCTCTTCTGAACACAATTGTCAGTACCCTGTTTTAAAGGGAATATATGTTCGAAAAATCTTGCATTTCTCGACTCGATGATGGTATTTTCATGAATATCATCAATTTCAGATTTGTGTACTAGAAATCGATAAGCAGCACTGTTTTGTGCATATCCAATGAATACACAATCGATTGTTTTTGGTTCAATTTTGACATTCTTTGGTTTATGTATCTCTACTTTGGCCAGACAACCCCACATTTTTAAGTATTTGTAGGATGACGGTTTATTTTTCCAAAGTTCATGAGGAGACTTAGATGTTTTCTTTCGTGGTATTTTATTTAAAATATGATTTGCCGAAAGAATAGCTTCTCCCCAAAAATTATCTGGTAAGCCAGAACTGATTAGTAAAGCATTCATCATTTCTTTAAGAGTTCTATTTTTCCGTTCGGCTATACCGTTGGATTGAGGTGAATATGGTGCTGTAGTTTGGTGTATAATACCATGTTCAGCGCAGAATTCTTCAAAAGGAAATTCATATTCTCCTCCTCTATCACTTCTTAAAGCTTTAATTTTTCTATTGAGTTGATTCTCAACTTCGGCTTTATACCGTTTAAACATGTCGAATGCTTCATCCTTGCTTCTAAGGAGATACACATAACAATATCTAGTACAATCATCAATGAATGTAATGAAATACCTTTTTCCACCTCTAGTTTGACACATTTTCAAGTCACATACATCAGTGTGTATAAGGTCTAGAGGTTCAGTTTCTCGTTCAACATGATGAAACGAGGTTCTTGTCAATTTTGCTTCTGCACAAATTTGACATTTACAATTGGAGTCTATATCACATTTTGGTATAAATTCTAGATTAATCATTTTTCGCAGTGTATCAAAATTCACATGCCCTAATCTAGAATGCCATATATTAGAGGAGTCAACAATATAAGCAGAAGATTCACTTTTATTCATATCATTGTTTGGTACAATAGTGGTTACATTTGTTTTGAATAAACCATCACACACATATCCTCTTCCTACATACACTCCATTCTTTGATAATACAAACTTATCAGCCACAAAGGTTAATTTAAAACCATGTTTGCTAAGCAAGGACCCTGAAATCAGGTTCTTTCGAATGTCTGGAACATGGAGAACGTCATTTAAGGTAAGTTCCTTTCCAGAGGTTAGTTTCAACACAACTTTTCCTTTGCCTTCTACCTTTGATGCAGATGAATTGCCCATGAAAAGTTGTTCATCATCAGTTGTAGTTTTATAGGTCGTACACATCCACTTATTAGCACATATGTGTCGAGTGGCTCCTGTGTCTACGAACCATTCCTTTGAGTTACCAACAAGGTTGCATTCTGATATTACTGCACATAAATCCATATCAGAAATGCCATCTGCAACTTCAGCCATATTTGCTTTCGATTTCTTCTTCTTGGGAGCGCGACATTCGGCTGCTTTGTGCCCCTTCTTTCCGCAGTTATGACAAGAACCCTGAAATTTCCTTTTCGACTTCTTAGGCGCATTTTCACGTTTTCTCTTGTTAGGGTTATCTGACTCAACAACATTTGCTTTGGCAGCCATATTCGGAAAAATCTTTTTCTCGGAATTCCTATTATCTTCCTCAATCCGCAAACGAACTATGAGTTCTTCCATTGTCATTTCCTTACGCTTGTGCTTAAGATAGTTTTTGAAGTCCTTCCAAGATGGAGGAAGTTTCTCAATGGTTGCGGCGACTTGAAAAGATTCACTCAGTGTCATCCCTTCATCATGTAGTTGACGGATGATTACTTGTAATTCTTGAGTCTGGTTGATCACAGTCTTTGAATCTACCATTTTGAAGTCGAGAAATTTGCCAGCGATGAATTTCTTCATGCCTGCATCTTCAGTTTTGTACTTTCTGTCCAAGACTGTCCAGAGTTCCTTGGACGTTGCAACAGTACAATAAACATTGTAGAGGCTATTATCCAGACCATTCAGAATATAGTTTTTACATATAAAATCTGAATTTTTCCAGACAGTTGCAGCCTCTACTTTGATTGCATCGGGTTCGAGTTCGCCAACTTCAGGAGCATCTTCGGTCGGATATTTGGCGAGCCCTAATGTCGTCAGATAGAACAACATCTTCTGTTGCCAACGCTTGAAATCTGTCCCGTTGAATTTTTCTGGTCTTTCTCCATAAGACATTGCCATAGTTGGAACCAGAGCCGTAGGTTTAGCAATTGTCACCGTCTGTGTTGGTGCAGCGTTATTGTTGCTATTTTGAGACATTGTCGTCTAAATGCAATACAATATTGTTTCAAGATTGTTATCCGTAAATACACAAAAGTGTAACGAATCAGATAGTAACTTCAATAACGTTACTTATCCCTTTATAAGATTTGTCACAGCAGAAAGGCGTTACTAAGTGTAAGCGATAGCAATGGAAAAAAGCGTGACAAGTAGTATAAAATATTACAACAGTACAGAACCGTTACAAACGATATTTGTATGAAATACCTAAATGTTCGAGTGCAGATAATATATGTTTCCTTGAAACAATATTGCCCCCTTATACGCACCAAAGGATACGAGCAACTTGTCTCCCAGGATGAAACGGACCGGCTCCGATTGCTGTGCGGGCAGACGGAGGGACGACGAACTGAAGGAATTATATATCTATGAACAGAGTTCTGGGAAGAGGGAAGAAGAAGCAATTTTCTATTTTTTTTAAGATCTGTGTTGCGGGCCCCTATATATAGGTGGGAGGAGGCGCCTATTCGGAGAGGTCGTGACTGTTCGAAAGGTTGCGACCCTTTAACGGACAGACGTACGCGCACAGTCGCAACGGTCCAATTTCGAAGTTCAAAATTAGCCGTTAAGCGCAACAAGCCCAAGTGGCAGACGTAGGCCCATCTAATCATGAGACCCCAAGAGCCCCAAGGCCCAAGGCCCAATCTTTGACATTTTAATATAATATGAAGGCCCAAAGCCCACATGCCCAATGCCTTCCCCACATCTCAAGCCTTCATGTCTTCTTCTTTTCCTTTTGCAATAACATGTTAAGAGATAGTTTATATAGTGGTATTGGAACAAATATTCCACAATGTGGGACTTTGTTCCAATATACACAATACCAAACACTTATTTCCTCTTCACTAACAAATGCACTCATTCATTTTTGTCCAACAATCCCCCACATGAATGAGTAGTTGTTCATAGTTTTACGAGACATTTATCGTATCAGTTTAAAGTAGCACAAGGGCCTTGAACTTTCCTAGTGGTTACCTATTTGAATCACAGGCAAATCAGTAGACTTAGAAGGTCCTTGAACTGTAAGCCGTTTGTGTAATTCTAAAATAGATAGCACGAGATAAATGTTTCTTATAATCCTTCGTTCTCTGTTTGTGTTCATTTTTGCCTTGAACACCTGCCTGGTCTCATAAGTGCTTAGAGAATTAGGCCTATAATCCTCTTTGAAGCGGCGCCTTCGCACTTACGTAGGTGATTCTGTAAAGGGTATTCATAATTCCTCAAGTACAGACATCATTAAAAGTATCAATACTTATCCTATTTTCCAACAAATAATGCACTGACTTATCATAGGAATGGTTTGAGTGTAACAGTGCTTTCAAGTTTCTCTTAAACTTAGTTGTTCCTTTGAACCTAGATCTTGGGATCTCCAGTCAACTAGGTGGGGTTTCCATTTTAGAAAAACTTTTATTCTATGGGCCTTAACCCCATTCCCATCGATAAGGTTTGAACTTTCTCTCGTGGCAAGCCTTTTGTTAGTGGATCCGCTATGTTATCTTTAGACCTTATGTAGTCTATAGTGATAACTCCATTAGAGAGAAGTTGTCTTATTGTCTTATGTCTACGACGAATATGCCTAGATTTACCATTGTATAATGTACTATTAGCTCTTCCAATAGCTGATTGACTATCACAATGTATACATATTGGAGGCACAGGTTTGCTCCAATTTGGAATATCTTCCAAGAAACTTCGAAGCCAGTCTGCTTCTTCTGCAGTCTTATCTAGTGCAATAAACTCTGATTCCATCGTAGATCTAGCTATACAAGTCTGTTTGGATGATTTCCATGATATTGCTCCATTTCCTAATGTGAACACATATCCGCTTGTAGACTTTGTATCATGTGATCCAGTTATCCAATTGGCATCACTGTATCCTTCCACTGTTGAAGGATAGTTTGTATAGTGTAGACCATAGTTCTGCGTATACTTTAGGTATCCTAGAACTCTGATTATCGCTTTCCAATGATGTTTACCAGGATTGTTGGTAAATCTACTCAGCTTACTTACAGCGTATGCGATATCTGGCCTAGTGCAGTTCATAACATACATGATACTTCCTAGTATACGAGAGTATTCAAGCTGGTAGATACCGTCACCAGTGTTCTTTACCCAATTCTGGGTCATATCTACTGGTGTTTTTGCAATAGTAATATTATATTGCTTGAATTTTTCAAGTATCTTGACGATGTAATGTGATTGAGATAATGCATATCCTTGTGGTGTTCTCAAAATTTTGACACCCAATATCACATCAGCCAGTCCTAGGTCTTTCATATCGAATATAGAGGATAACATATTCTTTGTAGATGTTATTATGGCCTTGTTATTACCTAGGATCAACAAGTCATCAACATAAAGACAAACGATGCCATACCCAATATGTGCTTGTTTTATATAGACACATTTATCTGATTCATTTATTGTGAATCCGTTTGATAACATAGTTTCATCAAACTTCTTATGCCATTGTTTTGGAGCTTGTTTAAGGCCATAAAGCGATTTTACTAATTTGCACACTTTATTCTCATTTCCAAAGCTCATAAACCCTTCGGGTTGCTTCATATATATTTCTTCCTCTAGTTCACCATTCAAAAATGAAGTTTTAACATCCATTTGATGTATTTCTAAATCAAGTATGGATGCAATTGCAATAAGCATCCTTATCGATGTTATCCTTGTTACTGGAGAATATGTATCAAAATAGTCCAGATCTTCCTTTTGTCTAAATCCTTGGACTACAAGACGAGCTTTGTACTTGTCTATTGAACCATCAGGTTTCAATTTCTTTTTGAATATCAATTTATTACCTAAGGTTTTGCATCCTTGAGGTAAATCAACTAACTTCCATGTGTGGTTAGCCATGATGGATTCTATCTCACTGTTAATGGCCTCTTTCCAGTAAGGGGCATCGCTGGAGGACATAGCTTGTTTGTAGGTTAATGGATTATCTTCTAACATAAATGTGTAGAAATATGGTCCAAAAGTTCTTGAGGTCCTTGACCTCTTGCTCTTTCTTGGTTCCTCCACTTGTTGATCAGCATTATCTTGCCGAAGGTTATTTTGTTCAGTATTCTCAAGAGAATCATTGATTTCATCTTCCTTTGCTCTCTTCTGAACACGATTGTCAGTACCGTGTTTTAAAGGGAATATATGTTCGAAAAATCTTGCATTTCTCGACTCGATGATGGTATTTTCATGAATATCATCAATTTCAGATTTGTGTACTAGAAATCGATAAGCAGCACTGTTTTGTGCATATCCAATGAATACACAATCGATTGTTTTTGGTCCAATTTTGACCTTCTTTGGTTTAGGTATCTCTACTTTGGCCAGACACCACCACACTTTTAAGTATTTGTAGGATGGCGGTCTATTTTTCCAAAGTTCTCGAGGAGACTTAGATGTTTTCTTTCGTGGTATTTTATTTAAAATATGATTTGCCGAAAGAATAGCTTCTCCCCAAAAATTATCTGGTAAGCCAGAACTGATTAGTAAAGCATTCATCATTTCTTTAAGAGTTCTATTTTTTCGTTCGGCTATACCGTTGGATTGAGGTGAATATGGTGCTGTAGTTTGGTGTATAATACCATGTTCAACGCAGAATTCTTCAAAAGGAAATTCATATTCTCCTCCTCTATCACTTCTTAAAGCTTTTAATTTTTCTATTGAGTTGATTCTCAACTTCGGCTTTATACTGTTTAAACATGTCGAATGCTTCATCCTTGCTTCTAAGGAGATACACATAACAATATCTAGTACAATCATCAATGAATGTAATGAAATACATTTTTCCACCTCTAGTTTGACACATTTTCAAGTCACATACATCAGTGTGTATAAGGTCTAGAGGTTCAGTTTCTCGTTCAACATGATGAAACGAGGTTCTTGTCAATTTTGCTTCTGCACAAATTTGACATTTATAATTGGAGTCTATATCACATTTTGGTATAAATTCTAGATTAATCATTTTTCGCAGTGTATCAAAATTCACATGCCCTAATCTAGAATGCTATATATTAGAGGAGTCAACAATATAAGCAGAAGATTCACTTTTATTCATATCATTGTTTGGTACAATAGTGGTTACATTTGCTTTGAATAAACCATCACACACATATCCTCTTCCTACATACACTCCATTCATTGATAATACAAACTTATCAGCCACAAAGGTTAATTTAAAACCATGCTTGCTAAGCAAGGACCCTGAAATCAGGTTCTTTCGAATGTCTGGAACATGGAGAACGTCACTTAAGGTAAGTTCCTTTCCAGAGGTTAGTTTCAACACAACTTTTCCTTTACCTTCTACCTTTGATGCAGATGAATTGCTCATGAAAAGTTGTTCATCATCAGTTGTAGTTTTATAGGTCGTACACATCCACTTATTAGCACATATGTGTCGAGTGGCTCCTGTGTCTACGAACCATTTCTTTGAGTTACCAACAAGGTTGCATTCTGATATTACTGCACATAAATCCATATCAGAAATGCCATCTGCAACTTCAGCCATATTTGCTTCCGATTTCTTATTCTTGGGAGCGCGACATTCGGCTGCTTTGTGCCCCTTCTTTCCATAGTTATGACAAGAACCCTGAAATTTCTTTTTCGACTTCTTAGGCGCATTTTCACGTTTTCTCTTGTTAGGGTTATCTGACTCAACAACATTTGCTTTGGCAGCCATATTCGGAGAAATCTTTTTCTCGGAATTCCTATTATCTTCCTCAATCCGCAAACAAACTATGAGTCTTCCATTGTCATTTCATTACGCTTGTGCTTAAGATAGTTTTTGAAGTCCTTCCAAGATGGAGGAAGTTTCTCAATGGTTGCGGCGACTTGAAAAGATTCACTCAGTGTCATCCCTTCATCATGTAGTTGACGGATGATTACTTGTAATTCTTGAGTCTGGTTGATCACAGTCTTTGAATCTACCATTTTGAAGTCGAGAAATTTGCCAGCGATGAATTTCTTCATGCCTGCATCTTCAGTTTTGTACTTTCTGTCCAAGACTGTCCAGAGTTCCTTGGACGTTGCAACAGTACAATAAACATTGTAGAGGCTATTATCCAGACCATTCAGAATATAGTTTTTACATATAAAATCTGAATTTTTCCAGACAGTTGCAGCCTCTACTTTGATTGCATCGGGTTCGAGTTCGCCAACTTAAGGAGCATATTCGGTCGGATATTTGGCGAGCCCTAATGTCGTCAGATAGAACAACATCTTCTGTTGCCAACGCTTGAAATCTGTCCCGTTGAATTTTTCTGGCCTTTCTCCATGAGACATTGCCATAGTTGGAACCAGAGCCGTAGGCTGAGCAGTTGTCACCGTCTGTGTTGGTGCAGCGTTATTGTTGCTATTTTGAGACATTGTCGTCTAAATGCAATACAATATTGTTTCAAGATTGTTATCCGTAAATACACAAAAGTGTAACGAATCAGATAGTAACTTCAATAACGTTACTTATCCTTTTATAAGATTTGTCACAGCAGAAAAGCGTTACTAATTGTAAGCAATAGCAACGGAAAAAAGCGTGACAAGGAGTATAAAATATTACAACAATACAGAACCGTTACAAACGATATTTGTATAAAATACCTAAATGTCCGAGTGCAGATAATATATGTTTCCTTGAAACAATATTGCCCCCTTATACGCACCAAAGGATACGAGCAACTTGTCTCCCAGGATGAAACGGACCGGCTCCGATTGCTGTGCGGGCAGACGGAGGGACGACGAACTGAAGGAATTATATATCTATGAACAGAGTTCTGGGAAGAGGGAAGAAGAAGCAATTTTCTATTTTTTTTAAGATCTGTGTTGCGGGCCCCTATATATAGGCGGGAGGAGGCGCCTATTCGGAGAGGTCGTGACTGTTCGAAAGGTTGCGACCCTTTAACGGACAGACGTACGCGCACAGTCGCAACGGTCCAATTTCGAAGTTCAAAATTAGCCGTTAAGCGCAACAAGCCCAAGTGGCAGACGTAGGCCCATCTAATCATGAGACCCCAAGAGCCCCAAGGCCCAAGGCCCAATCTTTGACATTTTAATATAATATGAAGGCCCAAAGCCCACATGCCCAATGCCTTCCCCACATCTCAAGTCTTCATGTCTTCTTCTTTTCCTTTTGCAATAACATGTTAAGAGATAGTTTATATAGTGGTATTGGAACAAATATTCCACAATGTGGGACTTTGTTCCAATATACACAATACCAAACACTTATTTCATCTTCACTAACAAATGCACTCATTCATTTTTGTCCAACAATCCCCCACATGAATGAGTAGTTGTTCATAGTTTTACGAGACATTTATCGTATCAGTTTAAAGTAGCACAAGGGCCTTGAACTTTCCTAGTGGTTACCTATTTGAATCACAGGCAAATCAGTAGACTTAGAAGGTCCTTGAACTGTAAGCCGTTTGTGTAATTCTAAAATAGATAGCACGAGATAAATGTTTCTTATAATCCTTCGTTCTCTGTTTGTGTTCATTTTTGCCTTGAACACCTGCCTGGTCTCATGAGTGCTTAGAGAATTAGGCCTATAATCCTCTTTGAAGCGGCGCCTTCGCACTTACGTAGGTGATTCTGTAAAGGGTATTCACAATTCCTCAAGTACAGACATCATTAAAAGTATCAATACTTATCCTATTTTCCAACAAATAATGCACTGACTTATCATAGGAATGGTTTGAGTGTAACAGTGCTTTCAAGTTTCTCTTAAACTTAGTTGTCCCTTTGAACCTAGATCTTGGGATCTCCAGTCAACTAGGTGGGGTTTCCATTTTAGAAAAACTTTTATTCTATGGGCCTTAACCCCATTCCCATCGATAAGGTTTGAACTTTCTCTCGTGGCAAGCCTTTTGTTAGTGGATCTGCTATGTTATCTTTAGACCTTATGTAGTCTATAGTGATAACTCCATTAGAGAGAAGTTGTCTTATTGTCTTATGTCTACGACGAATATGCCTAGATTTACCATTGTATAATGTACTATTAGCTCTTTCAATAGCTGATTGACTATCACAATGTATACATATTGGAAGCACAGGTTTGCTCCAATTTGGAATATCTTTCAAGAAACTTCGAAGCCAGTCTGCTTCTTCTGCAGTCTTATCTAGTGCAATAAACTCTGATTCCATCGTAGATCTAGCTATACAAGTCTGTTTGGATGATTTCCATGATATTGCTCCATTTCCTAATGTGAACACATATCCGCTTGTAGACTTTGTATCTTGTGATCCAGTTATCCAATTGGCATCACTGTATCCTTCCACTGTTGAAGGATAGTTTGTATAGTGTAGACCATAGTTCTGCGTATACTTTAGGTATCCTAGAACTCTGATTATCGCTTTCCAATGATGTTTACCAGGATTGCTGGTAAATCTACTCAGCTTACTTACAGCGTATGCGATATCTGGCCTAGTGCAGTTCATAACATACATGATACTTCCTAGTATACGAGAGTATTCAAGCTGGTAGATACCGTCACCAGTGTTCTTTACCCAATTCTGGGTCATATCTACTGGTGTTTTTGCAATAGTAATATTATATTGCTTGAATTTTTCAAGTATCTTGGCGATGTAATGTGATTGAGATAATGCATATCCTTGTGGTGTTCTCAAAATTTTGACACCCAATATCACATCAGCCAGTCCTAGGTCTTTCATATCGAATCTAGAGGATAACATATTCTTTGTAGATGTTATTATGGCCTTGTTATTACCTAGGATCAACAAGTCATCAACATAAAGACAAACGATGACATACCCAATATGTGCTTGTTTTATATAGACACATTTATCTGATTCATTTATTGTGAATCCGTTTGATAACATAGTTTCATCAAACTTCTTATGCCATTGTTTTGGAGCTTGTTTAAGGCCATAAAGCGATTTTACTAATTTGCACACTTTATTCTCATTTCCAAAGCTCATAAACCCTTCGGGTTGCTTCATATATATTTCTTTCTCTAGTTCACTATTCAAAAATGCAGTTTTAACATCCATTTGATGTATTTCTAAATCAAGTATGGATGCAATTGCAATAAGCATCCTTATCGATGTTATCCTTGTTACTGGAGAATATGTATCAAAATAGTCCAGATCTTCCTTTTGTCTAAATCCTTGGACTACAAGACGAGCTTTGTACTTGTCTATTGAACCATCAGGTTTCAATTTCTTTTTGAATATCCATTTATTACCTAAGGTTTTGCATCCTTGAGGTAAATCAACTAACTTCCATGTGTGGTTAGCCATGATGGATTCTATCTCACTGTTAATGGCCTCTTTCCAGTAAGGGGCATCGCTGGAGGACATAGCTTGTTTGTAGGTTAATGGATCATCTTCAAACATAAATGTGTAGAAATCTGGTCCAAAAGTTCTTGAGGTCCTTGACCTCTTGCTCCTTCTTGGTTCCTCCACTTGTTGATCAGCATTATCTTGCCGAAGGTTATTTTGTTCAGTATTCTCAAGAGAATCATTGATTTCATCTTCCTTTGCTCTCTTCTGAACACAATTGTCAGTACCCTGTTTTAAAGGGAATATATGTTCGAAAAATCTTGCATTTCTCGACTCGATGATGGTATTTTCATGAATATCATCAATTTCAGATTTGTGTACTAGAAATCGATAAGCAGCACTGTTTTGTGCATATCCAATGAATACACAATCGATTGTTTTTGGTCCAATTTTGACCTTCTTTGGTTTAGGTATCTCTACTTTGGCCAGACACCACCACACTTTTAAGTATTTGTAGGATGACGGTCTATTTTTCCAAAGTTCATTAGGAGACTTAGATGTTTTCTTTCGTGGTATTTTATTTAAAATATGATTTGCCGAAAGAATAGCTTCTCCCCAAAAATTATCTGGTAAACCAGAACTGATTAGTAAAGCATTCATCATTTCTTTAAGAGTTCTATTTTTTCGTTCGGCTATACCGTTGGATTGAGGTGAATATGGTGCTGTAGTTTGGTGTATAATACCATGTTCAGCGCAGAATTCTTCAAAAGGAAATTCATATTCTCCTCCTCTATCACTTCTTAAAGCTTTAATTTTTCTATTGAGTTGATTCTCAACTTCGGCTTTATACTGTTTAAACATGTCGAATGCTTCATCCTTGCTTCTAAGGAGATACACATAACAATATCTAGTACAATCATCAATGAATGTAATGAAATACCTTTTTCCACCTCTAGTTTGACACAGTTTCAAGTCACATACATCAGTGTGTATAAGGTCTAGAGGTTCAGTTTCTCGTTCAACATGATGAAACGAGGTTCTTGTCAATTTTGCTTCTGCACAAATTTGACATTTATAATTGGAGTCTATATCACATTTTGGTATAAATTCTAGATTAATCATTTTTCGCAGTGTATCAAAATTCACATGCCCTAATCTAGAATGCCATATATTAGAGGAGTCAACAATATAAGCAGAAGATTCACTTTTATTCATATCATTGTTTGGTACAATAGTGGTTACATTTGCTTTGAATAAACCATCACACACATATCCTCTTCCTACATACACTCCATTCATTGATAATACAAACTTATCAGCCACAAAGGTTAATTTAAAACCATGCTTGCTAAGCAAGGATCCTGAAATCAGGTTCTTTCGAATGTCTGGAACATGGAGAACGTCACTTAAGGTAAGTTCCTTTCCAGAGGTTAGTTTCAACACAACTTTTCCTTTGCCTTCTACCTTTGATGCAGATGAATTGCTCATGAAAAGTTGTTCATCATCAGTTGTAGTTTTATAGGTCGTACACATCCACTTATTAGCACATATGTGTCGAGTGGCTCCTGTGTCTACGAACCATTCCTTTGAGTTACCAACAAGGTTGCATTCTGATATTACTGCACATAAATCCATATCAGAAATGCCATCTGCAACTTCAGCCATATTTGCTTCCGATTTCTTCTTCTTGGGAGCGCGACATTCGGCTGCTTTGTGCTCCTTCTTTCCACAGTTATGACAAGAACCCTGAAATTTCTTTTTCCACTTCTTAGGCGCATTTTCACGTTTTCTCTTGTTAGAGTTATCTGACTCAACAACATTTGCTTTGGCAGCCATATTCGGAGAAATCTTTTTCTCGGAATTCCTATTATCTTCCTCAATCCGCAAACGAACTATGAGTCTTCCATTGTCATTTCCTTACGCTTGTGCTTAAGATAGTTTTTGAAGTCCTTCCAAGATGGAGGAAGTTTCTCAATGGTTGCGGCGACTTGAAAAGATTCACTCAGTGTCATCCCTTCATCATGTAGTTGACGGATGATTACTTGTAATTCTTGAGTCTGGTTGTTCACAGTCTTTGAATCTACCATTTTGAAGTCGAGAAATTTGCCAGCGATGAATTTCTTCATGCCTGCATCTTCAGTTTTGTACTTTCTGTCCAAGACTGTCCAGAGTTCCTTGGACGTTGCAACAGTACAATAAACATTGTAGAGGCTATTATCCAGACCATTCAGAATATAGTTTTTACATATAAAATCTGAATTTTTCCAAACAGTTGCAGCCTCTACTTTGATTGCATCGGGTTCGAGTTCGCCAACTTCAGGAGCATCTTCGGTCGGATATTTGGCGAGCCCTAATGTCGTCAGATAGAACAACATCTTCTGTTGCCAACGCTTGAAATCTGTCCCGTTGAATTTTTCTGGCCTTTCTCCATGAGACATTGCCATAGTTGGAACCAGAGCCGTAGGCTGAGCAGTTGTCACCGTCTGTGTTGGTGCAGCGTTATTGTTGCTATTTTGAGACATTGTCGTCTAAATGCAATACAATATTGTTTCAAGATTGTTATCCGTAAATACACAAAAGTGTAACGAATCAGATAGTAACTTCAATAACGTTACTTATCCTTTTATAAGATTTGTCACAGCAGAAAGGCGTTACTAATTGTAAGCAATAGCAACGGAAAAAAGCGTGACAAGGAGTATAAAACATTACGACAGTACAGAACCGTTACAAACGATATTTGTATGAAATACCTAAATGTCCGAGTGCAGATAATATCTGTTTCCTTGAAATTATATTGCCCCCTTATACGCACCAAAGGATACGAGCAACTTGTCTCCCAAGATGAAACGGACCGGCTCCGATTGCTGTGCGGGCAGACGGAGGGACGACGAACTGAAGGAATTATATATCTATGAACAGAGTTCTGGGAAGAGGGAAGAAGAAGCAATTTTCTATTTTTTTAAGATCTGTGTTGCGGGCCCCTATATATAAGCGGGAGGAGGCGCCTATTCGGAGAGGTCGTGACTGTTCGAAAGGTTGCGACCCTTTAACGGACAGACGTACGCGCACAGTCGCAACGGTCCAATTTCGAAGTTCAAAATTAGCCGTTAAGCGCAACAAGCCCAAGTGGCAGACGTAGGCCCATCTAATCATGAGACCCCAAGAGCCCTAAGGCCCAAGGCCCAATCTTTGACATTTTAATATAATATGAAGGCCCAAAGCCCACATGTCCAATGCCTTCCTCACATCTCAAGTCTTCATGTCTTCTTCTTTTCCTTTTGCAATAACATGTTAAGAGATAGTTTATATAGTGGTATTGGAACAAATATTCCACAATGTGGAACAAACTTTGTTCCAATATACACAATACCAAACACTTATTTCCTCTTCACTAACAAATGCACTCATTCATTTTTGTCCAACATCAAGTACCCAACCAGTGACTTAAATTTCACATAAATTAACCATATAGCCATATAAAGATATTTTTAAGTGAAAACTGTACTAATAAAATTGAACAATGCATATAGGGATAAGTTTATTTTTCGAAATCGCATTTGTAGTTTCTCTTATTTATTATCATTGGTTATGGTTTATTATGTCTTATCTGGTTTTTTACTATAATTTCAAATTTGCAAATTCTACTCTTTTGATAATTAAATAGCAGATTAAGGTTTATTGTCTGTGAATAATATTAATTTTCTTAGTGAAATTAATTTGATTTCATTGCGGAAGTTTCTTCAAAAAAATTTGTAATTAGCAATGAAGCCTAGATCAATAGTTTTCAGTATTTAGTCTATTGTTGGTTTATTCTTTTTTATTAATATGTATGGAACTTCGTGTTTCAGTTTAACTAACACTTTCATATTTAACCCTTGATCTTAGCATGGTACATGGTTATTAAAATTAATGTATATAATATCCAATGAAACAATCTTATGCTTTATTATGGACAAGTCTGCAGGTTTAATGATTTTGCTCTTTGAAACACGGTTGAATTTGATGATTTAGGGGGAAGCGCCAAGTCTTCATAATCTCCTTTGTTAATGGGTCAAAGTTCAACATCTGCAACTTAATTATCAATGTAATCAATTTCCGTAATTGTAATCAATCATCCTTAATATATATGTATATGTAACTTGGTACAAATTTTTATGTATTTGTATTTTTCTATTGAACCGATATACATTCAACGATGTTGTATTGTCATTTTAGTAACAATAGTAAATAGTTGCGATGATTACTATTTCAAATGCTTGCTAAAAGTTGTAGATATCTCGTAATTATATTAATAATGTTTGCAAACAATTGCGAATATAGATTATATATGCAAATATGTTATTTTCAAATATAATATTTACAATGTTGTACAAAAAAAATACACAATACTTTTATAGTGTTGTAAATACTATTTTCAGATTTTAAAATAGATATTAAAACTGTTACTATATGATTACCAAACATTGTCGCAGTAACATGACATTTGAAAAAATTGTATTAATCCAGTTTACAATGTTTTAAAATTGTCGTACAGAAGTTTTCATTAACTTTTTACAGGTTTTGTAGAAACTATGTTTTACAATACCTAGGAATCATTTGTAAAGCCTTTTTAATCGATATATGAAGTACATATCACTTACAACATTCTATGCAACATCTAAAAAATGTTGACGGTGTTAAAGTGTTCAAACAATGTTTATGTACATTTGTTAAATTGTTTTTTTCTTGTAGGGTTAACTCATCAAAATTCCAGTTGACTCCGAAACGTTTCGTTTTTGAACTAAAATCGAACGTTAGCCAAAATTCTATTAGATCCAAATTCGACCAAACTAATTCCATCGCGTAGCCATCGCCATATTGAGCGCAATGCAAAAAGTCTCGATTCGATTGGACCTCGTATGAGAGAGTTATACATTTTATAAATTTTCGATTTTAAAATATAAAATTATACACTAATTACATAATTAAACTAATTACTTATTTAAACACTAATCCATCTCCCACACCATCTCTCTCCCGCCTCTCCCTCTCTCTCTCTCTACACACGACGAAAACAAAATCTGCCTTCACCATCGAACTCTACATCACGCAAGCTTCGCATCCATCACCTCCTCTCCCAATGCAGCTCCTTTCCCAAATCGTGACTCGATCCCTAGCCACATGATTTGATAGTGTCGCACTCCCTTTTCATGGACCGCACCTCGCCAAAATCGATCCAGAAATGCCATTTTCCACCACGAATCCCAAACTACCCTCTAATCGAGTTAAACCCCCACCGACCACATGGAAGCTCAAACCTTAGTTCAACTCAAGCCTACGCCTAACTGTCGCACTCCACCATGTCATGTCGAACGCCACCTCGCTCATACCAAAATGTAACTCTCACCCTAAGGATTCCAAAGATCTAATATTTATAATTTTTAGTTGAGTAGATTTGTTAATTTAAATTTTTGAGGAGGAAGAAAAATCTTTTCCTTTACTTTACTGTTTTATTAAAAATGAGAGAGATGATGATGAAACTTGAAGTCAAAAGAATGTACCGATGGGAGAGTTGAATTTGTGCTTAGTTAGAAATTTTCGGCATCTCGCTACACCATAATTTGTACGCGTACAGGCCGCGAATGACAAAGCAAAAATACGGTCACGCTAAAAGTAGCTACACGACCTCAAAATAATAATATTATATAGTGGTTATCCAATTCTGTAAAATCACAAAAATGACGTCGCTTGCCAAAAAATTATCAAATGATAATTTAAATAATTTTCAATTAAAAATTATGAAAAAATCAAATAAATAAAATTAAAAATACGTCAATAAAAATCGAGTCATTATATTAACAATTAATTTTCTCATTATTTATTAAATTAGAATCAAATCTGAATATTTAAATAAATTAAATATTCCTATTCAAAACGTTAAAAATTCTGGATCGTTACAGATAGTTGGACCCACTTCAACGCTTTGATGATTCACATGGCACGACGAGAATTATTTGTTGGTATACATATGTGTGGGAAGATGTGCAATATTTAACAGTTACATATCGCTTCGGTACAGGTGGATATAAGCAACCAAAGGAAAACAATGCTAGTGAGTGGATCTATTTTACCTCAAGAGAGGACATGACCTGCATACTTAATCTTGGAGTAGGGGCGGAGAGAGACTGAGATGCCATTTTAGAGTAGGTCATATGTTGTCCATATCACAATTGAGTGTTGAAACAGGACGTATATGAGTCAATAGTACTTCCTTCCATGTGCTTACTCAGAGCCAACAGGACAATTGACTCCAAGTATTTCTCTTTGGGTAGCTAATGGCAATGCATTACATGGATATCAATTTTAGATATTCAAATAGCGTTAACCTTTGGTATTACACATGTGTGATTAATACCTGGAGTTAGGTAGGTGAATACTTGTGTATAGCATTGTTGTATCATTTATTTGCATTTTACATTATAGGTACACGCGGATAGGGAGATGTATGACACATTTGACCATGGAGTGCAGTATTATCCCCATACTTGTTTATCATGTTGATTAGTCGCATAACTTTTTATAGTACGTACTATTTCAATAGTAAAGACACTATTATGCGTTATTTCATGAAGTACAGTAAAGGGGTAGGATGAGGGATATTAGTAGTTACACTACATAGATCCATGTTCGTGTTCAGATAAGTATATATTGACATGTTGTATATTATATAAGTCTTGTAGTACTAATATGTGCTACCATCTAAGTACCCAATTTAAAAAAAAGCATATTTGTTTATTTATATACAACATTTAGAGGCTAGTTACCCTCACCATACTTGTGTATACCCTCCTTTTCTTTGTTTCTACTTTCCATGTGCCAATAACTTTTGGTTACTCTCTCAAGTAGACTGAAAGTAAATTTTTCAAGGGACGAGCAAGTAGGATCATTGGGCTTTCAAGATATTGAGATATTGTTTATTCATATGCACATTTATTCCATGTACCCTTGTGTATATCAGACATTGTATTTATGTATGAGATCATGTACCATATAAGATGTATCCATTCAGTTATCCATGTGTATGTGGTATATGTAAACTAATTTATCATGTTATGAATCAGTTTTATATTCCATATTTTTTCATATTTATATGTCTATTATATATCACGCCATTGGGCATTCGATTATCATGCCTTTATGCATTTGACTGTGCCTTTGTGCACTTACATACTTGTCATATTATATGTTGTTATTCTACGGTGAGTTATACTCAAAGTTCCTGCCCAAATTTTCTTATTTTGCTCTATTTTATTTTATCCGATGGTACATTGCTTATGGTGATTGGAACTATACGCATTCTCACGATATATTCATGGCTTCGTCAATGATGGGTCGTTACATCATCCTTCATGATATTTGAACAATTTAAATATTAAAGGATATATGTATTTTGCTAATATGCGATAATGGACAAGATTCAATTGCATCGAGATTATCTAAGTGGAATTATATTTCTAATCATTTAAGCTATACCGTAAAGCAAGATATAAAGTGCACGTTATGTCTTCGTCGTCACTATATAACTCAGATATCTAGAGCTCGACTAATACTCAAATCTCTAATAATGTAACACCTCATATTTTGGGTAATATTATTTAGGATATTTAACTAATTAAATTAAATTAAATAATGTGTTGATTAGGGGATTGAGATTTGATTTTAATTAAGGGGTAGTTGTGTCATCTAACCAATGAATTAAGATAATGGTTAAAATGAAAAAGGAGAGGGGTAAAATGGAAAAGGGGCCATTTCTATATCCTTAAACCTTTGGCCGTGTATCTTTATACACGTTCATTTATCAAAATTTTAAATGTATAAGGCCAGCCACCATTAACAAGGAAATGAGGAAGAAGATTAAGAAAAGCTAAGGAAGAAGCTTAATCAAATCAAGTTCATTCACATCTCAATCTCTTTAATCCCTAAAGCTAAGGTGAATAATGTTTACATCTCTTATTTATTTTGTTTTCGGTTTTAAGAGGAAATCCGAAATGTTTTGCAATGATTTGCCATGTTTTTGAATGATGGAATGATTATTTATACTTGTTGATGATTTATACATGTTCATACTAATTTTATGATGTGTTTTAAGGTGAAAACCCTATTAAATTACATCTAAATGCCTTGCGAATTTTTCTAAAGATCGGAAATAATATTTTGGATATGGGTTTCAATTTTTAGAATTTTTATTTTTGTGGATTTTATATAAATTTTCTAATGAAGAAAACGTTATTTTGGACTATAAATTATTTACGGTTAAATAATTAATGGTTTGGGTCTGAAATTTATATATGTTAGAAAACATATTAAAAGTGATTTTAAAGAATTTTTGTAGAATTTTCCTAAATGTTTTAATGGATATATAAAATTATTTAAGGTATGAGACTTAAATGTTTTATATATTTATAAAGGGAGAAGGGACTTTTTGTAAATAAATTCAAATTGTTAATTCTGAAATTTTGGGTGCTTTTGAAAAGAGAAACTTGCAACCAATCAGATTTTGACAAATAAGGCAGGTTAGGTACAAAAGAAATAGTTTAAAAGGACAAATATACATGTTTTTTACTGTTTCGATGCTTTCGACACCAGGTTCCACCTTCATACCTTCGCCTCCAGCTTCATCGAAACTAATGCATATGGTATCAGGAAACTAGTATGCAGTGAATTGGATGTAGGTGGAAGGTATAGGGTCGAAACCAGAGGTTCCGAAGGGGTTGAAGCGATACTTTGTTTTTAGAGGAAAAATCCGTCTGCTTGCTTTCGACTAAGTACATTTCGACATGGTTAGCTTTCGACCAAGTAAATTGGTTTTAAAAGAAATTTTTTCGATTGGGTTACGCCTTTGTTTTAAATAAATGCTTTCGACTAGGTCGAAACCTTTAGCTGCCGTTTTCTACCTTTCGATCCAGATGGTTTCGAAGCGGTTACTTTGTTTTCTAAAATTTGGTCACTTCTCCAATGCTTTCGAAAAGATGGTTTCGACACCATCACTTCTTTACTTAGGAATGATTTCGAAAGAAGTGCTTTCGACTTTAATGGGCTTCTGATCCTTTTTCTCTACTTGAAGGCATAATCCAAATGGTTTCGACCGAAACGGTTTTCAAAGGTTTCGAAGGGGTAAATTTTTGAATGGTTTTGAAAGGTTTTCACATGTTTTAAATTGAACCCAAGTTCTTTCGAAATGTTTGTGTTTATAAAGATTTGATGTTTTCGAAAGGTTTTAAAGAATGGTTTCGAAGGGGTGGTTCCCCAGTGGTTTCAAAAGGTTCGAAAGGAAAGGTTTTTCTGATTGTTTCGAAAGGGTTAAAAGGAAAGGTTTTTCCAATGTTTTCGAAAGGCATGGTTTTTAAGATTTTAAAGAAGGATGTCTAATGCTTCAAAGCTTTCGAAGGGAAGGTTTTTCAAGGGTTTCAAGAGGAAGGTTTTGGCCTTTCGGCCTAAGTTAAAAGAAGGGTTTTACTCGATTTTGAAAGAAGTGCTTTCAATAGATTCGAAAGGGGTACTTTCAAAGTTTTAAATGTTTTCATCAACAAAGATTTGAGTAAAGTATATATATATATATATATGTATGTATGTATATGTATATGTATGTATATATGTGTATGTATAACATGTCAAGGAGATTTTGAGTAAAACATAAAGTATATGTATTTTCCTTGTATGAATTTGATTTAAATGTTTTAAATCATTTTGGAAAGGTTTTCAAGGAAAATTATGGGAATGGATCCCTAAGTAAAATGACTCGGATATTAGAATACCAATGGGACTGGTACAGGGTCGCGCCCTATACATTAGCTATTAGCCCCAACTAATTTTGTCCAAAATTCCAGTGTGTAGGGCTTTGTCACAGGTAAGACTAAAATTATGATTACACGCAGAAAAGAATATATGTTTGTATATAGATAGGATATCAGTGAGCCTACAAAACCATTAGTATCAGGTGACCTTGGAAGATGATAAGGTAGGGATAGATCGTCCAGAAGAGAAGTATTTAACAGATAGTTAAGGACATATCGTCCAGAAGAGGAGTGTCTAACAGATGTTAGATAAATTTTGTTATATTTTCTGGAAGACCCAAGTCAGCCAAAGGTCAATAGTTAGCCAAACAGACCTATAATGTTTGAACAGATAGTTCATCCATTACCTGATATGTATATATATTTACATAATGAAGCTTACAGATTTTAACCAGTTTTAGTTGCAGGAAAAGATTTGCAAAATAAATTTTTTAAAAGGATGTTATTAAAGGGAAACTCATTCCGCTAAGTGGCGTGGTCTCACTTAACATTAAATAACCGAGATGTATAATATTATTCACATCAGGTTTTATGCCTGACTCGAAGTTTTTTGTTTCCCTTTATACTCTCAGGTGCTCAAAATTGATTTGAGTAGGCTGAGGGTTGAGGTTTTCAAATTTTAGTTGTTTTGACAAGTAAAGCTTCCGGAGACGCTGACAGATAGCTAATTAGGAGTACAGTTTATTCTATTTATTTCCGTTGTGTGTATTAAGTCAGATAACTATATTGATTCTGATCAACCAAGGGGGAATCGTCATATGTTGATCTTGGCGTATTATTGTATAATTATATTTGATCTTTACATGGGAAACATTTTAGGATTATGTAACTTGGATATGAATTATTGTTTTGAAATGTATTCAGTAAAATGTTGTTTTGGTAATCTTTGATTTTGTCCATATTCAAATGCTTCTGATATTATAGATACCATCAGCATTACCGTATTTTGTCACCAGAAGTTAATACTATAGATGACTGCAGCATCTGTAATGCTTAGCTTTTGGTCTCTAGATACGGGATGTTACAACTTGGTATCAAAGCATAGGTTTATGAAAAACTTTAAACTAAAAAATGATTTTTGAGAGCATAATCCTAAGGAATTAGAGTAAGATTGGGTATGGGATAATGCTATAGAAACGTACTTGTATTTGCTATATATAAGTATACACTTTGTCTCTAGTCTCCTATCTTTGTTAGGTTATTCTTCTATATCTCATGAGGTTTAAATACAGATATGAATGGTAGAAGAGGAAGAGTTAACCCAGGAAGGGGAGACACTGATGGGAATGTCAGACCTAATACGAGGCGAACATAAGGTCAGACACAAGCAGAGAATGTGGATGCTGGAGTCCCGCAAGTTGGAATGGAAGCTATGTATTAGTTTTTCATGAATATAATGCAAAAGGGAGTTGCTGTTGGAGTAATGGGAGGAGGAGTTCAGAAAGCTCCAGTTGTTAACAATTATGCTGTTCTGAGTAGAAACTATGTTAGGCTTGGAGGAAAGCCATTTATTGGAACCGAGGATGCGATCGTGGTGGAAAACTGGTTGTTGCACTGTGAGAGGATTTTTGCTAACTTGAGGCTCAATGATGAGCAGAAGAGGAGGTTGGCATCCAGATAGCTTTATTTTGGTGGAATAGTGTGACTGTGGCAGTGATGAGGAGATAATGACATAGGCAGAGTTTAAAAGGAGGTTCCAGGAGAGGTTCCTGTCGGTGATGGCGCAGTCTGTTTTGATCCGAAAGTTCGTTGAGTTAGAACAGAGAGAGATGACTATTCTAGAGTATGCCAGTGGGTTCAAAGAGTTAACCAGATATGGTTATGCCACTGTTGATACAGTGATGAAGAGGATTGAGAAGTTTATCAAAGGATTGAAGCCTGAGTTGGCTAGGGCTACCTTACTGCATATTAGAGACCCCTATGATGTGGTTGTGGAGATGGCTTTGAGACACGAAGAGATGCTCGTTTGTCAGGAGAAGAATAAAGTAAAGGAGGTCCAGGTTGGACAAGATCAGAAAAGGAAGTTCTTTCACAAGAAGGACGCTCAGAAGGGTGTAGCGCCAAGAAGGGGAAATCTGAGGTGGTTTGTTTTAAGTGCGACAGGAAGGGGCATTTCGCCAATTAGTATCGTACTGGGAAGACAAAAGAAGTGATCGGGAAGAAGAATATCACGTGCTTCAACTGCGATCAGATAGGCCAATATAAGAATCAACGCAAGGAGCCCGCTAAGGATGGAAAAGTCAAGGTGTATGCATTGGAGCCTACTGCTTTGAAGCCGACAACTCAGGAGAAGGGAAATGCAGTTTTGGGAGGTACGCTTTAGATTCATGGTATGTCTGTAAGCGTTCTATTTGACACTGGTGCATTGCATTCTTTTATATCTAGATGTTTGATAGATAAGCTTAACCTAGAACCCACATATTTTGTTACTTCCTTACGAGTTGCGAATCCAATAGGAGGGTATGCAACTCTAGGGTTGAGATGTGACCAATTAGAGTTTGACTTGTTAGGCTATGTTTTATTTTTACAGTTTGTATGTGTTTGATTTTATGGGGTTGGGGATTATTCTTGGAATGAATTAAGTGAGTACGATGCTAGGATATTTTGCCAGGATAGGAAAATATCGCTTAGACACACTGATCGTAGCGACAAGATTGTTTATACCATAGAAGGTTCTAGTGGTGAGGTGAATGCTTTGTTGGGTGTTATGGAGTTGGAAGATGAGCTGAATTGAGTTTTCGTGGTTAGAGAATTGGCAGATGTTTTTGAGCCTATAGTAGGATTGTCACCGAGACGAGCCATTGAGTTTCAGATAGATTTGGTTCCGGGAGCAAACCCAGTGAGTAGGCCGCCGAGCAGGATGACCCCTACAGAGATGAGGGAGTTGAGGGTGCAGTTGGTGGATTTAGAAGGCAAGAGTTTTATCAGGCTGAGTAGTTCACCTTAGAGAGCAGCCGTAGTGTTTGCTAAGAGGCCGGACAGATCGTTAAGACTATGTATCGATTATCGTAAGTTGAATGAGAGGATGATAAAGAATCGATACCCATTTCCAAGGATTGACAATTTGTTCGACCAGTTGAGTGGAGCCAAGTTATATTTGGCAATAGGTTTCCAT
The DNA here is from genome assembly GCA_030737815.1 of Allium fistulosum. NCBI lineage: Eukaryota > Viridiplantae > Streptophyta > Magnoliopsida > Asparagales > Amaryllidaceae > Allium > Allium fistulosum. The sequence goes on along the minus strand of CM060905.1, from coordinate 768,892,142 downwards.
CAGCTCAGAGTAGTAGATGATAGTATACTTTGACGGTGTTTAGAAATAGATATGGATCATACGAGTGGTTAGTTATGCCATTCGGACCGACTAATGCACCAACTTTCTTTGTGGATTTGATGAATCAGGTTTTCCGAGAGCACTTGGCTAGATTCATGTTGGTTTTCATAGATGATATCTTGATATACTCCAAGGATGAAAGAGAGCATGAAGTTCATCTTAGAGTGGTGCTTGAGACTTTGAGGCAGCATCAGCTAAAAGCAAAGTTTTTGAAGTGTCATTTTTGGAAGAAGGAAGTGAAGTTTCTTGGTCATGTAGTTTCAAATAAAGGGTTATTAGTAGATCCGATTAAGATTAAAGCAGTAAATAGTTAGAAGAGGCCCGAGACAGTGACTGAGATAAAGAGTTTCCTTGGATTAGCTAGTTATTATCGGAGATGCATTAAAAAAAATCGCGAATAGAAGCATCGATGACGAAGCTAACGAGAAAGGATGTGAAGTTTGTGTGGACCGATAAATGTGAGGAAGCATTCCAGAATTTGAAACGCTTATTGACCCATGCACCTGTGTTGGTTGTTCCAGAAGGAAATCGAAATTTGATGGTTTATACATATGCCTGTGGAACAGGATTAGGAGTTGTGCTGATGTAGAAAGGTAAAGCGGTTGCATATGCTTCTAGATAGCTTAGACCACATGGGTTCAGGTATTCGATGCATGATTTGGAATTGGCTGCAGTAATGTTTGCTTCGAAGATGTGGAGACATTACCTTTTGGGAGAGAAGTTTGAGTTATGTACAAATCATAAGTCGCTGAAATATTTGTTTTCTCAGAAGGAGCTGAACATGAGACAACATAGGTGGTTAGAATTTATTGCCGCTTATGATTTTGGGATTGAGTACACACTAGGGAAAGGCAACAAGGTTGTAGATGCACTTAGCAGGAAATATCAGAATGCAGTGTTGGCGATGATTGTTGAGTGAAAAGATTTAGAAGCCTTGTCAGCTTGTAGAATGCAGTGAAGATCCGAGGCTGGGTCTAGTGAAGAGGCAGTTGTATTATTTTGTTTGGAAGTTCGATCAGTGATGATCGAAAGGATTGCTTCTAAGCAGGATGAGGATCCAGTGTTAGACTGTTAGTTGAATGGATCAGGAAGTTAAGAGATGGAACCGAGAGCGATGACTTAAAGGATTTCAGTCTTGACCAGAATGGGTGGTTGAGAAAGAAAGGAAGATTATGCGTTCCAAGTGTAGGAAACATAAGGAAAGAAGTCTTGGAGGAATACCATCATTCGAAGTTCACTACTCATCCAGGAGAAACTAAGATGTATCGGGATATGAAGAGAAGTTTCTTCTAGGAAGGTATGAAGCGGGATGTTGGCTTATGGGTGAAGCAGTGTTTGAACTGCCAACAGGTAAAAGCCGAACATCAAAAGCCGAGTGGGTTGCTTCAGCCATTAGATATTCCAATATGGAAATGAGATTCTATTTCTATGGATTTTATTGATGGGTTGCCAAGGTCGAATAGAGAAAATGAAAGTATATGGGTCATTGTGGACAGATTGACCAAGAGTGTCCATTTCATTCCAGTTAGATCAACTAGAACGGCACCTATTTTAGCGAATTTGTTTATGAAGAATGTGGTTAGACTACACGGAATTCCTAGTAATGTAGTAAGCAATAGAGATTCCTTATTCACTAGCGAGTTCTGAAAGAGTCTACAGGAAGTTTTAGGAAGCAAGCTCAAGATGAGTACCGCTTACCATCTGCAGACAGATGGGCAAACAGAAAGAGTTAATAAAGTCTTGAAAGATTTGTTAAGAGCTTGTGTTCTAGAGTTCGGGGGATCATGGGAAGACCATCTACATTTAGTCGAGTTTTCGTATAACAATAATTATCAGGCTAGTATTGGGATTGCACCGTTTGAAGCTTTGTATGAAAGGTCATGCAAATCTCCTGTTTGTTGGTTGGAGACCGGGGATAGGTTGGTTCTTGGTCCAGATTTGGTTAGGGAAGTTACAGAAAAGATTGAGATCATTCGAGCTACAATGAAAGAGGCTCAGCCTAGATAGAAGAGTTATGCAGATAAAAGACGAAAAGATTTAGAGTTCTCGGTTGGAGATCAAATTTTCGTCAAGATGTCACAGGCATGATCAGATTTGGAAGTTCAGGAAAGTTGGAACCGAGTTTCGTTGGACCTTTTCCTATTGTTGAGAGGAACGGGAAACTCGCATATAGAGTTGAGTTACCGAGCAGTTTGGCAGAAGTCCACGGTGTTTTCCATGTTTCTCATCTCAGAAAGTGTGTTAGAGACTTGGAGATTACTATTGCACCGACTGTGCTAGATGACTTAGTAGAACCGGACTTGACCATAGTTAGAAAGCCAGTTGGTATAGTTGCGAGAGATGAAAAGAGGCTCAGGAACAAGACAGTCAGATTAGTGAAAGTCCAGTGGAGTGACGACGAGAGAGACTGTACTTGGGAGATTGAGATCAGGATTAGAGATACTTATCCTGACTTGTTTGATGGTATGTTTTACCTCTTTGATTGATTTGTTGTGTATCTTAACATAATTTCGATGATGAAATTCTTTAAGGAGGAGAGTCTGTAACATCCCATATTTTTGGTAACATTATTTAGGATATTTAATTAGTTAAATAAAATAAAATAATGTGTTGATTAGGGGATTGAGATTTGATTTTAATTAAGGGATAGCCGTGTCATTTAACCAATGAATTAAGATAAGGGTTAAAATGAAATAGGGGAGGGATAAAATGGGAAAGAAGTCATTCCTATATCCTTAAACCCTTGGCCGTGTATCTCTATACACGTTCATTTTCATTTATCAAAATTTTAAAAGTATAAGGTCGGCCACCATTAATAAGGAAAAGAGGAAGAAGATTAAGAAAAGCTAAGGAAGAAGCTTAATCAAGTCAAGTTCATTCACATCTCAATCTCTTTAATCCCTAAAGCTAAGGTGAATAATGTTTACATCTCTTATTTGTTTTGTTTTTGGTTTTAAGAGGAAATCCAAAATATTTTGCAATGATTTGCCATGTTTTTGAATGATGGAATGATTATATATATTTGTTGATGATTTATGCATGTTCATATTGATTTTATGATATGTTTTAAGGTGAAAACCCTATTAAATGACATCTAAATGCCTTGCGAATTTTTATGTAGATCGGAAATAATATTTTGGAGATGGATTTCAATTTTCATAATTTTTGTGGATTTTATATAAATTTTCTAGTGAAGAAAATGTTATTTTGGATTATAAATTATTTACGGTTAAATAATTAACGGTTTGGGTCTGAAATTTATATATGTTAGAAAACATATTAAATTTGATTTTCCGGAACTTTTGTAGAATTTTTCTAAGTATTTTAATGGATATATAAAATTATTTAAGGTATGAGACTTAAATGTTTTATATATTTATAAAGGCAAAATGGGCTTTTTGTAAATAAATTCAAATTGTTAATTCTGGAAATTCAGCAGTGCTTTTGAAAAAAGAAACTTGCAACCAATCAGATTTTGACAGACAAGGCAAGTTAGGTACAAAAGAAATAGTTTAAAAGGACAAATATACATGTTTTTTTACTGTTTCTATGCTTTCGGCTCCAAGTTCCGCCTCCATATCTTCGCCTTCGACTCCATCGAAACCAATGCACGCGGTATCAAAAAACCGTTACGTAGTGAATTGGATGTAGGCGGAAGGTATAGGGTCGAAACCAGGGGTTGAAACAACACTTTGTTTTTAAAGGAAAAATGTGTCTGCTTGCTTTCGATTAAGTAGCTTTCGACTTGGTTAGCTTTCGACCAGGTCAATTGGTTTTAAAAGAAATGGTTTCAATTGAGTTGCATCTATGTTTTGAATAAATGCTTTCGACTAGATCAAAACCTTTAGCTATCGCTTTCTACCTTTCGACCCAGATGGTTTCGAAGGGGTTACTTTGTTTTTTAAAATTTGGCCACTTCTCCAATCCTTTCGAAGGGATGGTTTCGACACCATCACTTCTTTACTTATGAATGATTTCGAAAGAAGTGCTTTCGACTTTAATGTGTTTCTAATCTTTTTGCTCTACTTGAAGGCATAATCCAAATGGTTTCGACCGAAACGGTTTTCAAAAGTTTCGAAGGGTAAATTTTTGAATGGTTTCAAAAGGTTTCCACATGTTTTAAATTGAACCCAAGTTCTTTCGAAAGCTTTGTGTTTATAAAGGTTTGATGCTTTCGAAAGGTTTTAAAGAATGGTTTCGAAGGGATGGTTCCCTAGTGGTTTCGAAAGGTTCGAAAGGTAAGGTTTTTCTGATTATTTCGAAAGGGTTGAAAGGAAAGATTTTTCCAATGTTTTCGAAAGACATGGTTTAAAGGTTTTAAAGAAGGATGTCTGATGCTTTAAAGCTTTCGAATGGAAGGTTTTTCAAGGGTTTCGAGATTGGTTTCGAAAGGAAGGTTTTGGCCTTTCGGCCTAAGTTAAAAGAAGGGGTTTACTCGATTTTAAAAGAGGTGCTTTCAATAGATTCGAAAAGGGTACTTTCAAAGGTTTAAATGTTTTCATCAACAAATATTTGGATAAAATGTGTGTGTGTATATATATGTATGTATGTATGTATAACATGTCAAGCCGATTTTGAGTAAAGCATAGAGTATGTGTTTTCCTTGTATGAGTTTGGTTTAAAGGTTTTAAATCATTTTGAAAAGGTTTTCAAGGAAACTTTTGGGAAGGGATCCTTAAGTAAAATGACTCAGATATTAGAATACCAAATGAGACTGATATAGGATCGTGCCTTATACGTTAGCTATTAGCCCCGGCTAATTTGGTCTAAAATTCCAGTGTGTAGGGCTTTGTCATAGGTAAGATTAAAATTATAATTACACACAGAAATGAATATATATTTGTATACAGATAGGTTATTGGTGAGCCCGCAAAACCATTAAGATCAGCTGACCTTGGGAGATGATAGGTTAGGGACAGACCGTCTAGAAGAGAAGTATTTAACAGATAGTTAAGGACAGATCATTCAGAAGAGGAGTGTTTAACAGATGCTAGATAAATTTTGTTATATTGTCTGTGAGGCCCGAGCCAGCCAAAGGTTAATAGTTAACCAAACAAAACTATAATGTTCGAACAGATCGTCCATCCATTACCTGATATGTATATTTACGTAATGATGCTTTACAGGTTTTAACCAGTTTTGGTTGTAGGAAAAGATTTGCAAAAGAAATATTTTAAAATGATGTTAGTGAAGGGAAACCTGTTCCGCTAAGTGGCGTGGTCTCACTTAACATTAAATAACTGAGATGTATATAATTATTCACACAGCATTTATGTTCGACTCAAAGTTTTTGTTTTCCCTTAAACTCTTGGGTGTTCGAAATTGATTTGAGTAAACTGAGGGTTGAGGTTTTCAGGTTTTAGTTGTTTTGACGAATAAAGCTTCCGGAGATGAGCAGGTGGCTGACAGATAGCTAATTAGGAGTACAGTTTATTCTGTTTATTTCCGTTGTGTGAATTAAGTAAGATATGACTATATTGATTCTGATCAACCAAGGGGGGCATCGTCATATGTTGCCCTTGGCGTATTATTGTATAATTATATTTGATCTTTACTTAGGAAACGTTTTGGGATTATGAAACTTGGATATGAATTATTGTTTTAAAATGTAATCAGTAAAATGTTGTTTTGAAAATCTGTGATTTTGTTCATATTCAAGTGCTTCTGATATTATGGATACCATTAGCATTACCGTATTTTGTCACTAGAAGTTAATACTATAAATGACTGCAGTATCTGTAGCACTTAGCTTTGGGCCTCTAGATATGGGATGTTACAAGTAATATTATATTTAATTGCAAAGTACAACATTAAAATCTTTGGTTCAATTTAATAACATTTATCAATTTTCTTTCGTCAAAGACTTTGATTTTAAGTTGACTGCCAACTATGGTGATATTAAATTGCTACATCAAAGGAGGCAAATTTTCTCATAAATAGTGTTTGGCTTTAAATTGTTCAACTAATACTCTACTATGGTCGTAGCACGATCGTCGTTGTCTTATGATTAAACACAATCAAAATATAGTTTAAACACTTAAGATTCACAGTACTATCAAGTCGAAAAGCTTTTGCACGTTGTTACGTGGGATCTTATGTTTGACCTCAAATGTAATTAACCTGTAAAATATTCTCGTTGAGTCGTTTTTTGATTATTTCAAACGATAATAAGTATGTGATCCTTTAGTGTCTTCAATGATCACAAATAAATAGTTATTCATCCTATAGAGATCGTTATATAAACTAGTCTGAATAGGTATATCGATATCTTATTTTTGAAAGTTGTAACGACCCATAAATTTTCAATAATTAAAGTTGTCAATTTAATAGGATTTTGGTAAAAAAAACAAAAAAAAACTTCATCTATTAATAAATGAACAATGGTAATTAGAACTAATTAGTAACAATTGAAATGAAGTCCCAATGATGTAATAATGTAAATTAGTTATAAAGTTGAATATAAGAAACAAGTGTGAATGTTGAATCATTAATGAGATAATATGTGATAAATAGAAATTGAAGTAAATCAGTGCTAATTGAGTCATTGTAACATTTGATTTGTAAATAATAATGGATTCATTAATGTGGATTAAAGTAATAGTAACGGGTGTGAGTTACTATTTAATTGACCTATTAATTTAGTTATAACAGTTATATTCGAGTATAAATTTAAATATAAGTAAATAAAGGTAAGTGGTGTATAAATAAATAAATTTGTATAATTGATAGTAATTGAATGAATTCAATATTAGGTAAGTAATTATGATAATTAGTTGAATATATGATAAACTTAGGTGTAAAGTAAAAGGTAGTGATAACAACTATTATAAGTTGTCTATTTAGTCTATAAAATAATTAGAAAATCTTTAATGTCATTAATGAGAATTTATGCAGTAACGGGAGGTGTGAATGTATAAAATAAATAGAAACGTAAACTTATTATAAAGTAATAAATTGGTAAAAAGAATGGAACTAAGGTAAATTAATTAATTGGTTTTAAACCTTAATTGATGTGTACAATTGAAAAGATTTCACATTTAGAAGTGTAACATTTTATACAAATTTAAGAATAGAATATATACAAGATCTTTCTATTTTTATTTATTTAGACATTCATTTTATTAATTGAATTGTTATGTGTTTATATCTCTTATTTACTTCTTGGAAAAGAATTTCAATGGATATACGTTATATTACCTTAAAGGCATATCTTTTTAAAATTTTATTTATTAAATGTTCTTGTGTTTGTATAAACTTTATTTTATTTATTGAATGTTTTTTTGTATATATATCTTGTAATTAATGGCTAGAAAACAAATTTATTAGACGTATGTTACTTTGATTTAAATTGGCATATGTTACCTTGCTTTATTTCCTACCTCTTTATTTACCTATCTATTTATTTCTTACCTTAGCAGTTCATAACTTATTCTTCAAAACCCATAGTCGTTCCTAACTTGTAGCCTATCAATTCACGTGAAGAAAGGAAGAGTTCTCATTTTCCATTTTTGTTCTTTTTATTAAATAGGAATTAAATCCTTTCATTCTCTAGCCGTTTAAAACATTGATTACATGCTGTTTCTTTCCACTTGATTAGCCGTGTATTTCCTTTTGTCAAATTTTATTACAATCTATTGTTTTGAATTATTCAAGTCCGACATGTGTGGATTTATTGTCGATTTGAATGGTCCAAAATAGTGGGTCGTTACAGTTGGCATCAGAGCTTTGGCTCTAGACAAAGCTTGACATATATGGTAAATTTATTTACAGAACCACTTTCGTTCGAGCTTGAATTCCTTCTTCTTCGTGTCGATTTCCTTGAATTTTGGAACATCCCTGCGGTTCCAAAATCCATTCTTGTCTCTCCCTATTTGTCTTCTTTTGATTCTGGAGTATCCCATAACTCCACTTCGAATGATCTTTATAACAAATTGGCGGTCTCGCCAATCTCAAAATGACTTGTAAAGAGGTGAAACTCCTTTACAATTAGCATTGACTCATCGAAGATTTCTCCATCCTCGGTTTACAATGCTATCTATCTCTTGTTATCCCGAATTCTATTTCTTGAGATCGGATGTCAGTTTGTCCCAGAACCTCACATCGATCTTATTCTTTAAGTCACGGTTGACCCGGTTAAGGTCGCCCGTGATTTATATAAGCTTATTCATTCCCTTATTCTGTTATTTAATCATCTTGTCTTTTGTTCCAACTTATCTTCAAATCATTCTTGAAGTCTATTTTGTAAACTAATATTTAAATGTTTTAATATATATTGTGTTATTTGAGTTGTTGATGTTGATTTGGGTTTTCGATCGATTCGTCTAATCAACGCTATCGATAGGATCTCCAAAACACTTGAACAGAGCAAACTGACACCATATTGCTTTCAAATTTAGTAAATGGATAAATTTTGTATAATTATATTTTATATAAGTATAATTTTTGAATTTTATAGTTAATTGAATTGGATGTTAAGAAATAATATTTGATTTATATATAGCTCGTAACCATTGGCTTTTGTTTCATATAAAAAATAGTTGAACTATAAAACATGGTTATAAATGAATTTAAAACAAGAATTGAGAATTTAATTTCCGAAGATTTCAAACTTTAGGTTTTAAAGTTTTAAAATGATATATTATTTAAAGTATTTTCGAATAGAAATTGTTTCCAAAGAATTTTAAATGTTTAAATTAGTGCTTTTTTCTTTGTCGTTGGAAAATAATTTCGGTGATGACTCCAGCATCATCGACGTTCATTTTCGAGTTTCGAAGTGAAGAAACCTAGCTCTGATACCAACTGTAACGACCCACTATTTTGAACCATTCAAATCGACAATAAATCCACACATGTCGGACTTGAATAATTCAAAACAATAGATTGTAATAAAATTTGGCAAAAGGAAATACACGGCTAATCAAGTGTAAAGAAACGGCATGTAATCAATGTTTTAAACGGCTAGAGAATGAAAGGAATTAATTCCTATTTAATAAAAAGAACAAAAATGGAAAATGAGAACTCTTCCTTTCTTCACGTGAATTGATAGGCTACAAGTTAGGAACGGCAATGGGTTTTGAGGAATAAGTTATGAACTGCTAAGGTAGGAAATAAATAGATAGGTAAATAAAGAGGTAGGAAATAAAGCAAGGTAACGTATGCCAATTTAAATCATAGTAACATACGTCTAATAAATTTGTTTCCTAACCATTAATTACAAGATATATATAAAGAGAAACATTCAATAAATAAAATAAAGTTTATACAAACACAAAAACATTTAATAAATAAAATTTTAAAAAGATATGCCTTTAAGGCAATATAACGTATATCCATTGAAATTCTTTTCCAAGAAGTAGAAGAGATATAAACACATAACAATTCAATTAATAAAATGAATGTCTAAATAAATAAAAATAGAAAGATCTTGTATATATTCTATTCTTAAATTTGTATAAAATGTTACACTTCTAAATGTGAAATCTTGTCAATTGTACACATCAATTAAGGTTTAAAACCAATTAATTAATTTACCTTAGTTCCATTCTTTTTACCAATTTATTACTTTATAATAAGTTTACGTTTCTATTTATTTTATACATTCACACCTCCCGTTACTGCATAAATTCTCATTAATGACATTAAAGATTTTCTAATTATTTTATAGACTAAATAGGCAACTTATAATAGCTGTTATCACTACCTTTTACTTTACACCTAAGTTTATCATATATTCAACTAATTATCATAATTACTTACCTAATATTGAATTCATTCAATTACTATCAATTATACAAATTTATTTATTTATATACCACTTACCTTTATTTACTTATATTTAAATTTATACTCGAATATAACTGTTATAACTAAATTAATATAAATCACACCCGTTACTATTACTTTAATCCACATTAATGAATCCATTATTATTTACAAATCAAATGTTACAATGACTCAATTAGCACTGATTTACTTCAATTTCTATTTATCACATATTATCTCATTAATGATTCAACATTCACACTTGTTTCTTATATTCAACTTTATAACTAATTTACATTATCCGTCATTGGGACTTCATTTCAATTGTTACTAATTAGTTCTAATTATCATTGTTCATTTATTAATAGATGAAGTTTTTTTTACCGAAATCCTATTAAATTGACAACTTTAATTATTGAAAATTTACGGGTCGTTACAAAAGTCTTGAATGGAACATTTAAGGATAAGTATTTATTGACACGATTCAGTACGCGATACAAACACAACCACAATTATAGTCGATTATATATTTTTCCTAAGTATTTCCACTTGTATAAATTTTATGTATCATAATATAACAATATATATAACTAAAACGCTTAATTTGTTTTGAACAAATTCGTCAAAAGAGTTCATAAAAAAATCCGCTGGAAGGGTTAAGTTATATAATCAAACGATGTAATTTTCCAAATCACACACTAACCCTATCAAAATCAACGTATCTATTTATATTAAAATTATCTACACATTTCATATATATAGAAACGACGTTATTATGTCGGGAGCTGATATTAAGCTTTACTTGTTTTTCATTATAACGTTTTATCTTTCGCAGCATGGAGGAGGTATGTCCCATTGTATTGTTTATTTACTTATTATGTATGATTTACTTTTTTTTTGAAACAGATAAAGAAAGTTGGAGCCCAAGGCCCAACATAAGTTACATAATCGGGTCTACACCCGCTATTTCATTTACAATGCTCGATTTAACTATAACATAGTGAAATATCTGATTAGTACATGAAAAATCTTGACTCCGACTAACAAACAATTTTCTTCTTCTTACCTACCGTACCTTAGGTTCTTCCTCCAAGTATAAATGAAGATTAACCAAAAGTAAGCAGGAAAAATCCTGTAACAAGTCAAAAAATCATTCGATCGGTTCTAAACTATACATACACTGCTATCACCTTACCATCTGAAATTAATTATATTTTGACTCGATGTGGTTTATAAAGTTTAACTTTGTTATGTGTGCGGTTAGAGCATCTTCAACAAGTCTAATTATTCAGTGTTCACTTTACTTACAACGCAGTCATTCAGTTGAATATTCAACAAAAAACTAAATTGAAACCGAACACTCATTTAATGAACATCAAGAGTTAAATGTCCATTTAATGAACGTCTAAAACCAAACGTCTATAGTAGACGCTCAGATTTATTAAAATAATTTAGTATAGTATAATAAGCATTGATGAAATAAGTTTTGAATATTTTTTAATGGACGTCCAATAGTAGACGTCCATTTATCTGTTAAATGGATGCTGTTGGATTAAAAATATATTTATCTGTAGTGTTTATTACCCAAACGAACAAACCACATCCCAACCTGATCCAAACCGATCCGATCGGTCTGGATTTTAAAATGAATAATTTAGATCTGACCTGCTTAGAACCAAGAGAGATCTACTCGGTCTTGTCCGACTTGATGGACTAACTGCCACCATAGGGCTTTCCACGAACACTCAAACTCATCTGCATATAAAATCAAAAGATCGTAAAAAATTTGGGTTATAAAAAAAAGACATTGCAATACTATGGGGGTTATAGTTATGATTACCACTATTATTAACATCAACCACACCGGCAACCACTGTTGTTGACGATTCGAAACTATAAACAGTTAACTTGAACCAGAAACCCCATCCACAATGATCCATCTCCAAATTCCCATCCATACAATGACCCGACACAGACTCCCCATTCCAACAATGATCTAGTAACCTCAGTCATGCACGCACGCGCGCGCGCACACACACGCGCGCGCACACACACGTTTAACCCAGTAAAACTGCAGCATTATTCTGATCCATATTATCCCCACATCTGCACCCAACTCCGGCCATTTACCAGCTTTATCTTACTTATCCACTTCAGCAATACCCAAATATGAACAATCACAAATAGCATTGCTCCTCTTTTATAACATCATTCCTCCCCACCCAGACCTGTTCACTTTGCTCCTTCACATTCGATCAACTTCAGACCATATTTCACTTCCCTGTGCAAGTCTTTGTGCACTTTTTAATTGGGATCCTTCTACTGTCCAGTTCTACATTCAAACTAACAAATACATCACTTTGGTCATGCATATCTTGATTAATGTCCAACCATTTAAACAGCAGATGAGCCACTTTAAATCCATCATTTTGTTGTCATCACCGTTGCTGATCCACTCTTCAATTCTGTCATGAATCACCATGTCACTTCCCACAATAGTAGTATATGTAGTATCAACCGTGCGTGTACTCCAGTCATCTTGTGCATGTTTTGAAACTGTACTGATCACCACCAATGGAACCGCAAATTGATCGGTTACCCCCTCTGTATTAGACTCCCTCGAAAACTCATTCAGAACATTTTGATCGTCGACTATACCCATGATTTCAAACATATTTTGACAAACAAAATTAGGCTTACAAAGATCAACATATTTAGTGACATGTTAAATTCAAAAGAAAAACCTTCCCCGTCGTTTTCTTTATCCATGTCATAAGCATTACATATTTTGTAATTAATTCCTACCAGCTATCACTACCATCAGCAACTTTCTGATTGCAACGCTAGCGGGTAGGGATTAATTACGAACCTGTATTGCTTATGATTTGATGAATAATATTCTCCCTACTCCTAGCCGAAGGATCTTCGACTGAGACAAACAAGCAAGCACTTTCAAGACACCATGTGACTCCTTTGACACACCATTATCATTGCACAAGACCCAATCGTCCTTGACATGCACTAGTTCTTTCAAAGCAGCACCATTAATGTAATGCTTGAAAGGCTGGGAATATGAGATTCACCATTTTTTTTTAAGAATCAGCATAGAACATTTCGGTTGTATAAGAACTAAGAATCTTATGAAAAATAATACATTCTTCCTCCCTCTTTTCTAAACATCCAGCGAATCCTACTAAAAAATCCATTTTAGTTTCATAAATTCCAGAACAAAGTAGAACCCATGATCAATTTTGCTTAAAGGCTTTGGTAACGAAAGATTAGAGGAAAAACCGCAAGAAGTTCTCGTGTCCAAACACTCACTCTTGAAACAATGAATAGGATGACAGTTTGACGCAACGGAATAATCAAAAACAAGATAGATCGATGAAATTGCAATTGGTGGATTGATGAATACTGCGATGTCTGAATTCGTTGATCCGAAGATATCGAATTCTAGTTATCTCTGACTCGTTGATCCGAAGATACCGGAAAAGAGATCTATGATTCTTCAACGTTGATCTTGCGCACAAGATACCGTGAATCGGCTTCAACAAACGAAGATTCGAGCGCACTCGAATAACGTAAGTAGAGATAGGAGACTTCACTCGACTACCAATTAGAAAAAAGCACAAAGCAATCAAAATGGAAATTTTATTCAAAAGTCAACAACTATTACAAATGACCCAACCGGTCTATTTATAGACGTTACAACATGACACAAAAAAAAACAAAAAATTACATCTCCAAAGTCGTTTCCGACTTAACAAAATGTAGCGACTTAATGGTTTCGCGGCAACGACTTATGGTAACTCGGCAACGACTTATCATCTCGCGAGTTATCCCCTTCATTTCTTCGATTTATCAGATCTCGCGAGTTAAGGGAAGTCCTACCGAGTCATAGAAGAGGGTTTCACGACTTAGGTTATATTCGTTCGCGACTTAGATAACTCGGAAGCGATTCAAGGAAGGCGGCAGGCGATTTAGGGGAAGCTCGGAGGAAATTCTGCGGCATAGGGTTAGTTGTCTCGCGACTTAGGCTTTTAACTCGGTCGGTGGTAGGTTGCAGTGGGAGCTGGGTTGTAGGTCGCGGAATTGGCGATGAGTCGTATGTCGTAGGCGGAGATGAGTCGTAAGTCGCGCGGTTGATTGATGAGTCGTGAAGAGGATGAGTCGTGGAATGTGATGAATCGCGATTGTGATGAGTCGGTTGTGAATTTAGGTCGTGGAATTGATAACTCGCGCGCGAGTTAGGGGATGAGTCGTGGCATTGCTGAGTCGTGGATGGCGATTTTAGGTTGAGGAATCGCGATACTGGGTTGCTCGTCTTCGAATTCAGGTATGTTACTGCATCATCCTCCCCTTGTTGACAAAAATTCGACCTCGAATTTAAAAGTTCCTCCCCATTGGATTGTTCATCTCCATAATAAGGTATAAGATGTTTAACGTTGAAAACGTCAGCGGTATGAATATGATCTGGCAACTTCAACCGATATGCATTATCATTGATCTTCTTCAAAATTTCTACCAGACCAATCTTTCGAGCTTTCAACTTGTTGTACGTTCCAACTGGAAAACGATCTTTTGTCAACACCGCGTACACAAAATCACCTTCGTTGAACTCCACACTTCTTCTCTTCTTATCCGCAGCTCATTTATACTTCTCATTTGTCTTCTCCAAACGTTCCTGCACGATTCTATGGCATTCTGTCAATCCATCAACAAAATCAACAGCCCGTTTAACTGTCCCCTTTGATTGTGGTACTATTGCTAAATCAAACGGCCCCTTTGGCAAGCTTGAATATACAATCTGAAATGGACTGAAACCCGTACTACGGTTGACAGCATGATTGTGTGCGAATTGCGCCTGACATAATTTCATATCCCAACTCTTCAAACTATCCTGCACAAGACATCGCAACAAGTTACCCAATGATCTATTCACAACTTCAGTTTGCCCATCCGTTTGAGGATGATACGCACTACTAAAATTCAGCTTCGTCCCGACCATCTTCCACAGACTCAACCAGAAATGACTCAGGAAACGAGTATCTCTATCTGACACAATAGATTCTGGCAATCCATGAAGTCGATAGATTTCTTTGAAAAATAACTGAGCAACAAGAACAGCAGCCGCCGTCTTCTTACAAGCAATAAAATGTGCCATTTTCGAAAATCGATCAACCACCACATAAATGGAATCGTTTCCCCTTTGAGTTCGAGGCAAACCCAAAACAAAATCCATACTCACATCAACCCAAGGCTTAGTTGGTATAGGTAACGGCATATATAATCCAGCATTGGTCGCAGTTCCTTTCGAAACCTGACAGATATGACATCGTTCCACAAACCTTTCCACTTCTTTCCTCATTGATGGCCAAAAATAAGATCGAGAAATCAGCTGTAATGTACGGTCTCTACCCACATGACCTTCCTCATGCAATTCCTTCACTTTCTTCAATCGTAAACTGCAATCCGGTATACATAATCGATTTCCTTTGAATAGAAAACCATCTACCATCACAAACTCATCCGTCTCTCCTTTCTTCACTTTATTTACAAACTTCATAAAGTAAGGATCTTCAACTAATAATTCTGGTAGCACCTCAAACCCGGTCACTTCAACTTTCATCGTAGTTAACAAATGATTCCTTCGGCTCAAAGCATCAGCCACACGATTCGTCACGCCTGATTTGTGTTTCACAACAAACGTAAATTGTTGCAGATATGCAATCCATGATGCATGTCTCGCTGAAATCTTGTCTTGCCCTTGTAAATGCTTCAATGCCTCATGATCAGTGTAAAGAACAAACTCTTTCTGAAACAGATAATGTCTCCAGTGTTTAATAGCTTGCACAACAGCATAAAATTCCACGTCATATGTACTATATCTCATCTTTGCTCCCGATAGTTTCTCACTGAAATATGCAATAGGACGCCCCCTCTGGCTCAACACTCCCCCGATTCCAACCTTGGATGCATCAGTATGTAACTCAAACAACACCTGAAAATCTGGTAAAACTAGAATTGGTGCTGTCGTCAAAAGTTCTTTGATCCGTTCAAAAGCAACCCCTGCTTCTTCCGACCAAGAAAACTACTTCCCTTTCATGCAATCCGTAACCGGTGCCATCACGCTACTGAAGTGTGGAATGAATCTTCGGTAGAATGATGCTAGCCCATGAAAACTTCTCACTTCGGTTATTGTCTTTGGCTGTGGCCAATTTCTGACTGCTTCAACCTTATTCTGGTCCACCTGGATACCTTCTCCTGATACAACATACCCCAGAAATAAAACACTATGCGTCATGAACACGCATTTCTTTGTTGCAGCATAAAATTGCTCTTGTCGTAGTACCATCAGCACTTCTCTCAGATGATTCAAATGTTCTTCTGGACTTCCACTATATATCAGAATATCATCGAAATACACCACCACAAATTTCCCAATAAAAGGTCTAAAAATCTGATTCATCACCCGCATAAATGTACTTGGCGCATTTGATAAGCCAAATGGCATTACCAACCATTCGTATAGACCCTCCCTGGTTTTAAAAGCAGTCTTCCACTCATCACCTGGCCTGATACGAATTTGATGATATCCGCTCTTCAAATCAATCTTCGAAAAGATAGTAGCTCCGCTTATTTGATCTAGCAAGTCATCCAACCTCGGCATTGGAAATCTATATCTCACAGTAATCTTATTCAATGCTCGACTGTCAGTGCACATTCTCCACGTCCCGTCCTTCTTTGGTACTAACAAAGCTGGTACAGCACAAGGACTTAAACTCTCCTGCACACGCCCCTGTTCAAGCAATTCTTCCACCTGCCTTCGCAACTCCTCATGCTCTTTTGGACTCATTCTGTAGTGTGGTCTGTGAGGTAACACAGCTCCTGGAACTAGATCAATTTGATGTTGAATGTCCCTCAACGGCGGTAACTCCGTTGGCAACTCCTCTGGAAATACATCCTCAAATTCTTTCAATACTGGTTTAACTTCTTCTGGAATTTCAACTTCTTCACTGCTCTCACGCCCAATTAATAAGAATACTTCCGGCTCCTCTTCGACTTCTTTAACAAACTCCTTCAAGGTTAATAAAGTTTTCAGCTCTTCAATCTCCTCCAGTTTGTTTTCTTCTTGTTGACGCTTCTTGGGAACGAGAGTAATCTTCGTGCCTTCAAACACGAAACTATAACTGTTGGTACGCCCATCATGTTGCACCGCCCTATCATATTGCCACGGTCTCCCCAACAACAAATGACATACGTCCATGTCCACAACATCACACCAAATTTCGTCCTTGTATTTCTTCCCAATTGAAAAATTAACACAAGTCCTTCGACTAACTTTCACCTCCCCACCTTTCCTCAACCAAGCTAACTTATACGGTTTCGGGTGCTTCTCTGTCTTCAATGATAACTTCTTTACAGCTTCTGTAGAGATAATATTATCACAGCTTCCAGCATCAATAACAAATTTGCAAACCCTTCCCAATATAGTGCACGTCGATTGAAAGATGTTACTCCTCAACCAGCTAGTCTCTTCCTCCTGCTTCGGTGTTAGGCAATTCCTCCTCATCATTAATGTATAACCATCATCTCCAGACAACAATTCTTCCTCCTCAACTAGTAATTGATTAGAATCTTCAGCTTCCTCATCCTCATCCTCAACCTCAGCAATCATTGCTCTCTTCTTTGGCTTTGGACACTCATTGCTTTTATGACCCAACTCCTGACAATTGTAACATTTGAAACTGTTGTTAACCTTTGCCTTCTCAGCCTCCTTCACCACTGGTTTACTGATAGGTTTAGAAACATTGGAACTTCCACTAACACCCTTCACTTGATTGTTGGAATTAGTAAACACACCACCTCCTCGTCGTCCCTGCTTCTCCCAAGCCAACGCTTTCTGATGTGCTTCCGCCACAGATCTTGGATCGAACATATTCACCATATCCTGGATCTGCATTCTCAATCCCCCAATGAATCTAGATGTCAGTTGTTCTTCCGTTTCCATAATATCATTCCTTGCAATC
The DNA here is from genome assembly GCA_030737815.1 of Allium fistulosum. Classification (NCBI taxonomy): domain Eukaryota; kingdom Viridiplantae; phylum Streptophyta; class Magnoliopsida; order Asparagales; family Amaryllidaceae; genus Allium; species Allium fistulosum. The sequence goes on along the minus strand of CM060905.1, from coordinate 768,874,290 downwards.
AGCTGATAAAACTCATCTGCGTAATCATTAACAGTCTTTGTGCCCTGCCTCAAGTTCTGCAAACGTTGATACATCAGTGACTGATAATTGTAAGGTAAGAACGTTGCTTTCATCAATTTCTTCATCTTCTCCCAAGATTCAACTTTTGACTTCCCCATTCGTTCACGTGTAAGTTTGGTTTGCTGCCACCATGCCAAAGCTCTACCCCTCAACCTTGTAGCAACCAACTTCACTCTACGATGTTCTGGAACTTCTTTGAATCAAAAATTTCTTCAGCATTAGCCACCCAATCCAAAAACTCCTCAGCCTGCATACCACCTTTGAATTCTGGAATTTCAGTTTTCATCCCAGATTCACACTTGTGATCGTACTCCGACTGATTCCTTCCTCGTCCACGTCCTCGTCCATGAACACTACCACCATCATACTCTTCTTCACCATCCGATGTATATCGATGTCGATCCTGACCACCAACATCTCTACCACCACCATTTCTTCCACCAACATTCCTACGATCTACATTCCTTCGATCACGATCATTCACATTTCTATCACGATTTCGATCTTCAATATTTCTATCACAATCTCGATCCACGCTTCTATGATCACTATCAACACTTCTCTCCCGATTGGAATGTGGTGAAACTCTACTTCTCCCATGGCTCGATTCAGGTGAAACCCTTCTTTGATTTTGACTCATTTCAAGCATCATTCTCTCTAATCGACCAATCCCTTCAGTAAGCTTCTCATTGAAATTCTCGTTGATTCGTTGCTCCATTTCATCGGCCTCTTCTCTTCCGTACAAAGCATTAATATTGCGATGACGTTGAACTCGTCTTGGCGGCATGATTGAATACTTCCCAAACACTTCAACAAATTCACACTTCAAGTTTCAGACACCTTTCGAACTTTGATCCAAAATGAAATGGATCGAAAACTCCAACTTTGTTGCCAAATATGATGAACACGATGAACACAACTTCAACACTTCAAATTCTCGGCTCCAAGACTCGATTTAGCTATGATTGGCTAAAACAAGCTCTGATACCAAATGACGCAGCGGAATAATCAAAAACAAGATAGATCGATGAAATTGCAATCGGTGGATTGATGAATACTGCGATGCCTGAATTCGTTGATACGAAGATATCGAATTCTAGCTATCTCTGACTCGTTGATCCGAAGATACCGGGAAAGAGATCTACGATTCTTCAACGTTGATCTTGCGCATAAGATACCGTGAATCGGCTTCAACAAACGAAGATTCGAGCGCACTCGAATAACGTAAGTGGAGATAGGAGACTTCACTCGACTACCAATTAGAAGAAAGCACAAAGCAATCAAAATGGAAATTTTATTCAAAAGTCAACAACTATTACAAATGACCCAACCGGTCTACTTATAGACGTTACAACATGACACAAAAAAAAACAAAAAATTACATCTCCAAAGTCGTTTCCGACTTAACAAAATGTAGCGACTTAATGGTTTCGCGGCAACGACTTATGGTAACTCGGCAACGACTTATCATCTCGCAAGTTATCCCCTTCATTTCTTCGATTTATCAGATCTCGCGAGTTAAGGGAAGTCCTACCGAGTCATAGAAGAGGGTTTCACGACTTAGGTTATATTCGTTCGTGACTTGGATAACTCGGAAGCGATTCAAGGAAGGCGGCAGGCGATTTAGGGGAAGCTCGGAGGAAATTCTGCGGCATAGGGTTAGTTGTCTCGCGACTTAGGCTTTTAACTCGGTCGGTGGTAGGTTGCAGTGGGAGCTGGGTTGTAGGTCGCGGAATTGGCGATGAGTCGTATGTCGTAGGCGGAGATGAGTCGTAAGTCGCGCGGTTGATTGATGAGTCGTGAAGAGGATGAGTCGTGGATGTGATGAATCGCGATTGTGATGAGTCGGTTGTGAATTTAGGTCGTGGAATTGATAACTCGCGCGCGAGTTAGGGGATGAGTCGTGGCATTGCTGAGTCGTGGATGGCGATTTTAGGTTGAGGAATCGCGATACTGGGTTGCTCGTCTTCGAATTCAGGTATGTTACTGCATCACAGTTCTTGGCCAAATGGAAGTCACCGCCATATCTGAATCAGTGTGAACCCCCTTTCTTACAATCAATCAAAGATTTTGCTGCTAAACTATGACGCGGGAGAAAGGCAATTAAGATATTTTCCTGAATGGCCGAAGCGTTTCAAATTAAAATAAGTGTAACTGCAAGGGCAACAAGTTTGTGGTAGGGGATATCGCGTTCGGCCTATTAACGATCCAACTGATTTTCTTTTAACGCCACGGTAAACGCACAAGACAACCGCCAACAAAATATTGCTTGATCGGTGATTGACCGACGACCAGGATAGACCCTAACATTCAATGCGATACCCTTAGTAACTGTGGTGACCCTCACTCTAAAACACATAGATTTTTTTTTTTACATTCAAGAGGAATTCACCACTAAACCCCAATTCTTTTATATTTGAATTTTTATATAGTTTCCAAATATTTATCCCAAGACCCTGATTTTTACCAATATAATCATATCAGTGTACAAACAAATTAAGACAATTATATATTTGATGATATACAATTGTTTCTTTATTATTATTATTATTATTATTTATCAGAGGGGATTTAAATCAAATTGAAAACAAAATACCATACAAGCTATTGACAAGCCACTTATTTCCTTTCTAAATTTTGTTCTACTGTCAGAGGTATATTTTTAGCAAATTATAACACTTATACTTTTATTTGACTATATATATATATATATATCAATCTGCCTACATAGTTCTATTAACACTAAAATGGTATTTCCTTGATCTCATGATAGTTATCAAGTGTATGCATGAAATTACCTACAAATTTTACTAGCAGGCATGGATATTGGACTTAATTTCCATTTATCATTTCAAGTTGATCAAATGAGAATTTTTAGCATTTTTAAATTTAACATGATGCAGACTTACATACTTGGTGATTTGTGGGATATGCTTGGTGTTATCCATGGGCTGCTTGGTGTTTTCTTTGATTTGTCCCGGAAGCACTTTACACTTCACTGATTGAAATGAAGTGGTTCCAGGCTCCAAAGGTTTGACCCATGGCCATCTAGACCAGCCATAGTCCCTCTTTTACCACTTGCAAACCCATATCCCTCATTTTAACAAGCTTCTACAAATTCCTACTCCTAATCCCCAGCATGTTTGTGTCTAGTTTTTTTTTGAAATGCTTTCTTATATGTATTCATTCAATTATTCAAAATTCAGTATCTTCCAAGTCTACTGCTCTCATAGTGCTATTTGAAATTTAAATATTCAAATACATACAAACTTCCAGAATTCATGCACATGCCAGTATCATTTACCTGCCATGTACAAATTCATTTCACTTGAATATTCTACTAAAATCTTGAGAGTTCATTTAAAAAAAAATCAATCCCCTTAACTGTTTAATTTCCATAAGGCAAAATATAGGCAATAAAAAAATCAAAGATCAAATATTTATGCACATATCATATGTATATGATATGTCTATCTCCTTATTTTCTCCAAATCAATCATTCATAAAATAAATTAGTAGTTAACCAGACATCATCAATGATCACTCACAACAGGTTTTGCTTAAGTACATATTTTTAACCCCAAAATACTTAGAAAGTTTCCTACAAGTAACTTCAATTACAGAAAATAGAATTTGTCTAGTAATTTCATTACAATGCAACTGCAAATTTTAAAACAAGTCTCTCTTATTTATACTAGCAGCCAATGCCTTCTTTACTCATCAAGCCAACTTCAATTTCCTGCAAGCAAATCATTTAACTGCCCCAAAGAATTTTTGAGACACCCAGATGATTGCAAGGGCAACCAAAAGGGTCAGTTTACACTGGTATGAGCATTTATCAATTTTTGTATACTTACACATAATTTTAGTAATCTTGCAGTGCCTTCTTAGTTTAACAGGTTTTATACTTAGCATGTTTTGGTTTATTCAAAGAGATACAAAGTCACATTCAACAAATTAAACAATACACAGCAAACAGTTGAAATAATCATGTGTACAATTCTTAATTCAGCCACACCAAATCTTAGATAAGTAAACTCAGGTTTCATACTCCAAATTTCACCCAGCAATTAATCAATGAACAATGTTTATTTTGATTAAATCTAACACCATATCTGAATATTTATAACCCAAATTTTTAAACCCCGGTCCCCATTTGTTTTATGGTCTTTAACTCCTTGTCAAATGAACACTATGTATGCATTGTGAAGGAAACTCCCAGGTTACTTAATTTATTCCAACACACAAAGGCCTCAGGATGCAGTTGCACCATGCATATGCTTGCTCCCACCTGGAGTAAGCAGATCATTGACTATCTCCCAAGTGACCAATCTAGTTTTTCTTTCATTCATATTTCAAAGAGATATGACTACTTGTATATTTTCTGGTTCAACCCCATGTTCCCCTGTTTAATCTATGTCCATGTTTAAAAATAGAACAAGAATGCTCAAATCATGTTAACTCTAAAAACCCACTTACAGATTAATGCTCCAAACAAAAATGCACAAACAAACATCCATATCACCCATAACAATTTATTTCAGAGATTCAAATGACTCATAATATTTTTTAGGCTGCCTGCAATAGGACTTAATGCCATTGCATACAAAGGATAAATACTCACCTAAGGTTTTTCCTTTTACTGCCTTAATCCTTTGAACAACAAATTCCCCAAAGCCTCAAGCTGGTGTTTCTCTTAGTTTATTCTTTTATTTTTGTTTTGATCCCGAGAGAATGATGGATTTGGCTATGTGCAGTTATTTATAAATCCATTCTAGGGTTTAAGAAAATGGGTAATTCCCCTGATACCCTTAGATGTTTATGTACACATCATATTCCTGTGTGATCATAAATTGGAAATGCACACATTTAGGTTACTTTAATTAGCTATTTCGGGGATCATGCATTTTTAAACACTCAATACTATTTTCATGACTCTTTTCTACTCATGCAATAAGCATGTGACCCTCAGTTCATTATTTCTTTTTACAAGTTTAAGGAATCTGAAAATTTCCTTTGTATTTTTTTTTCTACCTATCTGTTATTTCCCTTCAATCATGCATACTATCATACCTTATTATGTGATGTAAAATTATTTACCCAAATTATTTGCTTGGAATAAATATGGTATGGAAATTTTTATTTGATTCTTATATGTGTGTGTATATATATATATATATATATATATATATATTTCTGCCTCTTTGTTAAATCAGTAACTCCTTCCATATTTAAATAAAAATCACATATATTATGCTAATTATTTTTGGCATAATCATAAGACATATAAACCTTTTTATTAAACTTCATTTTATTTTATCTTCATATAAAATAGAAAATACCCCATATATATTAAATGTATATATATATATATTTACATAATTCTTTGAACATAAAGCTATATTTATTTTGAGTTCCAATTTTTCTTCTAATCACCTTAATTCCTTGCATTTTATCAAACAGAAGCTCCCATGCAATTTTATTTATTAGTAAATTCTTTTCTGTTTTAATGCAATATATATATTTTATATATCTCAGAATTTCCTAATATAATTTTTTTTTTCATTTCATTTTTAGGGTCATTACAGTAACACGCTAAAATAGTACAATTTTAAAATGACTTATAAATAAAAACCGATGTAATTATAAGGAATAAATAAAAAGTTAGGATCGATAGATTCCTTTATTTAGCATCATTTTGTAGCCTTTGATATCAGTCATAGTTATCTATTTAAATATTTTTTTTTTACATAAATCAAATATATAAATATAAACTTAAATCAAATATAAAAATATAAACTTGTTGCTGATATCAGAAGATTAAAAATGATATTAAAAAACGGTTATTGATCCTAGCTCAAAAATAAATATGTAATTATTTGTATATGAATATAAAATGGAAAATGATATCATTAAGTATTGTGAATACATATTATTCATTATGGGCGATGATACTCATTATTATTATTCTATGATTATGAATATGAAATAATATTGCTATTTATTATTTACAATATAAATAGAATAAAATACATATATTATGTTTGTTTAGCATAGCTATAAAATACTTATAGTAATGTTTATATTGTCTCTAGATTGGTAAGAAAACTAAATAACTTATAGTAATGTGCGGTGAGCTTTGCCCTTTTATGATGGAAATTTTTTTGGGTGCTGATGTTTCAATGTAAACTTTGGTCCATGTAGTTGGTTAATGAAAGATGTGAGTGAGTGGGTTGTGGCACATGTTTTTATTATGTTCCTGGATTAGCAGCTTATTATGGATCTCTCTTTTATGTCTTTTTGTCTCTTACCTTGTTTCTCTACTTCCCTACTTCTTTTTTAATCTTTGCTGGTTAATAAATTTATGAGAATTGTGTTTACCTTTCTCATATTGTCTCTGCTGCGTTCCTTTTTTTGTTCTAACGTGGCAATTGCTTACTGAGATGCCCATATGAAAACAGATAGACGGTTTAAACTAGGATAAGCAACTCAATATCCTTGTTATTTTTTTAGAAAAATAGTTATATTTGCAAAAATAGTATTAAATTATGTCTCTGTTAATAGCCCCTACGAACTTTTTGGATAGTTTAAGAGGAATTTATGTACTAACTATGAGTCTACTCGAAAATAGTTTACATTAATACTCTAGGATCTAGTACCATCTAAATATCATTTTGCAATACTTATTTAAAGCTTTATTAGATCATTTCTTTGTAAACATCATCTTATAGCACTGTACTAGACTTACTAATACATTAAATGATCATGTGCATAGTAAAACCTTCTTTGTCTTTAGTTCTTAAGAATATTATGTAAAATCAATAAGCAGAGGTAATTTCAATGTTAAATTCCCCTATTTATTAGAATCAAGCATTTCTCACATGATTTTAACTTGTTTAATGACCATCAATATTTGTTCCAAACTGCAAGTATTCCACAACTGTCATCATTATTGTGCATTACTGATTTACTTCCCATTCATTCCCTATTGAAATTCTATACATTTCCAGATTATTAATGCTTAAACTTATTCTCAAGGATGCCTATTAGAGTAAATTGTTTTTTTGAACAGTGCAATAGTTGTTATAAATTCAACTACTATTTTGAATAGTGTAAATTTGAACAGTGCAATATTTTATAAATCGTTTATTTTCCAGTTCAATAGTTGTCACGTTTGAGTGGCTTTGTTTCACATTTTAAAATTGTTGAGATGTATTTCTTCTATTGTTTTGTTTTTGTTTTGTATCTTGTTTTGTTTTTGTTTTTTCTTTTGTTTTCTTTTATTGGGCTTTCAGTTTGAGCCCAGTTTATTTTCGAGTCTTGTATATATTTGGGAAACTCTTCTGTGTGAAATAGATAAAGTATCAATAAAATTTTCTGCTTTTCTTCTTGTAATTTTCTGTGATTCGGAAATTTATCATGGTATCAGAGCACTCGGTTGATTTTCTTTTAGATCTTTTAAATCTTCTATAGATCTATTAGATCGATTTTTTTTTCTTCTTTTGCCCTAAATAATGGCGAACGATGATGATTCAGTTTCTCAGATCAATTTACCGACGTAGAATGTTTCTGTAGTTAATTTCAATGATCCTTATTATCTGTCAAATTCCGATCATCCAGATATGTAACTCGGTAGTCACATCCTTATAGGTTCAAATTTTATGAATTGGTCTAGAACAATTAAAATGGCATTAATAGCTCGAAATAAATTGCAATTTGTTAATGGAACTCTTCCGATGCCTACTGAACCTTCTCTTGATCTTCAAAAATGGATAAGAAATGATTACATGGTTATGTCATGGATTTTAAATTCGATGGATAAAACTTTGGCGGAGAGTTTTATGTTTGTAAATTCATCTCATTAATTATGGAAAGAGTTGAATGAAAGATTTGGTCAGATTACTGCACCGAGGATATTTGAGTTGCATAAGAATCTTACTTCAACTCAACAAAATGATACTTCTATAGCAGAGTATTATGGTAAGCTGAAGAGTGTTTGGGATCAATTACAAATATTAGAAGGTTTTCCTCAGTGTTCTTGTGGTGCTTTGAACAATTGCAGTTGTGGAATTTTTAAGAAATTTTGGAAATGGATCAGAGAAATAAATTGATGCAATTTCTTTTAGGTTTGAACAAGGAATTTGATCAAGTTAAAGTGAATATTCTTAGTACTGATCCACTTCCAAATGTTCATAAGGCATATTATACTTTACAGCAAGTTGAGCAACAGAATAAACTTAATAGTGTTAATTCTCTGAATGAAATGAGTGCATTTCAAGTTAAAGCTCTTAAAAAATTTTCAAAGCCTGCTTATCAATCTGTTAAGAAAGAGCTTAAGAGGCAGAAAAGTGAAGCTGTTTGTGATTATTGTAAGAAGAAAGGACATACTATTGAACAATGCTTCAAACTCGTTGGTTATCCAGAATGGTGGACAAATTTAAAAGGAAAGAAGAATTCTAAGCTGGCAGGAAATGTACAAAATAATTGTGATGGAATTCTCGGAAAAGGACCACAAGAAATTGAAGAATCAAGTTCATCAAATAAGGCTGTTGATCCTGTTATGGCTTCTGCAAATGAAGTTTTGAAGATGGTTCAACAAAATGCTAAAGGGACTACATCTGAAGACAATCCTCTGTATACTGCTGCAAACTTTGCAGGTATATTTTCAACATCAAATTTTGATCAGTTGGTTAAAAGATTGGATTATGATAGTTGGATCATAGACACAGGAGCAACAGATCATATGGCATCTAATTTGTCATTTTTTGCTTCACTTAAACAACTTAATAATCCAATTAAAATATCATTGCCTGATGGAACTAGTATAATGGTTAAATATGTTGGCACAGTTGATCTAAATTCTAGAATAATCCTCAAAAATGTCTTCTATATTCCTGAATTCGAACATAATTTGCTTTCTATTGGAATATTATTAGATGATAATCATCTAATTGCCACAATTACAAAAAATTCATGTCATTTTCAGGACCTTTCAACTAAGCAAGAATGTGCTGTTGGATCAAGGCACTTTGGCTTATACAAGTTCTTCTCCAATTCTTCTTCAAACTTTACTTCATATGGTTCAGTTATTTCTTCTGAATCTGTTTTTACTAATAATTCATTTTCTTATGCAAATAATATCATTACAGCTATTGCTAAGCCTAGTATTGATGTCATTCATGCTAGAAAGGTCATATTTCTGCTAGTCATATGAAACATTTAACCATTCCAGGCAAAAATGATAATAATAATTGTGATTTTAGTTGTGAAGCTTGTGTATTTGGGAAACAACATAAAATGCCTTTTCTGCATTCTGATTCATATGCTGATGATTTTTTTGACATGATACATATTGATCTATGGGGTCCATATTCAAGACCTTCTTTATCTAGTGCAAAATATTTCTTGACTATTGTGGATGATCATACTAGAACCACTTGGACCCATTTAATTCAGTCAAAAACTCAAGTTTATTCTGTTCTTGTTGGCTTTCTTCAATATGTTGAAACTCAGTTCAATAAGAAAGTGAAAATCATTAGAAGTGATAATGGAACTGAAATAATTCAGGAGTCATGCAGAAATTTGTTTACAAATAAAGGAATTATTCATCAAAGAAGTATTCCAGGAAATCCACAACAAAATGGTAGGGTGGAAAGAAAACATAGACATCTACTTGAAACAGCTAGAACCATAAGATTTCATGCTGGTTTGTCTTATATATTTTGGGGAGATTGTTTGCTTGCTGCAACTCATATTATAAATCTGTTACCAAGTTCTGTTTTAAAATGGAAAACACCTTATGAACTTCTCATGAAAAAACAACCAGATTATAGTTATTTGAGAGTCATTGGATGCTTATGTTTTGCTGCTCAAAAATTAGCTGATAAATTTTCTCCAAGATCAAGAAGATACATTTTACTTGGATATCCTTATGCTCAAAAGGGTTACAAATTATTTGATCTTAATACTCATAAAGTGTTTTTGAGTAGAGATGTTTATTTTGTTGAAAATTGCTTTCCTTTTAAAGATGATTCAAAAATGATCCCTTCTTCTATTCCTCAAGTAATAGAAACTGCATTTCCTCAAGTTAATCCTGCATTTGATTTTCAAAATCTATCTCATTGTACAAATAATCAAGATCATAATCAGCAACAAGATCAATTTCCTCAGAATTCTTCTGAAATTTCTGCTCCAAATCCTGATTCCTCTGAAATTCAGAATACAAATTCTATTGTTTCTTTTCCTGTTCCTCAAGCCACAATAACTCAAAACCTCAGAGTATCTTCCAGAACTAGCAAATTACCTAAAAGATTTGATGATTTTGTTATGAAAAAACCAGTTACCAGAGTTGTTCAAAATATTGATTCAGAAAGTTCTACTTCCTTCAATGTTTGTGCTGAACCAAGTCTTGCTCATTTAAATAATGAAAATTTACATAGCTTGAATAATGTATTGGTAGCTTATGAACCTTCTTCATATAATCAAGCAAAGAATCATCCTGAATGGGTTGAAGCAATGAATAAAGAGTTACAAGCTCTTGAAGCCAATGATACATGGGAGCTGACTGAATTACCTTTTGGTAAGAAAGCTATTGGGTCTAAATGGGTTTATAAAACTAAATTTAAACCAAATGGTGATGTTGAAAGATGTAAAGGCAGGGTTGTCGCTAGAGGTGACAAACAAATATCTGGTAAAGATTATAAACACACTTTTAGTCCAGTAGCTAAATTAACCACTGTCAGGTTAATTATAGCTCTACCTGCAATAAAGAAGTGGGAGATTCAGCAGTTGGATATTAATAATGCTTTTCTTTATGGATATCTTGAAGAAGAAGTTTATATGACTCCTCCTCTTGGTTATGATAAGGTTAAACCAGGTCAGGTCTGCAAACTTAAAAAATCAATTTATGGTTTGAAACAAGCAAGTAGGTGCTGGAATAAAGAATTGACAATTTTTTTTGATTCAATGGGGTTTTACTCAATCTAAACAAGATTATTCAATGTTTTTCATGCACAAGGGTGATTTTTTTATTATTGTTGTCACATCTGTTGATGATTTGTTATTGACTGGAAATGATACGACAGTGATGAATAAGTTGAAGACTGATTTGCATAATGCTTTTACTATCAAAGATTTAGGCATTTTGAAATATTTCCTTGGAATAGAAGTATCAAGATCAGAATCAGGTATACTTCTAAATCAAAGGAAATATATTTTGGATATGCTTCGAGATAATCAGCTTGAAGGATGCAAACCTGTTTCTTTTCCAATGCAAAAAGGTTTGAAGCTCAGTGTTTCTGATGGAGAGATATTGGAAGATCCTGAAATTTATAGAAGACTAATTGGTAAATTTCTATATTTAAATCTTACTCGACCTGATATCTCTTTTGCTGTTCAACAGTTAAGTCAATTTTTGAATGTTCCAAGGGTACCACATTATCAGGCTGCTATACACATTCTCAAATATCTTAAGGGTACATTGAATCTTGGCCTTCATTTTCCTGTAAATTCAGATTTAGTGTTAACTGCATATAGTGATGCAGATTGGGGTACATGTCCAGATTCAGGAAGATCTTTAAGTGGTTATTGTATTTTTCTTGGTAATTCCTTAATTTCTTGGAAAACAAAGAAGCAAAAATCTATCTCTAAGAGTTCTACAGTGTGATGCCTCACCTCTATACCCACGCTAGCCAAGAACACTACGATGTAATGCTGTCAACTAGCACGGAGAATAAGGCTGTTGAGGAGCGACCCTCCATGTAACTTCTTTGAGCGAGCTCCGATATCTCAGATAGAATAGAATGAACTTCGTTTAAGGAGGAAGTCCGACATACCGAAACAAACCCAAAGCTATCACATAGTGGCTATAGATAATCTTCGGAAACAAACATAGAAATAAACGTAACATAAATCAGTCACAGACATCCATATCATAAAGGCGGAAGAAGATATGAATATATATATAACACATGAAAGTGTACATTAGAGTAGTGGTCAAAAAGATCCACGATAATACAAAAGAATAGCATCGCGTGCTATACAAAAGAATAAGCACACAACATAAAGTCTATATGTAAAATGTGTACATCCAAAAACTACTAATCTATGTAGTTAGCCAAAAGTCAGAATAATCCTGAAGAGAAGTCAAGCAGAAGCACCTGTAACATCTCGGTCTGACCCGAGTATTATTTATAAGAAAATAATAAACGGATCAGTCTAGCTATAAATATCAGATGATAAGGTAGGATAAATAATAATATGGCATGAACATGTAACAGCCATAACGGCATACTACTATAAGTATGTAAATGATAATCAACAAGAGATCAATCATTATCACAAGAATCTTCTCAAAGATAAAATAGGGTATCATACCCTAAACTTGTATTCATAACAAGTCAATAACACATAAATTCACCAATGCACAAAAACCGATATCATATCAATGAAAATCATGAAAATTGATGAAGCACAAATTCCAGAAATCATCACCAGAAATCCAGAAAACACATAAAAAGGGGGAGGCCTAACACATGAACGGGAGTATGCAAACTCACCAACGCGTGAAACACATAAACGAGAAGCTATCTCATGGAAGCTATCCATTAAATTTCCACACAGAAATGGCCCGAAGACCATGGGGTGCTACCCCATATAAGTGATGGCGAAACATCACAAAAGCGGGGTCTAGTCTCCCTCGCAGACAAAGAGACATCGCTCAAACGCTAGTCTAAATCACAAAAATGATCGTCATGATCATAAGGAAGTGTCAATCACACCAAGCTAGTAAATATATGAGTTTAGCTTCATGTCCCATAACCACTTGCTTAACTTAAATATTTACGAACAAGCTGTAAATCTTCACTAGAAAATTGTCACGAAAAGGGTTCAATCGAACAAGTCCAAGAGCTAACCGACAAAGTGAACGCAAGCGTTTCATACCACTCGTTTTACTAAGTCGTTTAATTCGATTTCTCATTCGAGTGAAGTAAAGGCTTGTATATACTAGTAGGTTAGAAAACGGTTTGAGAAAACGAGCTTTATATTTATAACAGTGTTGAAATCGCTTTGATGAAAGAGTTATGATATTCACTACTAGTATTGAAGCCTTCACATTTTTGAAGTGACAAGTCACAAAACGATTGTTGAAACAAATCGCATCACAAAATTTCACGTTCGAAGACGTGAGTAAAGTCCAAAGGAATCAATCCCAAAACCATCAAGTAGGAATATACTTGCGACCTAACGTGGTCGAATTAAAGTGCAAAAACTTTAAGTCAAATAGGTCGAACGACCTAACAGATACGACCAAGGAGTCGAAGGGGTCAAGCGACCTAGTAGAAAAAAAGGTCTAACGACCTAACGCCAAAGTTGCGAGCGACCTAAGGATTTACAGTGTCGAGCGACCTAACGGCACAATGCCAAGCGATATAAGGGTTAACTCGCGAGCGACCTAACTCATTGCCGAGCTAAACAGTGGAACGGCAAAACAGGGCGAGCGACCTAACTCATTGCCGAGCTAAACAGTGGAACGGCAAAACAGGGCGAGCGACCTAAGGGACTCGCGACCTAAAGACTCTCGAACGACCTAGTTGTCGAACGACCTAAAAGTAAATAAGTCAAACGACCTAGCGAGGTAAAAGAAGCAGGGCGACCTACGACCTAAGTGCAGGGCGACCTAAGTGGGCGCGACCTAAAGGTAGTAAGGACCAACGTCCTAAGCAAGGTCGAGGGACCTAACAAGATACAGGTCAAACGACCTAGTGGTATCAAATGCCGAGCGACCTAAAAGGGTCAAGAGGCGAGCGACCTAAGGATCTCGCGACCTAAAAGCGACGCGACTTAAAAGTGGCGCGACCTAACAACGTTGCCAAGTGGAATGAGGTCGGAAGCGACCTAACATGAACAAGGTCAGGCGACCTAAAGGGGTTCGCGACTTAAGGGTGGTGCTACGACCTAACTGCAGGCGAGTGTTGGTAGGTTAGAAACGACCTAAGGCCAGCGAGCTTACACTCCAGAGCGACCTAGTGCCAGAAAACCACCAAAAACACTGAAAATTGGGGCTTTTCGTCCATTCGATCCAAATTCAATACAAACAAACATGCTAAAGTGATGGGGAATCATTCCCAACAGTCCAATGACGATTATAGGCAAGATGTGAGATTAAAAATCTCACCTTTTCACTAAAATGGATGAAGATGGAGATTGAAAGCAAGGAGAAGCAATCCAAAGCTTGAATCCATTATCCTCTTCTTGAATTTGGAGTTGAATGTTGGGTTTGCAATAGAATTTGAGCTTGGAGTTTTAATTTCCCTTTCCCTCCTCCATTTTTGATGAAGCTTGAATGTTTAGTGAAGAGATAGAGTTATGAAGAGGAGGGGTTGGGCTGAGCTTAATGAAGGTGCAGTCCAAACCAAAGCCAAAGGCGGGAAAAGTGACGAAAATTTCACTATCTCCAAACATATCGAAGTTTACACTCAAAAAGATCGCAAACGTCATTTTGAACTCAATGGAGGTGGTCTCGAGTCCTAATTTGACTGTTTGCAAAAAGTAGCTTTTCGGATTAACATCCGACTATCGATAAAATATTTAAATATAAAATCGATAAATATGCGGGTTGTTACAGACTCTCCTCCTTAAAGATATTGCGTCCTCGCAATATATGAGATGAAAATAAAAAGTAACAACCATAAAAGCATATTAACACAAAAGGAATTTTGAAATAAGAAGTTTACCTCAAAGAGCATGAGAAAGTAATTCCGGATGTGTACGCTCGATGAATTCTCTAGTTTCCCAAGAGCAATCCTTAGGATTTGAGGACCATTGAACTTTAACAAGCAAAACATCTTTATTTCGAAGTCGTTTGATCTCCGAAGAAATAATTCGAACAGGTTGCTGCTCATAAGTTAAATTAGGCGAAACTTCAATCTCTTCCACAACACCGGGCTCAAGAATTGAATCGGAATCACGAAGGCACTTCCGTAATTGAGAAACGTGAAACACGTCATGCATGGCAGAAAACTGAGCTGGTAATGAAAGGCGATAAGCTATGGAACCAATACGTTCGGTGATAGGGAATGACCCAATATATCGAGGCGCTAACTTTCCCGATCGACTGAAGCGTACAACACCCTTCATAGGTGAAACATGAATAAATACGAGATCACCAACAGAAAATTCTAATTTCCTTCTTCGGTTATCGGCATAGGATTTTTGTCTACTCTGGGCTTCTTTCATCCTATGTCGAATAAGTTCAATCTTTTCTGTGGAATCTCGAATAAAATCTGGTCCTAAAACCAGTTTCTCACCGGCCTCAAGCCAACAAGAAGGAGATCGGCATGGCCTTCCATAGAGTGCCTCGAAAGGAGCCATACCAATACTAGATTGGAAGCTGTTATTATAGGAAAATTCGACAAGTGAAATATGATCTACCCAACTTCCACCGAAATCAAGCACACAAGCACGAAGAAGGTCTTCAAGTGTTTGATTCACACGCTCAGTTTGTCCATCGTACTGGGGGTGATAAGCGGTGCTAAAATTAAGCTTCGTTCCCAAAGCTTTTTGAAGACTCTTCCAGAATCCACTAGTAAACAATGGATCTCGATCATTAACAATGGAAGAAGGAACTCCATGCAGTTTAACAATTTCTTTGACAAAGAGTTTGGCCAGAAGAGGAACGGTTCGGTTCGACCGAACGGGAATAAAATGGGCAGATTTGGTAAGTCTGTCAACGATCACCCATAAACCATTATGACCCGAACGAGAACGGGGAAGGCCATCAATAAAATCCATGGAAATTTGATCCCACTTCCAAACGGGAATTTCCAATGGTTGTAGTAACCCACCGGGCCTTTGATGTTCGGCCTCGACAAGTTGGCAAGTTATTCAACACTTAACAAAGTTAGCAATATCAGATTTCATTCCCTCCCAGTAATAAAGTCGCTTCATATCTGCGTACATTTTACTGCTACCGGGATGAATGGAAAATTTGGAACGATGAGAATCTTCTAGAATATCTTTGCGAAGATCTCCAGTATTTGGTACGATAAGTCTACCAAATTTTCGAATGCCGCCACGAAAATCGATATCAAAGTCTTTCAAACCTTCGATACCGGTTTTACCCCAAATATTATGGCTAAGAAGAGCCAATTTGGGATCTAGCTGTTGAGCTTCAAGAATGCGGTTTAAAAGAGAAGGACAAGCCTCAAGGCTACATAGGACAAAAGATGAACATAAATCGGAGACACGGTCTCGAATATCACAAGTGGATAAAACCTCGAGATCCCTCCATTCGGATATCATCATCGAAACAACCGCTTGTTGCTTGCGACTAAGTGCATCGGCAACTCGATTTCCCTTTCCGGGAGTATAAAGGATATCAAGATCATAAGAGGCAAGGAACTCGAGCCAATGCTGTTTACGCAAATTAAGTTCCTTTTGAGAAAATAAATAGTTCAAAGACTTATGATCAGTATAAAGTATAAATTTCTCTCCCAAAAGATAGTGTCGCCAAATTCGAAGGGCGAAAACGATAGCCGCGAGTTCTAAATCATGTGTGGCATATCTAGTCTCAACCGGCTTCAATTGCCTAGAAGCATAAGCAATAACACGTTCTTTTTGCATAAGAACGGCACCCAATCCAAAGCGACTAGCATCGGTATAAACAACAAAATCTTGATTCCCTTCGGGAATAACAAGAATGGGAGCATCAGAAAGGAGTTCTTTTAATTTCTGAAAAGAAGTTTCACATTTGTCAGACCAAACGTATTTAACACCTTTCTTTGTTAAGCCAGTAAGAGGCACGGCAATCTTAGAAAAGTCTTTTATAAAACGGCGGTAATAACCTGCCAATCCGAGAAAGCTATGGATTTCAGTCACGCTCTCCGGTCTCTTCCAATTTTTGAATCGCTTCAATCTTTGAAGGATCCACTAATATTCCGGATTCGGAAATAATATGACCGAGAAATTTCACACTAGGTTGCCAGAAATGGCATTTAGAAAATTTTGCCTTTAATTGATTGCTCCTAAGAGTTTCCAATACAATCCGAAGATGCTTTTCATGTTCCTCTTCGGTTTTAGAATACACAAGAATATCATCAATAAAGATGAGAACAAACCGATCGAGGAAATCTTTGAAAACTCGATTCATGAGGTCGACGAAATAAGCCGGAGCATTCGTTAAACCGAATGGCATAACTAGCCATTTATAAGATCCATAGCGTGTACGGAACGAAGTCAAAGGAATACTATCCTCTACAATACGAAGTTGATGGAAACCGGTAGCCAAGTCCAATTGTGAAAAGACTCTAGCACCACTAAGTTAATCAAACAGATCATCAATCCGAGGTAAAGGATATTTATTCTTAATAGTAAGATCAATAAGCTTGCGGTAGTCAACGCAAAGCCTAAGTGTACCATCGGACTTACTTACGAAAATAGCTGAAGCTCCCCAAGGCGAGGAACTAGAGCGAATAAGTTGCTTCTTCTCTAACTCGGATAATTGTTTGCGCATCTCTTCATTCTCCTTATTGGACATGAGATAAGGAGGACGGGTAATAGGTTGAGCTCCAAGTATAAGATTAATTTTGAACTCAATTGCCCGTTTAGGTGGTAATCCTAAAACGGGCTCAAAGATGTCGGAAAATTCACGAACGACGCGAATAAGAGAAATGACATCCTCCTCGTCATCGTTATCATCATCACGAGGATTTAAAGAATATAAAGATGCAACTAAAGCGAAATCCGAATCTTTAAGAACAATAGAAATCTGATTAACAGATTGCGGATGACGGAGATAAATAGTCCGCTCAGGACATAGGATATGAGCTTCATAACGGGTAAGCCAATCCATACCCAAAATCATTCCAAAGCCTAAGTAATGCATGACATGCAAATCGGCTAGGAACGATAAATCACACAAAATAATCTCCATGTCTCTACAAAGTAAACTAAGAGTTGCGGATCCACCAACCGGATTCGCAATTCTCAAAGAAGTCATTAAAGCAACAACACTTAAAGAAAAAGTATCGACAAGTTCCTTTGATATAAAAGAATTGGATGCACCCGTATCAAAGAGAACTCTAATAGGTTGATCATGAAATATAATAATGCCATCAAGGACAGAATGAGACATATCTTGACCGCGAGATGTGTTGCCAGGGGCTTGAGCAACGTTTAACTTTCCCTCCTTATCTTGAAGCTTAGGGCATTGGTGCATAAAATGATCTGGACTTTTACAATAACGGCAAGAGCGGGGCTTTGAATACTTGTTCGAAAAATGGCCCTTAGCACCACAGTTGAAGCATTTCTTATCACTGGGAGAAAATGCCTTTGCAGCAGGAGTTGCTTGCTTACCCTTTTTATTGGGATAAGGACCTTTGAACTTGTTAGGCCTCTTCTTGTTGTTGAAGTTTGGTTTGGAAGCCACCACTTCAACATCACTGTCCTTATCAGCCTCTTCAAGACGAAGAGCGATATCAATAAGTTGGTCGAAAGGAACTTCTAAATTTAGAAGTAATGGCTTCTTGAGATTCTTGTTTAAGCCATAGACGAACCTCTGGTTCTTCTTCAATGGGGTGTTGATGTATTCAACCCCATATTTAGATAGTGACTCGAAGGATGCGACATAATCTGTCACAGAAGATTCACCTTGAACAAGGTCTATAAAACGTCGAGCCAACGTCACTTTCTCTGCTTCTGGTACGAATTTCAATTCGAAGCGTTTCCGGAATTGCTCCCAGGTGAGATCAGCTTCATTAATTTCAGAAATGAGAAGTTCGTACCAATCCAGTGCCCTTTTTTGGAGCATACTGGAAGCCACCTGAACACGGTGAAGATCAACAAGATTCATGCGAGAAAAGATTCTATCACATGTTCTTAACCAAGCCTGGACTTCGATAATAGTTTCGGAACCCTTGAATGGTTTCCCACCCAAGTTGGTATAATCGTTGCACAAACGTGCAAATCCAGACTTAGGATGAGTAGGTTCCTGATTAGGACCAGCTGCTTGAGCATTCTTTACTAAATCAAGAAGCTGTTGAGCGGTCATAAAAACTCCATCCTGGGGAGTAACAGTAGATGGTCCAGCTCTGGGACGACCTGGTCTAGACATTCTCTTCTTTAAGGAAGAGAAAAGAAGAAAAGTTATTCACCAAATGAATCATCAAGCAATCTTGATAGATGAAACAAGGAATCATAAAGAAAACAGGATGAATCGGTTCAAAGACTCGAACTAAATCCTGAAACACAACTCCTAAGATGGACTTAGGACGATGATCCTTGTTAAGTTATTCTATATTGTTCCGAAGTTTGGCTCTGATACCAAGCTGTGATGCCCCACCTCTATACCCACGCTAGCCAAGAACACGATGTAATGCTGTCAACTAGCACGGAGAATAAGGCTGTTGAGGAGCGACCCTCCATGTAACTTCTTTGAGCGAGCTCTGATATGTCAGATAGAATAGAATGAACTTCGTTTAAGGAGGAAGTCCGACATACCAAAACAAACCCAAAGCTATCACATAGTGGCTATAGATAATCTTCGGAAACAAACATAGAAATAAACGTAACATAAATCAGTCACAGACATCCATATCACAAAGGCGGAAGAAGATATGAATATATATATAACACATGAAAGTGTACATCAGAGTAGTGGCCAAAAAGATCCACGATAATACAAAAGAATAGCATCGCGTGCTATACAAAAGAATAAGGACACAACATAAAGTCTATATGTAAAATGTGTACATCCAAAAACTACTAATCTATGTAGTTAGCCAAAAGTCAGAATAATCCTGAAGAGAAGTCAAGCAGAAGCACCTGTAACATCTCGGTCTGACTCGAGTATTATTTATAAGAAAATAATAAACGGACCAGTCTAGCTATAAATATCAGATGATAAGGTAGGATAAATAATAATATGGCATGAACATGTAACAGCCATAACGGCATACTACTATAAGTATGTAAATGATAATCAACAAGAGATCAATCATTATCACAAGAATCTTCTTAAAGATAAAATAGGGTATCATACCCTAAACTTGTATTCATAACAAGTCAATAACACATAAATTCACCAATGCACAAAAACTGATATCATATCAATGAAAATCATGAAAATTGGTGAAGCACAAATTCCAGAAATCATCACCAGAAATCCAGAAAACACATAAAAAGGGGGAGGCCTAACACATGAACGTGAGTATGCAAGCTCACCAACGCGTGAAACACATAAACGAGAAGCTATCTCATGGAAGCTATCCATTAAATTTCCACACAGAAATGGCCCGAAGACCATGGGGTGCTACCCCATATAAGTGATGGCGAAACATCACAAAAGCGGGGTCTAGTCTCCCTCGCAGACAAAGAGACATCGCTCAAACGCTAGTCTAAATCACAAAAATGGCATCGGTGTGGCGTCGGAAAGAAAAGGCGCCAGGATAACGTCAGAAAACACCTGACGCATGGCGTTGAAAAGGCATGGGAATTTTGTTTTTCCACGCTAGTTTTACCGACGCCAAAAATGGCCAAGCCGGTGCCATTTAGGCGTCGGCAGAACGATTTTTTGCTGTAGTGTCTAGCTATCTGGACTGGCCCATGCAGAGGATAAAAAATTTGATTTACTCAGACCATATTTTCCAAAGATAAAAAGAGATTTGGAGATTTCCAAAAGTTAAACAAGATTTTAAGATTTTGGTGATTTATGAAACATATTGGTTAAACTCTATATTAAATTACGAGGAGGAAACTCGTACTATCTGTATGAATTTAAAAGGTGATTTCACTGTTATTCGACGAATAGTACATGTTGAATACGAAAATTAGTATTGAATATAATTAATATAATTCCTAAGGATCCTATTTACTCAATACTAACTGGTTTTGAATTTACCATCTTAGATAACATGCTTTTAATTCATTTAAATGATATGTTTTGGAAATATGAAACCTCTATTAAAATTGTATTAAATTATGGAAAAAATTTCTACGTAATTAATGAGAAATGTTTGGTGTTTTCAAAGTTAAAAAGAGGTTTAATAATTCCATATTTCCTAAAAAGTTAATGGTTTAAAGATGTATATCTCTAGAAGATATTTTATCTGGATAAAAGATATTGATAAATTGAATAATAATCACCCACATACTTAACATCTTTTATCGATAAATTGGTTTGGAGGAATCGGGGTTGGATTTGGGTGATTCCTATCTGGAATCCACTTCGAATCAATGTACGTTCGAAAGTGAAAATATGTTGAAGAAAATGATTTGGAAGACAGAGATCTTCATAATGTAGGGCTGCTTGTCACGAACCTCCGGAGTAATTCCCTTATCATATATATGGTGGCAGTGGTTCCTTCAATTTGAAATCTTTGATTCAAGGACTACTTGCTAATAATCCTAGGGGTGATTCCCAAACAGGATGTAGTATGAAAAATGTCTTCGGTTTGTCCTATGCCTGTACAACTTATATGGACGAGTGTTTGACATTGCATTTTTAAGAACACATACATCGATCTCTACCAACGTACATCAGTTTGGCGGTGTAGGAGGTAACCCCTCCTATACTTAACACCCTTCTCTAAGATGTACAAACTCAGATGTTGTGTTTTTGGGGAAATAATTAATGTGTTATTAGAAATGACAATGTGGTATTTGAAGTAGGATTTGTTCTGTGAAATGTAAAACGTTATCTTGAGCCTCACACATCGGTAATGGTAAAAACAGAGTAGATGCGGTAGGGCTAAGTGGGTCGCACCTATTAGGATATGTTCATCATCTTTCTAGATTACCCTCTATATATCAGGTTTGTTGTGTATGCTATGAGACATCTCAGATAGGTCGGAAATGATCATGGTGATGTCATATTCGGTACTATCTATGGTAGAGGTAGGCCAGTTCTGTATTGGTAGAGGCTGGAGCCTTAGGTGCATCACTTTAGAGATGTATTGTCGGAAGGTGGTCCCTTACCTTGTCATTGTATGAAATCCATTCTCCAATACGAACCTTTATGGTTTTAGTTGTAAACCTATTATGCTGGAATTTAATAAATGTAACAATTTCGGCCATGATTAATACATTTATTTGAAAAGTGTTTTCAAGCCAATGTCATTAGAAATAATATCAAATGATTAGATAAAAATGTTTTGGTTATCATAAGGTAAAAATCCGTCCGCGTTTATGTGGGGCGTGATCTTATGAAATACCCTTTGTTTTCAAAAACCCATGTTTTGAGTTTCTCACACCAGTCCCGACCCGGAGTTTATTTTCTTTTCCCCTTAAACTCTGAGTGTCCTATTTTTCCAACCAGCCTAATAGTCAGGTCTTGCTTGGAGCATTTTGGAGGTGCTTGGAGCAGGAGCTGGAGATTTCTCTATAGATAATTATCCATTTTCATTTCCGTTGTATATATTTACTATTGTATTCAGCATTTATAAGAACAGAGATTCATAACTCGCCAAGCTGATATTAGGATAGACTCTGATATATGTATTTAAAATTTCCATTGTAAAGATTATATATTGGAATAATATATGTTATTTCATTCGTGTAAGATTATGTTCTGTCTTTATTTTCTTTTTACCCTTTGCAGTCCGCCTTTCCGGTACTTGAATACCGAGGATGTATTAGTATCGATTTTCGAAGGCCGAAAAGGCAGGTCGTCACATTTGGTATCAGAGCTTAGGATGAGCGAACACCTGAGCCTGATACCCTAGGATGAGAACTCATTAGAGATAGTGTAAGTGACACCTTAGAATGAGTTTGAGCGTATATATATGAGCGTGTATTTTGTTAATGTTATATAAATATGATTTTTGTTTTGGAAAATTGTTAAATGAAATAATTTTATCTAGGATTATATTTTGAATATAAAGGAATGTCTTTCAAATGATATAGTTATTTATATAGTGTTTGGTTGTCAAGGCAATGATAATATGCAGTTATTATCATTGATTGATTTAAAAGTTTAGATACGAACACCTCATGAATTTGGTTTCACAATTTGACTATGTGGTGTTCAATAAATAATGTTGGTTTAAGATTAAAGGAATTTATTTAAGATAAATAAATTTTATGATTGCGTTTTATAAGAGATTTTATAAATTGGATTTATGAAACGTGTTTTATAAAGAGATTTTTGAGAATTTAGATCGCGGTATTTTTATAATTTTTTTTATGATTAACTAGTTCAAGTGGCGCAAAAATAACTAAAAATGGACAAGAGTTGTGTTCGGATGGTAAATGCTTCTCTTAAGTATTCCTCTTCTTGATAAGGGAATATGCGATACTATTGGTAGTACCCAGTTCCTTGGGTATCATTTTTTATTGTTAATTTTTATTAAGGTGTTTGCATTTAATATTGGAAGTAATAACATTCAGTTATCATCATTTGTTGATTTAACGAACACTTGTGAACTAAGTTTTACGATTTGACTATGAAGTGTTTGATAATAATGTTGGGTTAAAGATAATGAATTTATATAAGAGAATAAATGAGCATTTTGTATAAAAGTGTGTTTTATAAAAATAAAATGATTATGTAAAAGAAGGATTTAGAAGATATGTTTTATAAAATAGGAAGTTTATATGTATAAAAAAGTTTCTTTAAAAGTTAAAATATATTTTAAGAGAAATGATTTGAAAGTGGTATTTAAAATGAACTTAAACTATATTTTTAAAAGTGATTTAAAAAGGGCTTAATTGGAAGAAGACATGGATTTCAACATAAATGTCCCAAATAAATGTTTTCGAGAAAGTGAAAAAGACATTAACTGTAACACTGTTGTTATAATAAGTGTTTTGTGAAAGGAGATGTTTTATATAGTATACGAGATTTATACATATCCTATGTTTGATGTTAAGATTCGAAGTGGGTAATTTATATCTATTTTTAAGTCAAGAATGTCGTCCATTCAAGTTATACGCAAAGTTCATGCCCAAATTTTATTATTTTGCTCTATTTTATTTTATCTGATGGTATGTCGCTTACAGCGATTGGAACTATACGTATGATCAATATATATTCATGGCTTCGTCAATGATGGGTCGTTGCATCGTCTCTCATGATATTTGAACAATTTAAATATTAAAGGATATATATATTTTGCTAATATGTGATAATGGATAGATTCAATTGCATCTAGATTATCTTAGTGGAATTATATTTCTAATCATTTAAGCTATACCGTAAAGCAAGATATAAAGTGCACATTATCTCTTCGTCTTCACTATATCACTCAGATATCTAGAGCTAGACTAATAGTCAAAGCTCTAGTAATATCCACAGTTAATTGCAAAGTACAACATTGAAATCTTTGGTTTAATTTGATAACATTTATCGATTTTCTTTCGTCGAAGACTTTGATTTTAAGTTGACCGTCAATTATGATGATACCAATCTGTTACATCGAAGGAGACAAATTCTCTTTTGAATAGCGTTTTAGTTTAAATTGTTCAACTAATACTCTACTATGGTCTTAGCACGATCGTCGGTGTCTTATGATTGAGCAGAATCAAAATATAGTTTAAACGCTTAAGATTCACAGTACGCTCAAGTTGAAAAACTCATGCACATTGTTATGTGAGATCATATGTTTGACCTCAAATGTAACTAACATGTAAATATTCTCGGTGGATCATTTTGTGATTATTTCAAATGACAATAAGTATGTGATCCTTTAGCGCCTCCAATGATTACAAGTAAATCATCGTTCATCCCATTTAGAGCATTATGTAAACTATATGTTGAATAGGTATATCAATATCTTATTTTCAAAAGTCTTGACTAAAACATTTAAGGATAAATATTCATTGACACGATTGAGTACTCATGATTACAAACACATTCACAATTGCAGTCGATTATATATTTTTCCTAAGTATTTCCACATGTACAAATTTAATGTATCGTAATATAACAATTCAAATAACTGAAAATAAAACCAAAAGCTTGACTTGTTTAGAACAAATTCTTTAAAAGAGTTCATTAAAAGAAATTACCGTAAGAGTTAAACTATATAATCAAATTATAAAGACTCGAACTCTATCAAAATCAACATATCCGTTTATATTAAATTTATCTACAGGTTTCACGTATATGGAAACGAGAGTTGATATTAAGCTTTACATGTTTTTCATTATAACGTTTTGTCTTTCGCAGCATGGAGGAGGTATGTCCCATTGTATTGTTTATTTTACTTGTTATGTATGAAACACTAGCCGATTTATTAATCAATTTGGCTTACGCATGGAATGGATACTATGAACTACTTATTCTGCCATGCATATTCATAATAAAGAATTTTTGAGTTGATGAAATTAAAGAAGTCAAACCAACAATTAAGGTAAATGTTCAATTTAACTTTTTATTTTTTTGGATACCGAAAGTAAGTTGGAGCCCAAGGCCCAACATAAGTTACATAATCGGGTCTAAACCCGCTATTTCATTTACAATGTTCGATTTAACTTTAATATATAGTGAGATATTTGATTAGTACAGGAAAAATCTTGGCTCCGTCTACCAAATAATTTTCTTCTTCTTACCAACCATACCTTCGGTTTTTATAAATGAAGATTAACCAAACGTACAAAAGAAAAGTTCTTCTGGGTTTTCAAAAAAAAAATTTTAAAAAAAATTATTAAAATGATTTAGTACAGTATAAATAAGCGTTCATTTTCTGTGTTCACTTCTCAGTTCTAGACGCTCATTTAATGGACATTCGTAGTTATACGTTCATTTAATGGATGTTTAACATTAAACGCTCAGATTTATTAAAATAATTTAGTAAAGTATAATAAGCGTTTATTAAATAAGTTTTTGAGTCCTAAACGTTTGTTCAATATTAATTTTCCATCAACTGAACTTTAAATTGTACATTGCTAGAATTTTCTTTCCTTCAGTTTTTGAATATTCAAGCTGATATTCTGTGCTTTCAGGACTGAACCTGGTGAAAAATGCTCTTGTCCGCGGATACGGTGCAGTAGAAAGGAGGTTTGGATTCTGATAAAAATACATGCGTTCGATTCTTACCATGTGCTTCCATATTCTATATAAATTTAGCTCGGAATATGAAACTTGGATCAGCGGACGGCTTTACTATATTTTCCTCGGAAGTTTGCCGGTCCGGAAAATAATTAAATAAATAAATAAATAAATAAATAAATAAAGGTGGCTGAATACAGTTATTTATACGCGTAAACATACAAAATGGCCGGTTACACTGCCAAATAGCAAAAGACAATCTTACGAAGTGGGCAGACAGAGAATCCTTTACAGATAACACTGTTCACCACCAAATACAAAATCAATTTCATGTTGCGAAGATATTCGACACAATAAACAATTAGATTTGCAAGTTGAACCTGATATATTAGACTAAAATATTACAAGCTCGCTGGGGTTGCAACGACAGCAGCATGCTTTGAAAGTATAAAATCTGTAATTATTTAGCCCTTCATGACGAGGAGTTACGATTTAACTGAGGGAGATTTAACACTTTATGACATGAATCCTCTTAAAATGTAGTTTAGAAAATTGTTCTCGTTCAAATTCTATTTGTCACTATGTTTGTCTGAGGTTCTCGATAAACATGCATTAGAGAAGGAGGATTGTCTACGTCAAAACTTGTTTTATAATTTTAAAATTCACATTTGGTTCAAACTCTGGCCCTGTTTTGAACCCCCCGTTTTGAACCATCAAGCCCCGTCTTATTGGATCTATAATCCAGAGCTTCAGGTTTATAGTCGGATTGGGACTTAATCGATCTGTTCCAATCCAACCTGCACTGCTGAAATCTTACAAAAGTACTTTATTACTATAACGATTATTCGTTAATCCTTTTATACATAAGAAGTTATAAGATGATATTCTAATGTTCCATTCAATTCAATAAATTATAATTTTTATAATATTAAGTTGCATCGGTAATAATTATATAATAACATATGCATGTTTTTCTTGAAACCATTATCATACACCTCATTTTTATTTTCTTACTTAGTTATCATTGTAAACACATTAATATCAATATTTATTGTAACATTTAGTGATAATCTCTCCTACAAATAAAATAAATAAATGTATGTTGACACATAATTTTGGATGAATATGTAAAGCCTCATCGGATCTTGGGACGGTGCGACCCTGAGCCGTACGAGTTTTGGGTACGGGGCAAAAGTCCAGATCCGCACCGAGTCAACGGGACGAATTTAAGACATGGTTTAAAAAACGCGAGACGGGTCTGATGCACAAAAACCCGTCCCAACATGCCTCTTTGTCATTCCTAGTTTCTAGGAATGTTATTTAGAAGTGAAACTCGCATAAACGAACCAAATCGATACGATACGAATCCGAACCAAACGCAACTGATCTCGGAATAGCTCTAAGTGATCAAAAATACCTTTAAATCATGATTTGAATTGATTTGATCCGCAAGATTCGATGAAGAAACATTAAAAATATTTATTTGTAGTGTTTATTACCCAAGCAGATTCAACACATCCCAACATGATCCGAACCGATCTAATTGGTCTAGGTTTTAAAATGAATGATTTGAATTTGACCTGCCTAGAACCGAGATTTACTCGGTCGTGTTTGATTTGATGGACTAATTGCCACCCTAGGGCTTTCCATGACCAGTAGAACTCATTTGCATATAAACTCATAAGATTGCAAAAAATTTGGATTATAAAAAAAAGATATTGGTTGTAGCTATTATTACCACTGTTATTAACATCAACCACTGTTGTTGATAGTTCATAAACTTTTATAACCATTTACCGTAACATATATTATGGTTAATGGCCATTTATTTATATTTGAAAACTTTTACACGTATATTATCAATTATACATGTTATTGTTGATAAATAACACATCCTAACTATTTCTAGGAGCCATTTTGTTTGATTATAATAACACAAATCATTTACGCATGTGTTATTAGAAGGGGTTATTAGAAGCGGTGGACAAAAACCGCAACGTTATACGGAAACCGTACGCATCGAACCGCAAAAATGTGCAGAAAACCGCACTGAATCTTCCAATCAAAACAAATACTCTAAACCGGACTGCCTTGCATCGATACGGTTCGATTGCGGTTCGGACGATTAAACCGACCATATAAAACCGGACCGAACCGAAAATTTATACTTCGAATCTTATGATAAAAATATAAACAACCTCTATCTCATTTTAGATTCTAACAATGTATATTCTATTTTCAGCGTATGTTATTATTATATTAATATTAATCGTTATTATAAAAAAGAAGTTATAGTTTTAGTATAATATTTTTCATCTCTTTTTTGGATAAATGCTAATTATAATCTTATTCTAGTCATTTTACTTAATGATTATGCATTGATTAACGTTGTTGTTGGCTAATCTACTAATAAAATCTCACTTGTAGCTAAATGTTAAATTGAAATATTCATATAGTTAAGAACTAATTTTTCATCTCAGTATAATATTATGTTTTAACCTTTAAGTGTAAAAGCTTCACACGAATTTTCATTGTAAATTGATTATTGATGAAAGTAATTCTCTTATTTCATATTTAATATGAGTTAAAACTGGACCGTATTAAATTAAACCAGACCGAAACCGAACCGTTTAAAAGATTGATATAATAGTTTGTATTTTTGGTTAACCGTTTGATGCGGTGGGAAGCGGTTTGGGCTTCGAATTGCACCAAACCGACCGGCATCCACCCCTAGTTATTAGTTCATAAAATCACCGTTGTCTACTGCTTTCCACAAGTGACATTTCGATGGAATTATACTAAAGAATGATGAAAGAATAGATGTCAAACAAAAGGGCGATCAAGCATGAAGATTAACTAGAGCAAGACAAATGGAAATGGCTAAGTTCGTGGATCAGCACCAATCCATAATGGATGGATGGATTGGTACCGATTCACAAAATTGACCATTTTTCTCTTAATTCTCAACGAACGATGGAATATGATCAATTTAAGGAAGAGAGTAGAGAAATTTGGTTAAGTCTATGGATTGGTACCGATGCATAGATTCCCACCATATAGCAAAGGTTCTCTGTGAGTACATAAAGGAGCCAGCTTAAAAGCATCAAAAGAAGATCTAATCGATGGTAAGGCATCAATAATCGTGGATTATGGAAGAAAACATAAGGATTTGAAGGAGATGAATAGATATTCCAGGGAAAAGACAGATTTTTTCCCAATTTTCTAGATTTAAACATTGTATGAGTTCTATTGCGATCTAACGACCCAGAAACCCAATTATAGTCAAATCCAGCTACCAATAAAGGACTACTTACAACAACAACAAAAAGACTTTTGATCTTTGCTTATTTTTTCTAAAGGAAACTCTTTCATTACCAACCTTGAGACTGAATTTTGAGTTATATTTACAAATTAACATATCAAAAATGAATTAAGTAATAAAATGTAACGAACTGGAATTTTCAACCCTCGAAAATTGACATCAATACGTTCACTATATTGAATGCCGCGAGTGCCGGAAATACCAGATCATTAGGGGTTAAGAAGAAGAAACAGAAATAACAACAACACAGAATCTCACAATCGCAGTTGAACAAAATATAATATATAACAACAGATTTTTATACAAAGAAAACTGTAACTGTTAATTTTCAATTTAAATTTTTACAATCCAAAATTCAATTCTTATTAATATCACTTTCCACTTATAAGTTCAAAACTTAATTTTCCTTTGGTTCAACTCCTCATTTCAATGGGAATCCCAGAATTCAAACACCCGATATTTATTTCAAATCACCTTGAAATCACACACACATACACACATCCCATTTATATACCAAATCACACTTTTAAATTTAAACCAACCTCGTTTTATCCAAAACAAATTTCTCTGGAATTTCCAAAACAACCCTTGTTTTCAAAATAAAATTTTCCATATCAAATGGCTATGGAAGCAATCCGTCATCTAGAAACTCGAAAATGAATAACGATGATGCGGCCATCATCACCAGATTTATTTTCAAGCGACTGTAGTGAGTTCAGTGCTTTATCACTTTCAAAATCCATTTAAACCAATTTTCATTCAGAAATATTTCTAAATAATTTTACTTAATATTTCCCTTCAAAACACTTTTCAAAATTTCCGGGACTTAGATTCAAAACTTCTCAATTTAGATCCATTTTAATTTATAAGTCATATTTATAAATTATGCTTATATAATTTCACTTCCTTCAAACATTTCACAATGTTTTATCATTGTTTATTTTGTAATAAACATCCTTTATTAAGACCCAACAACCAATTTATGATAATAATCAATATGATCATATCTAGAAACCAAACACACCATATATTCCATAATAATTTTTCTGAAAAATTATTTCTCTATATATAAAATAAAATCAGGGTAACACTTTGGAAAACATTTCCGAAAATCTCCGGAATTTAAACTCTGGTTTGAATCTATTTTTAGCTTAACTCATTTGTATAATTCATTCTTATCAAATTTCTTTTTGGTTATATATAACCTCTTAACTTTATAATCTTATTTGATTATAATAATAATAACCAATCACCTTAATATACTATAATAATATCAGGAAAATTATTTCTTTTTATAAAATATAATCTTTTTAAAATCGTTTATCCTTTAAAATTATTATATCAGAAAATAACAAGTACGCTCTCGTATATAATACACTCAACTCATTCTAGGCCTCTACTGACCCTATTTCTAATGAGTAATCCCCACCAAAGCCAAGGTTCTCACTTAACCTTCAACTCTGATACCATGTGTAACGAACCGAAATTTTCGACCCTCGAAAATTGACATCAATACATTCACTGTATAGAACGCCGAGCAATCGAGTGCCAGAAATACCAGATCATTAGGGGTTAAGAAGAAAAAGGATAGAAGAAGAAACATAAATAACAACAACACAGAATCTCACAATCGTAGAGAAAAAAAATATAATATACAATAATAGATTTTTATACAAAGAAAACTATATATGTTAATATACATACAAACTATTACAGTACTACCATCAACACAAAAATATGGACAGTTATAATAACTTGTCCTCAAAAGTGCTGAATATACAGCCTACGTTACGCGGCGGAATATAATCAAGTACGGGTATACGTCTCTGTCATACAGCTCGTCTCCTGAGCTCCATAGCATCCTAACCTGAATCTGTAATACCCGGTCTGACCAGAGCATTATAATAAAATAACACCCGAGTCAGTCTGCGAAACCAGCGTGAGTAAATACACTCAATTTGAATTATTAAAGTTATCAACCCTTTGGAAAACAAAGGTATCTCGTAAGACCGCGTCACACATAACACAACGGGTTTTCACTTACGATAATCAAAACATTTTATAGAAAATCCAATGATATTATAATAGTGTCTAAGTACAAATACTTATTAAAATAGCCAAAATTGTTACATTAATTAAATTCCAGCATACTGGGCTCTACAATCAAAACCAAAAAGGTTCGTAGTGGATATTTGATCGAAGTGGTTTTCGGATAATACAGATATCCAATTTTGGTCTCTTCGAACTCAAAAGATAAATTTAAAAAGGGCAATTTGTTCAATTAACAATTTCAAAATAAAGATGTCAATATTCACATATGGAAATTCATTCCATATGTTCACTTTATCAAGACCAGTCCATCGAAAATAATTCGCTTGTAATCATTCCATTTTCCAAAATTGGAATAGCGATCAGTTTCAATTGATTTACTTCCAACAAAACGTATCAACATTTTATTCTAACTACTTATCTGTTTGGCAACTTAATGGCACAATCAATAGATAATTGAAATCAATATTCAAAAGGAATATCATTCAAAATAGATCATTACTCAGTCAATAATTATAATTGATATTAAACCAATTTACAATTAAGAATTTAATATGTTTTCCAATTCTTAGTCGATTTATTATTTTTAACTCAGATTATCTGTAAATCAAAGGGATTAAATAAAATAATTTATTATTAGTTAAGTGAAAATTAACCATTCCATTTAAAATTTTATCGATTAATCAACATATAATAATGAAATAAGATGTTACTTATTATTCATTTTAATCGTTTAAATCATTAAATTTTTACATTGCAGAAAAACTCGACGATATTAGTTCAGAAGGGACTACTAGACGATAGGGTCTCTACGCACAAACCTGTTCGTCGATTGGATTTAAAGATGGAAAAGAAATATTGTTTTAGATTTTTAGGTTATTAAGTAAAATAATTTAAATTTTCCTTTTTAAACTCTCAACCCAAACCACATCCAACCCAGCCCACTAAAACAAACTCCAACCAAAACATTTTCTTCTTCCAGTTTTCTTCTTCCCTTCCTCTCTCATTTGAAACCAACCCATCGTGCACGAAGCTATGCACGAAATCGTGCACATACACAACAATCCTGGCCGTCGTAACCCACAACCGACCACCCTCACATGTCACCTTCGACCACCACATCTCGCCTACGTACCTGGATCGCACGACACCACCCTAGTTCGACAATTCGAGCATCACTGAAACCTGTAACGAACACCCAGCCTACTCAAATGCCTCGCCTCACTTCCACGGTGTACCATCCACCACCCAACTTCGTCCAGAGCATCGCCACCATCCCCTCGGCCTAATCCCCCTGGTGCGCATGTTCCTCTCTCCCTATCGACATCGCCATTCCCATCAACCCGAGACCCAAACCCAACGCTCCCAAAACCCTAGTTCCACCACGTCAAGCCAACACGCTTCACTAAAAATCACCGTAGCATTTTTCTCACATGTTCCACCCTTTGAACCTCCTCCACGCCCAGTTTCAAGTCACGAAATCAACAAGATCGCCGGAATTTCGAAATTCGCCCGGTTCCATTCATCTTAACATTTCACCCTCCATACTTCATCAAAAATTTCCAAACCAATTCTAAAAATCATAATTCTCTCCAACAATCAATGCTATATCATTCATTTATCTAATTGTGATGTTCGAATTTCGGCCATAACTGATATACTTACTGTAAATGGGGGTTTTCTCCCTCCAGGCACCATGAAATTTCAATGAATAAATTTTAAAATGTTTTCCATTTAAAAACAAACAACTTTGGTTTTTACATTACAGTTTTAAAACTAACAGGATTTTGAGATATGGATTTTTAAAGTTGAAGCATACTGTTTTATCCACCATAACATAAATAGAGAAGAGAGGAGAACACCATGTTCCAATGATGGTTGGAACTTTCTATTTACATACATTCACAGATTCACAACACACATATATATATATTTGCTATATATATCCCTGATTCATTCATATCACAGTGTGTGTGTGTGTGTGTATATATATATATATATCATGTTAACAATGTAAGTTGTTTACTCACATTTTAAAAGATGATGAACCCTGTTGTGCCTTGACCAAAGCTTTGAACAATTAACCTGACTGTATTTTTAATGGCAGATCTCTTTTTTTATGAACGAACAAATGTGGTCGTGTGTGTGTTTATATTTATATATATATATATAGGGGAATGGAAGAGTATAGTAAACATAGGGTGGCTGCGTATATAGGGTGGTTGGGATTTGCACAGGCTTCACATCTTCATTTTTTTTTCTTTCCCTTTGGCTGATTTGATTTATGTCTTGATTTGATTTTATGTGTGTGATTTTATTTTTCTTTTCATGTGACTTGATTTATTAGGTGATTTGCTATTTTATGTGCTTGATTTAATGTTTTGATGGCTTGACTTTGAAATTGTTATCATGAAGCATATATATACATTTATATATATATGCATACATTCACCTATACATATTTACCTTATCATATTTACACAAACATAGATATATATATACACACTACTTTATATAAACATATATATATATATACTTATTCATTTTTTTTGTCATCATGTAGCTTCCATGTATATGTATATAGCTTACGTGTATATATAGTTACCATATACATATTTATTTTGTCATATTTACATATACATATACATAGATTTATAAACATATATATTTACATATTTACATATTCACTATTTTATATAAACATATATACATATATATATATATACACACACTACACTTATATATTTTTTTGTCATAAGTTTGAAAATTTTCCATCATGAAACTTGTCTATGTATATATATACATATATTTTTATCATAAATTTGAAATGGTGAATTTTATATACATATATACATTTTTCATATTCAAAAAATTTACATTTTAAAATTTAAATCTAGTTTTATCAATTTATAGATTCAGATATTTCAATTATCAGAAAATTTATCTACTTTGACTTATAATTTTTTTTATTTCAATAATTAAAATTAGTTAATTATCCCAATATTAGATGGCTAGAAATCCGGGTCATTGCAATCTTCCTCCCTCAGAACTTTTCGTCCTCGAAAAGGAATGAAGCGAGAATTAGAATTTTGATGTATATTAAATTAATCATCCTTTAAAACATTTTAAACTTCTTACCCTTTTATTATACATTTTAGGATACATACACTTTAAATTACACAGTATTACCAAGCTAGTTTTATATTAAAACATTTTTCCATAACTCGATGTCTTAACAAGTCCATCATTGTTCTTACAGAATTTAGTCATACGTTGATCAAACATAGGACTAAAAATCTCTAAGTACTTAGTAGACGCGATTCAACACCCAATGAAAATACTTGAAAAACCTTTCAAAATTGATATGGAAAGTATCACCTCCTTTTCCTTCTTTACCACCATGGATCACGGTTAACACAATGATTGCGTCGCCATCCCGGCGAAATTATAAGTAAAGTTTAGGCACCAACACCCCTCGATTTACGCCATGCGAACACGATAGACCGCAGCTACACAATGGTTACGTCGCTATCGCAGCGAAACCGAAAGTAGTCTGTAGGTAATCTCTGCCCCTCTAATTACGCTATCAAAACAAAACCACATAGATCGCATCTACCGATATTACGTCGCTATCTCAGCGAAACCAAACGTAGACTATAGGCAATCTCTGCCTCCCGAATTACGCTATGAAACCACGATAAATCGCAGTTACACAAAGGTTGCGTTGCTATCCCAGCAAAACCATAAGTAACTTTAAGCAATCCCTAACTCTCGAATTACGTTGCCAACTCTCATAGATCGCAGTTACACAATGGTTGCATTGCTATCACAGCAAAACCATATGTAACTATAGGTATAATACTCCTCGATTTATGCTATGCAAACCAATTATCACCAGGAACTCATGAGTTTTTGTCCGGACGTCCTCTAGGATCCCAATTCTAATTGAACCCACCCTGTGGATTCTAAGGTAGACCCACCTAGTGGATCTCCTACTTCAAGTTTTCAACTTTCGTGGCGGGTGCCTTTCCATAATTTTAATTCCAAAACATATTATATTATATATGTACAATATCTTTCAAATCATACACTTTATAAGCATCACATATAAATTTTATTTATATAAAATCGATACCTTTAAAATCGATAGTTCTGAATTCGTTTATCCAATTTCCAAAATCGATTATCTACCAAAATCAAATGTCTTTAAAAATCAATAGGTTCCAAAACTATTTCAGTTTCTTTCTCATATACATATAAGTTCATTCTTTCCAGCTAGAATAATTTTAGGACCAATAATTTCTGTGTCCGCTTCATACTTATATAAACTCAATTTAGTATTTTCAAATATCTTTCAAAGATCATTTCCTTCTGGTTATAAATTCAACAAGGGGAGTTCGAATATATAACTAACATATAAAATCTCATTTATGCCAAATCAAATTTCCAAGTTCGATTACTTTACCAAGTTAATTGTAACATTCTTACTTTTTTATAAAGTACATTTCAGTTATATTTACTATTCAATCTTCATTCTAATAAATCTCCACATTTGTGTTTTAAGTAATTTCAATTTACGTTCAAATTAATATAAAAAGTGATTTTATATAAGATCATATTTCTTCAAAAAAAATATTTTACAACATCGCTAAACTACAACACTAGTAAGTTAAAAATCACATCCATTCATCCATATAAAAAGTCTTGAAAAGGGTAATAAATCTTGACGCCTAAACAACCACCTGGGGGTTTAGGAAAGAACAGAGCCCTACTTATATTACAACGAACTCTACCTGCCATTTCTCACCACTCCGCATCCTTCATAAAAACTTCCTTAAGTTTTTCCTGACATTTCGTCAAAATCGTTCGTGCAATCCATAATAGGGCATCCCCATTTCTAGCATTTTCCACAAAAGAACTCCATACTACCATCTTCATGGATGATTTCACGCCATTCGCGGGGCGTTTCACAACTTGCTTTTTATTTCGTCTCTCGGGACAATTTCTAACGATGTGTCCCGTCATTTTACAATGATAGCAAATGGTTGACCTTATCGACTGATACTATGGGTTTATGTTTCATCTTCCTCACCTTAGGGCAATGGTTTAGAAAATGTCCTTTCTCACGACACTTAAAGCATGAAATCTCAGAGCAAAAATGTTTGACTCCCTCATTCTTTTCCTTTCTTGGTTTACTGCACTTGACGGCTAATGTCCTTTATTATGACATCTATAACATATGATAATATCACAAGGACCTGGCCCAGCTCTTTCACTAATCCGTTTCTCATGTTCCATTCTTGCTTCTTCCCGTGCCTTACGTGAAGCTGCTCTTCGCTCCCTATGCCTTGCCTTCCATTCTTCTCCTTTTGCCATTTTTTACAACTTGGACTAGATTCCAATAGGACTTCCTAACCTATAATTAAAACCTCAATTAGTTGAATTTCAGTTATTATTCTTATTTCTAAGTATCTTCTTTATTTGCTCTTGATCATTTTTTTATACTTTTAAAGTTTCAAAAACATAAGTAAATTCAATAGCTAACCAAGTTTTCCCTTGGCCATTTTTAATTTATTACAAATAAATTCAATTTCCTTCGTTTTCCTTATTTACTTAACATAAGTAAAACTTTCAATATCCAAGGTTAAATTTTAAAATACAATCCACTAATTTGATAATTTGGTTCATTTCTAATTTTCAGAATTCGAACCCCGTTTTATTTCAAAAATCGTTTTGAAACCATTCATACATAATTTCTTTTTCATCCTTTTATTAATTCTATACCATTCCTTTTTTAATTTAATTTATTAAACTTGAATAAGCAAATTTTAATTTTATCTTTAAATTTTCAATTTCAGGTTATAAGTTCAAAATTTATTTAACTCAGCCTGAGTTAATTTTCAATTCATTCAATCCATTTAACTTACTCAATTTAAAATTTTACATTCCAAAATTCAATTCTTATTAATATCACTTCCCACTTATAAGTTCAAAACTTATTTTCCTTTGGTTCTACTCCTCATTTCAATAGGAATCCAAGAATTCAAACACCGAGTATTTATTTCAAATCACCTTGAAATCATGTATATATACACAGATATATATCCCATTTATATACCAAATCACACTTTTAAATTTAAACCAACCTTGGTTTTATCCAAAACAAATTTCTTCATAATTTCCAAAACAACCCTTATTTTCAAAACAAAAATTTCCATATCAAATGACTACAGAAGCGATCCGTCATCTAGAAACCCAAAAATGAACACCGATGATGCGGCCGTCATCACTAGAGTTATTTTTTAGCGACTGTAGTGAGTTCAGTGCTTTATCACTTTCATAATCCATTTAAACAATTTTCATTCATAAATATTTCTAAATAATATTACTTATTATTTCCCTTCAAAACACTTTTCAAAATTTTCGGGACTTAGATTCAAAACTTCTCAATTTAGATCCATTTTAATTTATAAGTCACATTTATAAATTATGCTTATATAATTTCACTTCCTTAAAACATTTCACAATGTTTTATCATTGTTTATTTTGTAATAAACATCCTTTATTAAGACCCAACAACCATTTTATGATAATAATTAATATTATCATATCTAGAAACCAAACACACCATATATTCTATAATAAATTTTCTGAAAAATTATTTCTCCATATATAAAATAAAATCATGGTAACGCCTTGGAAAACATTTCCGAAAATCTCCGGAATTTAAACTCTGGTTCGAATCTATTTTTAGCTTAACACATTTGTATAATTCGTTCTTATCAAATTTCTTTTTAGTTAAATATATAACCACTTAATTTTATAATCTTATTTGATTATAATAATAATAACCAATCACCTCAATATACTATAATAAATTCAGGAAAATTATTTCTTTTTATAAAATATAATCTTTTTAAAATCGTTTATCCTTCAAAATTATTATATAAGAAAATAACAAGTAGCTCTCGTATATAATACACTCAACTCATTCTTGGGCTCTACTGACCCTATTTCTAATGAGTAATCCCCACCAGAGCCAAGGTTCTCACTTAACCTTCAGCTCTGATAACATGTATAACGAACCATAATTTTCGACCCTCGAAAATTAACATCAATACATTTACTATATAGAATGCCGAGCAATCGAGTGCCGGAAATACCAGATCATTACGGATTAAGAAAAAAAGGATAGAAGAAGAAACAGAAATAATAATAACACAGAATCTCACAATCGTAGCAGAACAAAATATAATATACAATAACAGATTTTTATACAAAGAAAACTATAACTGTTGATATACATACAAACTATCAGAGTACTACCAACAACATAGAAATCTGGACAGTTATAATAACTTGTCATCGAAAGTGCTGAATATACAACCTACGATACATAGTGGAATATAATCAAGTACGGGTATACGTCTCTGTCATCCAGCTTGTCACTTGAGCTCCATAGCATCCTAACCTGAATCTATAATACCCGGTCTGAAATGAGCAT
Organism: Allium fistulosum; assembly: GCA_030737815.1. Lineage (NCBI taxonomy): Eukaryota > Viridiplantae > Streptophyta > Magnoliopsida > Asparagales > Amaryllidaceae > Allium > Allium fistulosum. Next base: position 768,835,371 of record CM060905.1, on the reverse strand, counting down.
TATAATAAAATAACACCCGAGTCAGTCTAGAAAACCAGCGTGAGTAAACACACTCAATTTGAATTATTAAAGTTATCAACCCTTTGGAAATAACAAAGGTATCTCGTAAGATCGCGTCACACATAACACGACGGGTTTTTCTCTTACGATAATCAAAACATTTTATAGAAAACCCAGTGATATTATAATAGTATCTAAGTACAAATACTTATTAAAATAACCGAAATTGTTACATTAATTATATTCCAACATAATGGGCTCTACAATAAAAATCGGAAAGGTTCGTGGTGGATATTTGATCGAAGTAGTTTTCGGATAATACAGATATCTGATCCCGGTCTCTTCGAACTCAAACGATAAATTTAAAAAGGGCAATTTGTTCAATTAAAAATTTCAAAATCAGAGTGTCAATATTCACATATGGAAATTCATTCCATATGTTCACTTTATCAAGACCAGTCCATCGAAAATAATTCGCTTGTAATCATTCCATTTTCCGAAATCGGAATAGCGATCAGTTCCAGTCGATTTACTTCCAATAAAACGTGTCAACGTTTTATTCTAACTACTTTAATCCATTTGGCAACATAATGACACAGTCAATAGATAATTGAAATCAATATTCAAAAGGAATATCAGTCAAAATAGATCATTTCTCAGTCAACAATTATAATTGATATTAGATCAATTTACAATTCAGAATTTAATCTGTTTTCGAATTCTTAGTCGAGTTATTATTTTTAACTTAGATTATTTGTAAATCAAAGGGATTAAATAAAATAATTTATTATTAGTTAAGTGAAAATTAACCAATCCATTTAAAAATTTATCGATTAATCAACATATAATAATGAAATAAGACGTTACTTATTATTCATTTCAATCGTTTAAATCATTAAAATTTTACATTGTAGAAAATTTCAGCGATATTAGTTCAGAAGGGACTACTAGACGATAGGGTCTCGATGCACAAACATGTTCGTCGATTGGATTTTAAAGATGGAAAAGAAATATTGTTTTAGATTTTTAGGTTATTAACTAAAATAATTTAAATTTTCCTTTTTAAATTCTCGGCCCAAACCACACCCAACCCAGCCCACTAAAACAAACTCCAGCCAAAACATTTTCTTCTTCCTCTCCCCTCTCATTTGAAACCAACCCATCGTGCATGAAGCTGTGCGCGAAATCGTGCATATACACAACAATCCTGGCCACCGTAACCCACCGATGACCACCCTCGCATGTCGCCTTCGACCACCACATCCTGCCTACGTACCTGGATCGCACGACACCACCCTAGTTCAACAATTCGAACATCACTGAAACCTGGAACGAATACCCAGCCCACTCAAATGCCTCGCCTCGCCTCAACGGTGTACCATCCACCACCCAACTTCATCCAGAGCATCGCCACCATCCCCTCGGCCTAATCACCCTGGTGCGCACGTTCCTCTCTCCCTATCGATGTCACCATTCCCATCAACCCGAGACCCAAACCCAATCCTCCCAAAACCCTAGTTCCACCACGCCAAGCCAATATGCTTCACTAAAAATCACCATAGCATTTTTCTCGCGTGCGCCACCCTTTGAACCTCCTCCACGCCCAGTTTCAAGTTACGAAATCAACTAGATCACCGAAATTTTAAAATTCACCCAATTCCGTTCATCTCAACCTTTCACCCTCCATACTTCATTAAAAATTTCCAAACCAATTCTATAAATCATAATTCTCTCCAACAATCAATGCTACATCATTCATTTATCTAGTTGCGATGTTCGGATTTCGACCATAACTGATATACTTACTGTAAATGAGGGTTTTCTCCCTCTAGGCACCATGAAATTTCAATAAACAAATTTTAAAATGTTTTCCATTTAAAAACAAACGACTTTGGTTTTTACATCAAGTTTTAAAACTAAAGGGATTTTGAGATATGGATTTTTAAAGTTGAAGCATACAGTTTTATCCACCATAACATAAACAGAGAAGAGAGGAGAACATAGTGTTCCGAAGATGGTTGAAACTGTCTATATACAAACATTTACAGATTCACAACACACACACATAGATATATATACACACTTGCCAAATATATATATCCCTGATTCATTCATATCACAGTATATAGATATATATAAAAAAGATATCATGTTAACAATGTAAGTTGTTTACTCACATTTTAAAAGATGATGAACCCTGTCGTGCCTTGCCTAAAACTTTGAACAATTAACCTGACTATGTTTTTAATAGCAGATATCTTTTTTTTCTTCTTTTTTCTACGAGTGAACAAATGTGGTCGTGTGTGTATATATATATATATAGGGGAATAGAAGAGTATAGTAAACATAGGGTGGCTGTGTATATAGGGTGGTTGGGATTTAAACAGGCTTCACATCTTCATTTTTTTTCTTTCCCTTTGGCTGATTTGATTTATGTCTTGATTTGATTTTATGTGTGTGATTTGATTTTTTTTTCATGTGACTTGATTTATTAGGTGATTTGCTATTTTATGTGCTAGATTTAATGTTTTGATGGCTTGACTTTGAAATTGTTATCACGAAGCATATATATACATTTATATATATATATATGCATGCATTCACCTATACATATTTATCGTATTTACACACACGCGCACACACATATATATATATACACTCACACTACTTTATATAAACATATATATCTATATTTATTCATATATTTTTTGTCATCATGTAGCTTCCATGTATATGTATATAACTTACGTGTATATACAGTTACCATATACATATTTATTTTTTCATATTTACATATACATATACATAGATTTATATACATATATATTTACATATTCACTATTTTATATAAACATATATACATATACATATACTACACTTACATATTTTTTTGTCATAAATTTGAAGATTTTCCATCATGAAACTTGTCTAAGTATATATATATTTACACATATATTTTTATCATAAATTTGAAATGGTGAATTTTATATACATATATACATTATTCAAAAATTTACATTTTAAAATTTAAATATAGTTTTATCAATTTATAAATTCAGATATTTCAATTATCAGAAAATTTATCTGTTTGACTTATAAATTTTTTTATTTCAATAATTAAAATTAGTTAATTATCCCAATATCAGATGGCTAAAAATCCGGGTCATTGCATAAAACATATTCAAAGCGGACGTAGGCATAACTGAACCACTATAAAATTATTGCCTTTTCCTTTTCTAATTATTGTTCTTCATTTTTATAATTTTCTTATTGATTTACTGCTTTTAGATAAAATTATATAACTTATGATTCTTATCTCTTCAAAATCATTACTTTAGGGGTGGTAGACTAGTATTTTTATAACGTTTTTGTGTGTTTCTATTGAGGATTGAAGATCAAGCTAGATCTTTATTGCTTTTAGAATTTGGATAAAATCTCCAAAGGGATCTGATAGGATAGGACCTTAGAAGTATCCAGGGAAACAAACCGTTGGAGAATCTTATGTAGAGAATATTGGAATTGCTAGCATAAGTGATGGATCTACAAAATCTCCACTAGATCTTTCATTATAGTGGAGTTGCTGTTGGAACCCCGTCCATTTCATAGCAGGTGAAAATGGCGAATTTCGAAAAAATAGCTATTTGGATCTTGATGGGCCATGAAGTTTATTAACTATCGTTATATCCAATCAAATTATCAAATAAAATAATATTTTATTTAAAATTATTTTACATTTATTAGTTAATCATATTAATTTGTTTAACTAAATGTTTAATTGAATATATTACGTATATATTAAACAACAAGACAAGATAATACAATGAAGTATTAACATATGTATAACAATGCGCAGGGACGAAACTATAGAGAGGCAAGTAGGGACCACGGCCCCCCTTTATTTCAAAAAAATTTTACAAATTTTTTTGTCGGTCAAATCCCCATTATGTTGAAATTACTACTTTTAAGAGATTTTTATTGATATTTATACAGTGATTTTGTCTAAAACTTGATAATGTGGGACTTTATAGGTTGAAATTAAAACAAATTTATGGTAAATTAGTATAAAAATATTATTTTGCCTCCATGTTGAATTTGTTCCCCTGGGTGAATTCCTGGTTTCGTCCTTGACAATACACACACACATATTGTAACGACCTACTATTTTGGACCATTCAAATCGACAATAAATCCGCACATGTCGGACTTGAATAATTCAAAACAATAGATTGTAAATAAAATTGGCAAAACTCAGAATATATAGTAAATAAATCACTGATCACAGACACAGAGTAATATAATGCAGTGAAAGCAAAGAAATAGTAGTTCATGAAGCTACTATATATATATAAATCGGAGTTAACAAGATACAACAGAAGTAACAAGATACAACAGAAGTCTCAATATGATAATCAAGTATAAATCAGAATACATCACTGGAATCAACTGATAACTAAGAGCGAAATAGATAGCAGGATCTCCAAGAAAAGCTCCAACTCCAAAGGTGAGTCTCAAATGTTGTATCACTTAGTCTGACCCGAGCGTAAAGCAAAACACAAAACACAAAACACTCGAGTCAGGACATACATACTCATACAATGTAAACCAACTCAAGTGAACTGCAATAAAATGCACAAGTAACTTAAAGAATGCTTGGGATCGCCCATTCTTTAAGGATCCGTTAAACTATCTACTATGTAGTAATATTCGCTATTATAATAATGTCTATAATAAAATAAAGTTACTTTTAAATAGCGTTAAGGGGTTACCCATATAGCCCTTAACACATAATAGTCCCAGTAGTCTATCTAGTATTAGCATACCCCCAGATCGGGAGCTACCCTCAATACTCCATAGGCTATGGCACAAATCCAAACTCGTAGTAAAGCTCGATATGGTAGGTGACACGGCACAACATGGCAATGTCAGGATAGATATACCAATTATGCATCCGGGCTGGTGGAAACGCATAGCAGCCACTACCGCCCACCTCGGAACACACTCCCAATCAAAATCAAAGGGTGGCCACCAAATCAATCACAAAGTAATAGAAATGTATCAAAGAAATGTGTCCGTTTAAAGGTGCTACCTCATTGGCCCGAGAATCGCTCCTGTTTTAGTCACCTTATGCCAACTCACGGGAGTCGGGTCCACGTTCATACCTCAATAGAATCATCTCCACCATCCTACTTCATTCTGGAATCTCCACCGCGTACATGGTTGTCAAAGTGGTTTTCGGTATCGATAGAGAGTACGCCCATATCCGATCCCGGTCTCTTTGCCAACCAATCGTTATTATAACCAATAGATATTTATTTCAAAATCATTTACTTTAAAACCCAAAATATCATATCCATTTCAAAATTAAATACTATATTATTTCATTTCGAAGCCAAATTAATATATCATTTCCATTTCGAGTCCTAAACCAATAATATATTTAAAGACAATTCTTAATCAAATACTATTTCAAATAAATTCATTTTCAAACCATTTAAATTTAATGTCAAATAATATTCATTTCAAATTTGTAACATTTCTAATTTCATTCGTTCAATCATTTCAAACATTGAAATTTTCAAAACAGCAGCATTTATAAAGTGCTGCGGTAGGTATATTTAGTATATATCAAAACATAGTTCAAAATCAGAAACTACAGCATTTCAGAAATGCTGTTATAGGTTTATTTAGAAATTTCAGCATATGGTTCAAATTTTAGAAGTTACAGCACTTCAGAAATGCTGTTATAGGTCCTTTTAGTATATTTTAGTATATTTTCAGCCATAGTTTAATTTCCAGAAATTACAACACTACAGAAATGTTGTTATAGGTCTTTTTAGTATATTTCCAGCCATAGTTCATTTAACCACAGTATTTCAGAAACGCTATAATTTCTGTTATACCCTTTAAAAGAATATATCTTTAATTTTTCTCATTTCTAACTTATCAAACTCATTCCACTTTCCAAAAAATTTTATTTGGATATTACTTAACTTATAAATTTTAATAAAACAACATTTTTATTTAAAAATGTCAAATTTAAATTAATTTCATTTGTTAGTCAATCCTTTATAAATTGCTTAACTTTCAGAAACATTAAAACTCCAATTATAGCCATTTTAACCTATAAAATTACATCTTCCACTTCAGAAATTATTCATTTGGATATCATTAAACCTATGATTCAATAAGATAAACTTTTATAAATAAATATCCAAATTAAACTATAATTCATTTATTAAGTCAAAAGCACATTCTTTTACTTAACTTTTATTTCACCAAATAACCTAACATTTTATTTTAAAATACCCACTTCATAAATAAAACTAAATTCCCATTTATTTACTTAACTTAACAATTTCATTTAGAACCAAATTTCCAATTATCAAGTTAGGTCATAATTAAAGTTACATTTTTCCATTTAAAAATCATAACTATTTATTTTACAAAACATAACATTTCACCAAAGAATATTTTATCATAGTTAATATAACAATCAAAATTTTCTTTTAGATCTATTCATTTGGACATTAATTAACTATGGTTTTCTAGTTAAATACATTTTATTACCAAATGTCCAATTAAAACTGTATTCCATTTATCAGTTCACAATACATTATTAATCACACAAAACATGTCCGTTTTATAAAGTAAAATTCATAACAATTACTAGGTTAGATTTAAAACTTCCATATTAAGTCAAATTCAATTATTAAGTTATTTAAGTCAATAAATGTCTTTAAATTCTATTTAAAACCAACACATCTTTAAAATTTCCATTAAAGCCACTTATTGACTTATAAAATTTAACTTATAGCTAGAAAACAATACACCCTTTATAATTAAAGCCTTAAATCAAATTTAAGTTAAATTTCATATATTTATAATTTCAGAATACTTAATAATTTTTCAGAAAATAATTAGAACACTTAATAAATTTTTAGGAAAATATTATTTAAAATTTAACCATGGGCCCGTATAATATTTTCTAACCTAGGTCAAGCGATACGGATATGTATCATTTCAATCCGTAATTAAAAAAGAAAAATACGGGTTCTATCATTTCAAACCCGCAATCCCAAGTCAAATAAATTACGATAAAATCACTCAAGCCTATCATTTCGGCCCATAATGATTTTTTCTTATTCTAATGTCTGTTCGGGTATGTATCATTTCAATCCATAGTGATAGGGAACTTGCAGTGTGAGATACAGTAATTAAATGAACAGTATAACATATAATAACATATCAGGTAATGTAATAGGTATATAAATAGCATTTAACATCATATAATATATCACAGGCATGTATGAATAACATATCAATTTATACAGATTCACTTGTCATCATGTCACAATAATATAAGTACATATGTCTAGAGTGATAAAACTGACCTTTTTAAAGCTAGAATTTAAATTCAAACCCAAATCTAAACTCCGCAAAGCACGACAAAGCACGACTAAATTTTTAGTGGATAAATAGTCAAATCCAAATCTTGTATGCAAACAAATACAACAAATATAAGAATATATTTCAATACAAAAGAATAAAAATTAGAACAATGGAAAATATGAGATAAACATGACATAACCTTTGCTTCAACCACCAAGTGGGTTCGGCCTTTGGGTTTGGGTAGGGTCTAGGCATCACAAACTCACGACTAGGGGATGGTAAGGTCATGGCAAAGCAATTTGGTGGAGGAATATGTGTTGTGGCCGAGGTACATGAAGAGGGGGTGAAGGAAAATAGGAGTTTGGCTAGATTTGAACAATTTTTGGTGGTGGGTTTAGATCTAGGAGTCACGGCCTTTGTTTGGAATGGTGGTGATGATTGATGAAGGTGGTCATGGTGGTCGACTAGAGGGGCATGGGGTGGAGGCCAAGCTAGCTTGAAGAACAACAAAGAAAAAAAAGAAAATAGAAAAGAGAAGAAGAGGAAGGAGAAGCCATGAATTAGATCTAGATCTTGTGTATTTTTTTTGAACGCAAATGAATTGGAGATGGGAAGTTTTCTTTGTATGTGAATTACAAATGATATTGCGGCTAGGTTAAAGGAATGAACGGCTAAGGTAAGAAATAAGCAGGCTGGGCAATAAAAGGCAAGAGTTTGAATGGTTTGGAAAATAAAAAGGCAACACTATAAAACAAATAACTTGATGGATTTAATTTTTTTTTGTTTGCACGCAATGAAAAGAAGAGTTTGAGGAACAATATGTACGTGATTGATAGGAGAAAATCATGGCTATGAATGTGGGAAGTAATTGGCTATGCAAATGGAAAGGCAAGGAAAAGAAAAAGGCAACAAATAAAAACAAGTAACTTATGACTCTTGAAATTTCTAAGCTATTATTAAAATAAAACTGATCAAAAATCAAATAAATATAATCAAGTTTATACAAATTAAAATAGAAATAAAATTACCGAAAATTATTGCGTGTAAAACACTGTAATTTATCTAGTTTAAAAAGTATAAGTTTTAAATTCTCAATAAATCTATATATTTGATTTCTCAATCTTGTTATTGAATCAACTATTAACTTATCCTCTTATGGGTAATATTAACATTGGTTTATATACTAATACATTAATAATTTCCCAATTCATCCAAATTTCAATTACATTTAGCTACAATAAATCCATTTATTACAGATTGAATTCCAATTAATTAATTGTCCAATTAATTAATTTCCAATAATTGCCTTGCTTCAATTCTACTCTTTTTATTAAATCTATTATCACTCTATAAACCTAGTTAGTATTTGTTTATCATTCATTACATAAATATATATTCAAATTTTCATTTTTTTTTGTAATAACTGTTATTTTCAATTATATTGAATTTGCCAAATATATACATTTATCATAATTAAAACCTCAATCAATTTATTCAACTTGGTTTCATTCCTTTATTTCATCTTATGAATAAAATAGGTTTCATTCCTTTATTTCATCTTATGAATAAAATATACATTTCCATTTATGTCATTACATTCACACTTTACAGTTACAACTTTACAGTTACAATCCTATCTCACATTAATGAATATTTACCTACATTTAAATGTAATTGATTTCCTACTCGGATTTAGCAGCCTAAATGAAAAGGTGACTTGCATAAATGTTATCACTAACTTTACACTTAAGTTTATTATTTCCACTAATTATCAGAATTTGACGCAGCGGATTAAACAAAACAATCTTCAATCGGTGAAAGTAGTAGTCGATGGATTGAAAGATACTGAAATGCCCAAATTCGTTGATCCGAAGATACCGAATTCTAGCTATCCCGAACTCGTTGATCGCGCACGATACCGGGTTCAAAGATCTTCAATTCTTCAAGCGTTGATCAAGCGCACTTGATTCCGCGAATCGGCTTCTGCAATCGTTGAATCGAGCGCACTCGATTAACCGAAAGAGGAGACAGGAGATTACACTCAACTACCAATTTGAATGAAAGCACAAAGCTAACAAAATAGAATTTTATTCAAAAATCAACAACCTTTACAAATGAAACAACTTGCCTATTTATAGGCTACAACACGCAAAACAGAAAAAAAATACAACTCCTAAGTCGTCGCCGACCTAACAGTCACGACCTAAAAAGTCAGACGACTTACGACTTACGACTTACAAACATCACGACTTAAGCCTTATAACAGAACGACTTAACAACATGTTCAAAATAACTACAACAAACAACACACGACTCAACTTAAGACGACTTACGACTTACAAACAGAACGACATAAGACTTCAACGGTTCAGATTAAGTCGGCAATAGAATCTAGGCACCAAGCTTCAGCGACCTAACTTAGGTCGGTAACGACCTAAAAATCAAACAGGTACGACTTAAGAAATCAACCGCCGAGATTAAGTCGGCAGAGAAGATCCACGCCTCCAGTCTTCACCGATCTATCTCTTGACTCGTTAGGTCGTTTATGATCTAACACTTCACCACATTGCTCTGCCTCTTTACTGTGTGACTCGGTAGGTCGTATACAAGTTAACTCGGTAGGTCGTTCCAGCGACCTATCTTTCAATTCGTTAGATCGTATACGAGCTAGAAACTCGTTAGGTCGTTCCAGTATCTCGTTAACTCGCATATTCCCACTAGGTCGTTGCCGATCTTCACTAAGTCGTTGGAATGACTTAAAGACTTCATTAGGTCGGCTGCGACCTAAAACTTGAACTTTCCACCATTCTTCACGACATGTTAACTCGTTAATCTCCTCCTTAGGTCGGTCTCGACCTATCAACATGTTAGGTCGTACACGACCTATGACTTCTCCATTCTGGGCTGCATCATCCTCCCTAGGTTGAGAAAAATTCGTCCTCGAATTTGCACTTTCTGCATCTTCCCCAACAAACTCATCCCCATGATATGGTACGAGATGCTTAACATTGAATACGTCAGACGTATACACATCATCTGGCAGCTTCAATTTATAAGCATTTTCATTGATTCTCTTTAAAATTTCCACTGGACCAATCTTTCGTGCTTTAGATTTATTGTACGCGCCTACTGGAAAACGATCTTTTGTTAACACTGCATAAACCATATCTCCTTCATTAAACTCAACATTCCTTCGCTTCAAGTCTGCAGATCGTTTATATTTCTCATTTGCTTTCTCCAATCGTTCCTGAACGATATTATGACATTCCGCCAATCCATCAACAAAATCAGCAGCTTTCTTAACTATCTTCTTTGATTGTGGCACTACCGTTAAGTCCAACGGTCCCTTCGGTAAACTGGAATATACAATTTGGAATGGACTGAACCCTGTACTACGATTCACCGCATGGTTATGAGCAAATTCTGCCTGGCATAACTTCATGTCCCAACTCTTCAGGTTATCTTTCACAAGGCATCTCAACAAGTTTCCCAGTGATCGGTTAACCACTTCCGTTTGTCCATCTGTTTGAGGATGATAGGCACTACTAAACTTCAACTTTGTTCCGACCATCTTCCACAAACTTATCCAAAAGTGACTTAAAAATCTGGTATCCCGATCAGAAACAATGGATTCCGGTAAACCATGCAAACGATATATCTCTTTGAAGAATAATTCAGCAACCCGGACGGCATCAGCTGTCTTTTTACAAGCGATGAAGTGTGCCATCTTGGAAAATCTGTCCACCACAACGAATATAGAATCATTCCCCCTTTGAGTTCTAGGCAAACCCAAAACAAAATCCATACCGATATCCACCCATGGTTTTACAGGCACGGGTAACGGCATATACAGTCCCGCATTTGTCGCTGTTCCCTTAGAAACTTGGCAAACATGACATCTCTCCACAAACCTTCCCACTTCTTTCCTCATCGATGGCCAAAAGTAAGATTGTGAAACCAACTGTAATGTACGGTCTCTCCCAACATGTCCTTCTTTATGTAGCTCTTTTATAATCTTCATTCTCAAACTACAATCAGGTATGCACAATAGATTTCCCTTGAACAGAAAACCATTTACCATTACGAACTCATCCGTCACTCCCTCCTTGACTTTATCAACAAACTTCGCAAAGGAAGGATCTTCAACAAATAATTCTGGTAACATGTCAAACCCCGTTACTTTAACTTTCAGTGTAGTCAACAAATGATTCCTCCTACTCAAAGCATCAGCCACACGATTCGTCACCCCCGATTTGTGTTTCACAACAAAAGTAAACTGTTGCAGATATGCAATCCACGATGCATGTCTCGCTGAAATCTTGTCTTGCCCTTGTAAATGCTTTAATGCTTCATGATCAGTGTAAAGAACAAACTCCTTCTGAAATAGATAGTGTCTCCAATGTTTAATAGATTGCACAACAGCATAAAATTCAACATCATATGTACTGTATCTCATCTTTGCTCCTGATAACTTCTCGCTAAAATATGCAATAGGACGTCCCCTCTGACTGAACACTCCTCCAATTCCAACCTTGGATGCATCAGTATGTAGTTCAAACACCAACTGAAAATCTGGTAGCACTAGAATTGGTGCAGACGTCAGCAACTCCTTGATTTTCCCAAAAGCACTCCCTGCTTCCTCTGACCATGTAAACTGTTTACCCTTCATACAATCCGTAACAGGTGCCATCACACTACTAAAGTGTGGAATAAACCTCCGATAAAATGAAGCCAACCCGTGAAAACTACGAACTTCCGTTATCGTCTTGGGTTGCGGCCAATCTCAAATAGCTTCGACTTTACTTTGGTCAACCTGTATTCCTTCTTCCGACACAACATATCCCAAAAATAAAACACTCTTCGTCATAAAAACACACTTCTTTGTAGCAGCATAGAATTGTTCTTCACGAAGTATAATTAACACTTTCTTCAAATGCTGAACATGCTCTTCTGTACTAGCACTGTAGATCAGAATATCATCAAAGTAAACCACTACAAATTTTCCAATGTACGGTCTGAAAATTTGATTCATCACCCTTATGAATGTACTCGGTGCATTCGATAGACCAAACGGCATTACCAGCCATTCATACAAGCCTTCCCTCGTCTTGAATGCTGTCTTCCATTCGTCCCCTGGTCTAATGCGAATCTGATGATAACCGCTCTTCAAGTCAATCTTAGAAAAGATTACAGACCCACTAATTTGATCCAATAGATCATCAAGTCTCGGCATCGGAAATCTGTATCTGACTGTGATCTTATTCAATGCTCTACTATCTGTGCACATCCTCCACGTTCCATCCTTTTTGGGTACCAATAGAGCTGGTACAGCACAAGGACTTAAACTCTCCTGCACACGCCCCTGTTCAAGCAATTCCTCTACCTGCCTCCGCAACTCTTCATGTTCCTTCGGACTCATTCGATAATGTGGTCTGTGTGGCAACACAGCACCTGGAACAAGATCTATCTGATGTTGTATATCCCTCAACGGTGGCAACTCCGTTGGTAACTCCTCTGGAAATACATCGTCAAATTCTTTCAAAACTGGTTTAACTTCTACTGGAATTTCAACTTCTTCACTGCTCTCACGCCCAATCAATAAATATACTTCCGACTCTTCTTCAACCTCCTTAACAAACTCCTTCAAAGATAACAAAGTTTTGAGCTCTTCAATCTCCTCCAACTTGTTTTCCTCATGTTGTCGCTTCTTTGGAACTAGAGTAATCTTTGTGCCTTCAAACATGAAACTGTAACTGTTGGTACGCCCATCATGTTGCACCGCCCTATCATACTGCCACGGTCTCCCCAACAACAAATGACAAACGTCCATATCTACCACATCGCACCAGATTTTGTCTTTATATTTCTTCCCAATTGAAAACTTTACACAAGCCCTTCGTCCAACCTTCACCTCCCCGCCTTTCCTCAACCAAGCTAGCTTGTACGGCTTCGGATATTTCTCAGTCTTCAATGCCAATTTCCTCACAGCTTCTGACGAAATTATATTATCACAGCTTCCAGCATCAATAACAAATTTGCAAACCTTCCCCAGAATGGTACATGTTGACTGAAAAATATTGCTCCTTAACCAACTACAATCCTCCTCTTGCTTTGGTGTTAAACAGGACCTCTTCATCATTAGATTGTAACCTTCGTCTCCCGACACTTCTTCTTCCTCCTCATCAGGTGGTGAATTGGAACATTCAGCTTCTTCATCCTCATCCTCAACCTCCGCTATCATAGCTCTTTTCTTCGGCTTTGGACATTCATTACTTTTGTGACCCATTTCTTGGCAATTATAACACTTGAAACCATTATTGACTTTCGTCTTCCCAACCTCATTCACAACTGGTTTTGCAACAGCTTTTGAAACATTCGAACTCCCACTAACTCCCTTCACTGGATTGTTGGAATTTGCAAACATACCACCTCCTCGTCTTCCCTGTTTCTCCCAAGCCAACGCTTTCTGGTGTGCTTCCGCTACAGATCTGGGATCAAACATGTTAACCATATCCTGAATCTGCATTCGCAACCCTCCAACAAATCTAGCTGTCAACTGTTCTTTTGTCTCCATAATATCATTCCTTGCAATCAGTTGATAAAATTCGTCAGCATAGTCATTCACAGATTTCGTTCCTTGTCTCAAGTTTTGCAACCTCTGATACATAAGCGACTGATAGTTATAAGGTAAGAACGTCGCTTTCATCAATTTCTTCATCTTCTCCCAAGATTCAACCTTTGACTTCCCCATTCGTTCACGTGTAAGTTTGGTTTGCTGCCACCACGCCAAAGCTCTACCCCTCAACCTTGTAGCAACCAACTTCACCCTACGATGTTCTGGAACTTCCTTGAAGTCAAAAATCTCCTCTACATTAGCCATCCAATCTAGAAACTCCCCCGCTTGCATACCACCTTTGAATTCAGGAATTTCAGTCTTCATCCCCGTCTCCCACTTGTGATCATACTCAGAGTAATTTCTTCCTTGTCCTCGTCCTTGTCCTCGAACACTACCACCATCATACTCCTCTTCAAAATCAGATGTATATCGTTGTCTATCTCGTCCACCCACATCTCTACTACCTTCTCGTCTACCACCATCATCCCTTCTATCTACATTCCTCCGTTCACGATCATTCACGTTCCTCCCACGCCCTTGATCATTTTCAACACTTCTGTCTCGATTGAAATGTGGCGAGACTCTACTACCCCCATGGTTAGATTCAGGTGAAACCCTTCTCCGATTTTGATTCATCTCTAACATCATCTTCTCTAACCGACCAATTCCTTCGTTAAGCTTTTCACTAAAGTTTTCATTGATTCTTTGCTCCATCTCGTCAGCTTCTTCTCTTCGATACAAAGCTTCAACGTTTTGGTGATGATTAGCTCTCCTTGGTGGCATACTTGAAAAATTTCCAAACTCTTCAAATTCAAACACAATTCGAACTTTGATCCAAATGTAATGGATCAAAAACTCCACACTTGTTGCAAATCGCGATGAACACGATGAACACAACTTCTCCAAATGTTAAGATCCGATTTCCAAACTTCAATACAAAGTCGAACACTTCAACTTGATCACGGCTCAACACCTCAAGCTCTCGGCTATCACTTCAACTTCAAAATGAATAGGCTCCAAGTCTCGATCTAGCTATGATTGGCTAGAACAAGCTTTGATACCAAAAACTGACGCAGCGGATTAAACAAAACAATCTTCAATCGGTGAAAGTAGTAGTCGATGGATTGAAAGATACTGAAATGCCCAAATTCGTTGATCCGAAGATATCGAATTCTAGCTATCCCGAACTCGTTGATCGCGCACGATACCGGGTTCAAAGATCTTCAATTCATCAAGCGTTGATCAAGCGCACTTGATTCCGCGAATCGGCTTCTGCAATCGTTGAATCGAGCGCACTCGATTAACCGAAAGAGGAGATAGGAGATTACACTCAACTACCAATTTGAATGAAAGCACAAAGCTAACAAAATAGAATTTTATTCAAAAATAAACAACCTTTACAAATGAAACAACTTGCCTATTTATAGGCTACAACATGCAAAACAGAAAAAAAATACAACTCCTAAGTCGTCGCCGACCTAACAGTCACGACCTAAAAAGTCAGACGACTTACGACTTACAAACATCACGACTTAAGCCTTATAACAGAACGACTTAACAACATGTTCAAAATAACTACAACAAACAACACACGACTCAACTTAAGACGACTTACGACTTACAAACAGAACGACCTAAGACTTCAATGGTTCAGATTAAGTCGGCAATAGAATCTAGGCACCAAGCTTCAGCGACCTAACTTAGGTCGGTAACGACCTAAAAATCAAACAGGTACGACTTAAGAAATCAACCGCCGAGATTAAGTCGGCAGAGAAGATCCACGCCTCCAGTCTTCACCGATCTATCTCTTGACTCGTTAGGTCGTTTATGATCTAACACTTCACCACATTGCTCTGCCTCTTTACTGTGTGACTCGGTAGGTCGTATACAAGTTAACTCGGTAGGTCGTTCCAGCGACCTATCTTTCAATTCGTTAGATCGTATACGAGCTAGAAACTCGTTAGGTCGTTCCAGTATCTCGTTAACTCGCATATTCCCACTAGGTCGTTGCCGATCTTCACTAAGTCGTTGGAATGACTTAAAGACTTCATTAGGTCGGCTGCGACCTAAAACTTGAACTTTCCACCATTCTTCACGACATGTTAACTCGTTAATCTCCTCCTTAGGTCGGTCTCGACCTATCAACATGTTAGGTCGTACACGACCTATGACTTCTCCATTCTGGGCTGCATCAGAATTGCTTATATAATGTTGAATTAATTCAATTACCATACATTTATTTACTTATATTCAATTTTATACCCAAATGTAACAGTTACAACTACATTAATAGACCAATTAAATAGTAACTTACAACCGTTACTATAACCTTTAATTTACATTTCATTTTTTTTCACTCACTTCATTATAAATTATAAAGTTTTTTTTCTTTTTTTTCTTTCTAAATTTAATTTCAAAATCTTTTTAAGTTAACCGGTTTAATTATCGAAATTTACGGCTCGTTACACATATATAGACACACACACACACACACTATATTTACATATGCATATGACAATTTCATATGACTATTGGAAATATAAATGCATAAGTGTGTGTGTGTTTAAATATACTATAATCTGTGTATATTGTTTGTATAAAAATATTTATAGTACCGTATATATATGTGTGTGTAGACAAATACACATATGACATATATATAATGTTGGGTGAAAAAGTGACACGACACCTTCAGTCGATCGAAAACAAGAATAGATCAATCACAAGTGAGTAAAAACAACAAGAACATGCAAGTATTTATAGTGGCTCAGCCAAATCAAGTGTCTACGTCTCCTTAATCTTATTACTTTTAGATTTGTCACAAGTACAAGCGAGTTTACAAAGTTTTCAGATCTAATGTAATCTCGGTTTTGACAGCACTTCATGGCAAATGTTGGAGTAGAGATGAGAAAGTGACGAAGATGTGCCAAAAGTCAAAAAGTTCCCTCTACGTGGCTCTAAGTCCTTTATTTATAGCCGACATCATTTGCCATAGCCATTGTCGCTAGATCATGAAAGACCATATAAGAGTTAAGATCCGTGAAAATATGGAGACAGAACGAGTCAGATTTATGCAATAAAGTCATGTCGATACCGACCAAAATATGGCCGGTACCTAACATATTTGCTTTCAAACTCAAAGATAGGCCCTACTGTTGCAAACTCAAAGATAGGTCCTACTGTTCCAAACTCAAAGATATGGCCTACTGTTGCAATCAATTCGGTACCAACCATATTTGACATGCTTCGAATGACTCTAAACCTTTTGTGTTGCCCCATTCCATCATTTGAAGCATCCCTCCAAGTTCTTCATCCATTTCGTCTTCGTCTTGAAATCCAGATTCATTCAGAAGTTGTTCGGTTCAAATGCTGGATAACACCTGCCTCCAAAAGATTTTCGTGAAAATAAAGTATGCTATAGATCATGATAAGCGATATAGTTTCAGTTGCACAAGAGTAACTGGTTAGTCAATCACCATCTTTAAAGCATCTATCTATTTCTAGAATATCCTTTCATTACTTCAAATTGTTGGCGTGCGCTTCTTTTTCAACAACAAGGTTGGAGTTCTTAACTATCTGTGAACTACGTTGTGCCTCGATCAGGTAAGCTCCCTTCTTCTTCTCCCTCCCTCCCCCCCCTCTCTCTCTCTTTAAGATCGAAACATGTCGGTACTGCATAAATCATGTCAGTGCTGACATGATTTTCAAAAATTATTGTGTTATATTAGTGTGATTAAATATCAAATATATATATATATATATATATATATATATATATATATATATTCATGATTGAGGTGGGAAAGGCTGAAGAAATGCTGTAAAAATATTTTAGCATAAACGTTGGAATGACAAAGGTAAGTTATTGAAAAATCCAATTTTAGCATTTTAATTTGATGTTAGTAAGTCATCGGTATGACTTCGGAAAGACATCGTCATTGCGTTGTCAAATAAATTTTTTTGGCGTCAGCATTTTGTAGACCCGGCTTCATCATTTTAGCATCGGTAGGGGTTTAAAAAGGCGTCAGAAATGTAACTGCAGTATATCGTCGGAAAGCGGCGTCGGTATGTACCCCATGTCGTCGTAAAGGCATCGATAAAATTTTCCAACGCTTTTTTTACCAACACTCGCTATGGCGTCGGTGCGCCGCACTTTACCGACGGCTCGTTGATGCCATATTGGCATCACTAAGCATGCTCTTTTGTAGTGAACATTGTTTGAACATGTTAAAACTTGTGAGTGTAGTGTTTGGATTGGAAAATGCGTCATTCAAACTCATTGGATGTTAGTAACATGTTTGGTAATATGTTGACTTTCGATGTTGATGTTGTTCTATGTTTATATCTACATACGATGTATTGTTATTATTGTTCATTTGACATTCTCTAAATGACCATGTAGTGATATTTTGTTAATTAGCGTTTGAGAGGAAAAATAATGCAGCCATGCTATATCAAAATTGCATAAGACATGGCAAAGGAAAACGTAAAAATTACATCGGAAAATCTATTTTTTTCCAATATTCCAAAAGGCACAATAATAACATCGAATAATAATGTATTAGAAGTAAACTTGTCAATGGGTCGAGTTTGATTCGGGTATCATAAAACCTGGACCCGAGTCACATTACAATAATCAAAAGCCTAGTCCGATTCGAACCCGTAAGGTATTTAAACCCAATACCCGAGTTCGGTCCGTCGGGCTTTTTAAGCTCGTTGGGTAATATTCATATATTTAACTCAGAATATTTATATTAAAATCATATTTTAAAACTACAATTTGATAAAATTTGTATACAAAAAGTGTTAATATATAAATTGAACGGTGATGTGTTCAAGTTCACACCAAAAATATGCAGAAACATCTACATGTAAACAAACAAAATGGTAAATAAATAATATACATACTCATGTTTTCATAAAACGAAAAACTAATAGTCGGATTGAGTTCTAACCGGGTCGGGTTTTGATAAACCCGTACTCGATCCTAACAATAACCAGATCGGATCTGCAGTGGACTTGAATTGTAAAAGACAAAATCCGTACCTGCGTTAATAAGACGTATTCGGACCTAAACCCGTAACAGGCCTCATTAGCAGTGACTTAAGGAAAAAATAGGAAAAAGATATTATAAGAATGAGAAAGTAGGAAGGATGAATGATGTATAATTTGCTTGTTTGGGGAATCTGTATATTTCAAACCCATTTTAAGATTAGTTTACGTACGCATGTCGGACCTACTTATCCTTTCTTCGTTTCAAGGTACACGAGCGTTCTTTAGTCTCTCTTTGCTCACAAACATACTACATTTGGCACGTACGACGAAAATACAATACGAGACAAAACTACATATAAAGATCAGATAAGCCCATCATATCGTGTATTCCTTGATTGAGACTTCAAATAATAGAACCTTGCTTGTCGTTCACACATCCTACAACTGTCGGAAATAACAAGAAAGTATATTTACTAAATTCGAACACAAGCATTATCTCATGTACGTAATTAACACTATACAAGTCTACTGTTAGTCTTATTCTATGTGATGCGAAGCATAGACCTCGCTTAACCCCAATGCATATTTAGCACTTAATTATATCATTAGCGACCAATACAAAGTTCGACTGACATGGCTACAATTTAACTTACATGTTAACATAGCATTGTTCATGAACAAGAATGTTTCAATGGTACAAAATTCTACGCTTGTTTTGTATTTGTTCTCTAGCATATGTTAGAGTCAGCATGCACGACAAAAATTTACAAGCTTGTTATGAAATTTGTCTGTTAAAACTAAAATGATGAGCTTCAGATATTCGTATATGCATGTTAATATGCTTTAAAACTAATATAATTAAGCTTAAGCTTAACTCATCGTAGGTATAAAAGGACATGTTTCGTTCTTGCATGTTGCGGGCATCCAACGTTCCTTTTCAATTCTCATTTTCTTCGTCGTCGTCTTCGTAGATTTACTGTTGTTGTTTTTGTATGCTTGTGGTGGTTCAAATATCAAAAAAATCCATGGATTTATTTGGCTGAGCTGATTTGTACTTTTATCCCCAGCGCCATTATTCCAAATATACATACAGAGAATCTTTTCTTTGTTTTCTTTCTTTTCCTACTCTCTTTAACTTCACTTTCCTCTCTCTCTCTCTTCTTTTTATGTAAATCCTTTTCATCCTTATAATTTTATCCAGTTTGAGCGATGAGGAAGCTAACCAGAGTAGATTCATGGTTCGGTCTCACGAAATTCACACATCAAAGTTCTGAAAAGACAATTAGGAAGAAAAGCAAGTCGGCCACCGACAAGGAGCTCCGACGCAGCCAAAGCTCGCCCAAAATCGGAGTTCTTTCCTTCGAAATCGCCAGCCTCATGTCGAAAGTCGTCCATCTCTGGCACAGCCTCGACGAGGACCAAATTTTCCGGCTCAAACACGACGTGTTCCAAATCGAAGGAGTCAAGAACTTGATCTCCACCGATAAGAGTCTACTCCTAACCCTAGCGGTTTCCGAAATGATCGATTCCGTACACTCGATCTCGCAGTCCATCGCCAGACTGGGCGCGAAATGCGCGGATCCAGTTTTGCAAAGGTTCGAAAACGTTTTCTCCGATCTGATCGACAGCGGTACGGATGTGTACGGACTGGCCTACGGCGGAACGAAAATGGAGAGGAAAGTTAAGAAGATGGAGAGATTCATCGCCGCGAGTTCGGGACTGTACCACGAGCTGGAGGTTTTGGCGGAGGTGGAGCAGACCATGAAACGGATGAAGATTCAGGCACGGGGTTCGGATCCGGATAGAAGAAATTTCGGTTTGGTTGAATTCAAACACAAGGTCCTTTGGCAGAGGCAGGAGGTCAATTGCTTGAAGGAAAATTCAGTTTGGAATAGAACCTACGATTATGTAGTTCGTCTTCTTGCTAGATCCCTCTTCAACATTGTTGATAGAATTAAAACCATATTCGGGTACGAAAGCGTAGAAAAGGAGGACGACGAGAGTGATAGAATGATCTCAAGAAGTCAGTCAATGAGCAGCGCCATACAAGTAGACGCTCACAAGCATAAGAAGAAGAAGAAGAAGTCAAAATGGCTGATATCTACGAAGTCCTTCAATGGTTGCATCGCAGCTGATGTAGCTAGTGCTGCTCCTGTGATATCTAGTTGCAGAATGCCTCTTCATAAAATGGACAGCATTCTAGTGAAAGGTAACAGCAGCTGTAAAAAGAGCGTGTTTAATAACAAGAGGCTGAAGCCGCCGCCTTCTACACTTGGGGCTGCAGCATTGCATCTCCGTTATGCGAATGTGATTCTTTTAATTGAGAAACTGGCGACTTCGCCTAGTTTGATCGGCTCTGATTCAAGGGATAACTTATACTGTTTGCTGCCTAATACTGTAAGAGCTGCTTTGAGAGTGAGACTTAAGTCTTACGCGAAGAATTTGAACATGTCGTTTTATGATACAAGTCTAGCTTTGGAATGGGAGGAGGCGATGAGTAGAATACTCGACTGGCTAAGCCCTCTTGCTCAAAATATGATAAGGTGGCAAGCAGAGAGGAATTTTGAACAGCAGCATAACTTGGGTTCGAGCACGAGTGTTCTTTTGGTGGAGACGCTTTATTTTGCAAGTCAGGAGAAGACTGAAGCTGCTATAGTGGAACTGCTTGTTGGTCTGAATTACTTGTGGAGATTTGGAAGGGAGAAGGAGGAGAAAGCAGTGCAAGATTGTATGAAAGGTACGCCATTGATAAATGTGTAAATTTTCAAATTTTGAATTTTCTTTGGTAATGCTAGTTACAAGTCTGTAAACAAATACAATGGCCAAAGTGTAAATGGACTCTTGAGTTCAACTATTGATGTGCTGATTACAGTTGAGTTCACCATGGAACCCTTATTTGTATAGAGTTCACTATGAAAAATAGTTTGTTGGTACATTTAGTAGGAACTAATTTGACAAAAGAGTTTACATTTTATGTTTTGCTTATTTGACACATAAACTCTTGTTGTTTTGAGTCTTAAATGTGGATCACAATGCAGTTAACCAACCATACTGGCATAAAATTGGATCACCTACTGGTTGTAAAAGAGAGTAGTAGATCATCTGAATATCTGAAAGGATTTTTTGAGCGGTTGTAAACTGTAATGCTGGATAATTAGTAACTGTAATTCTGAATATGTTGTGTTATTTGAGGTATTAGTGTCATGATGTACAGTAGCATAACAAACAGGGCAGAACCCACGTATAATTTCACTTCACAGGAAGAGCTTAGGCAAAATTTATCCAGATCTCTCATTTGACGCGTCCAGTGCATCAAAAACTGTAACGGGTTATTCATTTTGACTTTCAAAAAGCCAAAAAAACGACTTAAGTCGATACAAACGAGACGTAAATCGTATGGTTGATCTAATACAAGAGAGGTAAGAAATTTCGTTACCGAAAAGGATGCTTCATACCCCATTCGAAGTCCAGATCTAACAGCTAATGCAATCAATGTCGACTTCACAGGACCGTCTTTAACTACTGGGTCGTATTTAACATATATCGCTCTTGTTACTTGATTGAAACAAATTGGGGAAATTTTATCCGGATCTCTCATTTGATGCGTCCGGTGCATCAAAAACTGTAACGGGTCATTCATTTTGGCTTTCAAAAAGTCAAAAAGCGACTTAAGTCGATACAAACGAGACGTAAATAGTATGGTTGATCTAATACAAGAGAGGTAAGAAATTTCGTTACCGAAAAGGATGCACCATGCCCCATTCGAAATCCAGATCTAACAGCTAATGCAATCAATGTCGACTTCACAGGACCGTCTTTAAGGACGGGATAAAGACGGGATCGTATTTAACATATATCGCTCTTGTTGCTTGATTGAAACAAATTGGGGTAATTTTATCCGGATCTCTCATTTGACGCGTCCAGTGCATCAAAAACTGTAACGGGTTGTTCATTTTGGCTTTCAAAAAGCCAAAAAGCGACTTAAGTCGATACAAACGAGACGTAAATCGCATGGTTGATCTAATACAAGTGACGTAAGAAATTTCTTTACCGAAAAGGATGCTCCATGCCCCATTCGATGTCCAAATCTAACAGCTAATGCAATCAATGTCGACTTCACAGGACCATCAGTAATCGTATTTAACATATATCGCTCTTGTTACTTGATTGAAACAAATTGGGGAAATTGATGTTGCTGAAACATTCTTAGTTTTTATGGTACTAGAGAAAAAAGAATTTGTTCGGTGTCTGGACCACATACTACGGAAGCTGGAAGAAGATTGATGGTATAGACGCAACTAAACATTCCATATCAATAATTAAGATGATGTTATTTGTGTTTTTATTTTCTTTTCAAGAAAACTCCAGTGTTTTTATTTTTATTCCAAGAAAAGAGCCTCAGGTTTCTGGTTTTGATGTTGTTATAAGAAAAATCTTAGTGTTTTTATTTTTACTTTTTGAAAATTTGAAAACGAAAATGTAAGACACTATGCAGTTTTCTTATTTTGAAGTATTTTTTTTAAAATTTTAAATTTTTTGAAAAGTGTAAATTAACTTACACTTCTTATTAAAAAACTGTAAGCTAGTTTACTTTTTTTGATTAAAAAAACCTAATTAACATACTAATTGCTATAGAGACTTTTCTTGTAATAACATCAGAAATAACGACCTGCTGTGTATAGTCCCTTTTATTTTATTTATTTATTATTATTTTTTAATTCCATCATACCAGTTTTTTCTAAGTGGAAATTAGGAAGACATCCCTATCATACTTTTATATTGCAAAGCGGGTCTCTGTCAAAGTTTCATTGTAAATCCGGTCTCTGTTTTTTAGAAACAAAGAAAAATTATTGCTGAAATGTCAGCAACTTTTATAAATAAGTGCTGATATTTCAGCAACTTTCCCTGTCAAAGTTTCATTGTAAATCCGGTCTCTATTTTCTAAAGAAAAAAAATATTGCTGAAATGTCAGCAACTTTTATAAATAAGTGCTGATATTTCAGCAACTTTCATACACTATGTTCACAGTGTACAGAAAAGTTGCGGAAATGTCAGCAACTTTTATGAAAGTTGCATCATGCTCTGCAATAATCGTGAATAAAAAACATGGATTTAATTTACACTAAAATTTAGTGAATGACTTTTCGTATATTTTGAACCTTAATAAGGACCTGTGTCAAAAGTACCCTTTTTCTAATTATAATGCATCCGCTCTTTATTCTTGCCGTCTTCATTAATTATAATTGAATAATAATTTCAATCTTGTTCATAACATTAGCATAAAAAAAAAAGCTTAACGCAAATTGAAAACTATAATAACAAACTATATTAATAACAGATAAATAAGTACAGACTAGCTTTATCCAATGCTCCTTTTATTCTAAAAAACGCTTATTCCTTTTGTCTTTCTCATTGTCATTTTCCTTCAATGCCCTCCTTTTTTTTTTGTGCCCCCTTATTCTTCTTCTTCAAGAACCCTATCATTAAAAGTAAGTTCATTTGAGTCAACTTTTTAAGCATTTTACTACCGAAATATTTACTACGGATGAACTTCTTATCAAGGTTATGATCAGTTCAACTGAAGACATCTCTATGAATGCCAAAAAAAAAAACGAGAATAAAGAGATGAATTGTCAGTTTAAGAA
Organism: Allium fistulosum; assembly: GCA_030737815.1. NCBI lineage: Eukaryota > Viridiplantae > Streptophyta > Magnoliopsida > Asparagales > Amaryllidaceae > Allium > Allium fistulosum. The sequence continues at coordinate 768,810,726 of CM060905.1, read as the reverse complement.
AGATATGGAGATATATTTAGGATAAAATGAACAAGAAAAGCGAAATCAGCAAAATGAAAGAAGTTGAAAAGGAGACGTTAAAAGCAGATTGAGAGAGATCAAATGGAAAAGAAAGCACAACCACTACTTTACTTTAGAACTAAGAAATAATATGGAATTATTTACACAAACTAAGTTAGTTGGATTTGAAAACCATCTTTTGTTTTGCATTTCAAACATGCATCTTAAAATGAAAAGAAGAGGAAAATAAAGTGGAAATCGATTGATTTTGAAAAATGATTCTACTGTATAAAATTAAAAATGGCTTTTTATTTCACCTTTTGGAACATATCCAACAAAAAAAAAAAAACTTTTTCCTATTTTTTTGTTGGAACGACTAATTTTTCTTAACAGTTTCTTCCCTTTCACGCCGTTTATATTTTTGTTGAAAACGCAAAACGCAATCCATTTTCTTGCCAAACAATAGCTACAGCTACTTAAAATGAACCCACAAGGATTGAAGGTAGTCGGAGTTAACTCACAACTATAATATGAGTTAGCATGCTAATGTATACTTTTTGATGCATTTAGATGCAAATATTGTCATAATATCATTCGTATCTGAAACCATTTTAGTAGGCATGGTTAACACAGAGTTCCGGTTTATTTGTAATCATGGATTACATACAAGCATGGTCGGCTCCAGGGCTAGACTATGCAGATAGCCACATAAGGCAACCCCCTTGAATGGGGCAACAATCATAGAAAAATGCACTTATGATGAATATTAAATTAATATGTATATAAATATATTGAAGCTTTCTATTTGTTGAAGGTTTAGTGGCTTAATTGGTTGCGTGCCAACATACAATGCATGAGGTCCAAACTTCAATTCATACCGGAAGAACTTTTATTTTTCTTCATTGTATTTTCTACTGCTGATCTATGTGTTGCCTAGGACAACCCAAGATGCAGAGCCGACCCTGCATAAAAGTACGGATGCTGTCTTATATTCAAACGATAAACCTAAAGATATAAAAAAAAATTCTAATATAACATAGAAGTATTCGGTATCGATGATTAAAATAGTATATAATACCAATAATATGAAAATAAAAATGAGAATGTAAGATAATTTTGAGCAATGAGCACACAATATATACGTATAATATGAACAATTAATTTGATAAGACAATGAATACTGATTACTCACTATATTAAAAGACACATAATATAAACTATTATCCTAAGAAAAATCAGGTATATAATTTTCAGATGCAGATAATTTTATATTTGCATCCGTTCTCATTTTTCCTGATTTTCAATATCTATCCATTTTTAGATCAGGATGCAAACGGATTTTCGATTTTTCTCTCAACTACAATTTGGTGCTCAATTGTTATGGGTGTTTTCACCCATAGCGCGTCATCGGATGTGGAGAAACGTCATGAAACACAAAGATGATCAAATAGCCTGTGATAAGTTTGCTATCGAACGATTGAACGGGTATAATGAAAAAAGAAGCGAGAGTTAATTTAAGTGAAACAAGAAGAAAAGAGGAACTTATAATATGTACAAGATTTTGTCCAGCTCCAATAAGAATTCACTATCTAGTACCAAACATATTGCTATCAATCCGTTTTTATGGTCTTATGGTCGAAGTAGGAGCAGGGGCTTTCCCTAATAGATTCTAAGTGCCAAGGAAGGAAGTCGGTTCAGTATCGAACATAAGTGTGCCAAACCCCAAAATCGGTTCGATAGTGGACATATGCCGAACAAGTAAAAGGATCATGTAAATGGCCTACCAAACTGACTGATGCCGAGGAAGATAAATGGTTAGGTGATCTTCTTGGTAAACCGTTTACTACCGAACCAACTTTAACAAACAGACTTGGTTATGAATGAAAAGTGCCTATTTTATAGGAGGTGTCGACTAGATTTCATTACAACCTCGTATCTATAAATATCCGAAGATGAATAGTAACAATAGATAAGATTGAGTGATAAAAAATAGGGGCTTTGCACGAAAGGTCCCTCCTTTTGATAGTGTTACAAGAAAAGTCCATGTAGAAATAAGTATGTAAATTAAATCCTTGTTTTTTCTAAATCAGAAAACGCAAGTTATCTTGCGCTTTTTAAATTTTCAAAATTTTCAAAATCAGAAAGCGCAAAATAGCTTGCGCTTTCCTGATAGAAAGTGCAAGTTAACTTGCGCTTTTCAAAATTTTCGAAAATTTCGAAAAATATTTCAAAATTAGAAAAGTGCAAGTTATCTTGCATTTTCTGTCAGAAAAGTGCAAGACAGTTTGCGTTTTTTTATTTTTGAAAAATAGGAATCAAATTTACATATTCATTTATGTAGGGACTTTTTGTATAACAACATCAAAAACAGGGACTTGTGACTCTTTTCTTGTAAAAAATAACCGAAAAGATTTAGCTGAACAAGATTCCTATAATTATATTTTTCGTTTCTTTGTCAAATAGATCATTGTATATTGTATTCATGCATTCTGCTTGAGATCCACAAGGAAATAAACAATGAATCACAGTGGATGTGGGTAACAAATGCCCGAACCACTACAAAAATCTTGCGGTTTCTTACTTTTCTACGTTTTCTACTTTGTTATATCTTTCTAGAAATCACTCTCAACAAAATATTATCCACGTATAACACACAACTATAAAATACAACTATTTCTGTAGTTCTACATATTCTTGGAGGTGGTTGCCAAATTTTTTTCCAAACATCTTTTATAATGACTCGAAATTTTACCATCTTGATTTGGGAATATTTAATAAATTTTAAATATTCAAATTATAGGTTTTATTATTAAAATACAACTCTTTTAAATAATAACAAATGATGGTAAAATAGATTTGTAACGACCCAGGATTTTGCCACTTTGAAATAGGCTATTCAAATATATATTTTTATAATCAATAAATGGATTTTTATTAGCAAATAAACCTATTTTAATTATTTAATAATGATGATAAAATAGTTTTCAAAATTTATTTACCAATATAGATAGTTCAAATAAAAATAGAAAATACGACCGAAGAACGTTTTCCGAAATTTCGACTTTTCGATACCCAAAGGTCGTCGGGAACGTTGTGCACACTTGGTGCAACATGCACACATTTATATATGTCAGTATTAGTATTAATTAAACATACTTATGTATATTAATTTATATATATATTTATACGTAAGCAAGGATATGATAAATTATGTTATTAATATAAACACACTTATATGTGTGTGTCTATGTGTCTCTCTCTCTCTCTCTCTATATATATATATATATATATATCATCTCCATATCTTTAGTACACACACATGGAAGCTCTAGCATGATTCAAGGCATGGAGGGAGGGGGGGGGGTAACGTGTACAATTGATGGGAGGGAGGTATGGTGGTTGTCATGTGTATGGCATGTTTATATATTATTTTATACAAATGATATTTTAGTAATTTCTAGTTTTCCATACTTATAAATACCTCAAGCTTCTCATGTCATTCACTTTATACTCATTTCTTCATTTCTATTTTCCTAACACTCTTTTTACATACTCATATTTCTACGGCTTCCAAACAAAATTTCTAAGTTAAAAATTTGTGTATACACTTTAAAAACTAGCTTAAAGCACTCCACTACCCTTACACTACCACTACCCCCCAAAACAAACCCCATATACCCAAACACAAGTAGGTCAAGCCTAATACTAGCCAAGGTCGAGCCAAACTTGTCCCTCCAAGGCCACACAAAGTCATATTTTAAAGCTAAGGTGGTTTGCTAGTGTTGTAGCTAAGTTCGATGAAAGTTTAGTTTGATTTAGATAAGTTACGGTGAGTAAAGTTCGTGTTTTTAAAACTCAAGTTACTAACTTTTTAAAATTGTAAAATTTATGGGTTAAAATGTTGCTTGAGTATGTAGTGATGTTATATATTGTGCATGCATGCATATATGTTGATTTGATGTTGATTGCTTATGCCGAAGTTTGAATAGGCAATAAAGATTACACCTTGAGTATTGGAAAAGTTGGTTAGTATTTGTGAAATAATATTCTTGTGTATGATTTTGCTATAATGTTATGATGTGGTATTGTGATTGAATGTTGTATGTGTTGTATGTGGGTTCATGATACAAAGGTAGCGATTCGCTAACCAAAAGCGACGTAGAAATCCGCTTTTTGTCGAAAGTTTGATTTTTGTTTCAAAGCGAAAAGTTTTCAAGTTCAAAACTTTGATTTTGGTTCCAAAAGTTAATTTTCATGTTTTAAAGAAGACAAGAGTTCAAAGTTGAAGTTTGAAAAGCTAGAAAATCAAATTTTCAAGTTTTGAAAATTACGGGTTTGTAAGACGCGCAGTTCGGAAAATCTAACTATTTTTCTAATCTAACCTTGTTTTAACTTAAATTTTTTTTGGAAATGTTTTCTAACTTTAATTTAGTAATTAGAGAAAAATTATTTATTTAATGATTATTTAATTGATTAATTAGTTAATAAAGGTAATTAGTACATAATCATTCGTTAATAATGGTTTTTAAACTTAAATGTTAATCAATTAAGTTAATCATGATTTGTTACTTAATTAAAGTTAATTATTATTTAATTATTAATTAAGGATTAATTAATTTTAATTTAATTAATTATTTAAGATAATTACCATTTAATTATTATTTAAAAATTGGGTTTTATTTAATTAATCTTTGATTAAAGTTAATTATGTTTTTATAAGATTTAATTAAGGTTTAATTACCTTTAATTTGAGTTTAATTACTATTTAACAAGGATTTAATTCTCATTTACAAGGGTTTTAATTTATTTTAAAATCGATATGAGTTTAAGTAATCAGTTTTGTTTAAACTGTTTTAATCTCAAATCTGTTTTTAAATCAAAGGATTTCTGTGTCAGCTACTCTTAAGTAACCCCATATGATTAGGAAAACCAAATGATATCTATTATCAGAATAAATCACCATTTTTCTATTACAATTAACTTGGACATTTATTTAAGTTGATTGATTGTTATGTGTTGATCCCTTATATACCTGTTGCTATGTGATGTCATGTTAAACTGGATAAGTAAAATCAAAATAAAAGCACCATTGTGGTCATTAAGCCTCCTTTTGATTTTGTAAGGATTAGAATTTTATTTTCGTTTTGAAATGGTATCAAAGTTATTGCATTTTGAACAAGATATTTAAAGAATGATTTGACAAATGGTTTTACTACAGATGTTTTTAACTAATGGGAATGATTTTCCATGTTATAAAAAGAAGTTTTTATAAAGTTTTTTATAAAGGAATTTGGAATTCGGAAAGTATTCTGAAATGGATTTGGATTTCAAGTAAAAGAGATCTCATGAATAAAATAGATTTGATTAAAAAGGATTTATCGAAAGAAGTATAAAAAGAATTTGAGATCAGCGTTTCTCTAAACTGACCTTTTAAAATGGTGGTATGGAACATCCATTCCACACTTAACGCCAAAAGAATAGTGTTTAGGGTTGTCCTTACCTCCAATTTAAACCACATTAGTTTAATCCATTTTAACATTATTTGGAAGTAAGATGTTATTCACAAATGTTTTGTGAATATACTTATGTAAGAGAGACAAGTATATAAATGTTTTGGACAAACGTTTTTGAAAAAAAAATTATTAAATAAATCTTTGTTTTGAGGTTTAGTAATTGCTATTGATAAATAAAATCTCAAATGGAATTGGTTGTTGTTTATTTATTTGATAGTTAAATAACCGACTATCAAATATAGACCCAAAACGTGACTTTGGAAATATCTAGGAGAAATACGTGAGTTATATGGCACAGTCATCTCCGATGATGTTGTATTGTGCGTATAAATCTCGTTTCGTTCTCCTAGGACAAAAGATAATGAAATTCATCCACTAACGGTTAAAAGGTGATCTCCGCTCTAATCTTTGACTGTTTATTTCCTAAAGAATCGGGGTTGAGTTTACCGGAAACTATCGAATGTTGTTTCGAAGAGATCGGGATCGGATATGTTATTCGAAAACCATTTCAATCCAACTCAAGCATTTCGAAGTGAAGACATCTTAAAGATGAAGCTCTTTGAAGTGCAAGGGTTGCTTGCTACTAATCCTTTAGGTGAATCCAAAATGGATGTAGTAAAGGTAGTGCCTTCGGTTTGTTTATATCCTGAATAACTTGTATGGATGAATGTTGGCATTGCATTATTTCTTGGAGAGCCGTGTTAGCATTCAAAGTGGAAAGTGCTATATAAAAAGGTAAAACGTAGCCTTAAGCCTCATCAGCCGAAAAATGACAAAAATCGGGCATGCAGTAGGGCCATGTGGGTCGCTCCGATCGGGGTATGGTCATTCCAAATCTAGATCGTTTACTATCTACTCATGTATGCTTCAGGGCCCAAAGTGGGGTGATCATATTCGGTACTACTAGTCAAGTGGTAGGCTTGTCATGTGTGGCAGGGGTACAAGATGTTCTTGTTAGACCCCGGTGCATTTTATCTGGAGATGTGCCATCGGAATGTAGTTTCTTACCTTATCATAGTATGGAATTCATTCTCCAGTACGTGCCTTTACGGTTTTAGATGTACCCAGCTATGTTGAAATATAAGATGCAAGCATTTTAGATATATTCATATTTTACTTTGACCTCTAGACATTATTATAATATCACTGGATTTTATATACAAATGTTTTGGTTATTGTAAGGTTAAAACCCGTCTGTGTTTATGTATGGCGCAGTCTTACGAGATGCCTTTAATTTAAAGTTTTTTTTATAAAGTTAAAGACTTATGTTTTACTCACACCAGATCCATGTCTGACTCGGAGTTTATTTTCCCTTTTCCTAAAGTCTTGGATGCTCAAATTTGAATGGACAACCAAGTAATTTAGGTTTTCCCACAGATTTACCTTGGAGGAGCTTGGAGCAGGTGGCTTCATTGATAGCTAGTTATTTTTCTTGTTTTCGCTGTATTATATGTATTTGGGTATCGGTTAGGTAGGGACATGCTATTATAACTATCCTAGGTAGAATTTGTATTAGTATGACTCCGATGTAACATTTTGAAATGACTTTATAATATATTATGTTGAGTAATATATATTGTTCCATTGCGTTGTGAGATTCTGTGTTGTTTAGTTTCTTCTCTTCTATCTTTTCTTTCTTTCACCCCTAATGACATGTCTTTGGGATGACTAAATGATCGTCACACGAATACCGAGGATGTATTAAGTGTCGTCTTTGGTAGTGAGAAAGGTGGTTCGTTACACCTTTTGTCTTTTCACTTGGAAATCTTATATATACCTCTTAAATCTAAAACCAGAGTTGGTGCTACAAGAAAGGATGTCTAAAACACAAGTGCGCCTATCCTACCAGCAACTAACCATGGTAGGCATTCGGAAAGAACTTCTTCACTATCTGAAATGGTTATTAGAGAAGACCTGGACAGAGTCGCGACGAACTAAATAATCGATTGGTTGCCCAACAATAGGCAATGGTGGACCAACTTTTGACAGGACCGGGACATCAGCAAAATGATGGTCACAACGTTGAAGAGCGAGAAAAATCCCAATCCAAAAGATGGGAAAGGAGAAGTACTCACTCTAATAGTGAATCTGATTAAGACAATTGAAGGTGTCGAAGGGCTGGTGGAATATTCCATAGTACTGCCCGAAGCTAGACCCAAGGGATTGTTCTGTACAGGACTAATTTTGACCGGTACTGAACCAGGTGATGTTGCGGTTAACGCTCCACGTTCTCATCGAAACTCTCTTGCTTGGGTTGAACTTTTTATTAATGAAAGATGAGGCGACCATCAGGAGCAATCCAGGAGCCATAGTCATGCTTAGAAGCAACATTCTAGCCGACTAAAGAGAGTACGCTCTCTTCGAAGAGAGAATCTTGATGACGGTGACCACCGACATTCTTACTATCCCATAGAGAAGTGGTCTCCCAAACCTAAAGTTAGAATGACTTGAATGATTAAGGAGTACATCGATAGATTATGATATTGGAGCTCGAGTGATTATCCATTTACATATGAAATATAGACTACTAGGAACCATAAAGGTTTAGGATGCCCACCGTGGAATCTTATAAGTAGTTGACTGACCCTATAGGCCATCTGAAGCGCCACATGTTGATGAGTGATGCGATAGAAGATGTTTCATGTAAGTATTTCTCACAATTCTTATCAGACCTGGCAATGACGTGGTTCTATTATTTTCCACATGGGTAATTCAACAGATGGTCAATGTTGCGTAAAAATTTTGTCATCCAATTTCATGTACACGTGAGCAACCAAAGAATGCATACTCGTTGTTGAACATCAGGCAAAGAAGCAACGAACCCTTATGCCAATACATGACTCCTTTCAATGCAATCGCTACTAATGTCCAAAAAGCAGACGAAAAGCTAGACCCACGGCCATATGTGGCAGAGTGCATCAGAATACGATGTTTTCACAGACGCTAACCGAGAGAGTTATGGGTATGCCTTAGGTGCAGTTATGTAATTTGTTAGAATTATCTAAATCTTGGACCATTCTTGTTTATAACAAAGGAATAGCTTTTTAAATTATATACTTTGCTAATAGTGGTATAATTAATTAAGTTACTAATATAAATTATATTAAATACAAAATTATTAAATGAAATGTTACGTGATAAAAATTACAAGATGCTGTAATCATTAGAAAATTATCATAATATTAAACAACATATTATTTTAACTATTCCTTGTCAAGGTGTTTGAAGAAAGGATATCGATACATCCGTTGAGAGCAGAGTACGTAACACTTTGAAAATGTTGGGTGGTGTGTTACTCATGATTGCTGAGGGAACTAGGAAATCTCGAAGTGACGATATTACACAGTTCTCTCGACTTAAGAATATTATTGAACTTAAATGTGGATACTCCACCTTAATTTTAGTTAAATCATGGCATAACATCCATCAAATGACTATAGTTGGGGCTGAGTTGAAGCACTGGAAGGAAAACACTATTCAATAAATTAATAATAAATGTTATTATTAAACCAAAGATTTTGTTTAAGGACCAACCAAGTTGAATGTGGAAGATAATGGAGTTTCAACCAAAACCAGATTCCAAATGTCCTATAGTGATATAATGTTGACAAAAAGAATTGGATAAATAATCGTTACTAAAAGGTATAATTTGAAACTGTAAATTGGGATTTATAGAACAAAATATATAAGCAATAAATTTATCCAAACTGTCACACCACTAGCTAAGGTGAAGTGTGAACGTTAATATTTAAATTGTTCGATATTATTCACTAACTAAATTTACATTTGCGAGTCACACAACCGCATAGATAGATTCTCCAAAATCCCACACGATTTAATTGATCTATAAATTTAAATTGATTATATGTTTATGAAATATTGATTAATTAATTATTTGATGTAGTCATTTGTATTTTCTTGGAGCCATTAGCAATTAATTGGGTGCATATATAAAAGCTATGTATGTACTAATTGTTGGAACTGGGCTAGCCCGCAGTAGAAGTTATGGGTGAATTTCAAAAAAATTACCCTATTTGATCTTTATTAGACCCATGAACTCTAGTTTATTTAGAACATTTCAAATTTTATTTAAATAAAATCTTTTATTTTATTTATATTTATAAATTGATATAGTTTTATTTAATTTGTATTATGATATATATACACACACACGCGCGCGCGCGTGTATCATATACATATGTGTATGTGTGTGCGTGCACATGTGTAAAATATCAATCCGTGCAAGGTATAACATGTCCGTGTAAAGATGCTGAGATTTACATCACAACGAACACGTTTGTTAATCCAATATGCAAATATATTGTCCGAATGTATGTTTATATACTTTTGTTTACATGTATAAAATATTTTAAATATATATATACTTTAATTAATTTTTTATAAATATATATACTTACTTATAAACATAATTATGAAATATTAACATTATATATATATATAATTGTGTGAATATATTTAAATCAATTATAAATATATTTAATAAAATAAATAATATAAAAAAATAATAAACCATAAGCAATATATAAATATGTAAATAAAATAATTTTTTAATAAATATATATATTATACTAATTACTTATTTATAAATGTATTATAATATATTAAAATATAGATTAATACTTATAAACACACAAAAATATTTTTAATAAAAAAATATTTACCTGGTCTTGTGCATGGCTCAGAAATAATTTTTTTATTCTAAATATTATTTTAACTATTTTCCATACAATTTTAATTTCAAATATCAGTATAAAATAGTTTCAAAACATAATTTTGAAATTTAATTTTTTAGTAAAATTTTGAATTATATTTTGTACTTAGAAAATTTATTTCATAATTTTATGATGTAAAATTTATTTTATAATCAATTATTGATTTTTGGTTATATTTAAAATATTTTTAAATAATAAAAATGTTTTTATTTTTTAGTTTTTTAACATGCATGTATTTTGTGATCATATAATTTTATAAAATTTAAAACATAATGCATATATAATATATATTAATATATTTAATTTATGTCATTAAACGGTTTAAATAATATTTAAATAATAATTATATGTATATATAATATTTTATTACTGTCGATTATAATATATATAATATACCATATTTAAAATTTATATAATATTTATATATAAAGTATGATGAAGTAATTAATTATAAACTATATTTATATGCATATATTTACAATATATATATATAATTAAAATAAATAAAAATATTTTTTAATTTTTGAGCCGTGCCATTATAGGTATTAACTAACAATCTTTATATATAAGTATATACATACATACAAACAAAACATTCGTGATAATATAATTAGCATATCAGAATCGTCACGTAGCTAATAACATTATATATATATATATGTATGTATGTATGTATGTATAATAAAACATTACATCTAAGCATGGATAATTATATTTTGGTCAGAAATATACCTTACTTCCAGTATCTTGAAGTACAGCTTGGGATGATGAAGTATGCTCCTTGAAATAATTTCAGATCCAAAAGAGTGCTAGTCCTTGAATCGTTGACTAAAAGCTATCGAATAGCAGTTGAATTAGTTTGATTTGAGCTTGAGAAAATTAGGAGATGAGAGGGGGAGTTTGGCTAACAATGTATAGGGATGAAGGCTCCAAAGGATCAATATCAAATGAAGGAAGAGATGCTTAAATAGAGAAAGGAAATGAGAGAATTTAGGATCTCATCTTTTACTCAATATCCTTCCATTTGAACCATCCAAAATCAAGTCATTCTCCATATAATTCGAGCCACCTCTAGCCCTATTGTAGCCACAAAAATTGTCCCTTCTAATGGGCCATTAACCCATTTTTGGTCCGAACAAATATTCTGCATTTGAAATCTAATTTAAAACGCTTATCGATATCGTATATCGATTAATAAATTTATAACTTTTATAAATACATTTAATATTTATTTCTCGAATCAAAATCAAATTTATAAATAATATTTCACAAATATTAATTAAATTAATTAATTTACGACAATTACAAATTAATTAAATTATTTGATCGAAGAAGAATTCATCGTTTCGGTTGTGTGACTCGTTAGGTGTAAATTTGGCCAGCGATTAATATCGAACTATTCGAATATTAACGTTCACACGTCACTTAGCAGGTGGTGTGATATTTTAGCCAAATTTATTGCTTACTTGGTTTCGGTAAAATCTAATTTTACTTTGTTAAGCATTACCCGGTTGTGACTTTTAGTTATACCAATTCTTTTCATCAAAACTATATCACTTTGGACTTATGGAGTTTGGCAATTGTCAAAATTCCAATATCGTCCATATTCAAGTCTATAATCCAAACACAAGTCCTTGGTTCAATAATAACAATTATTATTAACCGAACTACTATGGCCAGAGATTTTGACTTTGAGTTGGCTTGAGTTGACTGTGATACATACCCCATATAACTGAGGAGACGAATCCTCACTTGAATAGTGCTTCACATCTAATACTTCCACTCGACCCAACTATAGTCACTCGATGGACGTCGTGCCATGATTTGACTATAAATTAAAATGGAGCTTTCATATTGAAGATTGGTAGTATTTTCAAGTCGAAAGAACTGTGTAAATTAGTCACATCGATATTTTCTATTTGATCTTAGTTATATAAATCAATAGAAAACTATCGAGTGAGTCGTTCCATAGTTATCCAATAATTATCAGTACGTAACCTCTTGGTGACCCCAATAATCATGGGTAGTACACTGCCCTAAGTTTGGAGAGCATTACGTAGTCCAGTCTCAACGGATACATCGATATCCATCCTCGATGCATCTTGACTAGGAACATTGAAAATAATGTGTTTTATAATATCGTGATACAATACTTATGATTACAACTATTTGTAATTGCTATCACAAACACATCATTTAAGGATTTTCTGTCAAATATATTTTAATTAAACATTTAATTATTTAAAACACATTATAATAAATATAAAATAGAAGGAAAAACAACTTTATTACGAATGAGAAATGATTACTGAGTTAATTAATTTACAGTAAATTACATAATTTCCCCTTGGGCATGCCCCTAACTCTATCAATCTCCTACTTGCACTTGGGGCCAATTATGGAATCTCAATTGAGCCAACCGAGCTAGACCCTTAGTGAATAGATCTGCTATGTTGTCCTTTGTATCTACCTTTTGTATCACGACCTCTTTCTTTTCAACGAATTCTCTAATCAGGTGGAACTTCCAATGTATATACCGTGACTTCTTTTGTACCCAGGGCTTCTTTGCAATCTGCATCATCGCATTGTTATCACAGAATAATGCCTTAGGATTCTCGGTATCGGGAATCACTCCGAGCTCACTCAAAAACTTGCACATCCAGACTGCCTCTTTAGCTTCATAATTGAGGGCTTCTTTAGCTTCTAAATTTTCAAAAGAAGTGTCTATTCGTCATAACCTTTCGTGAATGGACACAACTGTTGTTCTTCTATAAATAGCTGATGTTTTGAATGGATTTTAATCAATTTTTCTTAGTTTTCTCTCCTCTTTCTCTTCCATTCTTATTTTCAAATATTATTAACAAAACTCCGCCGAAATCCTAAGTGAATCAAACTCGATCATCTCATGTTTGATTCTCTACCACTCTCTCTTAAAGATCTCAGTGCTATTCAGAGTTATAGGATCATTTGTAATCAAAGAAGCGTATCGAGTCTCTCTATCTATCAAAGTGATATTGGAAACGGTGTGATTGTGGCCTGTAAATCAATTGGATGTGATTGTAGCCCGTAAATCAATTGGGTGTGATTATAGCTCGTAAATCAATTAGGTGATCTTGTAGCCTTGTTAAATCAAGAGAGTTTGCCTTGGAATCGAAAACAGGAGGGTGTATCTCGTAGCCTTGAGATTGAGGTTGTAATATCGACATTATATTTGAAAAGAAATCTGCACAAGAAATTGTGTGGGACTGGATGTAGGGTAACTCCAAACCAGAATAAAATTCCGGTGTGTTCTTTCATTTTTCTGCTGTTTATTTACTATTTGCATATGCATTTGATTTTGTGATTGTCCCTGTGTTTGTGAATTGCATCCGTTTGTGTTTAATTTCAAAAGATTTCAAAAATTCCATAAAATCCATTAAACACTATTCACCCCCCCCTCTAGTGTTAATTCTGCCTTAAGATCTGTAATCTGCATTCCTTACATTTGGTATCAGAGCATTGGTTTTCAAAGTTTTCATAATCTGATTTTTGAAAAAGTTTAAAATGGCAATTTTTGAAAATTCTGTTAACACTAGTTCAAAACTGTCCATATCATCATTGTTTCATAAGTCTGCATATTGTTATTATATAAAATCAAGTTATCTACCGAATTGGTGTGTTGTGTAGGAACAAATATGTTATATGGCTTTTGATGAATCAACACTCAATGGACAAATGGTGCAAATCAAGAAAAACAAATGGATACTTAATAGTGGATGTTCGAGACACATGACTGGAAATCCGGAGATACTAAATGATATAATTTATGAAGATGGAGGACTTTTCAACTTTGGATACAACTTAAAAGGATATGTGATTGCCATCGGCAATGTCGGTAACTCTAAAACTCCTACTATTTTTGATGTTTTGTTAGTTAGGAATCTAAAACACAATTTGCTTAGTATAAGTCAACTTTGTGATAAGGGCTACAAAATTAAATTTGAAAAAGATAAGTGTCAGAATGAAGATAATAAATCAAATATTATCTTTGAAGGAATTAGGAAGAAAAACATTTATATCCTCAGTATGGAAATCTCAAATGATAACCTATGTCTTTTGGCTAATACAAGTGACCCTTGTATTTGACATAAAAGATTTGGGCATTTGAATTTCAAACTTTTATATAGACTTTCAAAACTTGATTTAGTAAGAGGTCTCCCTAAAATGGATTCTAAAGTAGATAGTATATGTGATGCTTGTCAATTAGGAAAACTTAGAAAGAGTTCATTTAAATTGAAAGATATGGTTTCAACTTCAAAACCTCTTGAGTTACTTCATTTAGATCTGTTTGGTCTATTTCAAATTCAATCAATAAATCACAGCAAATATGTTTTTGTAATTGTAGATGATTATTCTATATTTACATGGACAATTTTTTTGAAACATAAAAGTGATGCTTTTGATTTATTTAAAACTTTTGCAAAAAGAATTCAAAATCAACTTTCTTTAAAAATCAAAACTATTCGTAGTGATCACGGTGGAGAATTTGAAAATGAGAATTTTGAGAATTGCTGTAATAAAAAAGGAATAACTCATAATTTTTCCTTTCCAAGAACTCTACAACAGAACGAAGCGGTAGAGCGTAAAAATAGGACGATTCAAGAGTGTGCAAGAACCATGCTTTCAAATAGTAAATTACTAAGAAATTTTTGGGCTGAAGCAGTCGCTACAGCTTGTTATATTTTGAATAGGATTTTAATTAGACCTCTAACCAATAAAACACCATATGAACTTCTTTTCAATAAGAAACCAAAGGTATCTTATTTTAAAATTTTTGGAAGTAAATGTTTCATTTTAAATACAAAGGACAATTTGGATAAATTTGATCCAAAATCCAATAAAGGAATCTTTATCGGAATCTAATAGAAGTAAAGCATACAAAGTTTTCAATTTAAAAACTAACACCATTGAAGAAACAATGCATGTATCTTTTGATGAAAATTTCAAAGATTTTGTTCAAATAAAGGATGAAGAAGATTTTGTTACTTTAAATAATGAATCAAATGAAACAAATTGTGAAACTATTCAACCTAATAAAAGAATCAAGCTTTTAAAAGATCATCTTGTAGAAAATATACTAGGAAATATTGAATCCGTTGTTAGAACTAGAAATAAACTAACAAAATGAGTAATGTAGCTTTTATATCAACTATTGAACCTAAAAATCCAAAGGAAGCATCATTTGATGATTCATGGATTCTTGATATGCAAGAAGAACATAATCAATTCACCAGAAACGATGTATGGGAACTTGTTCCTAGACCCGTGGACAAAACTATAATAGGAACTAATTGAGTCTATAAAAATAAAATGAATGAACAATGTGAGGTCGTTAGAAATAAAGTTCGGTTAGTCGCGCAAGGTTATTGTCAAGAAGAAGGAATAGGCTATGATGAAACCTTTGCACCCATTTCAAGATTAGAAGCCATTAGAATTCTACTTGCTTGCGCAAACCACAACAATTTCAAATTATTTCAAATGCATGTCAAAGTGCCTTTTTAAATATTTTTGTTAAAGAAGATGTTTATGTTGAAAAACCCCCATTTTTGAAGAAGAAAAGTTTCCAAATCATGTTTACAAATTAAAGAAAGCTTTATATGGTCTGAAACAAGCTCCTAGAACCTGGTATGATAGACTTAGATCTTACCTATTACAATCAAAATTTGAAATTGGTAAAGTAGATAATACTCTTTTTATTAAAAGAAATAAAAATGATATCCAATTAGTACAAATTTATGTAGATGATATAATTTTTGGATCAACAAACAGTGAAATGAACAAAGAGTTTTCTGAAATAATGACAAAAGAGTTTGAGATGAGTCATATAGGTGAACTTACTTTCTTATTAGGATTGCAAATAAAACAATTAAATAGTGGTATTTTCATTAGTCAAGAAAAGTATGTTAGGGATCTTATTAGTAAATTTGGTATGACTACTGCGAGTGGAAAAGCCACTCCCATGGCAACCAATGTAGCCTTAAATAAAGAAGACATGTCAGAAGATGTTGATCAAAAACTATACAGGGGAATGATTGGATCGATACTCTATATAACTACGAGTCGAACTGATATCATGCATAGTGTTTGTCTCCGTGCAAGATACCAATCTTAACCCAAAGAGACCCATTTAAAAGCTGTTAAACGTATCCTAAGATATGCTGAACACACTTTAGACTATGGCCTATTTTACCCTAAAAATGATTCATTTGATTTAATCTCATATTGTGATGCTGACTATGCTGGTTGTAAATCAGACCGAAAAAGTACAAGTGGAACTTGTCACTTTCTAGGACATTCTCTGGTTTCTTGGTTTAGTAAAAAGAAAAATACTGTCTCTCTATCAACAACCGAAGTAGAATATATCTCTGCTGCTTTGGCTTGTTCTCAAGTTATCTATATGCAACAGACCCTAAAAGACTTTGGATTAAATATTTCTAAAACACCAATTTACTGTGACAATACAAGCGCAATAAATTTATCCAAAAAGCCTACTCACCATGCTAGAACCAAACATATTGATATAAGACATCATTTTCTCAGAGATAATATAAGTAAAGAGATTATTTCTCTTGAATTTATCAACACTGAGAATAAAATAGCTGATATTCTGACCAAACCCTTGGATCAATCAACCTTTACTAAATTTAGAAGAGAACTAGGTATTTGCTCTATAACCGAGATATAGAATATAGATATAGTAACATATATACTTAAATAAATAAATAAAAATAAAATTGTCAAAATTTCCTTAAGGATGTCGACACTCCCCTACCCCCTATGTCGACATACACCGGTAAAAATTGGAATTTTGATTTTCCCTCTAAAATTAGTTTGGTAGTTATATATTCTCTATAATTTGAATTCTTCTGTCTTCCATTTCATTTATCTAAGTAATAAATTCTGAAAACATAAAATAATGGCCTCCTCTTCCAAATCAAACCAAAATGCGACCTTTTCTTTCCCTTCTCCTAATACCGGTCCATTTCAACGAACTACACTGGCCCGAGTCATGAAGATGGAGGAAACTTTAAAGGACTCTTTGCAAATGATGATTGAGTTACAAGTCATGCAAATCAAGATGGCTAAAGAACAAGAGAGGCAAGGCAAAATCCTTAGAAATTTACAAAAATTCCTAATGGATAATCATGCAGACCCGATCGTAATTGAAGATGACTCCTCTAATGTTCATATTCACAATCCATTAGAAGAAGATGACGAAGAAGAAGAAGAAGCACAAATGGACGAAGACGATAAAGTTATTTGCGTCGAAGAAGTCTATTTTGATAAAGATGGTAATCTGGTCGAACGACATGGAAATTTTTGTCTCCATTACCTAAATTGTTCGATTCACAAGTCACCAATTATCAAAAACTCTCATTAGTTGGGTTTTATGTTAACGTTTTTATATATTGTGTGTATTTGTATATAGTAGTGTATATGTGTGTAATATAATAACGTATATAATAAAATTATATTTACGTTTCGCTTAATTATACTTCGTTATTAGCATTTAGTTCCATAAGTATTAGTTTAAGGGGGAGTTATGTAGTTTAGGATTAGTTTTTGTTGATGAAAAAGGGGGAGAATTATAAAATAGGTTAGATAGGCTTAGATTAAGGGGGAGTTAGTAGATTAAAGGAGAGTTGTTGGAATAAGGGGGAGTTAGAGTAGTATCAGAGTTTTGTGGAGTAGGTTTTATAAACAAAGGTTTTCATCATCAAAAGGGGGAGATTGTTAGTTCTAGAGATGATGGTTTTGATGACAACAACCTTAGGACTTGTTATAAAATATAAATACTAATATTCTTGTCTAGATATATATGTATATGCAGGATATATATATATATATATGCAGGTACTGATAATGATGGCCGTACAGTATAAAGATTCAAGACTGAGTATAGAGATTCAAGATTGACGAATTCAAGATTGAAGAAACCAAGACCGAAGACTCATGAGTATCAAGATTTCAAGATTTCAGGAGTTCAAGAGTTCAAAATATCAAGATAAGTAATAGTGTCTAGATTTATGTTAAAACTTCATAATAGCACTAAAATCTTTATTCAGATTTTATTAGTGGAATGGAATCCACCTTCTCGCTTTAATAGTGGGATGAAACCCATGACCTCTTTAGTGGGATGGAACCCACGACCTTCTCTAGTGGAATGGAATCCACGAAATTTTCAAAATGATTTATTTTAAATATTTTTCCGAATTTTTTTAAAATTCAACTCTCTCAGTTTAAATATTTTAGCCTTAAACTATTTTTATCATCTTTTATATTTTGATTTCAAAATCATCTTTTGTTTTTAAACTATCTTCTGGTTTTAATATTATAAGTTTTAAAATCTCAAAATATATTCTATACTTAGTTTTTAGTATTATTTTTTTATTATAGATTATATATTTTTAAGATTATTTTATAAATCTCTTTTATAAGTTAAAACTATATTCAAAATGGTTTATAAACTTCAAAAATTGTTTTGTCAAGTTTTAGAATAGAAATCATTTTTAAAGAAAAATCAATTTTCAAAATATACATGGGCATATCGACATACCCCATCCCCCCATGTCGACATGGTGGTCGTTTATTTCAAAATCTAAATTTTCAAAAGAAGTGTCTATTCGTCATAACCTTTCGTGAATGGACACAACCGTTGTTCTTCTATAAATACCTGATGTTTTGAACGAATTTTAATCAAGTTTTCTTAGTTTTCTCTCCTCTTTCTCTTCCATTCTTATTTTCAAATATTCTTAACAAAACTCTGCCGAAATCCTAAGTGAATCAAACTCGATGATCTCTTGTTTGATTCTCTACCACTCTCTCTCAAAGATCTCAGTGCTATTTAGAGTTATAGGATCATTTGTAATCAAAGAAGCGTATCGAGTCTCTCTATCTATCAAAATGATATTGGAAACGGTGTGATTGTGGCCTGTAAATCAATTGGGTGTGATTGTAGCCCGTAAATCAACTAGGTGATCTTTTAGCCTGGTTAAATCAAGAGAGTTTGCCCTGGACTCGAAGACAGGAGGGTGTATCTCATAGCCTTGAAATCAAGGTTGTAATATCAACATTATATTTGAAAGGAAATATGCACAAGAAATTGTATGGGACTGGATGTAGGGTAACTTCGAACCAGTATAAAATTCCGGTGTGTTCTTTCCTTTTACTGCTTTTTATTTACTATTTGCATCTGTGTCTGATTCTGTGATTGTCTCTGTGTTTGTGAATTGCATCCGTCTGTGTTTAATTTCAAAAGATTTCAAAAATTCCATAAAATCCATTAAACACTAATCACCGCCCCCTCTCGTGTTAATTCTGCCTTAAGATTTGTAATCCGCATTCCTTACATTTGGTATCAGAGCATTGGTTTTCAAATTTTCCATATTATGATTTTTGAAAAAGTTTAAAATGGCAATTTTTGAAAATTCTGTTAACACTAGTTCAAAACTGTCCATATCATCATTGTTTCATAAGTCTGCATATTGTTATTATATAAAATCAAGTTATCTACCTTTCATACATACATTTGTTAGTCTTATTAGATCTAATCTTTGCTTCAAATGTTGGATGTAAAAATCCATCATCCGAAGGTTGAAAAACAGTAGAAGAATCGAAGTAAGCAGAAGACTCCCTTTTGTATTGATCATCGTAGCAAAATACATTTGCGGGAGTTGAATTGCTCTCCGCGGACTGTGCCTAGCCTCTCTTAGTTAAGAATTGCACCATCAGATATTTTGACGAGATAAAAACAACTATCTCATCAAGTGCAGGTCCGCCAAAGAACGCGTTGTAATAGGATGGCTGGTTAATAATCATGAAGAGAGTTTCAAATGTTTAGCGACACGGTGGTACTCCCATTTGTACTAGCTATTTTATTTGTCCCACTAGGGTCGATCCCTTGTTGTTGAACCAAAAGATTGGCTCAAAGCTGGGATCTAGTTTGTCTTCTAGGATGCCCATCCGATCAAAGCATGTTTAAAAATGACATTGGCCGCGCTACAAGTATCCACAAGAATCTTGGACACTATTGACAGTCCAATCCGAGCTATGATCATTAGGGGATCATTGTTTGGGTGATGGACTCTCTTCTTCAACTCTTGGGGAGTAATGACAAGATTTGGCATCGGAATGTTGAGTCATGGATTTTTTAGGGTAGGCACTTCTTGAATGAAGAACACGCCTTCTCTAGCCCCTTTGATGTACCTGTTTCTTGCCCCTTTGCTAGTCCCCGCTGGATGTGGCCCTCCATGAATAACATCAATCCTATTCAGCGGCGGACTCAAGTTTAACGGGTCTTCTTACTCCAAGATGTTAACAGCATTACTAGGAAACTTTTGCGGACCGTCCCCAGTCCATGGTGCTTTTTGTTTGTCCTGGATAAACTCCTTCAAATTCCCCTCACGAATTAATTTCTCAATGATCCCGCCAAGACTCTACATTCATCAGTTTTGTGGCCATTTGCTTTGTGGTAAACATAATAGTCATCCCCTTTCCTCTGTTATGGGTAATTCTTGGCCTTAAAGGAAGTTGAGAAATTGACCTTCTCCTTTGTCACAGCATAAATGTAAGACAATGGCTTGTTTAAATCAATTGAATTAGCATTAGGCTCTTCCCATCTCGTTCTCTTATATCCATGATCTAATCCAAACCTTCCACTTTCCTTTTTAGGATTAGCTTTCTTCTTAGCGTTGATATAATTCATCCATTCGAATGAATTTATCAGCCTGAAAATTGAAGTCCTGCAGATCCTTACACCCATGAATAAAGAGTTGCTTCCAAAAGGGTGTGTTCTCTATTAACCAGAGTGTACCGCATTGAGCTTATCCCGGTCATTCATGTCTTTAGCTTTTAATGCTTCTATGTTGAATCTTTTAAGGTAATCTCCCAAAGACTCTCCTTGTCTCTACTTAATGTTGGCCAAAATAGTGTAATCGATTATTGGGTCCTTACATATACAGAACTGGGCAGAGAAATCATAAGAAAATTGCTTCCATGAATAGATTGTCTTTTTACGGTATTGTCGATACCATTTAGCGGCGGCTCCTTGAAGCATTATCGAAAACATTTTGCATCGAATGGCTCCAGAAGCATTGTATAGATCCATTTGGCTATCGAAAGCCATCAAATGATCATCGGGTCCTGTAGTTCCATGGTACTTCAAAGTTGGAACCTTGACATAGGATAGGATGACTATTGATATTGTTTCGTCTATGAAAGGTGCCACTCGTTCATTATCATTAATTATCATTAAACACGATGATAATGTGATTTGTATAAATATTATTCAAGATGATTCCATGGTATCGCATAAGACAAGAAGGAATTAAGAAGATAAGCTAGCATCATGTGCAATTGATCATTAGACAAGATAATGATCAAAATGATCTCCCTCGTGATCCAAATCTTTATTGAATCCATGCACTTCCTCTTTCAACATTAACCCAAATTGAGTTACAACTATGAGTGCTTTTCCCCAAATTGATTTAGGGTTACAAAGATTTGATCTTGCTAAGAAATAAGAAATTAGAGAATGAGTTTAAGATTCCCAAATCCAGTCCCCAAAATCGGACCCCTAGGGTCGTATTTATAGATGCAGGTCGGCCCCCTTTTGCGCCCATCCTTTCGACTCAGTCGAAAGGTCTTCCTCCAATCTTCTACATGCATCCTTTCGACATGGTCAAAAGGCCTTCTTTCAGTTTTTTGCACGCCTGCTTTCGATGCTTTCGAAAGGCTATCCTTTCGAGCTTTCTCATTCATTCTTGCACCTCCTATCTTCTTATTCAGACCTTTCGACCCAGTCGAAAGGATCATCTTGACAACCTTTCGCTGTTGTTAAGGTCTGAATGCTTCTTTTCCTTTCCTTTTTACTAGACTGCTTTCGACTTCGTCGAAAGGGTGGTAGAAATGCTCTTCGCTTCGTGTTGCAATACTTTTGCAAGTGAGAAATGAGTTGAGCTTTTGCATTGCTTTAAAAGGAATAGAGAGTGACATATGAGTCTTAACGAAAGGGCTCTTGGCCTTCATGTAGGATTTTCATCATGCTTTCGAAAGGTTCCAACCGTTTCGAAAGGCTTGTCCTTGCTTTTGAAAGGTGTATCTGAATCAATTCTTCAAGTGGTAAATTAAAAATGATGAAACCTTCAATTTTGAAGGAATTGGTTCATATGCGCAAGCCTTTCGTTCAACACCTTCGAAAGGAGTTTTGAACCCATTCCTGCTTTTCTTATATGTGCGAATCCATCTACGTCGAAAGGTTTTGATGTGGCGGAAGGGTAGGCTTGCCTTCTTTTTCCATCTTTTCAAAAGCTTTTGTACTGTTTATCATTTGTGATAGCACCTGGTGCTTGCAACTCCTTCGAAAGTCATCCCAATGCCTTCGAAACACCCTTCTTTGAACTTTGACAAGACCCATGTCTTCAATTTTAGTAGAGCCTAGCACTTTTCAAGCCTTCTTTCATACATTGGTTCTTAACTGGATTTTATGGTTAACAATTATCCACCATTTTATTCATGGTTTAGTACTTGATTGAACTTAATAAAGGATTAGTAGGAATAAAATGAGGGCTAGGGGTATTTTGCTCTTCGGCTGTTCATGCATTTATAAAAAAGGAAAAGTTTATTCCATTTTCGTTTTTCATTTTTAACATCTTTGCTTCATCTTCTTTTCACTTCCTTTTCCATTCTTATGTTAGATAAGGTCTCATCTTTTAACCTAAAAGTTTGAAATTTAATTATGAAATTATATTGGGGATGATTGCCAAGGAAGAAAGCTTGGATCTTTTGCATTTTCATCAATTTGGAAAAAGTGAGATACTATAACCCTTGTTAATATATTTGATGAAATAATAAGTCTTGTAAAATTTGTTAGTAATTTAATTTTTGTATGGTAATTATGGCCTAAGTAAAGTGTTTAAAACATATTTTGTTGTTAATTGCCTTGAGATGATATGTAAGTGAGCATACATAGAGATACACAGACACAGGAAATAGATCCGAGTCATTTTCCTCTTCCCTTATAAATGTCAGCGTATATACCCACATAGGTTAAAAAATCCTTATCTTCATAACCGTAGGATATTAGCTTGCACAATCAATTGGAAAGTTGTTTGCCTTAGTCCTTAGTTTTTTTAAAATATGGCTGCTCGTCGTTTCGTTGAGCGGGTAAGCAAGAATTGGCCGAAAACGGTAAGAATGGAATATTTGTCGTTTTCCAATAACACGGAATAACGAATGGAGAGTATGGATGGGTTCGTAAGGACAAAACGAGATTTTTAGTGGTGGTCATGGGTGAGGCAAGTGAAGGAAGGTCATGTTCGCGCCTGTTTTAAAAAACCTGGAGCGAAATTTTGAAAAGGAAGAGGAGCCACTGTTCATACGAGTTTGATTTTAGTTGGTTGGGCCCGGCTGCTTGGGTAAGAATAATACGATTTTATTATATTTTTTAAGTATGTGTTGATTTTAAATTTCCATAACTCACTCATATGAAATCCTTTTTACCCGCAGATTTTTGCATTGGACTCATATTGACAAGTTAAACATTGTGGCATAATTTGTTGATAGATTTGGCGATGTTTAAAATATTGATAAAATAATAGGGACTGAATTTAATTTTGTCATTTTAAATAATAACGTCATGAAATTAACTATACCTTTGTGGTGATATCTATTTGGCCAAATAAAACATCATTCTGCTAAATTAAAGTGAATAGATTATTGTTGACACCTATTATGCAGAATAAATCCACATTCTATGCTTGCCAAGTAAAATGATGATGTGTGAAATTAATTTATTAATGTATGGATTAATTAATATTGAATGAATGGTGAATTATATATTCATTGTTAATTTTTAAGTGCTAGAAGCTTGGTAGCCTGGCTGTATTGAATAAGACATTTATATATATATTAAAAGTTGAACCCTTTTGAGATATGAAAATAAATGGTAGTTTGATTTAGTACTATTATGGTCGCTAAGCCTCTTTTCGAATTTGTAAAGTTATGGATTTAAAATAACTTCAATTATATAACAATTTGAGGTTAAATGTTTATAAATGATGTTTTAAAGTAAGTTAATTGATTATTTTATTAAAGATGTTATAGTTATTTAATTATATTATTAATGGTATTTTAAGTTATTTAATTATATTATTAATGATGTTAGTTAATTGGTTTAGTTTTGTTTAAAGTTAATTAATTATTTAATTATTTATGTGTTTAAAGTTAATTGCTTATCTTATTAATGTTGTTTTAAAGTAATTAATTATTTATTTATGATGTTTAAAAGCAATTACTTAATTTAATAAAGGTGTTTATAAATGATAAATTGTTTTATAAAAGGATTTTACCCTAGTAGAAAGGATTTATTTAAGGAGATTTACAAATGACATTTTGAAAAGGAGATTTTAAACAATATTTGGTGAAGGAGTTTTAAAAGAAGTTTATAAAAGAATTTAGAGATCTATAAAAGAACTTTTATAAATTTATTTGGGGATTTATAAAGGATTTGGAAATTTGAAATGAACTTATAAAAAGAGAATTTTATAAATGGAATGAGATTGATTTCCATAATTTATCCTTCTTAATTATGGTGGTATGGAAACATTCTTTTCATACTTAACACCAAAGGATAGTGGTTTGGTTTATAGTAAGAAATATTTTAAATAATATCTGTTTAGCCCATTTAAATATGATTTCGGAAAATAGAAAATCTTCCTCAAGTTTGATTTGAAATAAGTATATGGATATTTTCTAAATATCGAAAATATAATGGTATGAAATATACTTATACCGTTGAGATAAGTATATGAATGTTTTCCTAAGTATTGGAAAGAGGATAAGGAGTTTGTGAATATATCTTTTCTTAAGGTATTTTGAATCAAATAATTGAAAGAGATTTTAATTAATGAAAGATTTATTAATAGGAGCTTAGTGGATCCCACAAGGAATTTAATCTATGTTTATTGTTTGATTATTTGGTACTTAAAGAAATAACTATCAAATCTTGACCAAAAATATAACTCTAGAAATATCTAGGAGAAACACGAGGGTTATATGGCACAGACATCTTTGATGATGTTGTACAGTGCATATAAATCTCGTTTTGTTCTCTTAGGACAAATGATAAGGAAATTCGTCGACTTAAACGGTTAGGAGGTGATCTCTGCTCTTATGTATTGTCTGAATATTTCCAAAAGAATTAGAGGTGAGTTTACTAAAACTATTGATTTGGTTTTGGAGCGACATGTAATCAGGGGAATGTACTTATATGAGATGACTCGAAACCGTAACCACTCCAAAACCATGTACGTGTTCTACGCTTTGGAAGAGGTCCGAGACTGGTTCGAGATAATGGAATTGAAGACGAAGTGCTTTGAAGTGCAAGGACTACTTGCTACAAATCCTGAGGGTGATTCCAAAATGGATGTAGTGCTTTCGGTTTGTTCATATCCTGAACAACTTGTATGGATGAACGCTGGCATTGCATTATTGCTTGGAAGGCAGCGTTAACATTCCAAGTGGGAATTGCTAAGAGAAAATGGTAAAGCGTAACCTCATAAGCCTCATAAGCCGGTAATGGCTAAAATATGGGATGCTCGTAGATCTATGTGGTTTGCTATCGTTATGAGCATCATTCCTCGATCTAGATCGAAATTAATGGTTTTGGTATGCGCGCACGGGTGGGGCCAGGGTCCAGAATAGGTTTCCATAGCTGGTACCTAAGGGATAATGTAATCAGGTATGCCATGTTAATGGGGCAACCGGCTCTGTGTTCGCTGGGGTGGGTAGGTTCGACCTCGGGTACATTTTATCTAGAGCTGTACTGTATGGAAGGTAGTCCCTTAGCTTGCCATGTTGGAATCCAATCTCCAATAAGTGCCCATACAGATTTAGTTGTATACCTATTAAAAATTGTACTTGTAAAATTCCAGAATTTATTTAATGTAACAATTTCGACTATGATTAATATTTATTTTACCCTGGACATTATCATAATATCACAAGATTTCCTTTAAAAATGATTTGGTTATCATAAGGTAAAAGCCCGTTCGTGTTTATGTGCGGCATGGTCTTATGAGATACCTTTATTTCTGAAATTTTTTATAACATTAAGTAATCCATTTGATTGTGTTTTTCATGCTGGTTTTACCAGACTGATCCGTGCATTATTTTTCTTATAATGCTCTGGTCAGATTGAGTATATTTTCCAGATTTAGTTGGACATTTTGGAGTTTTCAGGGAATGAGCTGGATCCTCCAAATTGTATTCACGTATTTTATATTCCGTTGTTTTGTTCTTGTTGTATTTATCAGAGATTGTAAGGACAGGTTGTTGTAACTATCCATGGACTGGTTGTTCATGTATTCTGCTCAACAAATGAGTAGTCGCTTGTGTGACTTAATCGTGTTCGTGTGTTTACTTGTTTATGGCAAGTATTTAGTCCGGTATTTAACACTAAAGTCGAGTAATCGAAGAGGTGATAAGTGCACAAGATTTAATTTCCATATGCGATCGTTTTAATTACATACTGGAGAGTTGACTTGTCGACTATCAAACTTAACCAAATTACTTAGCTGGTATATAAAAGCAACACGTATTTATATGGATTTAGATCCCCCTAGGGGGCTCAGTTGGATGAAATGTCTCTTAATTTAAGTATGTGTATCAAGATCCCCCAAGGAGGACTCCTATATATCGTTCGCTTACTTCTAAAAGAACCGGATTTAAGTTAATCGAAAATTCACCGATATAGTTTTGAAGAGACCAGGATTAAATAAGTGTACTTATGTATTACTTATCAAAAACCACTTCAAAACTGATATATGAGTTCTAAGTTTTGGAAGCAGTTATGGAGCGAAATGTTATAGAGTTGCACTGTCTATCCTGAGGGTAACTCCGAGGGAGAGGTCAGCATGAACATTTCCGATGATGCTATCGTGTTGTACTATCTATCTTGGGTTTGATTCCAAGAAAGAGGAAAATGTTAACATTCGTCGGACGATTGATGCTGGAATCCATGGAGAGACTCATGAACTATTTGAGTGATGATGGCTCATGTATTGAGATGATGGAAAATCCATGGAGAGATTTGAGATCTGTTCGAGTGATGAAAACTCGTGTGATGAGATGCTGAGTATGACTTCACCATCGCTAACGATAGAAAGCAGAGTAAGGGCATATCTAATGGGTTTAGGTAACCCAAGGGTATATTAACTCCATATTTAGAGATACATTTAGATGTTGATAGTGGGAGTTGATGATATTCGACATCACTTCTTCGAGCGTGGTCCAGTTATGTTTTCCTTTGTAGTATATTTTATCTAGAGATTATATCGCTTGAAATGTTGTTTCTGACCCTTGTCAAGAGGTGCACCTCAATGTACTAAGGGGGCCTCCAATGGAAATCCATATGTGAACACATCTCTTAGCGGTTTTGATTGTATACCTAATATTGCTGTGATGTGAGATGCAAGTAGCATAACTATTTTCTAATTTATATTCTACACCCGAGACACTATCTATTATATCATCATATGTACTTATTAGATGATTTGGTTCTTTTGAGGGTAAAACCATTTTGGTGATTTAGTTAGTCTCAAAAGATACTATTATATCTGCAGATGTTTCTCATACTAGACTTATGTCTGAATTATGGTTTTATCTTTCCCTTTAATCCTCGGGTGCTCTTTTGAGCAATTTTAGAATGGCGTGTTTTCGTTGGATATTCATCGGAGCTGATACTTTCACCTACCGTAGTATTTTATTTCTGCTGCACTACAGTATGTGTATATCATCATTTGTGAGGACAGGTTGTTATAACTGTCCAGACTGATGATAGTACTTAGGCTAGTAACTCTGAAATGTTATGTATATTTGAGTAGCCCTTTGTATTGTCTTTTGGATATTAATATTATCATTACGTTGTGAGATGTGTTGTTCTTTTTTTTGCATACTTTTACACTTACAATATGTCTTTCTGGCATTTGGGTCTTTGGCACATGAATACCGTGGATGTATTAATGTCAACATTTGGGGGTCAAAAAGGCAGATCATTACATTTGGCATCAAAATTGTAGGTTAAGCGAGAACCTCGGCTTTGGTTACGTTCAACACACTAGAGATATGATAAA
Organism: Allium fistulosum; assembly: GCA_030737815.1. Lineage (NCBI taxonomy): Eukaryota > Viridiplantae > Streptophyta > Magnoliopsida > Asparagales > Amaryllidaceae > Allium > Allium fistulosum. The sequence continues at coordinate 768,782,310 of CM060905.1, read as the reverse complement.
ACATTGCTCTAGGATGAGTTGAGTGTCGTATATATATAAGAGCGTATTTTCATTTGCTATAAACGTATGCCTTAAAGGTATTCCAACTATGAAAATTAAAGATCCTATATATAGGTAATATATATAAGTTTGATTAGTAAGTGTAGTTTAATTAACGTAGGGATTAACGATGTTCATTTATTATCCCTTATTGATTGGATTAGTCATGCTCGACCAATTTATGAGCATCTTTATCATTTCTTGATTAATTAGTCATGCTCGATCAATTTATGAGCAATTACTACCTCTTATTGATTGTTGATTTGTGTTCAACTAGTTTATGAGTAGTTTACCTTTTTACTGCATGGGTTAGGTAGATAGTATTGGTGGGTGCATTGAAACAAACACCTTGTGTAATGACCCATCTTTACGACCCTCAAAAGTCGACAGTAATACATTCATGGTGTTCACATGTCGAGCATTCGAGTGCCAGAAAGACAGATTATTAGGGTAAAATAAAAGAAAGGATAGAACATAATCTCATTCGTGACGAGTAATATATAATATCCAAATAATCTTTACAGAAAGAAACTTTACAACAATCAAAGTAATCTAACTTATCATCGGCCTTGACAGTTATAACAGCCTGTCATAACAAATGCTAATAAATACAAAACAAAAAATACAGTGAAAAATAAAATATGTCAAATCTTGGAAGCATCCGGCTCATCTCCTGAAGCTTCAAGCGTCCAAAGCTAACTATGGAAAATACTCGGGTCTGACCCGAGTATTATAAGAAAATAACATCCGGATCAGTCTGGTAAATCAGCGCGAGAAACTCAAAACATATGGATTATTATATTTACAAAACCCTTTCAAAAATAAAGGTATCTCGTAAGACCACGTCGCACATAAGCACGGATGGGTTTTACCTTACGATAATGAAACCATTTCAAATAGAAAATCCATTGATACTATAATAATGTCTATGGTTTAAAATAAACATATAATATAGCAGAAATGCTTGCATATCACATCCAACATATTTGGTATACAACTAAGTCTGTAAAGCACGTATTGGAAAATGGATTCCATCATTGACCAGGCTACCGGGGTACCGTCTATCACAGTATACCTCTAGAAAAATGTATTGAGGGCCTCATATGGACCCCCGCCAGCACAGAACTGGCATACCCCTTCCTGAATAGTACCGAATATGTCACCAACTCGGTTGTGGCCAACAACTGTAATGGCCTCCAAGTATACATAAATATATAAATACCGACATAGATCCGGTGATGCCCGTATCCTACTGGATGCAACCCACATAGCCCTGTCGCATATCCTCTGTTTTAGTCATTGCCAGGTGTGAGGCTCATGAGGCCACGATTACTTTTCCTTCTAGTAAATCCCTCTTGGAATGCTAACACATCCTCCAGGCAACAATGTAATGTCAGTATTTTTCCATACAAGTTGTTCAGGATATAAACAAACTGAAGGTACCGCTTCTACTACATCCCCAGGATTAGTAGCTAATAGCCTTTGCACTTCAAAGAACTCCATCTTCGATTCCATCATCTTCAAGATGTCTTCAATTCGAATGCTTATGCCGGTTCAAAGTGGTTTTCAAATAACTCATGTTTATTCGATCTCACTCTCTCCGAAACAATGATCGATAGTTTAGAACTGGCCAAGATTTGATAGTCAGTTATTTAACTATCAAATAAACACACAACCCAATCAGAGATTTAATTTCACATGGAAATCCCGCATGATTAAGCACATAAGAAACCACTAAGCCTCTTTAATTAGTCCTTTCATTAATTAAACTACTTTCTTTCTGTTGTAAGTAAATGGGTTGTATGGAAAGTAGACCAAACATACTTACCACCACTTCCCAATTTCAAATTTGTGCTATCTTTCGATTAACTATGTAGTCAAACAAGTTAGCGTACTATCCTTCCTCGATATACATTCTTTAACTCTCACAGATAGAGATGAGTTTTCATACCTCGGAATTTGGTGTTAAGTATGAAAATAATATTTTCCGTACCACCATAAGTTAAAAAGACCAATATTTATGGAAATCGAATCTCCTACACTTGTCACGTTTCCGATATTTTAACTTACTTTATTCCTCACCTAGAAATGAAGCCAGGTAAGTCAGGGTACAGGTTTTGCTCCTAGCCTAGCCTAGACACTCCGATTCTAGATCTCATGGATAGAGGATCAATCTACTCATTGACTTTTAGCGCCAAATATAGGACTACTTAATTTCCATAAGCAACCAATTCGAATACAGAAATAATACTTCATATACTCAACATCAATCTTGTATTTCAAACTTAAACCATCCTTTGGCTAATAATGAAGCCGTTCAAGTTGGGGTACTACTACCTCTCAAATCTTGACTCGACAACATTCTTAACTTTCAAGATAGGTAGAAGTCTACCTACCTTGAAGTTTAATATCGAGTATAAGATTCATAAATTCCATATACTATTTATAATAAACAAATTATTATTAAACAAGACTTCTTTTCTTCCTTCCCGAAATCATTTACTATAACAAAAATGTTATAGTCCATAATCTCTTCCTCTTTCTCAAAACCATTTATTATAAAAAGAGTGTTGTAATCCATGACTTCTTCCCCTTTCGAAAATAGATTTTAAAAAATTCTTTAAAAATGTTTAAACATCCATATAAATCTTACTTGAAATCCTTGTTTAAACCAAAGTTGATTTGGAAACCAAGATTCCTTTCATAAAAATACTACTCATTTATTACCAAATAATCCCTTAAAATACCTACATAAATTTCAAGTCCCTTTTAAAACACTTTAAACAAAGTTTAAACTTCCATTCAAAACATAACTTAAAAGCCATCACTTCAAAAGGGAATCCAACTTTGGAAAACAAATGGATTTCCTTTAAATAAACCCCTTATTTAAAAACACCAAAACATCACTTGAAGATCATTGTTATACCAAAGTTGATTTAGAAAGATAAGATTTCCCTTTATGTAAAAGTGAGCCACTTACTTAGATACTTCAATTATAAATCGATTAAAAAAATCATTTATATAAATTCCAAACCTCTTTTAAACACTTTTAAACAAAGTTCAAACCTCCATCCAAATCATAATTTAAAACCATCACTTTTAAAAAGAATCCGACTTTGAAAAAATAAAGGAATTTCTATAAAACAAACCACTTGTTTAAAATACTCAAAATATATTTTAAAACTTCAACTCCTTTTAGAATATTTTTTAACTTTTATAAAACACTTTCAAAAAGAATTAACGAAAGAAATAAAAATATAACCTCCTTTTAGTTTACTAAAGTCTCGGATTTCCAAAGTGCATCCATATCGACTGTCGCTATATGGACCGTAACTTTTCAAACTTTGATTTGTAAATCAAATAACTTTTAAATCATAATTCTTTCTATATTTCAAACCATTGTAAATACAAGAAACATTTCACTTTGAAATATTATAAAGTTGAAGTCAATTTAAAATCCATCACTTTTCAAATTCCGAGATTGGCTTCGTGACAGCTATGGTACTTAAACAAGTTACCATCTTTTTTTCTCACAAGAATTCAACTTTCCAAGTTATATTCAACATTACCATGCCATAGAATATTATCATTTCATATACACATATACAAATGAAATGTAAAACAATGGGTGAGGAATCCTTTTGGATCGCGCTACATATTTCTATTCTACAAAGTGCTTCCATAACGGCCTATTCGCTATGAAGACACTTCAACTTTCATTTTCTTTGCTTTAGTCCCCTACAACACAATGATTATTTATGTCATCCGCTTTCAAGCTGGAATGACAATATGTGCACATCACAACATATACATACAACACTATAAGCACTAAATTATTGCAACATTTTGTCAATTTTAAAACCAAATTTAAAGTGAGAAATATCATTTTATTTCAAACCAAACACAAATCCACCGCCTTACTTACTTCAAACTCGACCAAATCCCTCCCCTTCCACCTAGAAGCTCACACACATAGCTGCACCCCACTTAGGGGCTCACGGCCCAAGGAAACATATGGGTTTGGGTGCTAAAGTTTGGATCTTTGTGATGTAGAGAGTGATGACAATGATTTTATGAACTTATTTATGAATTTAGAGGAGGAAGGAAGTGATTTTGAAGTGAGTTTTCTTTTTATGAAGATGGAGGAAGACATGGAAAATAAAACGAAGAAGATGAAAGTGAGAAATGGAAATGATAAAAAAAGTGAAAAATTAAAGAGTGCGTTCTTTTATAGAAATGTAAAATGGCAAAAAAAACTACACATACCCTTCCTTAAAGCAAGCTACTCCTTTCCTTTATAAAAGCTACTACCCTTTATTAACTTATGCAATACACTTACCCTAAGACACTTGTCATTTCCACTCTCTTTTACTTAAGTCCTTTTAGTACTTCTTTATACTTTTCTCTTTTTAAGTGAAAAGAAAAGTCTTCCTTTTCTTATTACATAAGTAACTTTATTAATGTTGTTTTTAACTAAACCAATTAATTAATAAAGTTGTTTTCTTATTTTGTATATATGTGCACATAGGTACACCAGCGTGCACAACAAATTCCAACAACTTTTGGTCGATCAAAACTCAAAAATCCGAAAAACGATTTTCGATCACATTTTCCACTTTTCATCGAACTATTTATTTTTGTAAACAAAATTTCAAAACAAGTTTACTATCTTTATTTATTAATTAAAAGAGGGTTATTTGAACAATAAAACCATTAATTGTATATTTAAAATTAATTAAATATTCTCAAATCAAAGCGATAAAATTCTGGATCGTTACACCTTGTGAATTGAATTTCACATTTGACTATAAGGCGTTTGGTGAAAATGTTCGGTTATAAGTTTAATTTAATAAAATAAGTTTGGTATAAATCTTATAAAAATGTGATTTTATATAAGTATGGTCTATAAACGAAGAGGATCTAAACTGGTATTTTGAGGAATTAAATCTTGTTATCTTTATAAAATGGTTTCCAAGATTTTGGAGGAAATAATAATAGTATATTTGAAAGTATTATGAATACTAATATTTTGAGAAGAATTTAAGATTTGTTCGAGTTCAAGGTTGCTCTCGGAATCGAATAGTTAATTCGGGAACAAAGTATTTTATGTTATCTAGCTCGAGTGACTCGAAAATGACTAAAAATGGGCAATGGGTGTGTTCGGTTGGTAAACAATTCTCATGAGTATCACCCTTCGTAGTAAGAAGATATATTGTATGACTTGGTAGGACCTGTTTTCTTAGTATCATTTGGTGCTACTCGATTTATTTGCATATTTTCTATGGATTTTAAAGAAAATATTTGGAAAATTGGTTTATAAATTGAGATCATGATACTTATTATGATTATGCGAAGTACTTGATGCTACTTTGGAAAAGATTTTGATTTACTCTGAAAAGTATGATTTGGTATACAAAAGGTATATGTATTGTAACACCCCACATTTTTAAATAATTAAACAACCAAAATAATTATAAACAGTGAAAATGAGCATTTTTGGAATTGTCAGAATATGGCCTTGAAACTCATACCATTGTGTTCGTGGCGATTTTCTAATTAATTTACATATATAATAGTCCTCAACGACCTTCGTATGCAAAAGTTATTGACGTTCGAAGTTCCATATCGAAAAATAATTATACGTGTAAATGTGCGTAAATATATTTGTTTATAAATATATTCGCATATAAATTCCAAAAATAACGCGCGTTTGAATTTCAAAATAAACACATGTTAGAAAGGAAATTAATTGACATCAGTAATTAGAGGTAATTAATTAACATTAGTAGGCAATGTTAATCAAATCAGCAATTAAAGGAAATTAATTTACATTAATTAGCAACGTTTGAATTTCAAAATAAACATGTGTTATAAAGGAAATTAAATTTGCAATTGATGGAAATTAATTAGAATGAATAGGAGTAAAAGTTAACGTTTAATAATTTATAACGTTTAAAAATATAGGAAATAAATTAATACGTATAAAATAAAAAGGCTAGACACGTCAAAACAGAAGCGTTTTGCTTGTTTTTAACGACTAGATTTCAATCGCTTTAAACAAACGGATGACGTTGCTTTGGCTCTCTATAAATAAACGTGCAGGGCTAGCCTTCAAACCCATATTTTTCTGAATGGACGCGGAAGCCCTATCACTTTTCTTTCTCCTCCAATTCTTCAGAAATCAAATATATTAGATTAAGGTTTTCTGATTTGCAATTTGGAGGTAGAAACTATAGATCTAGAGAAGAGATTTCCAAATTAAGCAATCCGTATGAGGTGAGTTTTCAGATCTAGTTTTCTAGTTTATCTGTTTATTTTTCTTCAATTAGATCCAGATTTATAAATCCATACAAATTACGGTTTATCGATCCAAATAGGGTTGCAAAAGGGAAGGCTATGGATAATAGAATTGGACTAAAAATCAGATCGGGAATTTGGAGTGTTTTCTTTTCGGGTGAGAGGGTTTAAATTATATATCTTTTATGTTTATGATATAAAATATCGTTAGATTCCCGTTAAATATTTAATTCAGCATTTGTACTAATTTCAATAAATGGTTCTACTAGCTAGTTATGTTAAACTATAAATTTTGTAAGAAAAGCATACTTATATTTAAATGTTATTTGTATGGAAAAAAAGAAGAAAAGAAACCTAATTAAATATAAGTAATATTAGGATTAAAAGTTGTAGAGAAAGGCATAAGCTTAAAAATGAGAAATTTATAGTAAATTATGTTAAAACGGGAGAAATGAATTAAAAATGGGGAAATCTAATAACTTGATTTGGAAGTTACCGATAGATTATTTGGTTGGTTTAGAAAAGGGAATACATCTCCATAGTTTAATATTGTAAGAATAACGATAAACGTAATTGCAAGAATAAAAGCAAGAAAAATGGAATTAGTGCAAAAAAGAGACATTACTGTATTTTGCATTACCTAATAATTAAAGAAACAATAAAAGAAATATCTTGCAGTTACGAGTTATTGTTTATAGCATAATTTAGTATTAAAATATGGAAATGGATTTTTAGCACAGTTTTTGTAACCAACCAAATAGGATAGAACTACTTCCTAGAATAAAAGAGAATAACGCGAAGCATTAAAGAAATTAGAGAAGAAGAAATAATCAAGTTAATTATTTGACAAGACTAGAAACAATAAACAGAAAATGTGAATAGATCTATATTTATTGCGCGGATAGTAGAGTAAAAAGTAAAGCAGTTATTATTATAAGTAATTTATGACAGTTGGACGTAGTCCCAAGTTAAGACTGTTATATAATATAAGAGAACTAAAGAAAATTTAGTATCATAATAAAAGAAGATAGACTAGAATAGAAAAGAGACACTTGCAATTACATTTATAACATGTAGGTTATAAAAGAAAGAAAAGAATATAAAAATGACAATTGCTAGTATAATTGTAACACGTAGGTTATAATTAAAAAGAAAGAAATAGAAGAGGCTTATTTTATCAAACATAGAACTTGGATTAAGTTAATAAGAAAAAATAAAAGCAGTGGCCCATACCGGCAACATTCCTTTCAGGTCTAGGACTGATGGTCTCATGCGTGGGTGGGAATAGGCATGCTGATTAGGGTAAATAATTAGCCAACTGAATAAGAAAAGTAAACTAAACGCATAATAAAAGATTAGACGTAGGGTCTAATAAAATGGTAAGGTAGGTTTTGAGTAGTGTAACAACCCGCATATTTTTACGATTGTATATTTAAATGTTTTATTTAAATATAGCATCGTTAATCAAATTAAAGTCCGAAAAGCTATTTTTTGTAAACAGTCGAATTGGGACTCGAGACCACTTCTATTAAGTCCAAAATGACGTTTACAACTTTTTTGAGTATAAACATCGATATGTTTGGTGTTGAGTGAATTTTGCTATTTTTCATTTTGGGCTTTGGGTTTGGGTTTCAGCCCACTAACCCATCTAAATACCCTAACTCAGCCCCTCTTCTCATTTCATTCTCATTTTCCTTACACTTCAAGCATTAGAAAAAAATGGGGGAAGAGAAATGGAATTCGAAATTCCTAAGCCTTAGATTCATTCGCAAACTCAAGTTCTAGCTCCAAAATCTAAGAGAAGCTTAGGTAAGCATCCCCTTCATCTTCTCCATCTCATTTCCTCTTCAATTTCAGAAATTTTCTAAACCCTAACTTAGGAAATGTTTTTCTTTTGAGCTTAGATTGAAGCTTCTTGGGTTATAATTGAAGAGTGATTGTTCTTGCCTTGCTCTATAGCTTCTCTCTTGTGTTTTTGGGTTTAAAGGTGAGTTTTTGAACTCACGTCTAAGCCTATAGCTTTTGTTGTTGTTAGGTATGAATTCCTAATATCTATTCATGTTCATTTGTTTTTGATTTGGATTGATTTGGTGAATTTTTCAATTTTTGGTTTTTGAAGTCCAATTTTGTGAAAATCCTTTTATGGATGTTTGAACATGTTGTTTGGGATGTATCGAAGAGCCTATAAGACTGGGTTGCCGCTTGGCGTAATCCCCTAGTCTTCGTTGCTCGTCCGATAGCTTCTCATTCGTTTTGGCCATCAAGGCCTAGGCAAATTGTTGCCCAGACCAGGTCTTCAGACGTCTAAAATGCAAGTTCAGACGTCTGGTTTTAAACCTGGAAAACAAAAATATACGGCAGAAATTTATAAAAAGGCAGAAAACACAGTCAGACGTCTGAAACAACCTCTCAGACATCTGAAACATTGTGTCAGACATCTGATACCACCTTTCAGACGTTTGATGCAACATGCCAGACGTCTGAAGCCACCCTCTAGACGTTTGGAAGGTTTCTGAATTTCCAGAGAATAAATCCAGACGTCTGGATTTTAAATCAGACATCTGTAACTGCCTATTATTTCCTATTTGCGTATTTTTGAGTGAATTTCCATTTTTATCGCTTCTTGTCGATCCAATTAGTTGTTATCGCATTTTTTTGACTTTGATGATTCTTTTTAGATTTCGTACATGGGTTTTTATAAAGTGATCTTTTTAAATTGTATTAAAAGCTTGTTTCTCCAACTTATAATTTCTATATAAAACACACAATTTTGCACTTCGAGCAAAGAGGGAGGAGAATTAAATGATTAAATAAAACGCGTGCTACGAACACGTGTGTTTATCTTTTTAGTTAATTCCTAATCTATTCGTTTGACCGTTTTGACCTTTGGGTCTGGTTTACCGATGAGATGAGGTGAACTTTGTACTGCTTTGAGTGTGAAATTGACTAACGGTTAGTAAACCGTTTAGTGCGAACGTGTGGTATGGGACTCACGTTAACATTTTTCGGGTTCCTTTCTGAGAGTTGTGACACATTCTGCTAGTTAGTGGTGTCCAGTACTGGGCGTCTGGACCTTCGCCACTACGGTTTGTTGCCTTCAGGCTTGAGCCTTCGGGGTTTGTTGCCTTCGGGCTTGAGCCTTCGAGGTTTGTTGCCTTCGGGCTTGAGCCTTCGGGGTTTGTTGCCTTCGGGGTTTGTTGCCTTCGGGCTTGAGCCTTCGGGGTTTGTTGCCTTCGGGCTTGAGCCTTCGGGTTTGTTGCCTTCGGGGTTTGTTGCCTTCGGGCTTGAGCCTTCGGGGTTTGTTGCCTTCGAGGTTTGTTGCCTTCGGGGTTTGTTGCCTTCGGGGTTTGTTGCCTTCGGGCTTGAGCCTTCGGGGTTTGTTTCCTTTGGGGTTTGTTGCCTTCGGGTTTGAGCCTTCGGGGTTTGTTGCCTTCGGGTATATTGCCTTCGGGCTTGTACCTTCGGGTTTGTGCCTTCGGGTTTGTTGCCCTATAGTATCGCTTTTGGAGTTGGTCATTCGTCACCGCTCGAGAGATATTTGGGTTTGTTGCCTTTGGGCTTGTGGATCCTTGTTATATAGTACTGAGCTCGAGCATCTTTTGTTTTCTTTGATATTTATATTTCCCTAGAGTATCGCCTTTCGGTGTAGGTCCTTAGAACCACATGATATATAGCAATTACCTTGTGGAAACTTGTGTTACCTTTATTGGTATTTGTTATTTGCCTTTTTGGCTTGTTTTGGGATATTCATATCCTTTGTTTATTTGAGTTGCCGATGATATGAGGCTTGTTATGATTCATATTTTGTTAAATGATCTGGTTATCTCTTTTTGAGATATTTGTGGTACTTTATGACCTTGTACGTTCATTATCATTTAGTTTATCTAACTGATTTGTTTAGCTAGACTGATCCGTGTATTTTATACTCGGGTCAGACTGAGATGTTTCAGGTTAGGTACATTGGACTTAGCCTATTTTGCTTCCGCATGGACTATTCTGCTAACTCCTTTTTGTTATAGCTTTTTGTGTAGTCCTTTTTGGCTGTAACTCTGATATGTTTTCTTTTGACTCGCCTGTATATTGTGGTTTGCTTTACCACTTGACATGTATCATTTTATATACTCTGTAATGTATCAGTATATGTGTAAATGTATGTGATGATCTACTGTTCTGTGATGTGTATTACAATTGAGTTGTTATATTTTGGTCTGATAGATCCTTCAGCCACCTATGGCTTTGTATTAAGTATTTATTGGATATGTCGATCCATTTGAGAAATAAGAAAAAAAAAGTATGGCAATTGTCGGCGTATTCAATAGATAATTAAGACAAGGTTATAGATGGTCGCTCCTATCCAGCTCTATTCTTCGTATTAGCAGACGGTGTTACCTAGTAATACTATTTGATAATGTGGGTCTCGGAGTGGGGCGTCACAAGTAGCCCAAAGAGAATCGGGATAAAGAGCCTAATGAAGCAGTTCATCGTAGATTTTTAGTACAGAAAGAGCACGTCCAACTTATTTATTTTAGACTAGAAGGAAGTACGAGACTTCAACGGGACGTGAGGATACTCTAGTTTACGAGTAGTTTATAGTGGGCAAGATCCATAAGGATAGTCGCATGCGCATATTAGCCATCATCAGTCAGAGCGAGTTTGGAAAAGACTAGAGTTAAACCAACATGCCAATGATTCTTTCACTATCGAGACATTGTATGAGGGGCACAACCAATTGGTTGTTTAGATTGTTTGCAGTAGGGCACAACCACTTAGCTCTTGAAAGGTCTTTTGATTTGTTAAGGGGGGGATGCACGGGGCCATAGCCACGATGAGAAAAAGAGACAGACCAAGTAGAATATCTGTATTGTAGGCCTAACGAAGCGAACCTTTACAGATATAGAGAATTCCCGACTGAGTTCCGTACAAGGTAGACTATGTTGGTGGTGCTTAGGGAGTAGACAGAACGATTACGTGTAGTCCTCCATGTACACACTGGGTGGTACATTGTGGATGTACGAGCACTAGTATAAGCTGGTGCGGATGTAGTTTCACGTTTTCATAGTAGACGACAGAACATTTGTATTGTAGGCCTCACGAAGCTGTCATTTACAGATGCAGTTACAGTACGCTCTAGTAGCGAGATGATGGAGTCCTTTTCGAGGAGGATACAGAAGGTACTATGGGTAGTACCTAGGACCGTTGCGGTCTTTGGGCATGTAGCTACATTTGTATATTGGTTATTAGGTCTTAATCTACTAGGGAGTAGATGGGTACAATTCACGCATAGAGGCGAGAGTATTATAAACCTAATATAACAGAAAATGGAAATAGAAGGTATATGTAGAATTATGCTTGAAGTGTATAATTTTTCCATTCACCAGAACTTTAGTTCTGACCCCCTCCTCATATCATCCCACATGTTAGATAGATAGCAAAGATTTTCCATCTTTGTGACACTTGTTTAGAAAGTGTTATTACCATGGTGAGTATTTACTTACTATAATATTTTAGTCAATTCTGCTGTGAGATATTTATTTTAGCTCTGATATATTTATCTTTGCCTATTTGTAGGATACTAGATACCTAACTCGGGCTTCAATAGGCTAGGATTTTAGCATTTTTACGAAAAATCCAGACCCATTGGAATTCATGTTGTTATATTTGGTATCGGAGCTTAGGTTAGTAGATCCTAAGTAAATTAGGAAATATGAGTGAACGTATTTGTATTTTTGAATAAAATATAAATATATTATGTACTAAAATCCAAATAGTCCCCAATTATAGATTTTAACATATGGAAAGTTTTTAGAAGTATATTTGTGCATAGTTTGCTAGTTGGGTTTGGGATGACCCAACGATGTTGAACACTATGTTATTGCCGATTTATAGTGTACAATCAGATATGTTTTGAGAGAAAATTGGTATCCATATGTTATAGGAAGTGGGAAAGTTCCCTAGGGATAGTAGGGAGAGTATTTTTATTTTGGAAGGAATAAGAGATTTTAGTAAGGAAATGAGATTTTCAAGGTTTAGGAAGGGTATTCCTAGGACGGTAAGAAGAAAATCCACATTATGTCTAACCCAATAAAATGAAACTTTTGGAATTGAAAAGTTAAAAAATATAATTGTTAATATGTTTGAGGAAGTAAATATTGGGTTTTGAAAAAAAAGTGGTATGAAATTTAAATTGGTTTTTATATGATGTAAATTTTGTTAAAAGTGAAATTCTTTTTGAAGAATTATAGAGCATGTACAGCTCGCTAGTTTCTTTGTAGGTAAACAAAGATTTTAAATATTAAAACCTAGAGTGTGTTAAGTATCGAAAACGTAGGTTACAACATTTATTATTATAATAAATGTTTTCGTGAAAAATAAAGGAAGCATAGACTATAACACTATTGTTATAGTAGGTGACTCCGAAAGAAAATGTTTTTACATAGAATATGGGATTTATTAATATTTATTTTAATTGAATTCATATACTAGTATTTTTGGGTTGTAGTAACGGTGTTTTACGTAACATCTGTTTTGACCCAAATAAAAATGTGTTTTGAAGATAATTTCTAAGTATAGAAATAAAGTGGTTTGTAAGTACACTTATTATTTAAATAAGTATATGGAAATGTTTTCTAGTTATGAAAATATTAAAACAGTTTTGAAAATGAGTTCTTTTGAAAAAAAGAAGAAGATGGAAGTTAAATATTAGAAAATTAATAAATTTCGTAGGAAATGTATATTGTAAGTAAATATAGATTAAACATACTTTAATCTATTGGAATGAAATGAATAATGATATAATTTTCTATGAAACCAAATCACAAATAAGGATGTTTTGTGCAATTTATATGGAATGCGTAAAAGAGATGTACAAGATATGGAAAGCACCATATTTTATATAGCCTATTTCGATAAAATATAAAATAAGTTCCTTGTAATTTCACATAAACATGAAATCCTCTTTTAAAGGATTCATAGAAGGTTTTAGCGTTACTGGTTTTTCATAAGAGAAAGTAGTTCCAATACATTAAGGTATAAAACCATTAGGTATAATAAGAAGTATAATAATTAGAGATAGTGTTAGTTAGGAGGGATATTATAGAGAGCCTTAGTAGGAAAGCTAAGCAATGGAAATTTCATATTTTCCCATTGATTATGCGCATTGGTTGCCTACCTTTGTAGAAAATCCCCATTTGTAGTAAGTTAGAAATGCCTCCAAGGTTAGGTAATTGGAAGAGTAGGGAAGTTAAGGGATTTTTGATAAAATAATTGTTCTTGTCTACTCCAGTTTTTGTAAATTTGAAAATCTATGAAAAGAAGATGTTTTGAAAACATGTGAGGACATTTTTGGAAATCAAGAAAAAAATGTTTTAAGGACAAGCAAGACATGTTTTAAAGAAAAATGGTTTGGTGAAAAAGTAAATAAGTTTTTGGAAGAGAGAAACTTAGTTAACAGTTAAATTTAAAAATCCAATTTTTTTATAGAAAGCTGTAAAGGTCTTTAAAAGGAAAAGAAGAATAAGTTTTGAACTTAGAATTTGTAAGTTTTCCCCTCTAGGTTTGGGGAATAATTTAAATTCAAAGAGCTATAAAGATGCAAGTCTAGAAAGATATAATGTTAAGTAACCTAGTGCCTTTGAATTTAATAGAAATTTCAAAGTAACACTTTTAAAGGCAAGAATTTTGGGATTTTATGTTTCAAAAATTTTGAAGCTTTAATTTTTGAAATGAAATGATAAATACTAAACCAAGCTTTTAAATGTGGAGTAGATAGGAATCATTTTCTAGGTGCGACGGGAAAAGTGTAAGGCTATGTAGGAGATATCAGTGATTACTTAGTAATAATAAAAGTTCCCGTAAAGTGTATAGGACACTAGTGAGAACCTAGGAATATTGCTTCATGTGTGTAGACTATATAAGAATAGTGAAGTGATATTAGTAAGATGGTAAGACACACGTGGTTGGGATAGGTAGACCTTAGTTGGGGAAAAATGAAAGGTAAAGGTAAAAATAAAATTTTCCCAAGCTTAGTTGTCTTTTTAGATAGAGACTGCATAGATTGAAATTCTTATTCGTTGCAGTAAATGAGACTTGGTTATTCCATTTTGAGTATGGAATGGAAGAGATGAATAGCTCTTATTCATCGTGAGTAATACAACGTAAGATAGTAACGAGTAATAGGCGGCATGAGGAGCATATGAGTTACTTGGATTCCTAGAGTAGGACCTTTCTGTGTTAGGGTGGACATGGTCCTAGGCCTCCTAGCCATAGGTGATAGCTGTGTTTAGCTGCTATATTTTTTTTATCTAGTATCGCTTTGTAGTAGGACTTGTTTTCTCTTTTAGTTATGAGATCGTACTTTTATGTAAGCATTTTGTCCTTATTATTGCAAGTCGGTGCTGATTAGTATGATGCTCTTTTTTTGTGGTGTTCACAAGAAGAGAATAAAAACATAGGATGTAAGTAATAAAAGAAAAGTAAAAGCAAAAAAGAGTAACTAAAAGGAAAACAACAAATTTAAAGAAAGTGACAGAAACGTCAACTGAAAAATTTGAAAAGAAAATATTTCTTATGTGAACTTGCTTGGAAAGCAAATAGAGATTTTTAAAGAATAGTGGCATAAGTTTCAAGTACGGAAAAAGAGGTGCGCAAAAATAAAACGGTAAATGTGAGGTTTTCCGTTTTCTACCTTCTTTCTGACATAAGAAATCGAGTTTGGAAAAAATAGATTTTTCTGAAATTCAAATATTAAAAGTTGTGTGGTAGAATTTGGATGTAAAATTCTTTGAACTACGCCCCTATTCAGTAGGTGTGTGGGAAAAATTAGATGAAAAACATTTTGAGTTTTCAAAAGATTGCATTCATTTAAAAATTGCAAGTATATATTTAGGGTGTGTGCATCATGTTTTAAAATAAATCATTAAAGAGAAAAAGCATTCATATAGAAGGTACCGCTTAGAAATTCATGAACATGCATATATTTATTGTTATACGACACTTTGCACAAGGGCACGGATGGTTGCAAAAATTGGATGTACACAAGAAGGATGTGTTTGATGCGAGGAATTATATAGTTTTACCCTTGTCGAATTACGGGGACGAAATTTCCTAAAGGGTGGGAGAATGTAACACTCCGCATTTTTAGATTATTAAATAACCAAAATAATTATAAACAGTGAAAATGAGCATTTTTGGAATTGGTAGAATATGGCCTCGAAACTTATATCATTGTGTTCGTGGCGACTTTCTGATTAATTTACATATATAATATGCCTCAAGCGGACTTCGTATGAAAAAGTTATTGACGTTCGAAGTTCCATATCGAAAAATAATTATACATGTAAATGTGCGTAAATATATTTATTTATAAATATATGCACGTATAAATTCCAGAAATAACGTGCGTTTGAATTTCAAAATAACCGCGTGTCATAATGGAAATTAATTGACATCAGCAATTAGAGGTAATTAATTAACATTAGTAGGCAATGTTAATCAAATCAGCAATTAAGGAAATTAATTTACATTAATTAGCAACGTTTGAATTTCAAAATAAACATATGTTATAAAGGAAATTAAATTTGCAATTGATGGAAATTAATTAGAATGATAACGTTTAATAATTTATAATGCTTAAAAATAGAGGACATAAATTAATACGTATAAAACAAAAAAGCTAGACACGTTAAAACTGACGCGTTTTGCTTGTTTTTAATGGCCAGATTTCAATTGCTTTAAACGAACGAACGACATTGCTTTGGCTCTCTATAAATAAACGTGCAGGGCTAGCCTTCAAACCCATATTTTTTTGAATGGGCGTGGAAGCCCTGTCACTTTTCTTTCTCCTCCAATTCTTCAGAAATCATATATATTAGATTTAGGTTTTCTGATTTGCAATTTGTAGGTAGAAACTGTTGATCTAGAGAAAAGATGTCCAAATTAAGCTGTTCGTATGAGGTGGGTTTTCAGATCTAGTATTCTAGTTTATCTGTTTATTTTTCTTCATTTAGATCCAGATTTATAAATCCATACAAATTCCGGTTTGTGGATCCAAATAGGGTTGCAAAAGGGAAGGCTATGGATAATAAAACAGGACTAAAAATCAGATCTGGAATTTGGAGTGTTCTCTTTTCAACTGAGTGGATTTAAATTATATATCTTTTATGTTTATGATATATAATATCGTGAGATTCCCGTTAAAATATTTAATTCAGCATTTGGACTAATTTCAGTAATTGGTTCTACTAGCTAGTTATGTTAAAACTGTAAATTTTGTAAGAAAAGTGTACTTATATTTAAATGTTATTTATATGGAAAAAAAAGAAAAGAAACCCAATTAAATATAAGTAGTATTAGGCTTAAAGGTTGTAGAGAAAGGCATAAGCCTAAAAGTGAGAAATTTACAATAAATTATGTTAAAACGGGAGAAATGAATTAAAAAGGGGAAAAATCTAATAACTTGATTTGGAAGTTAGTGATAGATTGGTTGGTTGGTTTAGAAAATGGAATACATTTCCATAGTTTAATATTGTAAGAATAACGATAAACGTAATTTTAAGAATAAAAGCAAGAAAAATGGAATTAGTGCAAAATAGAGACATTACTGTATTTTGCATTACCCAACAATTAAAGAAACAATAAAATAAATATCTTGCAGTTACGAGTTATTGTTTATAGCATTATTTAGTATTAAAAATATGAAAATGGATTTTCAACACAGTTTTTGTAACCAACCAAATAGAATAGAACTACTTCCCAGAATAAAAGAGAATAACGCGAAGCGTTAAAGAAATTAAAGAAGAAGAAATAATCAAGTTAATTCTTTGACAAGACTAGAAACAATAAACAGAAAATGTGAATAGATCTGTATTTAGTGCGCAGATAGTAGAGTAAAAAGTAAAGCAGTTATTATGATAAGTAATTTATGATAGTTGGATGTAGTCCCAAGTTAAGACTGTTATATAATATAAGAGAACTAAAGAAAATTTAGTATCATAATAAAAGAAGATAGACTAGAATAGAAACAAGCACTTGCAATTACATTTATAACATGTAGGTTATAAAAGAAAGAAAAGAATATAAAAGTGACAATTGCTAGTATAATTGTAACACGTAGGTTATAATTAAAAAGAAAGAAATAGAAGAGGCTTATTTTATCAAACATAGATCTTGGATTAAGTTAATAAGCAAAAATAAAAGCAGTGGCCCATACCGGCAACATTCCTTTCAGGTCTAGGACTGATGGTCTCACGCGTGGGTGGGAATAGGCATGCTGATTAGGGTAAATAAGTAGCCAACTGAATAAGAAAAGTAAACTAAACGCATAATAAAAGATTAGACGTAGGGTCTAATAAAATGGTAAGGTAGGTTTTGAGTAGTGTAACAACCCGCATATTTTACGATTGTATATTTAAATGTTTTATTTAAATATAGCATCGTTAATCGTTGATTTGGAAGTTACCGATAGATTAGTTGGTTGGTTTAGAAAAGGGAATACATCTCCATAGTTTAATATTGTAAGAATAAAGATAAACGTAATTTCCAGAATAAAAGCAAGAAAAATGGAATTAGTGCAAAAAAGAGACATTACTGTATTTTTCATTACCCAACAATTAAAGAAACAATAAAAGAAATATCTTGCAGTTACGAGTTATTGTTTATAGCATTATTTAGTATTAAAATATGGAAATGGATTTTTAGCACAGTTTTTGTAACCAACCAAATAGAATAGAACTACTTCCTAGAATAAAAGAGAATAACGCGAAGCGTTAAAGAAATTAAAGAAGAAGAAATAATCAAGTTAATTCTTTGACAAGACTCGAAACAATAAACATAAAATATGACTAGATCTGTATTTATTGCACAGATAGTAGAGTAAAAAGTAAAGCGGTTATTATGATAAGTAACTTATTGACGCAGCGGATATTACAAAAACAATGTAGATCTATGAATGTAGCAATCGGTGGAATGGAAGATACTGAAATGCCCAAATTCGTTGATCCGAAGATACCGAATTCTAGCTATCCCAAACTCGTTGATCGCGCACGATACCGGGTTCAAAGATCTTCAATTCTTCAAGCGTTGATCAAGCGCACTTGATTCCGCGAATCGGCTTCTACAATCGTTGAATCGAGCGCACTCGATTAACCGAAAGAGGAGATAGGAGATTACACTCAACTACCAATTTAAATGAAAGCACAAAGCAATCAAAAGAGAATTTTATTCAATATTCAACAACCATTACAAAATGACCTTACATGCCTATTTATAGGCTACAACTCAACACAACAGAAAACTTCAAAAATATTAAGTACTTAGGTCGAAATCGACCTACGAGACACGACTTACGACTTACCCATAAGTCGGCGACAACTTATCAACATCCCCGACTCATCCAAGGTCAACACACCTTATTTACAACGCACACGACTCATGCCTTAAGAAAATATACAACACACTACCTCGACTCACATAGGTCGTACACGACCTAAAGTACACAGCACCTTAGTCACAAACGACCTACGACTTAAGTATTTACAACTTTATACAACGACTCCACACAGAGCACACACGACTTAACATCAATGGCTCAGATTGACGCGGCATCAAGATCTTCGGCTACAAGCTTCTGCGACTTAAGAGAGTTCGCTTTTAAACTGTGCGACTTAACGACTTAGGCCTCAGCGACCTATGAGATCTTCAAGCAATCTTCTTCTGGAACGACTTAAGGATATGAACGATCTAACTTTAAGGCGGCTTCACCCTGTGTTCTGAGTTAGGTCATTCGCGACCTTTCCATGAGCGACTTAAGTAACCTCGGCTTCAGGAACTCGAACGATATAAGAAGTGCAGTGATCTAAAAGGAGCGACCTATCTTCCTACGACCTATCTTCTCACGACCTATCTTCCCACGACCTATCCCTTTGCGACCTAAATTTAGCTCGCTTTCATCATAAGGTCGCTGGAGCGACTTAATGGTATCGTTAGGTCGTTCGCGACCTAGAAGCACTTCAGTTTGCGTTGCTTTGTTAGCTCGTGCTGCATCTTCATTTGCTTGCACTGCATCATTTATGTCTATAGGTCGTAAATGACCTAAGTTAACTCGCGAATCTTCGTTAGGTCGTATATACAATAACTCGTTGGAGTTAGGTTTGTCCGTCTGGGTCGCTAGGTTGTTGCACGACTTATCATAAGTCGCTGGTTTCATTTCCACTACGTGATTCCCGTCCCTTGTTAGGTCGCTCAAGCGATTCAAGACCTGGGGTGTTGCTTCCTTCGACTTAACAAGACAACGATTTAAGGAAATAGGTTGCGAATGATTTAAAATGAATGGCTCAAGAATCCGGGCTGCATCACTTATGACAGTTGGACATAGTCCCAAGTTAAGACTGTTGTATAATATAAGAGAACTAAAGAAAATATAGTATCATAATAAAAGAAGATAAACTAGAATAGAAAAGGGACACTTGCAATTACATTTATAACATGTAGGTTATAAAAGAAAGAAAAAATATATAAAATTGACGATTGCAAGTATAATTGTAACACGTAGGTTATAATTAAAAAGAAAGAATAGAAAAGGCTTATTTTATCAAACTTAGATCTTGGATTAAGTTAATAAGTAAAAATAATAGAAGTGGCCTGTACCGGCCGCATTCCCTTTCAAGTCTAGGACTGTTGTCTCACACGTGGGTGGGGCTGGGCATGCTGATTAGGTTAAATAAGTAGCCAACAGAATAAGAAAAGTAAACTAAACGCATAATAAAAGATTAGACGTAGGGTCTAATAAAATGGTAAGGTGCATTTGGAGTAGTCCAAAGAGAATTTGGATAAAGAGCCTAACGAAGCAGTTCATCACAGATTTTTAGTACAGAAAGAGCACGTCCAACTTTGTTATTTTGGACGAGAAGGAAGTACGAGACTTCAACGGGACGTGAGGATACTCTAGGATGACCCTCTGGGGTAGGCCTAACGAAGCTGCACCCCCGGAGGCAGGTCCGTAAGGGTTCCATCAAGAGAGTATGCCTTGACTGCTTTTGCATTGTAGGCCTAACGAAGCGAACCTTTGTAGGCAGTCAAAAGGTTGATGATGGACTAGGATATTCATATGACACCGTACTCTAGTTTGCGAGTAGGTTATAGTGGGCAAGACCCATAAGGATAGTCGCATGTGCATATTAGCCATCATCAGTCAGAGCGAGTTCGGGAAAGACTAGAGTTAAACCAACAGGCTATTGATTCTTTCACTATCGAAACATTGGATGAGGGGCACAGCCAATTGGATGTTTAGATTGTTTGCAGTAGGGCACAGTCACTTAGCTCTTGAAAGGTCTTTTGATTAGTTGAGGGTGGCTGCATGGGGCCATAGTGACAATGAGAAAAGAGAAAGACCAAGTTGAATATCTGTATTGTAGGCCTAACGAAGCGGACCTTTATAGATATAGAAAATCCCCAACCGAGTTCCGTACAAGGTAGGCCTTGTTGGCAGAGCTTAGAGAGTAGACGGAACGATTACGTGTAGTTCTCCATGTACGCACTGGGTGATACATTGTTGATGTCCGAGCACTAGTATAAGCTAGTGCGGATGCAGTTTCACGTTTTCATAGTAGACGAAGGAACATCTGTATTGTAGGCCTCACGAAGTTGTCATTTACAGATGTAGTTACAGTACGCTCTAGTAGTGAGACGATGGAGTTCTTTTCAAGGAGGATACAGAAGGTGCTATGGGTAGTACCTAGGACCGATTTGGTCTTTGGGCATGTAGCTACATATATATATATATTGGTTATTAGGTCTTAATCTATTAGGAAGTAGATGGGTACGATTCACGCACAGAGGCGAGAGTATTATAAACCCAATAAACCTAATATAGCAGAAAATGGAAATAGAACGGTATATGTAGAATTATGCTTAGAAGTGTATAATTTGTCCATTCACCAGAACTTTAGTTCTGACCCCCTCCTCATATCATCCCATAAGTTAGACAGATGGCAGAGATTTTCCAGCTTCGTGACACTTGTTTAGAAAGTGTTCTTACCTTGGTGAGTATTTACTTACTATTATATTTTAGTTAGTTTCGCTGTGAGATATTTATTCGAGCTCTGGTATATTTATCTTTGCCTATTTGCAGGATACCAGATACCCAACTCGGGCTTCAATGGGCTTAGATTTAACATTTTTGCGAAAAATCCGGACCCACTGAAATTCGTGTTGTTACGTGTATATACTATTATTTCAAATGATTCGAAATAAAACCCAGGTGTTTAGTTCTAAAGTTTTCTTTAAAAGAATTTTATGTAAAATACAAAGTAATAAAATGTAGAATAGTTTAATACATAGTAGTTTTCGTAATTCAGATTTTGATATGAGCTTTCTATATAGAAAAGATTTGTACGAATGCTATGTATGGAGCCCGAGTGGTAGTGGTATAGCCCAGATTATTATGAATCCATTTCTTATTTCCTTTTATGGTAAAGGGCATCTTAAATAAGTGAAACTTTGATTAAATATTTTACTGACGCATGTATCCAATAGGTTAGGACAATGTGGTAAATTCATCATAATATGGTGTGGTTGTTTAGTAGTTTTCATTTGTTAGAACGAATCAGATTGTTTGCGACTTTGATAGTTTGAATCTTCCGGATCGTTGTATAATTTGAAGCTAAGTGTTTTAGAAAATATAAAGATGAGTCTATGTAACTCTTGAACTGAGAAGGTAGTGAGTTAAAAACAACTTTTAATTTTTTCATCATCCATGTTTAGTAAAATAATTGATGTTAGTGGGCCAACCGATAAACGTATTTACCTTAGGGCTATCTAGGAAAATAAACTCTAGACTTGATTTTAGATACTAGTGTCGTGGTCATCTTAGCTACTTGCCTAACCCAATGGATAATGAAGTCTAAAAAGTTGACTCAATTATAAGACCCGGATTTATTTTGGGCCTTCATTGGAATTTTATAAAGTAGAATGAATCAAATGTTTTGTATATACTTTTAGGATGTAGTAGAGTATTATACGAGTATAAACTTGAACTTATGCCTTGGTGAAATATTTTATAAATAAAGTTATGTTTGTATAAAATAAATTATAAGTAAAGTTGTGTCTTTATAAAATGTTTTATAAATTTGAGTTAATGTTTTATGAAAGGCTTCATAAATGATTTTAGTACTTAATGGGATTTGTGTAAATGAATGCGAAAATAAAAAGAAATTTCTTTGAAAAACCTTGTTTTATAGTCGAGTAAACAAACAGGATAAAATACGTAAGTTGTACGTATATCACTTTATTCGCATGACAGTACTATGACAGTTCTTAATCCAGGATACGTAAGTTGATAAACAAATGAGATTTGTGTAAATGAACACTTGAAATAGATTCTTGATATGATCCCAAGGTTTTTCTGTCATAGTACATGGCAATGTAAAGGAAACAGAGGTTTCTAATCAAGGAACCTAATCAGAGTCTTTACTAGAGAGGTCAGGTGGACTCCCACTAGTTTGGAAGTGAAATTTACATGATCGAGCAAGTAATCAGACCAGATATCACATACCGATGATCCATGTGCATTATACGGACTTAAATATTTATGTATGCTAAAAAAATATTGGCTTAGGAGAGTTCAGGGAATGGTTTTTCGATTTGTTCTGGGGTAGCTTGAATAGTCATCTAGAAATAACTTGAGATTGTTGAGCATAAGCTACACTTAGAAAATTAGTTATCGTTCTTTTGCGATGAGAGAGATTTTGAACCTACGCAAACCACGATCTTTTTTTGCTAGTGATTTTGAAAATTGTTGAGCTTTGTATGTGCTTGTTTCAATTTTTAATTGGTCATGTTGGAATTTCAGGGACGAAATGTTTTAAGTGGGGAAGAATGCAGCGATCTGTAATTTCGAACACTTCATATTTAAATATTTGAATTATTTAAATGTTTGAATCTTTGTCAAATTTGAAAATTTAATTTTATAACCTTGTTAAACCCCTTTAATTAATAACACATTGTGGTAAACTTGTTTATGAAATATGTTTAGAAAAATAAATATTTTGAAGAAATATCAATAATGCGACCGAAAATTGATTTATAGATAAACGGTTTTTTACTCGATAAATGTTGTTCGAACTCTTTGGGCATGTTTAATATATTAACATGCCATTAATTAGCAACTAAAAATATTTTAGTGGTTATGGCTAACTAAATAAAATTAGTAATGTCGTGTGTGAGGTCACGGGGTAGAAGATATTTTGTGGACAAGACTTAAAGGCTAAGTAAAGGAGAGTGAGGTGGAACGTTAAGCACATAGGGGGAGGCTTCTTTGGCTGGCCACTAGGAGTTTTGGGAGGTAAAAATGACATCTTGTAAACACTTATAAGTATGCATAAAAGCTCATAATTCATTTTCCTCGGTAATGAACAAAAAATGGCTCTTCTTCATGCCTCTTCTCTCTTCTTTAACTTTCACAAATAAAAGAAAATGAACTCCAAACTCTCTCAAACTTTGGCCAAGGGTCTAAGGAAACCTAGAAGTAAGGGAAAGCAACTCAAATTTTGAAGGAATGGAGAATAACACCACAAACACAACCTGGCCGAGAGCAAAGAGAAGAAGGGAACGAGGCTGAGAGTATTTTGGAGGCAAAGGTAAAGTCTTTGGCTTGTTTGGTAATGGTTGGAAGTGATCTTGCATTCTAGGTGGCATGTGCTTAATGTTGGAAAGGTTTTGGGTGAATTAACTCACCGTTGAAATGTATATATTGTATATTATTCGTTGTGCGTAAAGATGAAGTAAAATTAACTAATGAAGTTATAACTTTGGACTCTTCTTACTTTGGAAAGCAAGTGCTAACTTTATATGTATTATATTCCCTTCTATTACCCTTTATAACATGTAACATGACCTAGACGTTTCATATACATGTTTGGTATGGTTATGTGTGATGTGGAAGTGTGTGCGTGAATATTTGTAGCGAAAGAATAACTAAAAGTGTACTTCGAAATCCCTTGTGTTTAACTTGTTTGAAGTGGTGATTTGAAAGTATATTGTGAAAGAATATATTTTAGTTATGCTCTACACTTATAGTAGTGTACAAGACATCAAGGAAATCATTTGAAAAATTATAAAACCTGTAAATCAAAGTGGAAAAGGTAGTAGCGAAAAAGGTCACTACATGAGCACTTTGTAAATGCCTTGTTTTTTGATATGATTTTGAAAGACATCCTCAGGGGTCTTTTTGCATGATTATTAAGTAGTTTAGGTATACTACTTATTGTAAAAAAAATCAAAGTTTATATCATTTGTTTAGGTTGAGAAAACTAGTCAAACTTTCAATGTTTTTCAATGGTTCTTTGTCCAGTTACCTTTTACAACACTTAACAATAACAGTTCTTACTTTTTATAGCACTATGTGTTGTTGTTTGGTTTTGAACTATTTTAAGTGATTTAAATGGGTTTAAGATGATAGTTAAATTTGTTATTTTCATGAGTTATTTGTAGAGATGATTAATAGCATGTTTTAGAGTATTTTAAAAGTAGTTTCAAGTTTAAATATATTTTCAATAATTATTTATGAATTTTTAAAGTAAAAGGATTTCTTTGTAGCATTTAATTAAAAATGTTTTTTTAGTAATTTCTAAATTAGTTATTTTATATAAATTTTATAAAGATATTTAAAACATAATTTTAAATATTTTAAAAGTTTTTACATATAAGTTTGAAAAAGTAAGTTAAGTATTTTAAAAATATATATATAAGTTTGGAAAACCAGGTTAAGTATTTTTTTAAAAAGAATAATGGGAGTTTTGGTATAATATTTAGTTATAATAAAGTATTTTTAGAAGTTATTTAAAAGCATATAATCTTGTTAAATAAGTGTAGATATTTAGAAACATTTGTTTTTAACCCATTTGAATATACTTTCAATATAAATAGATATTTAGAAAGAATGTTTTATAGGTAATGTTAAGTATGGAATCTTTTGGAAAAAGGTTAGAAAAGTAAAGGTTTAATTTATAAAAGAGAGAAGGGGTTTATATTAATGACGTTTTAGTAACATTTGTTTCTAACCACTTTGATTATATTTTAAAATAGGAAATATTGTTAAATGATTTGTGAATATTCTTGTACCTTTAAGATAAGTATACGAATATATTATGAAGTATTGAAAAGAGTAGAAATGAAGAGTGAAGTAGTAGTATACATGTATATATCTTTTATAAAGATATTTTAAATATATATACACAAGTATTTACAAAGAAGAATTATTTGATAATAAGGGATTTAGTAGTCGCTTGTGTGACTTAATCGTGTTTTGTGTGTTTACCCATTTATGATAAGTATTTAGTTTTATACTTTGCACTAAAGTCGAGTAATTGGAGGAGGTGGTTAGTGTACGATATCCGATTTCCATATGCGATCATTTTCATTTCGTAATGGATAGTTGACTTGTCAACTATCGAACTTGACCAAATTACTTGGGAAGTATATAAAATCATCAAATATTTTTACGGTTTGAGATTCCTCCAGGAGGACTCATTCGCATGAAGCGTCTCTTGCTTTAAGTACGTGTATTCAAGATCCCCCAGGGAGGAGTCCTATATATCATCCGCTTACTTCTAAAAGAACCCGAATTGAGTTAACCGAAAATTCATCGATTTAGTTTTTGTAGAGACCGAAATCGGGTAAGTATACTTAGGTATTACTTACCGAAAACCGCTTCAAGATTGATATTCGAGTTCTATATTTTGGAAGCAATTATGGAGTGAAATGTTATAAAGTTGCACCATTTATCATTAGGGTAGCTCCGAGGGAGAGGTCAACGTTAAAATTTTGAAATATGCTATTGTGTTGTACTGTCTATCTTGGTGTGATTCTAAGAGAGAGGGCAACATTAGCATTCATCGGACGACTTATGCTAGATTCCATGGAGAGATTCGTGAACTATTTGAGTTATGATGGCTCATGTGTTGAGATGTTGGAATCCATGGAGAGATTGGAGATCTATTTGAGCGATGAAGACTCATGTAATGGGATGATGAACATGACTTCACCGTCGGTAATGATAGAAAACAGAGTAGAGGCATAGTCAGTGGGTTTAGCTAACCCAAGGGTATATCAACTCCATATCTAGAGATGCTTTCAAATGTTGCTAGCGGGAGTTGATGATATTCGGCATCATGTGTTCAAGCATGGTCTAGTGTTTTCTTTTGTGGTATATTTTATCTAGAGATATACATCGCTCGGAAGGTTATTATTGACCCTTGTTAGGAGGTCCGCCTCGAAGTACTAAGGGCGCTTCCAATGGAAATCCATATGCGAACACAATCTTTAGCGGTTTTGATTGTATACCTAATATTATTATGATGTGAGATAAAAGCACCATAGCTATTTTCTTATTTATATTATACACCTTAGACACTATCCATTATATCACCATATGTACTTATTAGAAGGTTTGGTTCTTTTGAGGGGGAAACCATTCCGGTGATTCGGTTGGTATTAAAAGATATTGTTATATCTGCAGTTGTTTCTTGAGTTTCTTATACCAGACTTATGCCTGACTCATGGTTTTATCTTTCCCTTAAATTCTCAGGTGCTCTTTCGAGCAGTTTTAGAAAGACAAATTTTCGTTGGATGTTCTTTGGAGCTTATGGAAACGAGCTGGACACTTTCACCTACCATAGTATTTTATTTCCACTGCACTACTAGTATGTGTATATAAGCATTTGTGAGGATATGCAGTTATAACTGTCCAGGCTGATGATAATACTTAGGTTAATAACTTTGAAGTGCTATGTATCTTAGACTATCCCTTTGTATCATCATTTGGATGTTATATATTATAGTTCCATTGTGAGTTTCAGATGTTTTGTTCTTTCTTTATTGTTCTTTTTCTTTTTGTTTTTTCTTTTTACCATAACAACCAGTCTTTTAGGCACTTGGGTATTCGGCACGTGAATAACATAGATGTATTAGTGTCGAAATTTGAGGGTCGAAAAGGCGGGTTATTACAAAAGTTAACATATACAATGATATATGTATATATATATTTATCTTGACTTGTTTAAGATAAATTATAAATTAAAATTTTCCAATTAGTAAATATATTTAGTTAAAATATTTTAATTAAATATATGATTTATTTGATAAATAAATTAATTAAATGTTAAACAATACAAACATGTGTATATAATGATATATGCATGTAACCGTAATTGTTATGGTCGTATATTTATCTTAAATTTATTTAAGATGTATAAAATTAAATTTTGATAATTTAAATATTTAATTGAATTGTGTAACTAAATAAAGAACTTACTAAATAAAATTAATTAAAAGTTAATTAATTAAATGTATACATATACTGATATGTATATATTGACAAACAATAAATGTTATAGTTTATTATATATCTTAAATAGTTTAAGGTGAATAATGTAAAATTTTA
Organism: Allium fistulosum; assembly: GCA_030737815.1. Classification (NCBI taxonomy): domain Eukaryota; kingdom Viridiplantae; phylum Streptophyta; class Magnoliopsida; order Asparagales; family Amaryllidaceae; genus Allium; species Allium fistulosum. The sequence continues at coordinate 768,754,541 of CM060905.1, read as the reverse complement.
GAAATTTTATATAAATTAAATTAAATATGATATAATCAATAAAATTTAAAATTAATTAAATATGATTTAATTAATAAGACACAACAACTATATATATATTATAAGTTAATTAAATTATAAAAGTTATAAATAAATTAGAACTCCTATAACTATATATGTATAAACATAAGCGGAACTGTAAGAAACTCAACATAGATTTAAGGAACGAGTACATGTGTATTGTACATATATCGTAATTTGAGATGTATCTGACACTTGAATTACGAGGGCATTTTATAGGAAATGCATTGTTCTCTAAATCATTATCACTCAATATGTGTGTCTATATATATATATATTAAAGGTTATGATTCCTTGATATGTAAGTTGTCCTCTACATTTATGTATTAATAAGTTACTTGCATACTCTTTAGTTATCGATATTTCTCAAACTAGGGATGTTATGTATAGTACAATTAAAATATCAACTAGAAGAGGTAAGATATATGCATGTATTTGTTGATATTCCTCATGGTACGTGCATTAGACTCAGGCCATCACGAAATGGTGGGTACGAGTGAACATTCACTTTTGATTTGTTGATATTCCTCAAGGTCAAGGTGAGATTAGAACAAAGACCATTGGTTAGGAGTTTATATGTTATAACCGATAAAGTGTCAACCATCACTTACAAGCCTATGATTTGTTAAAATCCTCAAGGTCAAAGTCCCAAGCAAAATAAGTCTGAACGCCCACTAAAGAAATTGAAAGATTTCTATGTTTTTCTTAGGGTTTTGAGAAACATAAAAAATCTAATGGGAGCCTTATTAGAAAAATGAAATTAATACATTTAACCTTTCTAATATTATAAGAATATATGTTATAAAGGTTAAAATAACCAACTTCGATAAATATGTGCAACTAATATAATTAATAAATTGTTTATCAATTAAAATATACAAGTGAATTTTATTAAGATTGACATAGAAGTAAAAAATATACTTACCACTAAATGAGTTGTGACCCATGCAAGAGCCTAATTATACAACTACTAAATACATTTGTACCTTGGTCACTTAGGTGCTAATTTTCCCAATACTATGAATTATATTCTATGAGTTTTGAACTCTAAAATAATACATGAATATGGATATTTGATCCATATTCGATTACATATAAATAATATATGGTGAATAGTAACAGTTCGTAATGTACGAAACTTTGATGAAATTAGTTTATTGAAATAAGAAAGTAAACTATAATCTGAGACGGCGTATTTAGTATGATTGATTACAATAAGGATCTTGTTGTGTTTGATATAGCGCTAGACAAAGTGCTACAAGATGTACCTAGGAACTCAATCATTGAAATTTCAGTTTGATCAGTTTATGTAAAGTGCAACCTTTTCGATATCCTTAAATGTTAAGGATGATCAAATGCATTTTTTGCAATGATTTTGTTACAGTCTTTTAACATGTGTTAACTTTTGAATGGTATGACCATTTGGAAATGAAAGCGAATGTATAAGAGTGAATATAACTTAGGCACAACTGGGATGAAGAGAGTGAATCGTCACCTCTACTGCATGAAGAGACATTGGAAATGTGAAGTGTACAAAATACTAAAAGATACTTAATATGGAACGAGAAATGTGATTTTTATTCCAAATGCATTTTCATATAGAATTTTTTTCTATGAAAGCAATTTCTTCGAGTTTAATATATTTGATTTGGAACTATCGACTGTAAATTAGTTACAATATATAAAATAAAATTCTAAAATATGTGATTGAATGGAGCTTTATATTTAATAAAGCTACTATAGTAATGGCAGAAATAGTGGGAGCATACCATATAACACTTCTTAATGGACCCATCAAGTTACGAAAAAATATTTTCATAAACATACCAAATATTATTTATGATAACGACTATTTTCAGTATTGACTGAAAATAAACATAGCTTTATTTCAATATGAATGTTATGAATATTCATTATAAGGTAAAACTATAATAATGGTAATGTTTTCATAATAAAAGTGAGCATCTGAAAATACTGAAGTATATGAAATTCTTACAATAATTTTGGAATTATAGACTAAGCCATAATTTTGAGAAATAATTCTTTAATCATATAATTATGAATCATATGAAACTAGTGAATTATAACTTAACCGACTAAGGCAAAGCACCTATTAAGTGGGAGCGACATAAGAGTTGGCGAACCCTTTGGACTAATGCATGTAGATATTGTAGTTCAAAGTCTAATGATACCAATATGAGACCACTTACTTCATTAAATACATTGATGAACTATTAGAAATATAAACATGTGTATTTGATATACAAGTAGTGTTTTTATGATAAATTCATTGAATATAAGTGGAAGTAGAAAACATAACATGCAAAGGAATAAAAGAATTCGATTTGATTGAATAAGTGAGTGTATTCGAAAAGGTTCCTGAAGTATCTAAAACCGAATAAGATTCAATCTCAAAAGCCACTCCGCCTTGTGATATATAATGATGTATCGATAAGGAGTAATCGTACTTTGCTAAACAAAAGAATGATTAATGATGAGTGAAGTTAAGTTAACTTCTTTTTGTAAGATCCTGTATTTTAGAGTAATCATAGGTTAGATTTAATTTCATCTAAAATATGGTTTACAAGATCATACAAGATAATAGTTGATAAGAAACCCCTACATATCCTAGGTCACAGAGTTGATAGGTTGTGTGAGTCAAGAAGCTACACATAATATTTGTTCGTGAGGGATCTGGTATAGATTAACACAAAGGAGTTTGAGACCAATCAATATTGATTGACCGGTTAGCGTTATGAACATAAACGTTTCCTAATCCCAAAACTAAAATCAGTTGTATAATCATATAAAAGAAATTCATAAAATATTTATGAACACATATTCTATTGCATCGAGAAACAATTGTTGTTTCAAGAGATGTCAACTTCAGGACGAAGGAATTTCTTACAGATACTATTGATAGTAAAATGGATTTGAATAAAATTCAATGATAAAACTGATTACGTAGGATGAAATGAAATTAACCAAGCTAAAATAGACACAACTCATTAGAATGTCTTACAAGAACAGTTGTACATTAAAGAGAAGCCATGAGTTTCATAACAATGTCAAGAAAATAATTTCCTCAATTGTCAACAATCCATTAAGAGTATTGACTCTGTTATATGGCACGATGTGCAAATCCGAAATGGATTCCAAGTGCATTATCAAAATACGATTTTGGTAGTGGTACCCAAAGGGATATGATCGACGCTAAAGTATCTTCGAGAAGAAGACCAACGCGGTTGGAATATAGTGAGCTATGTTTATAGAATAACATCTTAAATTTCAACTGTTGAAATTAATGTAAACGATCTGTCATGCAACATGATTAAGTTAATTTGGATTTTACTCGCAAAATTAGCGCTCGATGTGATTTTGAGTTTTTGGTACATGTAGAAACATAAATTCAAAATAATGATTTAGAGTAGAATGTTGCACATAACAACCAAAGTGTCTCGAAGTTAGTGGAATTGATACTGAGTTTATGGATTTCGGATAGGATCCAAGAACTGATATGAAAGTACCATTCAATAAGCATCAGAATTGAGCAAATATTTTGATGGAAAAATCAAACTGTTTGAATTCAATAAAAATGCAGAGTAACCGTGTGTTTGTAAGAAAGAACTATAAAAGATACTAAAATAATTCTAAAACTATAAGTAAACACAAACTTATGATAGTTAACGATGTGCCAATGTTAAAATCATTTTTGTTTTGATTATGTAGCACTCGACGTAAGATTTGTAAGGATATCTTTTATAATCGAGAAAAAGGATATTAGGAATGTCCCAAATGATATACATAAATACCATACTAAAATGTTTAATGTAGAGCATATGAAATGGATTGTTTATAGAAACATTTCGCTTAGTAATTAGTGCAATAAGCGAATATTAAATAAAAAATAAGATCACTAAATTGTAGTTAAAGAGTATTCTTGAGTGTTTATGAAATACTAGAGAATTGTTTATAGAAATAACAAACCCCTTATGAAGGAGTGCTTGGACTAAAACTTGATAAGTGCTTTCGAGTATAGGAGATGTCAATCCTAAATTCATGTTCAATCTAGTCTAGGAACTTTAAATTGGAAATGTTCCAAATGAAAGGTTGTGGCTGATTCAACCAAAAAGGCTAAGTACATCTCCTTGAATAGTGCCATAACAATATATATATATATATATACACATACATACATACATACATACATACATACATATATATACATAAACTATAACTAAGCTAGAGATGATCCCAAATGTTGAAATTCATATAACATTGTTATGCTATAACAATGCCCTAATACAGATCACAAGAGAACCTAGAGCTCACTAGAAGTCAAGAAATATACACCGACAAGTTCCACATGATAAAAGTAGTTTATCAACATCGAAGAGAGTTAATTGACAAAGTAGATAGTTAGGACTTATAACATATCCGTTCACTAAGGGACTAGCTCGATCAAAGTTAAGAAAACCAATCGAAGGAATGAGAATGAGATTTCATAATTTTCCTAAGTGCAAGTGGGAGATTGAGAGAGTTAGGGGGTATTTTTTTTCATTATATACTTTTCCATAGAATGATATAATTAATTTAGTAATTATTTTAAAATATATTATTTAGAAAATCCTTCAATGATACATTGTGTGATAATAATTACAAGAGGTTGTAATCATGATAAAATTATCACAATATTAAATAACATACTATTTTAAATATTCCTGGTCAAGATGTTTTGAGAATGGATATTGATACATCAATTGAAACCAGAATATGTAACACTCTCCTATTGTTTAGAAGTGTATTACTCATGGCTGCTAGGGCATCAAGATGTTACTTACTGATAGTTATTGGATAACTATGGAGTGACCCACTTGAGAGTTTCCTATTGGTTAATAATAACTAAGGCCAAACAGGAAATCTCAAAGTGATGATATTACACAGTTCTCTCGACCTGAGAATACTGTTAAACTACAATGTGGATACGTATAAAATTATATGTATATATTCATTAAGTTAAATATCAATGTCAATTTCCATTTATTTAGATTAGTTTTCTTTTCAAAACACATATACATGTGTGTGTGTGTATCTATGTGTGTGTGTATTAATATTAATTTGACAACAACTTTACAATAAATGGTTTAACAAAAATTTATATATACATATAAATACATATACATATACATATGCATACATACATTCATACATACAAATATATAATTAAAGGAGATCCATTTAATGCATGTACCCATATAAATTAACATCCCACTTTTGGTTAATAAAGTTTTTCCTTTGGATTAAAATAATAATAATTATATTTCATTTCAGGTCAAGATGTTAATTTAACAATTATATTCACATTTAATTTTTAATTATTAATTTTATCGCAAAATAAAACATATCAATTAAACAAAAGAAAAATGAAAGGTTGTGCTTATGGTAGAAGAATATATATATATGTATGTATGTATATGTATATGTATATGTATATACATTATATTTACAAAATATATTTATTTTATTTTTGTTTTAAATTATTAATACATAATATATATTTAAATTTGTAGATCTAGATCTTAATTTTACTGTCTAACCAAACCAAATAACTTGATGTTTCAGAAATAAAATTTTGAATTTAGATTCCCGATTTAGTCAAAATCAACTTACAATTATTAAGGGATTTAATAAAATTTCTTTGAATTATACGTATACATATATACACGTATATATTTGTAAATAATTTTTTAGATAACTAATGCAAATATAAAGGGCAAATGTGTTTGTTGCAGTATAAATCTTTGCACTTATACACGTACACATTAACTATGTACACAATATGAAAATTTGCACTTGCACTATATACACTTGAGTATATTTTGATATACTCACAAATATACCAAATACAAATTTGGCCAAATCTACCATTTAAAATAATTAGAAAAGTTAAATAAAATCTTTATTTTATTTGAACATATTAGGTTGGATATAATTATAAATTTAGACTTCATAAGCCTAATAAATATCTAAATATGATTTTTTTTGAAAATTACCTAATTTACCTTGTCCACCGGCCCAATTGTTTCACTAACTAAGGAGAAACCAACCACTCTCTAGGAATTCTATTATGAGGCAGCTAAGTACACGAGACTGGAGGATGTAGTTTCTAAAAGGCAACCTACGTAGCTTACTCGAGCTACAGTGTCATCTAGCGTTAATGCTATGATAAAGAGATGTAGAAATGAGTTCTCAGGAAAGAAAAGGCTTAATACTCAATGTTAGTCTAGTGGAAAAAAGTCAAGCGCAAGAGGTGGAGGCTTGGCCCTAGGTTTAATGCTCACAAGGTTCTAAATGATACTGTTTAAAACATCTACCCAGTCATGCAAGTTGAATTAAAGTAAAAAATGCCACCGCCAGAGAAAGAGAATGAGAAGGATTTGAAATAGGGAAAATACTAATTCTTCCACAAGTATCATGGACACAACACTAGTGAATGCCACCATCTCCACAACATCATTAAAGACTATTTAAGAAAGAAGGAATTGTAAAGTTTGCCCAGATTCCCATGCCTCAACCACCGAGGTAATTGTTGCATGGGACGATGGAGAGAGTAACAGTAAAGTTGCATGAAGCGAAAGGATTGTGGTAAGCACGATAACCGGAGGACCACATATAACATATAAAACCTAGGATGGTATGGGAAGATATGCTAAATTTCTAAACATGGCGAGAAAGTTTGTTAATTCTTTAGATGAAGAACGAGAGATGAAAACTCCTCCTTGGAATGATGTTGAGATCACATTTAGCGAAAGGGACCTACATGGAATGTAGTATCCCCATGCTGATTTAATGGTAATCTCAGCAATGCTCGAATTAGTAAAGTACATCATGATAGAGTTAGGGGTGTGCTCCAGGGGTAATTATGTAATTTGGCTATATAACATAATTCTTATAGCAAATCTTTTTTGAAATAAAGTAAGCTTTTGGTTTTATTTTCTGTTGTATATATTTTTGTAATGGGACATAAACAATGATAAATACATCAAATATGTTATCCCGCCTTTTGGCAAGGCCGTGACACCAAAAAGTTGATTGTAAAACTAAAGACAGTTCGTCGTAAAAGTTCGTTATGCGCTGCTTAACCACGAATATCGATGAATTTTGTCCGAGTCCGGATCGAGCTGCATTCGATAAGACACGTCAAGAAAAGCCATAAGAGCCAGCATTCCAAATATCGAGTCAATCCGAGTTCGTGCGCTCAAGATATCATCGATGCAAGTTGGAGGAAATAGCCCTAGGTTCGAATCCATAAGCCCAGCCTTGGGTTCGAATCCCTCGAGAATAACACAGGTTCGAATCGATCAGAAGAAGGCCATGCTCCGAATCCATCAACCACGCATTTCTTCGAATCCATCCTTGAGGCCTTGGTTCGAATCCATCAACCACGCATTGCTTCGAATCCATCCTCGAGGCCTTGGTTCGAATCCATCAACCACGCATTGCTTCGAATCCATCCTCGAGGCATTGGTTCGAATCCATCAACCACGCATTGCTTCGAATCCATCCTCGAGGCCTTGGTTCGAATCCATCAGCATCGAGCTCCAGTTCGAATCCATCGAAGGAAGGATCCTTCGAATCCATGCGGGCAGAGGAGCTCCGACTCCATTCCATAGCACCAACATCATCGATTCGAACAAGCACAGTTTCCATCGATTCGAAGGAAGTAAACCTTCGAATCCAGCATCTCGAGTCCACCAGATAAACGTGGCTAAGAACAAGGATTCGACCCAGTCAACTCGGCAAAGAAATCGAATCGATACGAAGGAGGCGCTCCACATTATCACAGAAGCCTATGCTTGGATCGATTCGAAGCAATCGATTCGAACGTAATCGATTCGAACAGAGCACTGCCACCAGAAATGCAATCTTGGATCGATCATAACTCAAGTTCTACAAGTCCAAATGCCATGAAATTTTCACAGAAGCTTAGGCACATGATGAAGAATGTTCACACCAAATTTCAGCCCGATTGGATCAATTCTTGATCGATTCGAACCAAGGGTCGAATCGATCCCAAAGTGGGCCCGGATCTCCAGGTTTCGGCCATGTGGGCCCCCTCACGTGCCAGAAGTAGTCTCCCCGAATTTTAGGCAAAATATCAGCCTCCTACACCTATAAATAGAGCCCCTGGTCATTCAGAAAAGGGGTCGGACAATTCTAAGTACTAAAGAGCGCCCAGATTCTGCCAGATTTACTCCAGAACACCACCGCTGCTTTAGATTGACACTTAGCATTTAAATTCAGTTGTACTACAGTATAAAGAATTGTAATCTTCAAGTATCGAGCAATAAAATCATCAAACTTCATAGTGGACGTAGGCAAAACGCCGAACCATTCTAAATCGTTTGTCTTTGCAATTTACTTTCTGTTATTTGGAGTTTTTGTTAGATAATCCTCAGTTTTAATTTTCACTCTTCACTTTTATCTCTTCAAAAACTTTCGAAGAGTGTTGTGCCCATTTTACTTAACTCCGTACTCCTAGAGTGCGAGGCGGAGTATAAACATTTTACTTAACTCCGTACTCCCAGAGTGCGAGGCGGAATATAAACATTTTACTTAACTCCGTACTCCCAGAGTGCGAGGCGGAGTATAAACATTTTACTTCCGAAGAGTGTTGTGCCCATTTTTGGTACAAACACTTTGGTGCTTTCACCGAGAAAAAACCTGCTTTTTTCTCCTGCTCCTTGGATCTACCATCGATACCGGATTGCACAAATCCAAGAGGAAGATCCAAATCTCTAATTCATAATCCTTCCATTCTATTCAGATTTGCATAAAGTCTAGGAAAAGGATTCATCATTCAAAATGGTTAGCACAAGAACCACTTCTACAGCTGCTGGACAAGAAGGTAGGGATGGATAGAATCCTGCTCAACAGCAGCCATCCAACCAAGACAACGTTGCTCATTCAGATCCGTCTGGACCAGTCACCAGACAGGAGTTCCATGTGTTGCTTCAAGAACTGACTCAAAGTCGGCAACAATTGGCCGAACAGTTGCGTGCTAATATTGAATTAACAAACCAACTGAACCGCCAAGGCCGCAGAAGGCCTAGACGGGATGATATCTCCCGATCATCTACTGAAAGTTCCGCTTCATCGGACCATTATCACAGATCTACCCGTCCTCGATTAGACGAGAGTCACGCACAAGCGACCAGATATCAACCCGCCTTAACTATTGGACAGTTGAGGGCAGGACCGTCGACCAGCTTTCAGGCCAGGCCCTCAACACAAGGAGGCCCTACTACACAGCATACCACGGATAATCATGCCGCAGCTGCCACAATAGAAGCAAGGGTTAATACCCGAAATCTTTCAGAGCCAAATAATTGGCAACGTGGGCGTACTCCTGAACCGTACGTCCCAAAAGACGCTGAGCCAAGGAGGCGAAATTTGGACCGTCGACAGCCCCCGGTCCGAACTCGCGCTGTGGAACCCGACCACACCTTAGCTCAGCAGGCCCAAAATGTAGCAATGCCTGACATTTCGACTATGATACGTCAGATGATCCGTGAAAGCCAAGGTCTTACCAACGACGATTGGGGGATTTCTCGAAGTCATACTCCTTTCACGGACGAGATACTGTACGCTGAACCTTCTCGGCGATTCAGAATGCCAACTCTCCCTATGTACGAAGGAAATTCTTATCCCAATCAGCACATTTTGAAATATGAATGGTCAATGAGCGCCGAAAGGGCCGACGATGCAGTGAAATGTCGAAGTTTCCCCATCTCACTGGGAGGAATTGCAACAATGTGGTTTACAAGATTACCTCCAAGATCTATCTCTTCATTTGACCAATTGGCTAAGAAATTTGTTGAACAATTTCGCATGCATGTCGCTAGACCCAAAGATGTTAACACCCTGTCCAGTGTTACCCAAGCTCGTGGGGAAACACTAAGGCGTTACTTGGAGAGATTCCATGCGGCATGTGTGGAGATTAGTAATCCCAACGATAACTCAATTCTAATGGCATTGACAAAGGGAATCGATCCCGATTTTGAGTTTGGAAACTGGTTAGCTGGAAAACCACCGCATCGTTGGACCGTTTCTACTCCAAAGCCGCTCAATTCTTACGGCAAGAGGACGTGAAACAGTCTAGGAAGCAGGACGATGCGAAGCCCGGAAGTGAGGGAATACAAAGCAATATAGCAGTTAAACAGTCCGGTGACAATTCCGAAAAAGTTCAGTTGAACATACAGAACAAGCAAACTCAGCCAAGAGGTAACAATGGTCAGAATAAGAAAAGAGATCCCAATCCAGGCCCACGGCGTAGGGCTCCGATGTTCGAAAATTATACACCATTAAATACATCGCTGGAAAATGTGTACCTACAAACTTGCAACACTGAACAGTATAAGAAACCCGCTCCGAAGCGGTCATCAGAGAGGCAGATTCAGACAGGAAAGTTTTGTAGATTTCACGAGAGTTATGGCCACAATACAAATGACTGTCGACATTTGCAGGACCTCATAGAAAAACTGATCAGGGAGAGGAAGTTAGATCAATTCGTGCGGGCACCACAGTCTGGTGGTGCAGGCCCGTCAAATCCAAACCGTACACAGGATCAAGAAAGACAAGAGGAACCTGCTCGTACAGGCGGGAGGCTAGTTATCAATACCATAAGTGGTGGTCCTCATCCAGCAGACAGAAGCTGGAGGGAAATGGAGTCGTATGCTAGCTCTATCAGGCATGCGAGCTTCGAATGCTGCAGTAATTGTGAGGATGGAACTCCGGCTAAACAACAGAAGACAATGACTGATGACATCATATTTAGAAGCAGAGATGCTGACAAAATCGAAGCTCCAACAATCGACCCACTAGTCATATCTACCCAGGTTGGTCCTGCATGGATGAAGAGGATCCTGGTTGACAGTGGAAGTTCTGTAAACATTCTATTCAAACGAGCTTATGATTTAATGAAGATGGAAGCAAAGGACTTAAAACCCTGCCAATCTCGAGTTCACGGCTTCAATGGGAGTGCAACAATACCCACTGGGATAGTGGAACTACCAGTGGAACTGGGGATTGGAGAATGCAGGAGAGTCCGACTGCTGCAATTTGTTGTTCTAGACATCGCTTCACCGTATAATGCATTCTTGGGCCGACCAGCCCTTGCTGAATTCAGGGCAGCCATTTCCCTGTGGTGTTTGACTTTAAAATTCCCAACTGATCATGGGGTTGGAATCATTCAAGGAGATCAGGCAACAGGAAGAGCTTGTTATGTTGCTGAACTGCGTGAGGCGCAGAGAAAGGAGAAAGGAAAGGGCGTAGAGGAATCTCTCTACGTCCGTTTTACTGATAATTGACAACTAGCGCCTGGGCCCCGGCCCGGGCACCACTACCAGTTCCTTAAAGATTTTGACCCTAGAGATAACGAAGATAAAGATGAAGTTAAAGAGTCTCAAGCGTCTCCAGCCGAACTGACTGTGGACGTCCCAGTCAGTGAGGATGACGACTCAAAAGTACTAAAAGTTGGATCTCAACTGGGAAAACAGATACAACAGGAATTGGTTGAATTTCTCCAAGCGAATCTCGATGTTTTCGCCTGGACGCATTCTGATATGTGCGGAATCTCACCAAACATTGCAAGTCACTCCTTGAATATTGATCCGCGACATGTTCCGGTCAAGCAAAAAAGGCGTAGTATGGATCCAGAGAGATCTGCCGCCCTTAGAGAAGAGATTGACAAGTTGCAATCAAATGGGTTCATCCGAGATGCTCTATACCCGGAGTGGGTGTCAAATCCAGTGTTGGTTCGAAAACCGAATGGGAAATGGAGGACTTGTGTCGACTACTCCGACTTAAACAAAGCTTGTTCGAAAGATAGTTTTCCACTTCCTCGAATTGACCAACTCGTAGACTCAACGATAGGCCATGAATTGTTATCTTTTATGGATGCTTATTCCGGTTATAATCAAATACCTATGCATTTACCCGATCAAGAACATACCAGTTTCGTGACCGATCTGGGACTCTACTGTTACAGAGTCATGCCTTTTGGTTTAAAGAATGCCGGAGCAACTTACCAACGCTTGGTTAATTGAATGTTCGCTGACCAGATCGGGAAGACCATGGAAGTTTACGTGGATGATATGTTGGTAAAGTCCCGATTTTCCACAGAACACGTCAGAGATTTAGATTCAATGTTCCGCATCTTACGAGAATACGGGATGAAGCTCAACCCATTGAAGTGCCATTTCGGCATTGCATCCGGAAAGTTCCTCGGTTTCATCGTCAACGCTCGTGGAATAGAGGCGAATCCCGAAAAGATCTGGGCAATAAGGAATTTGCAAACTCCGAGAACCATAAAACAAGTCCAGAGTCTCAACGGGAAGGTAGCGGCGCTAAGCAGGTTCATTTCAAAATCCACTGATAAATGCATTCCTTTCTTTGATCTAATCCGGAAGGGAAAACGAAACTTTGAATGGACCATGGAATGTGAAGGCGCATTCCGATCGCTGGTTCAGCATCCCTCTACAGCACCGATCTTGTCAAAACCGGTTGATCACGAACAATTATACCTTTATCTGTCAGTATCAGAGCATGCGATCAGTGCAGCTCTGGTCCGAGAAGAAGATCGAGTGCAGAAACCGGTCTATTATGTTAGTAAACGATTGACCGGAGCTGAAAGAAATTACCCAAGGTTGGAGAAACTAGCTTATTGCCTGATTATTGCCTCAAGAAAACTTCGTCCTTATTTCGAAGCTCATCCGCTTACTGTGTATACCGATCAGCCGTTACGACAGGTCCTCACGCGGCCTGAGACGTCTGGTAGGTTACTCAAGTGGAATATCGAACTAAGTCAATTTGACATTACTTATGCTCCGCGGAAAGCTATTCAAGGCCAAGTCCTAGCTGACTTCATAGCTGAATTTACCGTTCCGGACGACTTACCCGAAACCAGCGAATCTCCTGAATATGTCTGGAAACTCTATACAGATGGTGCATCAAACGATCGGTGTTCGGGTGCTGGTGTTGTACTTGAAACCCTCGAAGGCCGATCCATATGTTATGCTTTGAAGTTTGATTTTCCCGCAACCAACAATGAAGCGGAATATGAAGCCCTATTGACTGGATTAAAACTTGCCAAAGATTTGAGAATTATCGTTGTGGAAATTTATTGCGATTCACAGTTGGTTGTGTGTCAGGTACGGGGAGAGTATCAAGCAAGAGACCGGAGGTTAGCTGCTTACTTGGTTCGAGTTCTAGAAATACTGGATCAATTTGATTATTACGCCATTTACTATATACCCCGAGATCACAATCAAAAGGCCGACTCCTTGGCAAAGTTGGCCAACACAGGTGAAGCACAGCAAATGGGACTTGTCCCCGTCGAAACTTTGTCTTCTCCAAGCATCGACCAAATAAAAACGAATGATGTGTTAGAAACCTCTCCCAGTAGAGCATCATGGATGACTCCGTATCGAAATTACATTGAGAATGGGGTATTTCCTGAGCACCGAAATGAGAAAAGGCAAATTCTACGAAAAGCTTCGCGGTTCGTTATTCAGGACAGAATCATGTATAGAAAAGGTTATTCTGTTCCACTCCTCCGGTGTATCGCTCACGACGAAGTCAAACGAGTGTTACATGACGTGCACGAAGGAGAATGTGGCGATCACACCGGTGGACAAGCGCTTGCTAAGAAAATACTCCGATATGGATATTACTGGCCGACAGTGAACCGAGATGCAGCCAATTATGCCAGAAAGTGCGACAAGTGCCAGAAACACGCTCGAATTCCAAGAGCCCCACCTACCGAGATAACTCAAATGGTCAGTCCCTGGCCGTTCGCTATGTGGGGTATCGATATCATCGGCGCCTTACCTCTGGCAAAAGGTGGTGCGAAGTATGCCATCGTCGCTGTTGACTACTTCACGAAATGGGCCGAGGCCGAAGCTCTCGCAACAATTACGACGAAGAAAGTAATAAACTTTGTTGTTCGTAATATCATCTGTTGATTTGGACTCCCGCATACCATCATCACCGATAATGGGACTCAATTCGAGAGTTCGAAGTTCAAGAATTTCTGTCAACGGTTTCATATTCATAAAAAGTTCTCAGCGGTCGCGCATCCACAAGCAAACGGTCAGGTCGAAGCTGTTAACAAAGTCATAAAATCCATCTTAAAGAAACGACTGGAAAAGGCTGGGGGCAAATGGGTTGATGAACTTCCTATGGCGTTATGGGCTTATCGAACAACTCACAAGACCGCAACCGGACACACCCCATTTTCTTTATCTTATGGCTCGGAAGCCGTTATTCCAGTCGAGACAGAAGTATTTTCCCACCGTGTGACTTACTATGATCCGAAAACAAATGCAATATTGCTCGCTGAATCTTTGGATCTGTTGGATGAGAAACGAGAAGAAGCTGATTTGAGAGCGGCCGCATACCGAAGTCGGGTCGCCCGGTTGTATAATACCAAAGTTCGACCCCGAACCTTTGAAATCGGTGATCTTGTCCTCAAGAGAATCTACCCGGTTCCTTCACACATGAAACCAAATTGGGAAGGACCGTACGTGATTACACAAAGACTTGGAGATGGTACATTCAAACTATCAACCGTGGACGGTCTAGTTTTACCAAGGGCCTGGAACAGCGAGAGTCTCCGTCGCTACTACATATGACAGACTTTATTTATTTCATTATGTTTTTTATTCAGCAATTTACTTTTGCATTTCGAAATTAGAATTTGTAATTAGGCAACTGACTTTGCCATATTTTCTTATTTCAGCAATAAAATGCCATCTCTTCGAGCCAGAGCTGTGATTCATTAGATGCAATGTACAACATCACGATGCACGAAGAGCTAAATTCCATCACATAGTGGAATTTATTCAAGTAGGGAGTGGCTATGAAGCAATCAACCACTCACTAAATGAAACTCGAGCTCAGGGGCAAGCCATCACATCAGACCAGAAACGGGTTGATACACGACAACCCTTTACCTAACTCCGTACTCCCAGAGTGCGAGGCGGAGTATAAACATTCATTCAACTCCGTACTCCCAGAGCGCGAGACAGAGTATAAACATTCACAAAACCCCAGAGTACTCCGAGAGCGCGAGCTAGGTATAAATATCAACAAACTCCGTACTCCCAGAGTGCGAGGCGGAGTATAAACATTTTACTTAACTCCGTACTCCCAGAGTGCGAGGCGGAGTATAAACATTTTACTTAACTCCGTACTCCCAGAGTGCGAGGCGGAGTATAAACATTTTACTTGACTCCGTATTCCCAGAGTGTGAGGCGGAGTATAAACATTTACTTAACTCCGTACTCCCAGAGTGCGAGACGAAGTATAAACATACGTCCACTCCACGCTTATCCCTGATACTGGGGGCAGAATCATAACACATAACAAGTTGAAGACAAAAGGGAATAAATTTTCATTTCCACTATCAACAAAAAGAATCTGATTACAAAGTGTTTCAAGAAATTTCTGCTAGTGGGAGCCGAATCCACATCTATACACGGCTATAAAAAAAATCAACAAAATACTACCCTGCACAACAGAAAGTTAAAGAAAGAGTTCAATCTTTCTTCTTCCGTATTTTCTTCTTCGGGGTAGCTCCACCATATCCGCTGCCCGATTTTCCCCTAAACCGCTTACTCTTTTCAGGCTTGTCCTCCGGCAGCGACATAATATCAACGTCTTCCTCAGAGCTTGAGGCGACGGAAATTCTTCTGGGAGGTCAAGCTGGAGGCATAGGAATAGTAGCAGGAAGTGGGACAGGAGCAGCTTCGATCACTACAGTACCGCCCGGTGAAATCACCATTAACGGGGCAGGCCCGGGCGGATTCATACCAGCATTCCCTGCTGCCATCTCGGCATCAATCTCGGTAATAACTTCGTCCTCACGGGATACTTGGGCCACATCGGATGTGCCAGTAGCTGGCATAGAAGAAGTAACGGCCGAAGCAGCCCCACTCATAGCATCGGACGGGTTGACGGAGGGATCGATGGGTTCATTAAGAAGCTCCTCGATCATTTGAGCGCTGAAAGAAAACATGTTTGCATCTCCCTCTTCGCCAACCAAGGTAGAAGTCGTGATGGCTTCAGTAACAACAGCCCCTTGCGTTTGATATGGAACTGATAGTGCGAGAGGCGCAAAAACGACGACTTCAGTCACTGAAATGCGACAAAACGAAGATTGTTAGCCAAGTGCGTTGCTTAAGGTTCTTCACAACTAAAATGCGGGAAGCATTCAAATACCTTCCTTAGCCTGGACGGGAGCATGATCAGGAACTTCAGCAGAAGATAATTGTGGCTGGTCGGGATTATATGTAGGGACGGGCTGGGGATCAACCGCACCAGTGGTTTCAGGTAATGTTGGAATTACAGCTTCAACATTTTCCTCGTGATGCGCAGTCCCCGAGCCTTCGCCTGTCTCTAGAAATTGAACACCGAGCTTTTCTTTCGCCACCGAGATCACCGCCTCATGAAGGACTTTCCTCTCCTCCTCAGTAAGCAGATGCATCTCCAGCTCAAAGTCATCGAGTGTTTCGTCTGGATGCGCTGCTCTCTTCTCGTCCACCAGCCGGGTCCAGGCTTTGTATAGAATCATGGAGTCATCTCCCAGCCACGCTAAATTTCTGTGCTCCAGCACATTTGCGTTGTACATGACCAAGAGATCGTCAAACTCAGCATCTAGCCTGGACCTCTCCTCTAAAATCTTTTCTTGGATTTTTGCTTCCGCAGACTTAGACTTGACCGCCACCGTAGCGAGTTCGGCCCTGAGAGATACTGCTGGATCGCAAGCTTCTTGTGCAGTGGCGTTCGCATCGTCCTTCTCCTTCACCATTTCAGCGAATTTGGCCTTGAGCTCGTTCAGCTCTTTGACGGCTAAGTCTCGCTCTGCTGCAATGGTGGTGTTGCGGTGGCCCATCTCCTCTACCGTGGCGCAATGTTCTTGTTGCATCCTAGCCATTTTGGCCACGGCGTCCTCGTGCTTCTGGAGAGCTTGAAGTTCAGAATTCCGGGACGTCTCCATTTCAGATTGAAGAACTTCAATGATGCGTTTCTGTTTAGCAATTTTAGCATCACGTTCAGCGATAATCTTCGCCCGGTCAAAAGCTACTCTAGAAGCCTTCACGGCTGCCTTGTACCACTCCTTATACTGAGCGAAGAAGTCGCGGATATAACTGTGAGCGACGTTCTCAGCGTCCGAAGGAATCCTTTTAAGATTGGGAGGGAAGACATAGCCATCCATGCAAATTTCAGGGAAGTCATTTTTCATTTGGGCGAGTTTAGCGGCTCCCTCACTTGTCAACTCAGCCGGAGTTTGTTCTATTATAGCGGCTGCTGTCGGTTCCATTCTAGGCCGCTGAGTATCAGGCCGAGAAGATTGAGAAGGCGGCTGCTGCTGATGAGAAGGCCCTGGAAGGTCTACTGGGGCCCTAGGAGGCGGAGGAGAGCGAGATCGAGATCGGTGCTGATATCCTCGATCCCTGTCAGAATAATCATGGCCAGAGCGGCCACGCGAATAATCTCTATCTCTATCGTAGCGTTCTTGACTCGAATAGCCTCGCCCGCGATCCCTATCGGACTCTCTCCTGCGGGAATCATAGTATGGAGAAGATTGGCGCACATTCCGGAGCCTATCCAGAGTAGAGCCACGTCCTGACATCTCACCTGCGATAAGAAAGAATTACGGATTAAGATCCAATAAAGCAATGTTTACTATGCAAAAGTCATGAAATGCTGCGGAAGTGTGTGTAAATGTGTAAACCCCCAAACCGACCGGAAATGTTGACCGCACTAAAAGGAAAGGGCTCGCTTATGTTTAGGACATCTTGAAATTCCTCCAACCCAGGATTATGAGAAATCGATATATAATCTGGGATGGGAATATCGTCAAGCCCTTTGAAAATGTCTCTCAAATGAGAAGGGGCGGCCTCAGAATTCATAACTCCGGAAGTGGGAAGAGACACATCCACAGATTTCCACCCCTTAGACTTAAATTTTTTGGAAACGGCGTCCTTGCCTTTCCGTCTTTCTCTCGATTCTTCGAAGTTTCCAGAGAGATCAGCCATCGGCTCCAAATCTACATGGGTTCTCTCCTCATCACTCACTTCGGTTATTCTAATTCCGGGCATTTCCTTCGCCGTTTTTCTCTTCTTTCTCTTCTTGCTTTTCTTCTTTGAGGCGGGTTTTGCCAAGCCTTCAACGACTATACTTTGATTGATTTCGATCAAACCAAGAGTTCTTAAGTTATAATCGTTCAACACCGAGTCGATATGTCTCAACTCGCTTGGAACTTCTTGAAGACTTCGGACTATGCCCCTGAAATACCCGCCATCGGGTCTGGAGATAATGGCTGCAAAGGAAATGAAATGTCAATACTAACGCTAAAAAGCTATTGGTTAATAAAACAGGTTAAGGTGCTTACGTCTAGACAACCATCGCCTAGCAAA
Source organism: Allium fistulosum (assembly GCA_030737815.1). Classification (NCBI taxonomy): domain Eukaryota; kingdom Viridiplantae; phylum Streptophyta; class Magnoliopsida; order Asparagales; family Amaryllidaceae; genus Allium; species Allium fistulosum. Next base: position 768,735,999 of record CM060905.1, on the reverse strand, counting down.
TCCCGGAGGGCACCGAACATAGAACCATTCATTTTTGAAATAACTCAGTCGGGTCCAGGCTCCAACTACAACTTGGCAATTCCTAACTGCCTCCAGAAATGTAAAAGACGGACTATCACCCCTACTCTTGAAGTTAAATATATGTCTAATCTCGGTTGGCCTTGGTGGGCGAAAGAGACAGTCCATAAATATGACAAAGGCACTGTTCAACAACGCATGCCCGTTGGGGTGAAGTTGCGAAGGAGCAATTCCTAAATATGATAGCATCCCTCTGATATATTGATTGAAAGGAGGGAGAGTTCCGGCCGCGCAAGCATGGCGGTAGAAAGCTGTATATCCATCGGGCGGATTGTGCGGTCTATCATCAGCATTAGGTAATAACACATCGTCCAGAGATATGTTATGCTTCAAGCATATTCGAACAAACAAAGATTTGGAAATGTTAGATTGGACAGAGTCGACAGGGTCCTCGATAAATATCGCCTCCGGTAACTCGTCCGGAGCCGGGTCGATTACGTCGGCAGGAATATCGGGAATCTCAAGCACTGGAGGAGTCAAGCTCTGTACCCCTTGTTGTTGGGAGCTCGAAGATTCCATAATTAACTAACTCATCAGAAAGCAACGTTAAGTTCATAAACAGCCCGTGCATTCCCCAGTGTGAAGTGTATGGACGTGTCGTGCAGTGCAAGTGCTGTGCGTTACTAAAGCAAATTTTACAGATTGAAACAAGATGTCCGTACAACAAAACTTGGGGATTTGAGAATGAAAGTGACCGTCATCGCTGACCGTCACTTCCACACCATCCAAACGATACTGACCACTCCAAGTATAAAACAGTTGTGTTATTGGTTAAGTCATAGTTCCATCAACGAGCTTCAAAAGAAATTCAAGTTTAAATCTTCCAGTCAAGTTCGATTATGCAAGGCCGAAGCTCGTCGGAGTCAAGTATGCTAAAGTTCATTATGTTCGTCAAAGTACAAACTTGAAGTTGGTCGTAGTTCAGATAATGGAGCAAATCAAAAGAGCAATGGTCTCGGAGGACGAAGACGTTCGAATCCATCGACACGAATCGATAAGGGTCAAATCGATGGAGTTCAATTCCAGGTGCCTCGAATCCATATGGTTCGACTCGATGTAACTTTATGATAGAGGAGCGCTTCGAATCCATGGGCTCCACATTGCTTCGAATCGATCAGTATTCAATTCCTTCGAATCGATCTAGATGACATCACTTCGAATCGATCAAATCGATACTCTTTCCCTCCAAGTCATCAATTCGAAACCTTGCCCTCGAGATCGATTCGAACCGATCATTCCTGGATCGATGCGAAGCAACGGGAGACGACACTCTAATCGCTGTAACACGAATGGCATCACTCCTCGACTCCATCGAGTCGACCCATTTCATTCAGATCTCGTCACTTCTCAGAATTTTCTAAGGCGAAGATAGTTCTATTTTCCTCATCTCGAATCGATCCCTTGAGTACCTGATTTGATTACGAGTGGAAGCGTGGACGAGTTCGATCGATTCGTGGTAGGAACGTCAGTTATAGCTCTGGGAAATTGATTCGAAGAAACAGCTGAAGCAATGGTAAAAAGTAAAAAGTGAGAAGTGAATAGGACCCCGGTATATATAGGGGAAATATGACGATTCGCCTCCCGGTATACCAGACCGGCTTCTACAGGCGAGGAAATCGAATCGAATCGATTCGTTGCGGCCAGTACGAATCCATTGTAACTCACTGCTTCGAATCCATCACAACACAGAGTCGTTCCACTACTTCGAATCCATCCCTTAGTTCGAATCCATCCGGTTTCGAACCCTTTACAACGTCGAATCCATTCATGCAAGTGTCGATGCAAAGCGTCATCGATTCGAAGGAGTAGCCGAACAGAGGCTGAGATGATAGTCTTATCGACTCGAACCACGAAGTCCCTAGGGCCATCGATTCGAACATACATAGCTTCGAATCCATCACAGACCACTGACAAAAATGGACGAACCGTTTCAATGTGAATTTTTTTGCTTATCTGCTCTTTATACCGATTCAGGAGAGGATCGATACAAGAGGATGACTATAGACAACCATAAAAGCAATATTTTAGCTCGAATCTCAAATCGATTCAGGACAGGATCGATACAGAATTCGATAACAAACCGAACTGGCATCGACTTGCTGTCACGCAACGTCAATCAAAGACAGACAAACAGCCAATCACCGTCATTCAGTGGTCAATTGCAGCGGTACAGAATACAACTTTCGGTAAAGCACGTCGTAGCTGTCCAATGAGAGACTATAGCTTTTCAAAGCACGTCATGTTTACACAAGACGTACTTTGGGGGGCAAATGTTATCCCGCCTTTTGGCAAGGCCGGGACACCAAAAAGTTGATTGTAAAACTAAAGACAGTTCGTCGTAAAAGTTCTTTATACGCTGCTTAACCACGAATATCGATGAATTTTGTCCGAGTCCGGATCGAGCTGCATTCGATAAGACATATCAAGAAAAGCCATAAGAGCCAGCATTCCAAATATCGAGTCAATCCGAGTTCGTACGCTCAAGATATCATCGATGCAAGTTGGAGGAAATAGCCCTAGGTTCGAATCCATAAGCCCAGCCTTGGGTTCGAATCCCTCGAGAATAGCACAGGTTCGAATCGATCAGAAGAAGGCCATGCTCCGAATCCATCAACCACGCATTGCTTCGAATCCATCCTCGAGGCCTTGGTTCGAATCCATCAACCACGCATTGCTTCGAATCCATCCTCGAGGCCTTGGTTCGAATCCATCAACCACGCATTGCTTCGAATCCATCCTCGAGGCCTTGGTTCGAATCCATCAGCACCGAGCTCCAGTTCGAATCCATCGAAGGAAGGATCCTTCGAATCCATACGGGCAGAGGAGCTCCGACTCCATTCCATAGCACCAACATCATCGATTCGAACAAGCACAGTTTCCATCGATTCGAAGGAAGTAAACCTTCGAATCCAGCATCTCGAGTCCACCAGATAAACGTGGCTAAGAACAAGGATTCGACCCAGTCAACTCGGCAAAGAAATCGAATCGATACGAAGGAGGCGCTCCACATCATCACAGAAGTCTATGCTTGGATCGATTCGAAGCAATCGATTCGAACGTAATCGATTCGAACAGAGCACTGCCATCAGAAATGCAATCTTGGATCGATCATAACTCAAGTTCTACAAGTCCAAATGCCATGAAATTTTCACAGAAGCTTAGGCACATGATGAAGAATGTTCACACCAAATTTCAGCTCGATTGGATCAATTCTTGATCGATTCGAACCAAGGGTCGAATCGATCCCAAAGTGGGCCCGGATCTCCAGGTTTCGGCCATGTGGGCCCCCTCACATGCCAGAAGTAGTCTCCCCGAATTTTAGGTGAAATATCAGCCTCCTACACCTATAAATAGAGCCCTTGGTCATTCAGAAAAGGGGTCGGACAATTCTAAGTACTAAAGAGCGCCCAGATTCTGCCAGATTTACTCCAGAACACCACCGCTGCTTTAGATTGACACTTAGCATTTAAATTCAGTTGTACTACAGTATAAAGAATTGTAATCTTCAAGTATCGAGCAATAAAATCATCAAACTTCATAGTGGACGTAGGCAAAACGCCGAACCATTCTAAATCGTTTGTCTTTGTAATTTACTTTCTGTTATTTGGAGTTTTTGTTAGATAATCCTCAGTTTTAATTTTCACTCTTCACTTTTATCTCTTCAAAAACTTCCGAAGAGTGTTGTGCCCATTTTTGGTACAAACAAAATACATACAGGTAAAAAATCCTTAGGAAAAATATTTAATCGATTGCAGTTATGAATGTGTTTGTAACCATGATTACTGAATTGAATAAAATAAATGCTTGTCTATAAATGTTCATAGTCAAGATGTACTTATAACAGGATATCGATATATCCGTTAAGACTAGTGTACACAATGTTCTCTATATGACAGATAATGAATTACCCACAACCGTTAGGGCAACAAAGGGTTACATATGTAATAGTTTGGAATAATTATAGAATGACTCACCAAGAGTCTTCTATATGTTAAAGGTAAAATAGAAGATCTCATGTGATGATAGTAGTCTTTTGACATGAGAATATTGTAAACCTTAAGTCTCTAAACTATACTTTGATTATGGTCAATAACACGACAATGTCGATCGTATTAAGGCCATAGTTGAGTGTAAGTTGAACCAGTTGAAGTGAAAAACTATTCAAAAGAGGATTTGTCTCCTTTGAATAGAAGGTTAGTATCATCGTAACTGGTAGTCAATAACAGAGTTAGAGGTAAGTCCTGCAGGAAATTTTGTAATTTATTGTAAATTATCAGTAGTGTAATAAAATCTCATTCAAAATAAAAGGTGTTGGTCTTTCTTTATACACTTATTATATTATGATATATTAATTAAATAATTAATTTAAGTACATTTAAGAGAAAAATCATTAAATGATATGTAATGTGTTACTAATTATAAAGTGTTGTAATCGTGAGAAAATTATCACATTGATGAATAACATATTATTTTAAATATTCCTAGTCAAGATATTTCAAAAAAAGATATCGATACATCTGTTGAAACCAGAGTGCGTAACACTCTCCAAATGTTGGACGGTACATTACTCATATCTGTTGGGGACACAAAAGGGTTACATACTAATAGTTAATTTATAATTGTGGAATGACTTGTCCGAGGGCTCCTTGTTGGTTAAAAAAAACTAGGTAAAACATGAAATATCAAGTGACGATATTACATAGTTCCCCCACTTGAGAATTTTGTTGAACTTCAATGTGGATACTCCACTTTGATTATAGTTAAATCACAGCATATCAACCATTAAGCGACTATATTTGGGTCTAAGATAAAGCATTGAAAGTGAAATGCTATTCAATAGAGAATTCATCTCCTCAGTTGTATGAGGTTATTATCACGGTCAATTGCAGTCAACTCAAAGTCAAAATCTCTGGCTAGAGTATTTCGGTCATTAATAAATGTTATTATTGAACTAAGACTTTGTTTATGTGCTAACCGAGTTGAATGTGGATGATATTGGAATTTTTACCAAAGCCAAATTCCATAAATCCTAAAGTGATATAATATTAATGGAGAGAATTGGTGTTAATAATCGTTACTAAAAGGTACCGCTTAAATTTGTGAAATTAGATTTTATCAATGAGATTTGTAAGCGATGAATTAAGTCAAACTTTCACACCACTAGCTAAGGTGACATATGAACATTAATTTGAATTGTTCAATCATTAATCGCTGGCTAAATTCACACCTATGAGTCGCACAACTAATATCTACTCAGTCTCTGAAACACTTGTTTATTTAATTAATTTATAATAGTTATAAATTAATTCATATTTATGAAATATTAATTATTATCGTATTTATTGTATGGGGTGTAATTAGTAAAATGGAGTGGCCTTAAGATTTGTTCAGGGTCCAGCTAATAATTTAAACGGGTAAGTATATAAGAGTTATATATGTATGTATCGATATACGATATCGATGTATATTTAAATTGGATTTAGATTGAATAAATTACTAATGGGTTTTTTTGGTTGATTTGGTCATAGTAGACATGTTCATGGCTGGCCAAAAAAGGCAAAAGGGGGCTATTGAGTTTGAATTCGTAGGAGAGAAATCGTAAGATATTTTCTCTAACACCTCACTATAAATTTAGATATTGGCCTCCATTTTTTCATTTATACTTTGCCTTCCCATTTTTTAAGCCTTGGCCGAAAATACCGTCAGCTGCTCCTCTATCTTCAACCCATTTTGGCTTCTAATTTTCTAATACATACAGATATGATGTTTGCATGCTTTCTGTTTGCAGCAGTAGATGTAGATTTGATAAATCAAGGAGTTTGACTAGACTGATATATGTTTCTACAGCCTTATCTCATAAGGTAAAAAAATTTCATTTTTATACTATGAACTCTATGTATTGTGTTTTATATATCACCTTTTATACATAGGTTATTTCCTGTTAATCTTATATCATTTTGATATTGTACATTTAATCTATATGAATAATAATATAAGCATAATTTGCTATTGAAATTATATATATATATATATATTACATATATAAAATGTTTCAGCTAGAAATTAAGATTTACTTAAATTAATTAAAAAAAGTATCATTTATTTAATTGTAAAAGATTATTTGTAATTTAAATGGTTTATTTGTAAATTAAACTAAGGAAAATTATTATGTAAAAAATTTAATATATAAAAAATTATTTTCGAAAATTATAAAAAAGGATTTCGGCCGAATTAATTTTCAAAACATTATATAATATATATATATATATAGGAATACATTTGTTTAATTATGTATTTTATAAATAACAAATTTTTTAGTTTCCTTTTGAAACAAAGAATTTTATCAAAACTTATATGCATATATGTATGTATGTATGTATGTATGTATGTGTATATGTATATATATGTTAAATACACACACATAGATATATATATATATATATCTACTTTTATATACATTACTTCACATACATACATACATATACACACATGTCATTTAATTAAGATAAATATTTACAAAAATATTTTAAAATATATTTTTCAAATTTGAATTTATTTTAGTATATATATTATTTTATAATATTACAAAGTCAAATTATGATATTTTGCAAATTTGAATTGTAAATTTTAGATTAAGCTTCAAATTTGTATCTTGTTTACTAAGTCAAATTTAGATATTTTAAATTTGAAATCAAAGACTTAGTCAAATTATATATTATATCAATTTATAAGTAATACTAACTAATATTTTTGAATATACATATGTATGTATGTATATATTGTATTATGAAATATTTTATTTAGGAAATTAACGTATACGTAAAAGCCAAGTATATACATATATACCCCATGCAAATCCCAACATCTACTTATGAATAAAATTAACCATATATACCCCATGCTATGTTGCACGTGCACGTTATACACATATAAGTATATAATGATATACTGAAAAACTATATACAATATTTTAATTTAATTAATAAATGAATTAAATATAATTTTATTTAAATTAATTAGATTGGATCTAATACAAATCTCTAGACCTTAGGACCAATATGATCCAAAATAGGAATTTTTCTACAATTTACCTATTTCACCCACTATAGACCGATCAAGTTCTTTCAATGGTATTAGAGCCCTAATGGTTTATGATGTCTAAATTAGCACCTTTAAGGCCAACAATTAAAGCTTACCTATCATTTGAGTATATGGAATAGTAGTGTCTAGGCTCGAGGTTATATAATCAAGTATCCTCCCCCTTGACTACTGGACTAGCTGAATGATGGAGAAATTCCAAAAGTTTGGCCCAATTGTAACAACCCAAATTGATTTAGGCCTTGGGATAATTTTAAAATTTAGTTTGAGAATTTAAAAATATATTTTGAATTTAAAAGTTAAAGTTAAAATAAAAAATAAATTTTATAAAAGCTATAAAATATTTTAAAAAAATTGTTTATGAATGTAAATTAATATTTTCAAAATTATCTAATAGCTTAATTAGTTGGATAAAATAAATAATTAACTAATTAAGAGTTAATTAATTAAATAAAAATATATATTGATATATGTATATGTATATATCTATAAATGTCATAGTTGAATATATATACATATATTTATCTTAAATTGTTTAAGATAAATTATAAGTATATATTTTTTGAATTATTTAATTAAAAATGATTTATAATTAAATAAAATATTAATTAAATAAATTAACTAATATTTTTATTAATATATATATATTATGATATATGAATATAAAACTATAAATGTTAAAGTTAATATTCATCTTAAATTGTTTAAGATGAATATAACAAAATTTTGAATTTTGAAAATAATCTAATCAATTAATTAAACTAAAATTTAAAATTAATTAAATATGATTTAACTTATAATATACATAAGAATATTACATAATTTAATTAAATTATAAACTGTTATAAATAAATTAAACTTGTACAATATGAGTGGCACAATAAGTAACCCAACTGAGATTTAAGGAGTATTTACATACGTATCGTATGTATAAATTGATTTCAAATGTGTCCGATACTTGAATCACAAGGGTATTTCAAAAGAAATACATTATTTAATAATTCGATATCACTTAGTTAAAAGTATATGTTAAAGATTATGAATCTTTAATGTATAAAGTTGTCCTCTACCATTTATATGTTAATAGATTACTTATATACTCTTTAATTGTTGAGAAAACTCAAGCCAGGGATATCGTATGTAGTACTATTAATATATTATCTAGATGAAGTAAGATACATAAACATATTTTTTGAGAAAACTGAAGGCACGTGCATTATACTTTGGCCATCACAAAATAGTAGATAGTGAATAATCTACTTCAATTTGTTGAGAAAACTAAAGGTCGTGATGATATTAGGACAAAGAGCAAGATTAGGAGTTGCATATGATACAACCGATAAGGTGTTATCCATCACTCAAATGCCTATGATTTATTAAGCAAACTCAAGGTCAGAATCCCAAGGCAAGCGATTCCTTGCACCTACTAAAGAAATCGAAATATTTCTACGTTTTTCTTAGCCTGTTGAGTAACATAAAAATCTTATGTGAGCTTATTAGATAAATGAAATGAAAACATTCAACCAATCTAACAATATAAGAACATCTGCTATAAAATTGTTCTAATCCACTTAAATCAAATTTGCAATAAGATGACTAACCTAAGACTATTTTTTGAAAATGATAGGCTCATTGGACCTAACTATACTGGTTGGCTAAGGGCGATAAAGATAGTACTCACAAATGAACTTTTAAGGCCATCAATCGATGAACCTTTTAAGGGAAAAACCTATTAAGGGAGCTGATCCCAAGGCGGTAAAAGCTATACCACTTGGGTAGTTGATAGTTCAAAATCGCTCAAACATTAGACAAACCATTGCAAAGGCAACATGAAGATATGTCTGTCCACAAAATCTTGGAAAGCCTCAAAGCTTTGTTTTGGGAGCAATCTCGTTCTGTAAGGTACGAGATTACTAAGAAATTGTTCAATATGAAGACGAGTAAGGGAAATCATGTTGAGGATTTCATCTTGACCACGAAGGCTGCATTGATAGAATTTCTGAGCTAGATGTGATTTTAAGCAACAAAATGCAAGTGGATTTGATCCTAGGCTCTCCGACTCCGTTGTTTGAGCTATTCATATTGAACTGCAATATGAACCAACTGAGCGTAAGCCTTGTCCAACTACTCAATATGTTGAATTGTTGAGGTTAGCCAAGGGATCATTCAAGGATCAGAACATAATGTTAGTTGTAAAGGAAAAGTCATTGTTTTCAAAACATTCGAAGAAACGCAAGCGAGCTTCTAAGAATGGTAAGAAGGATGCTCTTACTGACAAAGGTAAGTGTCACCATTATCATAAAAAGGGACATTGGAAGCACAATTGTTCGGACTATTTGAAGATGGTCAAAGGAAAGAAGGAAATTGTTTCTTCTGCTCCTTAAGGTATGTTTGTGATTTAAAATTGTTTTGCAATCAATAAACTATCTTGGGGTTTAGAATTTGGATCTAGGACTAATATATGTAATATGTTAAATGGACTTAGGGATAAACGACATGTGGGGAAGGGTGAAATGAGGCTTGAAGTTGCTTGTGGATCTCTAGTAGATGCAACTGCAGTCGGAGACTATCACTTGACTTTGCCAAATGGATTTTATTTAGTTTTGAATTATTATTATGTTAAAAACTTTATTTGCGATATTATATTTATTTCTAGGTTACCTAATATATGTTTTGGTTTTCATTATAAAGACAATATTATGAATATTTTGTTTGACGGAAATAATATTTGCAATGGTATTTTTGATAATTGAATTTATGTACATAATTTTAATCATATATGTGCTATTAATTAATCTATTATTTACTTCAATAAAAGTTATCTATAACACTTTAGCCCAGGTCTTGTCAGTGACAAAAGACCACAAACTAAAAACCAAACATTTTCTACAGTCAATTGATTATGAATCATTTGACACCTGTGAGTCATGTATCAAAGGAAAAATGACCAAGCACCCTTTAGTGGGAGGAACGGAAGAGTTGTTGAACTCTTTAGTTTCATACATACTGATGTATATGGACCAATTCCTATAATGACAAAGGCTAATTCGACTTACTTTGTAACTTTTCCTGAAGATTTCTCGAGACTAGGATATGTATCTTATGAAGAATAAATCTAATGTCTACCAGAAATTTAAAGAGTATAAGAATGAGGTTGAAAATCAAATAAACCATAAAATTAAAATACTCTGATCAGATCGAGGAGGTGAGTGTGTTGGACGAGAGCTCCAACAATACTTAAAAGATAATGGGGTTATCTCTCATATTACTCCACCTTATACCCCAGAACAAAATGGTGTTTCAGAAAGAAAGAATTGAACCCTATTAGACATGGTTCGTTCCATGACGATAAGGCCGAGTTACATATTTAATATTGGGACTATGTACTAACAAACATAGTGCATAATTTCAATTTGATTAATACTAAATCATGCCTAAGACGTCATACGAGATGTGGCATAAGAGGAAACCCACCTTGGTTATTTGAAGGTATGGGGTTGTCCAACCTACGTTAAGAATGTTGGCCGTAATAAACTTGAGGCAAGATCGGCTCTATATAAATTTATAGGATATCCCAAAAATTCGATGGGACATATTTTCTATAACAGCGAGGAACAAAAAGTTATTATTTCGCGACACATGTCTTTATGAAAAAGGATTTTGTGTCAAAAGAAATTAATTATGAATTTGAAAACTTGGATGAGACCCACGAAGTTAACATGGAGGCTAAGCCGGTGGAAGAATCAAATTCGCTATTGTATGAAAACATATAATGTATTAGAAGGTCTGATAGGGAATCTCGTGCACCAGAGAAATACTATGATTTTCTCATGAATGGAGAGAAATAGGACTGTCTCCAAGAAGACGATATTCTTCTCTTTTTCCAACAAGCACTGTAGAGTAAGGACTCTACATTTAGCTTGAAGCTTTGAAATCTGAGATGGATTTCATGTATGACAACAAAGTTTGGAGTTTAGATGACGTACTCGATGGGATAAAACTCATCGGCTGCACACAGATATTTAAGAAAAAGCCAAATGCAGATGGAGAGGTAGAGTAATATAAGGCAAGGCTGGTTGTGAAAAGTTTTCACCGAATTCAAGGAATTAGTTATGATGAAACGTTTTTGCCCATAGCCATGCTTAAGTCCATATGGCAAATGCTTTCTATCGCCACATTCTATGACTAATAAATATGATAAATGGATGTGAAAATGGTATTTCTAAATGGTAATTCAGAAGAAACCAAATACATGTCGTAGCTAGTGAGTTTCGAGGTTAGTGAGAGCGAGGAAAAGGCATGCAAGTTGATAAGGTCAATTTATGGTCTTAAACAAGCTTCAAGCAGTTAGAATAAGATCATTGCTAAAGCAATCAAACAATTTGGTTTTTATTAGAGTATAAAGGAAGCATGGATATACTGAAAAACAAGGAAGCGCTATCATGTTCCTAGACTTGTATGTCGATGATTTGCTTATAATTGGTAATGACTTGCATTATTGCAATCAACGAAAGCATGGTTGTCCAAGAACTTGTCCACGAAGAATTTAGGAGAAGCGACCTACATACTTGTCCATGAATTCTTTTAAGTTATTAACTTAGACTCATAGTAATTCTTTAAGTCTCCTTCCATTGCGTGATCTGCGCCAAGTAGGGGTGTAGGAGCGGTACCTGTACTAGATGTGTGAGAACTAGAGCCGCGAAAGGATTCTCGTTTTTGTTAACCTGCACTGCTACATGTAGAGAAAACTCATCAATTGTACTCTTAAGTTCCTTAACCTCCTCTTCATAAGAAACAGCATACAACCCCTCTACGTCCTTTAACAACTTCTCCAATTTAGCAACACGCTCATGCGTAGATTTTAGTTCAGCTCTCAACAGAAGTATTCTTTTTTGAGCAGATGAAAAATTATCTCTTATTTATCGATGTAGTTATATTTTTGAACATTCGCTTGCTTAGATTCTTCTAACTCTCGTGCTTTCTCTTTAGATTTAGTAAGCTTCTCCTCTCGTACCATGTTGTCAATTTGTTTCTTCGCTTTATAAAATCTATATTGACAACCTCAAGCTCCTCAAATCCGACTTTTCTAGGTTTCAGAAACTTTAGCAACATTCAACTTTTTTGCAAAAGAACTATAAGGAGCCCGGGGGCATGAGAAGGACCACTAAACTTATGGATAGCTAAGGCACTTAGAGAAGTACAGAGAAGTTCCCACTAAGGAAGTTGGTGCAGCCTAAAATACAAATGACTAAAAAGAATAGCTAAAAGTATAAAATAGTTCAAATTTCATACAAATTCAGAAAAACAACCTTACTGTACATTTGAAAATGAGGTAAGTTTCAAGGGTTTACATCGTTAGGGGCAGGGGTCTCAAGCACAGACCTATGGACATGCTCAAACCCGATGTCATGTGCAAGAGAATAAATGCCCTCTACACCAGAGTCATCCGATAAACCTTGAACATACTCCAACAGCAAAGGGACATTCCCAATGCACTTCTTGACCAATGCAGAGCGACGATGTCCAAAGCGGATTTAATGAGCTCAGGTTCACCCAAATATTCAAGATTTACTTCTACCTCTATATCATCGAGGTAGTTCGCGAAGAACTATCTTATTTGTAATACCCCATATTTTGGGGGTACCATAATATGGGGAATTTAGTTATTAATCAAATTAAATTATGGGACAAAACAAAGATAGGTTAACTAATAGATGGTGAATGAATGAAGGACGAGGAGTTACAGAATTAAAACAGAATAAGCTAGAATGTGGTTTTAGCCCAAAGCCCAAATTACTAAATCCTTATACTCCATCCCCTCATCCATTCTCTCATTTTCCACAAACTAAAAGGAAGGAAATATGGAGCATAGGCCGGCCATATTTTCAAGGAAAGAAAGAGAAATATTTAAAGGAAAAGAGGATTCATTTCTTAAGCAAACCAAGGCTTTAATCAAGTTTAATCAGTTAGCAAAGGTGAGTAATCCTTTGTCTAAAATCTTTCAAACCCATATGGGTAAAGATTGTAGGTGTTTGTGATGTTTTGAATGATAATGAACAAATGTAAATAATTTCTGTTCATGTTTGGAATTTAAAGATGATGTTTTTTTTGAAATTTGGTACTTTATTATTCATAAAGAATTTTGTACATCTTTAGTTGTTACACCTTCAAAACAAGTGAACGAACCCGCTCAAAACTCACTCGTACTGAAGTAAAGAACAACAAAAAGACAAAAACCCCTAAAACAGCAAAATACTAACTAGGACAACTAACACTACAAGAAACAGAGCATTTTCCGACAGCTCCCGTCCGTCGGAAGCCATTGGGAGCCGTCGGAAAATGCCGCTGCAAATTAAGTTGTTGGTGAACAGATTTTCTGACGGCTCCCGACAACGACCGTCGACTGTATTTCCGACGGCTACTCGACGGTTGTCGGAAGACACGTAGACGATTATGTTTGTTACCGAAAGCTGTCACAAGCTGTCGGAAGTCGTCGGAATTTAGCCGTCGGAACGTGTCGGTAAAATTTGACCTACAGGCCGTCGAAAAACCTGCAAATTTTTTTTTGCATTTCAGCTGCAATTTGGCCTTCCATCCACAATTCATAAATACAATATCATTCAACCAACTAAATATATCCAACTTAGATATCCAACATGAAATCAAACTATAGAAAGATAACCAAATGTCAAAAAAACATAAATCAAAACCAATTCATATAAAATCCAACCCAAATCATATAAAATCAAACCGAACTTCACTACCATAACTCCCATACATCTAATTGTACAATATATACATTAATGCTTCACCAACCCCTCACAATCAACTCCCAAATGTCAGAATCACTACCATCAAGTGTATCATCAAACAATATACATAACAGTTCAAATCCAAATCCACCAACTCAATGTATCATCCAAACTTAAAAAACAATGACACAAAACAAAAAAAACATACTTATCAATCCAGTCACTCAGCTCCAGAACCTCTTGAACCCGTAGAAGATGGAATGCGGCCTCCATATTGCTGCATGTACTCAGCAATACGCTGATCCAGCCGCTATGTCATCTCGATGGTCTGGCGTCAGTTCTGATCTTCTAGTTGCGCCATCCTAGCTCTCAACTCTTCGATCTCTACTAGATCGATATCAGCTCTGGTCGGTTGGCTGGTTCGCCTCTGTCTGCTAGCCTACAACACTTATTTAATTTAGTCTATAATCTTACTATCAAAGTTACAACATAACGTGTTAATTGTTATATCTATAAACTTATGACTGAAACTAAAGCGATGCACCAAAAATTATAAGATTATTAAATTGTTATATCTTAATATATTATTCATTACCGCTTGATTGCCAAAGCCGTAGCGCCTGTTCCGTGACAGTGGATCCATGACTGTCTCAAAAATAATGTCCTCCTCATCCGTCGTGAGCTGCCCTCAACCGGTATCCTCCAGGAGTTTCTGGCGTTGTTCCATAAACCTTGCCTGCATGAACAAATAAAAATGCAGTTAAAATTAATATCTTGATATCTTATTTCATTATAATTTAACAATTAAAACAATTACTAATAGAACATAAACTGAAATATGCTTACATGGCTCTTGCTAGATTTATCGTCGTGCCATGTATATGAAACTGTCCCGTCCGGATTTACATGCTCGACGGCATGCATACGGGTAAACACATCCATATACGACATAGGATCCTACGCCTCAACTTCCTGAAATTGTTTATTATATACTGTTATTGTATATTCAAAATTATATAGCACAATAACTATTTACAATTCACATCTATTAAATTTACCAACTCCTGGCGATATTGCTGAAACGACTTTGACCCTCCTCGATGAGTGATAGGATTTTTGTTCCTATTTGCAGAGTTTCTTTCCGACTCTGCCTGTACATTTAAATTTAATACATTATTTACCGACCAAATATTTTTTGATATTTATGTATCAATCAAATAATTAATATAAGTTTAGTACACTTATCTTCGCCTCGTCACTATCCTAGTGTTCAGCCACCCTTCCCATACACTCGTCCCCATCCAGTTTGGCTTCTGCCCTTTATGCTTCACTGTCGACATGGAATCCATGTAGTTCTTCCTAATCTGCATCTAGTAATGTCGTGCTAGCTGCAGGTCATCTGACTGTATGTCCACGGCGGCCTGTGTTTCATGATAAACAAGCAATCAAAAATTAAACAATAGAAGGTGAACAATAAATAAGCGACAAAAAAAAAATTAAGAATGGAAAAACGAAGAATATACTTACAATGAAATCCTACCAAATACACTCGAGAATGTGGGGAGGGATGTTATCCCACTTCGGCCAACAAGCCGACATCCTACTCTTGTACACCTCCCTCGAAACCGATAGAACTACAGCTGATGACCGTAGCTCAAACCCCCTGTGTTAAATATGATACAGATTAATATATCATACACAAAATATTTATGATGCTGAAAAAAGTTTAATACTTACCCCTCGGCTCTAGGTACTAGAGTCACGACAAGTCGCTGTGGCGATTGCGATGGATCGCTGCCATCGCCTCCTGAAGAGTGGGAAGAACTCTTCCTTCTGGACGACATGATATATACCTGTCACAGATACATCATTTTAAAAGAGAACAATCACATGATAATGAAATATATTTTAAAGTTAAATGACTTAAATGATATAAAGTACTTTGAAAACCTTCGTCAACCACACAATTTGCCGGTTTATAAACGTACTTTGAAAACCAATCAGAAAATTCTTTATCGAGATCTCCCTGTGGATGTTCACTTTCATAAATACTGCATATATGAATAAAATATTACATTAAATTCTACACGCCCATCCATTATGGAAATGAATAAATCATAAATCATTATTTCAGATTACCTAACAAATGGTGCAACCTCAGCATAATTTGGACGAATATAAGTGTGTGTTACATGAAGATCTCTATCGTCTAGCCATATTTCTACACATTTCCCAAAAGGTCGACCATGTTGTCTAAAAATAGATAACATTGTTTGAGAGGACTCTTGTTCGTTGCCTTCCTCATTACGAGGAACACTTTCAAATGATATGTTCACATGGTCACTAAAATAGTGAGAGAAAAAGAACGAAGCTTCTTCTTCGATGTAAGATTAACATATCGAACCTTCAACTCGTGCTTTTTGCCTCACTTTTTTCTTCAGATGATTCAAGTATCTATGCAAAATTAATTTACATTAACTTTAACTTCCGAATGTAATTAAATTAATAGGTAACATATTACATACCTCTCAAATGGATACATCCATCCATATTGCACAGGACCTCGAAGTCGTGCTTCAGATGGGAGATGAACAGGTAAATGTTCCATTACATTAAGAAAACCTAGCAGAAATATTTTCTCCAATTTGCAGAGCAATTTAGAAATATCTACTTCAAGTTTACGTAAACATTGCACTTTTAAAGTAGTCGAACAAAGCTCTTTGTAAAACAGACCAAGATTTGTTACTACCTTTCAAACTTTTAATGACAATAGTTCTTTTAATAGAACGGATAATAAATTTTCCATCAGTATGTGATAGTCGTGGCTTTTTATTCCGCTCAATCTACCATTTTTAAAGTCAACATATCTACGAAGATTTGATGAAATCCCATCAGGAAATCTTAACCTTCCACCCATTTTAACACAACTTTAACTTGATTATTATCTAACTCGTAACATGCTTTGGGTTTTTTTACTGTCATTTGGTTTCATATGAAGCTCATGACATTTGCATAATTCTTGTATATCGCGTCTTGATTTCAAATCGTCCTTAGTCTTCCCTTGTGTTAAATATGATAAAGATTAGTATATCGTACACAAAATATTTAAGATGCTGAAAAAAAATTAATACTTACCCCTCGGCTCTAGGTACTAGAGTCACAACAGGTCGCTGTGGCAGTTACAATGGACCGCTGTCATCGCCTCCTGAAGAATGGGAAGAACTTCTCCTTCTGGACGACATGATACCTGTCACAGACACATCATTTTAAAAGAGAACAATAACATGATAATGAAAAATATTTTAACATAAATGATATAAAGTACATAAAGTGCAAAGTATACCTGATTCAGATTGGGTCTCATATTCCGACGATAAGCAGAATACATTGCATTTTTAACATAAATTGCTAAATAAATGACATAAATGGTAATTCCATAAAAGATGTAAATGACGATAAGCAGATTCGGTTTCATAAATGACATAAATTACATAACTAGCAAAATAAATCTCATCAATTACATCAATTTCGTAATACACCAAGAATTCAACATAATTACATAACTAGCAAAATAAATCTCATCATTTACATCAATCCTCATTGTCTTATGATTCAGATTCGGTCTCATATTCTACGTTATTTTCCTCCCTACTCTCGAATGCTTCTACCAAAACATTTGATTCATCGTTTAGAGGTCCAAAATCAGTACGATCGTCTGTAATTATTATTTCGTTGCTTTCCTCAAGATCTGCCTCATAAGCTTGTTCGTCTGGAATATTCTTCCCATCAAACGTAAATCTTACATTTGTTTTAAAAACTACTGACCAATCTGCTTTATCTCTTTTCAGAGACAGATAAGGAGCGTGATAAACTTGCAATGCTTATTTGGCTAGTACAAAAGGATCGTACTTGTGATAATGCGATGTGTGCTTTATTTCAATAAGATTATAATCCTTGTGCACATTAATTCCAAAACCTGGAACATTGCTAAGCCAATTGCATAAAAACAGAAACACTTCCTCCGCGGATCATGAGAAATATGTCAGTTGCAAAATTTGTGTTAAATCGCCATAAAAATCATTTATGTGATTTTCTGGATCATCACTACCTTTAACAAATACACTGTATTATTAGTTAATTTTTCTGCATTGTATTCTTGCGTGTTAAATTTATATCCATTGACAAAATATATTGGATATGTCTTGACATTTCTTTTTGGTCCCAACGCAAGATGTTTCAAACCTTCATCAACCACACAATTTCTCGATTCATAAACGTACTTTTAAAACCAATCAGAAAATTCTTTACTGAAATCTCCATGCGGATGTTCACTTTCATAAATACTGCATATATGAATAAAATATTGCATTAAATTCTACATGCGAACGCATTATGGAAATGAATAAATCATATTATTATTTTAGATTACCTAACAAATGGTGCAACCTCAGCACAATTTAGAGGAATATAAGTGTGTGCAACATGAAGATCTCTATCGTCTAGCCATACTTCTACACATTTCCTAGAAGGTTGACTATGTTGTCTAAAAATAGATAACATTATTTGAGAGGACTCTTGTTCCCCGCCTTCGTCATTACGAAAAACACTTTCAAATGATATGTTCACATGGTCACTGAAATAGTGGGAGAAAAAGAATGAAGCTTCTTTTTCAATGTAAGATTTACATATCGAACCTTCAACTCGTGCTTTTTGCCTCACTTTTTTCTTCAGATGAGTCAAGTATCTATGCAAAATTAAGTTACATTAACTTTAACTTTCGAATGTAATTAAATTAATAGGTAACATATTACATACGTCTCAAATGGATACATCCATCCATATTGCACAGGACCTCGAAGTCGTGCTTCAGATGGGAGATGAATGGGTAAATGTTCCATTACATTAAAAAAACCTGGTGGAAATATTTTTTCCAATTTGTAGAGCAATATAGGAATATCTACTTCAAGTTTATGTAAACGTTGCACTTTTAAAGTCGAACAAAGCTCTTTGTAAAACAGACCAAGATTCGTTACTACCTTCCAAACTTTTAATGACAATAGTTCTTTGAATAGAACGGGTAATAAATTTTCCATCATTATGTGATAGTTGTGGCTTTTCATTCCGCTCAATCTTCCATTTTAAAGTCAACACATCTACGAAGATTTAATGAAATCCCATCAGGAAATCTTAACCCTTCTACCCATTTTAACACAACTTTAACTTGATTATTATCTAACTCGTAACATGCTTTGGGTTCTTTACTGTCATTTGGTTTCATATAAAGCTTAGGACGTTTGCATAATTCTTGTATATCGCGTTTTGATTTCAAATCGTCCTTAGTCTACCCCTTGACATTCAAAATTGTGTTAAAAACATTATCAAAGACATTTTTCTCGTTGTGCATCACATCAATATTATGACGAAGCAGTAGATGTTTCCAATACGGCAACTCCCAAAATATACTCTGTTTGCACCAATTATGAATAGTCGATTTGCCTTCAATTTCTGTTTGCACTCCAGTTTCATATCTCTTTGGATTGTTTCTTACAAGTTCGTATATGTCTTCGCTTGATCATATCATTGGTGGTTGTCTGGTTTCTACTCTTTTAGCTAAAAAGTTTTTCTTGTCTCCTCTGAAGGGATGATTGACATGGAGAAAACATCGATGGCAGTCAAACCATGAAATTTTCTTACCATTCGGTAAAGAAAGCGCCCGTGTTTCTTCCATGCAATATGGACATGCTAGACGACCGGATGTACTCCATCCTGAAAGCATTGCATAGGTAGGAAAATCACTTATAGTCCACAACAAATAAGCAAACATACGAATTATTTTTCTCTTTGAAATGTCGTATGTTTCTACTTCTTCATTCCATAGTGTTTTTAACTCCTCAATCAACGGTTGTAAATAAACATCGATTCCTTGTGTCGGATCGGCGGGGTCAGGAATGACAACAGTAAGAAACATATATTGCGTTTTCATACACATCCACGAAGGTAAATTATAAGGTGCGATGATAATGGGCTAAGATGAATATTTAGCACCAGGTTGAGAAAATGGTGAAAAACCATCCATACATAATCCAAGTCTGACATTACGACTCTCCGCTGCAAACTTGGGATAAGTTTTGTCGAAATGCTTTCATGCTTCTCCATCGGCTGGATGTGTCAACGTACCCTCTTTCTCCGTTCTCACACTATGTCATCTCATATAAGATGCAGTTACAGAAGATGCGTATAATCTTTGAAGCCTATGAGTGATGAGTAAGTAATGCATACGCTTGTACGGAATTTACTTTCCCTTCTTTTTTCTTGGTTTGTATCTTTCCTGATTACATATTTTACAATTCCTAAGATTTATGTCTTCTTTCCAAAAAACCATGCAGCCATTTAAACATGTATCTGTTTTCTGATAAGGTAAACCAAAAGGAAACATAAGTTTTTTAACTTCATAGTGATTTTCACACATTAAATTATCTAGCGGCATATGGTTTTTTGCGGCTTGTACAACGGCTGTAAATCTGGCTTCAGTGATATTGTATTTTGACTTCATCGCAATGTATTCTACGGTTACTGACAACTGGGTGTCGCTTTTACAATCATCCCAAAGAGGTTTCTTAGCGGCATCCAGTAAATCATAAAAAAATTTGCTTCAATATTTGGTTCTTCAACATTTCCATCATCGTCGTCAACTTCAACCGTATGAAACATTGATCGTGCTGCATCTTCGACCATATTTTCTATACGGTTCGTTGTGACAATTTCATTACCAGCAATGTCTAATTCAGACTCTGTAGATGTATTTGCTACAACTTCTCCATGACGATCCCAAACATAATACTCCGGCACGAAACCGTTTTTGCACAAATGGACTTTCACAATATCGAGTAACAAATACTTCAAATGTCTACACCTACTACACAGATAACAAATTTCTGCATCGTTTCCGTTATTACTTAAAGCAAATTCAACAAATACGTTTATACCATTATAAAAATCTTCTTTTATAGAGCCTCTCAACCCTCTTCGTTGATACATCCGTCTCCTCTGATCAACAAAATAATCGATCATTTTTCCTATTTGAAAAAATATGTCACAAATTCAAAAATAAATATTGGTCATATTATGAATTCATGTTTTATTTTTCAACATATCGATACAAAAACTTATACGCGTCAATTTTACCCCACTTAAGAATACAATATAGAAGTGTTGATTTATGATTATCTTTTTTTCCTGGCCAGTCATCCTACTTCTCATTACAAACACAGTAAACGCTTACAATTCGTACATTATTTCGTTTTAAACGATTCAGCAAAATTTCAGCAGCACTTCCCTTTTGTTTCCTGCATTGTACACAAATGTGTGTACACAGGAAACAAAAAAGAAAAGTGGTGGCAAAATTTTGTGAATCGTTTGAAATGAAATAATGTGTGAAATATAATTGTTTACTGTGTTTATAACTTGGCCAATACAGGGACAAATCCAACAAGCATTGTACCAAATGAATATAAATGGTCGTTTTGTGAAAAAAACGACTATTTATATAACGATCATGTACAACACCCGTCGGACGAGGCCAAAAACTCTAAGGGACGTAAAAAAAAGCATTTTATAAAAAAGAATATATATTTACTAATTTTATACATTTCAAAAAAAAATTAATTTACCACATTTGTTCCGCGTATTTCATCGATTAAGGCTGCTTTAGTATTGTTGTCATTTTCCAATACAGTCAAATTTCTTTTAGAATCGTGCATTCATTATTGTTACACAAGTCAAAATGTTATATGACTCATGTCTTATTCCAATTAACACAATACAATGGTAGAAACAACGCATATACAATGTTTTACATGTACACACACAATCACAAATTATAGTACTATTTACAATTTCACGATAACATATGAGATAAGTATACCATGGGATGCTATAAACCATTATTACGCTAGTAGAAACAATTGCAATCACTAATTAGCCCTAATTTATCAACTTATCTAAATCTAGATTTAGGGTAAAAATTAGATTTTTGGTGAAAATAAGAGATTATACCTGATTTAGAGAGCAATAGATGTTGATTACGCAGCCGGGGAGGATCTGAAAGCTCGAAATTGTTGATTAAAAGCTTGAAGGAGAGATTTGGGGATTAATGGAGGAAGAAAATCAAGCAGGAAACGAGGAAGAAAGGCTCCGGCCTGAAACAATATTCGTGAATTTCCGACGGCTTCCAACGGCCGCCGACGGCCCGTCGGAAACCATCGAAAAAGTACCGTCGGAAGCCGTCACTAGGCTCTGTCGGAATAATAGCCTTTTCTAGTAGTGTAACAAAATAAGAATCCAAACCAAAATTCCCAAGCAAATTATCAAAAACCCCTTCCTTGAATCGTACCGCATTCATGCTAACATTTGTATCTCCTCGAAACCTTCACTTCCATCAACTTACTTTCCTTTTTTGAAAAATCAATTAATGGTAGAGTCTATCAAGATAACCTATGTGCTCAATTTCTCCTCCACGCATCGAAGACACCAGCTACCAGCCTTGTTTCTACTCTATTCCGCATTAGTAAACTCGAATTAGAGATCAACAATTGGACTAACAAGCAAGATAAGCTCATACTAAACTTAACTTAACTACGTTGCTAATTACTCTTCGATTTAGAAAGTAGAATAGCAATATCTTGCTTGATTAGCTCAGATCACGTCCAAACTGGCAACTCTTGCTGATTGAACATTGGTTATTACGTTCACACCAAATATGCCAAATAGTAGTCACTATTCATGCATCTATAATGTTTTGTTGATGTTTATCTCTGTCATGATTATTTAGTAGACTATTCATAATGTCCAGTAAATTTCCTTGCTGGATATTGCTTATGTTGAATAGCTGCTTTATTCGATTCCTCGTATTTTTTGAGTAAACACATTCAAAAAATAAGTGATCTCTTGATTCCTCTGAAAGATGACACAAAACACAAGTTTTTGATGTGTTAAGACCAAAACGTGAATCAACCCTTGTTTAAATCACTTGAAATTCATATATGATGTGTGAAATTGTAATTTAGAGATGAGTTTCTAATTTCATGATTTTCTAAAACTATATGGAATTATTAAGAATTTTTAAGGAAATTAAATGCCTAAATTCAAAATTTAATTATTTAAATTATCATTATTTTAGTCTAGAAATTTCATATAAGGCAAAATATGATGATTTGGATTTTAGTTGAATTTTTTGGATTTTTCCCATGCATTTTTCGAGTTTACGTGAATTAATTGGTGAAGGAAAATGGGCTAACTAAATAAGGATAATTAACCATTTAATTAAAGAATGAATTAATAAATCCTGAAAAGAAAATTGTAAAAGCCTGTGTGAACCAGTAAGAAATCGGCATATATATAGTTTAGGTGGAAAGTAATTACTTAGAATGGAAACAAAACAATTTTCTAGCAAACTACAAGACTGTCATTTTCATCTTGCGATAGCTACTATGAACACCAACATGCGATAGCCCATGTAAACTTAACATGCGATAGTTAGAGTCAACATGCGATAGCTGCATTGGATCTAGTAGCAATAGCCTTTATACATATTAACTTGTGATAGTTAGGGTAACACCAACATGCGATAGCTCTAGGATACTCAACTTGCGATAGCTAGGGCAATATCAACATGTGATGGCCCTAGAAGGCTCGACATGCAATAGCCAAGTAAAGTTGGCTTGTGATAATGAACAAAGCCAAGAAATGCTCAGTACAAATGAACTTTTGTTGGAACTTTGGGAGCAAGTTCCCAAAGTGATGATTGGACCTAAAGATGAAATGACTTTGGGAAAATATAAGTTTATGAAGAATAACTTAATTAAAGAATGAAGGTGAGAGCGAGATTGATTGAGTTATATGATGATATGTTGAATCATTTTAAGAATGTAAATGCAAATGGAAGGCCTTTGTGGCAATAAGATGTCCTAACACGACTCCTTATTCGATGATTAGCGATGTAAGGCCTTAGTGGCAATGATATACCCAAACTCGACATTATATTTGATGGAAGGTCCAAGTGGCTACCAAATGTCAAAACCATGACATTATAATTAGTAACTTGATGGTCTGAGGCTTGTGTAGCATCTTATTGTCTATCCATGACAAATAAGGGAGAATGATGGAGTAAGGCTTGTGTGGCATCCAATTGTCTATTCACAGCAAAATAAGTGTGAATGATGGTGAAAGGCTTATGTAGCATTCAATCGTCTATTCACGATGATATACGGGATCGAAGGTGTAAGGCTTCTGTAACATCTAATTATCTATTCAAGACATTGAATTTGTTGAATTTTAGTGTAAGGCCCAAGTGGCAACCGTTTATCTATACCTTATATAATAAATGATGGTAAATAGTGTAAGGCCTTGGTGGCAAACTAATTATCTGTTCATGATAAAATTGAAAGAAAATAAGTTAATCACCTAAGCAGAAATTTAAGTGTCTAGTATAGTTATTGAACTAGTAAGAGTAAGGCCTGAGTGGCAATTTAAAACGGATTGACTATAAAAACTAGTTGAACACGTGTTCAAGAAATATCACACTTATGGTGAATTAATGATTTATATTTTTTCATGACGTGATGTTATTACATAGTATAATGCAATTAATGATGATTAGAGTAGTGTGGGGAAAACCCTTTCCGTCCTTTAGCGGTATGGTCTCATATATGATTGTTTGTTTACGGTAAAGACTTACTTATTCCAGGCTATATGTCTTACCCGTGTTTTTATTGTTTTCCATAAACTCATAGGAACTCATTTGAGCAGGATGAGTTTATGGATTAGATGGGTATCTTTTGAAAGAACAAATAAAGATTCCAAAGGCAAAGTAGAAGGCTTATTTAGCAAATAAAATATTGTGAAAATTCCACCATGTAAATCCAGGAATTATAACTAGTTATGTGTTGTCTTGGCATCTTCATATGTCGGACATGATGCTACTCTTATATTCTTACTGTATTTGCCCCTATGTGGGAACGAAAAAGGATTAATGATGATGTAACGAATTTTGTAAAACAAATTTGTGTAACGAAAATTTATTTAGCTGCTCTGTTTATTTATGTTGTACAAATTAGATATTGAACTCGCTTTGTCGCTTGAAAATGATTCTAGTGATGACTACAGCATCATCGACGTTTATTTATTGGTCCTGAAGTTGGGGATGTTACAAATTGATGTCAAAGCTTAGGTTAGGGGATATCTAAGTAAAACAGAGCTAAGTAAAAACTAGGAATTAAAAAAATGAACAACTTAGGGAGGTATATGATATATATATAAATATATATGTATGTATGTATGTAAAACATATTTCCGTTTTGATATAGGTATATATAAGAGAATATATCTACCTCTCTACTATTACTCTTACACTCTTTACTTCAATTTCTTACGGACCTGTAACGACCTAGGCTTTTCAACATAGAAAGTCGCATCGCTAATAAGAAAGAAAGGGGTAGAAAAGAGAAAAGAAGAGAAGAAAGAAAGAAACAACAACAACGATCTCACAGCGGAACGAATAAATTATATTAATAACATAAACTATTACATAGTATACAACACTTTACAGAGTTACACAGCATATACATCACTTACTAGATAGTTATAAACATCTGTCTAGACATTACAACTCAATACACTACAGAGATACAGACACAGCGGAACTACTATATATATCTACAACGCTGAAGCCTCCTGCTCCATTGCTCCTCCACAATTCGTCAAAGCTAAACCTGAATCCCTTGGCTACTCGTAAAAATTTGAGTACCCAAGAGTTTATAAAACAGAAATAAACACTTGGGTCAGACATGGGTCTGGTGTGAGTAACAGGTTAAACTTGCTTAACTTCAAAACCTTTTGAAAGAAAAGGTATCACGTAAGACTTCCCACACATAAACATGGGTAAGTTTTTACCTTACGCTAACCAAAACATTTGATAGGAAATTCGATTGTATTATAATAAGGTCTAGGGTTTTCAAATAAATATGAAATAGCTGAAATTGTTACATTATTAAATTCCAGCATACTAGCCACAAAGTGGGTTATACAATCAAGTCCGTTGGCACTTATTGGATTTTGGATTCCATACAATGGCAGGGCTACTGGGGTACCGCCCGTCACAGTACGTGGCCTAGATCACCGTACCGAGGATCACTCCCAATCCCCTGCAACACAAGGTCGGAACATCCCTTACTGGATAATTCCCGCACAAGATACCTCACGGTTGGGATCAGCAACCGCACCACTAAGTCGAAAATAGAAAGGGACATCTAGACAGAGGTAACCTTGTCCTACTTGGGTGCTACCCACTAACCTTGCTGCACCTCCCCTGTTTTATCCATTCCCGGTTTGTGAGGCTTGAGGCTACGATTACCTTTAAAAAGAACACATCTATCTTAGAATGCTCATCGTCCACCTGACGATGTGTTGAAAGCATTCAATCCATACAAGTTCGTTCCGGGATCGAACGAAACCGAAGGCATTATCTCGTTACACTCGTTTTGGAATCACCCTCAGAGTTAACGACAATAACCCTTGCACTCTGAATCTTCATCTTCACTTGATTCACGACCTATCGTTAATTTGGATCGATGTGGTATTCGGGTCTCCAGACCTGGAAATCCGGTATACGGAAACCCGATCCCGGTCTCATCGAAATCCAAAACGTATCTTTTTAAGGCCAAGTTGTTTTAAGGTTAAAACAATTCAATTCTTATCTATATACACAAAGATAGATAATTCACAATAGATAATCCCTATTATCATCACAAACAGATAATTCACATTATCATTTCAATTCAACCAAAACATCCATATCACATATCAGTATATATCTCATCAGAGATATCAACCAATGCAAAGCATTCAATATTATTCATCCATCCATAAGTAATGATTTATACCATCTCTAATTAATTTAAAGTGAATTAAACTAATTACTTCATTCTATAAATCCTGCTTACTTAATTATTAATTAAACCAATTAATTAATCATTACTCTAAATATCCATCTTAATTAATCAATTCTTAATTACATCATTAATTATATTAATTAATGATCCTTAATTATTCTTAATTAATTATCTTATTTAAATTAATAATTAATTAGTCACATTTATTAATCACCTTTGATTAATCTCATTTAGTAATTAACTACTCTTAATTACTACACTTCATAAATTAATTACTCCTTAATTAATTATCCTTTAATTAATCCCCTGATTAATTATACAAAGTAATTAAACTAAAATTACTTTTATTATTAAAATCTTCTTTAGTTAATTACATCCACTAATTAACTTTAATTACTTTCCTAAGTAATTACACTTCACTAATTACATTTAAGTAATTACTTATCAATCACCAAGTGATTATCTTAATTTAATTAATAAATTAAACTTATCAAATTTATCTAATTAATTACCTTAAGTAATTAATTACTTTAATTACTTTCATTAAGTAATTATACTTAATCAATTTCATATAAATTAATTAATCTAATTGATTATCAAAATTAATCATATTAATTAATTATCTAATAATCCTCAATTAATAATCCCTCATTAATTATTAACCATTCTTTAATTACTTTCTTTAAGTAATTAATCTTTAATAAACTATTTATTAATTACCACTTAATAAATTCTTAATTACAAATTAATTAATTTCTAATTACTAAATTAATTGCCAAATTAATCTTTAATCACTTGATTAATTAATTCTTAATCATTTATTAATAATCCTTATTTATTTAATTAAATGATCCTTAATCCCAAATTAATTAACCCCTAATTAATTAATTTATAATCTTAATTAATTTAATTAATTAACACTAAACCATTAATTAATTAAATTATTAAATTATTCTTTGATTACTTATTAATTTAATGACTCCTATATCATTAAACCTTAATTAATCTTTAAATTAAAGTATTAACCTTTAACTACTTTAATTATTATTAACAAAGACTTTAAAACATTTTACTTCTAAATTTTTCTTTAAATTCATTTAAAATTAAAGATTTAGAATAAACTACAATTTAACTTTAGCAAATTTTTAAACTAATTTAAAAACTTTTAACTCCAATGTTAAGAAACATTTATCATTTAAAAGAACTTAAAGAGTTTAAACCAATTCATTTAAAAATATATTTAAAACATTTAAAATTGTTTAAACATTTTAAATTAAATAAAAACTTATTTATTTCCAACTAGAATACAAATTTTAAATTTTGAATTCCTACTTAAAATTTTGATTTAAAACTTGTTTAAATCCTGCTCTACCCTTTTAAACCCATTTTAAATTTTGAAATCACTGTCAGGTTTAAAAACTGCAACATCACCAATTACCCGAGCCAGACATAAAAATACCCGAGAAAAACTACAGAAATCCCGAGCCGTCTTCGAGTTTTCCCTTCCTTTTTATTTAAAACTTTGTTATGTTAAAATTTTAAAAACAGCTATAACCCACGCGAGTTCCTCTACAACGAACCTGAGCCAGAACCCTAAATTCTCGAGCATTACTTCGAGTCAATTCCTCAACTTACTCGAGTACATCTTCTTCTTCTCTAATTCAAAACCAACCATTGCCGATACCTTGTGCACGTGCACAGGCGAAATGATCGCCTCCGACCATCGATGCTATTGCCGGCATATCGTCTACGACCACCATCCACGATCCCGACCATCAGAAACTTGAACCAACTCCAAAATCGAATTTGAGTAACTCGATCACAACCTGGAAACAGACTTCGATCACCAATTCAACCCGCCTCGTCGACCACGACCATCAGCGACCACGCTAATATTTCCAGAGCTACTTCACTGGCCCACAAGCATCTTCCCCCCCGGTGC
Organism: Allium fistulosum; assembly: GCA_030737815.1. NCBI lineage: Eukaryota > Viridiplantae > Streptophyta > Magnoliopsida > Asparagales > Amaryllidaceae > Allium > Allium fistulosum. Next base: position 768,707,182 of record CM060905.1, on the reverse strand, counting down.
GATGCGTTCCGGAGCGACATCGACGACGCCATTGCCTCGCGAAAATCATTTACAAAACACAGTACATAAACCCTAGATCAACTCCAATTACCCACCACGATGAATTAGAAATCTCCTGACCATTTTTCCGATGATCACTAACCTACCAGCGTGCTCTAGCTTCAACTCCGAAATCCACCATCCATTTGATCGCCAGAAATCAACAAAAACCCAATTTTCGTTCATACTAGCATATCACAATTTATACAACACTAAAAATCATCATTTTACTTTTAAAATTCATGATTTCCAAAGGTGATTTAAATTAAATAGGTAAATCAGAAAATCGTGATGTTTGAATTTAACATGTTTTAGATTTTCTACTGTCTTATTTCTTTTTCCAGAAATATTCAAACTTATTATACTTAGAAATAATTTTAAATCATAGTTTATGTTTAAACAAACATATATTGTTTGAAAAACTGAAACTTAAAAAGAATGAATAAAGAGAATAAGGTTTTTCTTCAAAATCTTGTCTCTGGGTTTATAACAGAGATGGGTACAGAGACATATACAGGTTTATAGGCATGCATGTTTATATACTTTCCTATCAACATGATTTCAGAGCATAAATACATAGATTATAACAGATAATATACAATTTTCATAAGACAATTTACAACATCAGGTTTAAACTAAGTTTCAGAAGTTAAGTTTGCTCTCTGGAAAACTAGAACAGAGGAGCACAGACAAATCCAAACATACACAGATAAACACACATCTATACATCCATATATACAGATATTCTACTTATATAAAATCACACAGAACATTATTTAATTCCAGAAATTTAACATGCAACTAGATTTCTCTATATTTAAGTTTAAAAAGGAAGTTACTCACCTGTTCAAAGATGAAACAGAGGCAGTTTAGCTTCTGAAGGCTGTAAACTTGCATGCTTGTTTGAACTTGATTTTTAAACTTTAGTTGTTGAAGCTTTAATTTGATTTAAACACATGCATGTTGCTTCCAGATTGAAGAAATGAATGCAGACAGCTACTGACTTGAATTGATTCCAAAATTTTACTTGAAAAAGAATGCAGGCTTTTGAATTTGATTCCAGGTTTAAGAAATAATGGTTTCAGGTCTTTGAAACCAATGGTTACAGATCTTTGGTTTGGAGAAGATTTCAGATTACAGGGTTTTTTTTTGAACTGGAAATGATTTCCAGGTTGGTTTTGAGGATCATTGATTATAGACTTGGTTTGAAATAGGAAAATGGTTTCAGATTTGAATTTAGAGGAGATTTGATTCTAGTTTGAGAAGATCTTCAGATTTGTTTGTGGAGATTTCAGTTTTGGTTTGAGAAGATGACTTCGGTTTGAACATTTTCTGGTTTGAGAATTTTTGTCTTTGCAAATGAAAAAGATAAGAAAAGAAAAAGAAGAGAGGAGGTGAAAGTTTATATAGGTTAATTTAGATTTTATTTAAATTTAAAGAAAATAAAACAAATGGTTGACACTTGTCTCTACCATTGCTTAATTACCTTACACATGTATTTAACATGTCTTAAAATTTTAACACTTGTAATTATATATTTTTATTTTATGTTTAATTGATTTTAAAGCATTTTGAATTAAATTCCCTAATTAATAAATACATACCTTATTTAATAAATACTTTCCTATATATATAATTACTTTTTAAAGAAACAAAACTAATTACATTTATAAATAAAAGCTTATACAAATATTATAAAATCCAAAACAATTTAAATATATATTCTTTTGAATTTTAAAACTTTAAATTCAAGTTTAAATAAAATTAAATCCTAAGATTCAATTTAAAAGTTAAGTTATATATATTTACATACACTATTTATTCCATTTAAAAATAACAATTCTATAGTCTTTAAAATTCATACATATTAAAAATAATACTTTATACTTATTATTTGAAAATAACATATTTTATAATTTAAACAAGAGATTATATTATCAAGAAATATTTAAAAGAAATAAAACAAACCAATTTTGTAAATCTTATTTATTTAAACTTAAGTTAAAAATATCTTAAACCAATTAAATATTTTCTTAAAGTATTTTAAAACTATAAAATTACTTATTTAAATATCTTTGAAAAGTCCAGATTAAATTAAATATAAATTTCCAATTTACCAAAGCTTCTATTTACAATATATATAAATAAATATATATATATATATATCCAAATAGAAATATCTTATTAACTTTTAAAAGATAAAATCATCAATTAATACTAATTTAATCAGATTATTAAATTAAATTCAAATCTTATTATCAAAGATTATCCATATCAATTTAATTATTCAACAGATTATTAAATTGATATTGTTAAAATTTCCGGGATATTACAATCCTTCCCCCTTAAAATAATTTCGTCCCCGAAATTTAAACAAAGGTAATTTAATAATCTTATTAAAGATTTTAATTTAAAACACAAGCATATACTATCATCCATATGCTAGCAACCATAGCAACCAATTCATCCAATCAAACAATTCTAACTATCTAGACTAAATTCTAGATAAAATTCCTCGAGTTTCCCCAAGTATATATATATATACCGGAATACTCGCTCTACAAACAATCTAAACTACTAAGCTATAGATCTCCTACACATCTAGATCTACAGAACTAAACAGAATATCAGACTACAGACGAGTCTGACTCAACTACCAAACTTCCCAAACTGCAGATTCTAAAACCAGAGATAGATCAAATACGTATTCCCTCAGAGATACGTAAAACTCAATGAATTCCAGTTATCCAAACTGACAATTCAACCAAGTAGACCAATTACTTATCCAAATCAGAACACAGACGAGATCCACACATAACTCTACTTCACAACATTAGTAGATTCCAAACTTACTTCTCCCATCCAGAGATACACTCCAAACTGCTTTCGCTGCTCAATTCTGATATGAGGTAGAACACAAGCACAGACTGGACAACTCATTTCTAGAAATAAGGTTCACTGATCCATAAAAGAAAACTCAGATACTCCATCAACTTGAGTTGCTTCACCAACTCCATCTCTAGGAAACATCCTTCCACTAGACTGAACCACCGGTATCACTCCTGGAATCCAAGTCGATAAGAAAACTCAACCTTCAGATGCGGACAACTCCTGACTTCTCTGAAGACATCCAGAAAACTTCTTGCCATCACAGAACACTCCGAGTAGCACTGCTGACACTGATGCTCCTATCCAAAGCTCATCGAGAAACTCGAACTCCAAACCAAAGCAGAAACACCATGCTGAACTCAGCCACAACACCGAAACATTCACACTTCCTTAATCTTGTTCCAAAGAAAACATCTTCGGGAACATCCATCGTCACTGTATCTCATCATACAGCTACTATTACCTGAGGTATCAAGGTACCATCACTCGCTTCTGTTCAACCGACAGATCCAACTTTACTCATCCAAACTTCAAAGATAAACTCCGAACCATTACAGTTTCCTTCGGAGATCGATGAAATCCTTCACCACAGCAAAGCTTACTCGAGACGGTATTGGGTTTACAGTCTCGATATATACTTCCAACCTCAAACATTCAAACTCCAACTATTGGTAATTGTGTTACACACACTACCACCTTATCTACCTTTATAACTTATATTGGAAAACCCGAACAGGTAACCCAATAAATAGGTAGAAATACATAAATATATATATTTAAAATGATACATTTTTTTTTATATAGAAATTATATCTGGGTAAAATTATTTCATCTACCTTTTTAAAACAATATTGTGTCTGTTGGCCTGGTCCAAGCGTTTAGAGATCCCTATCAATAACGTTAGCTACTCGTATTGACCAGAATCCATATACCACCCAACCGATCAATTAACACAATATAAAACCATTTTATATAACTAACAAATACGCGCTCTCGTATATATATATACTCAGACTTAAATAGGTTGCTACAGATCCTATCTCTAATGAACAATCCTTCTGAACCTAGGTATTCACTCAACCTAGTGTTCTGATATTCACTTAACCAAAAGCTTAGGCATTCGCTCAACCTATGCTCTGATACCACTGTAACGACCTAGGCTTTTCAACATAGAAAGTCGCATCGCTAATAAGAAAGAAAGGGGTAGAAAAGAGAAAAGAAGAGAAGAAAGAAAGAAACAACAACAACGATCTCACAGCGGAACGAATAAATTATATTAATAACATAAACTATTACATAGTATACAACACTTTACAGAGTTACACAACATATACATCACTTACTAGACAGTTATAAACATCTGTCTAGACATTACAACTCAATACACTACAGAGATACAGACACAGCGGAACTACTATATATATCTACAACGCTGAAGCCTCCTGCTCCATTGCTCCTCCACAATTCGTCAAAGCTAAACCTGAATCCCTTGGCTACTCGTAAAAATTTGAGTACCCAAGAGTTTATAAAACAGAAATAAACACTTGGGTCAGACATGGGTCTGGTGTGAGTAACAGGTTAAACTTGCTTAACTTCAAAACCTTTTGAAAGAAAAGGTATCACGTAAGACTTCCCACACATAAACATGGGTAAGTTTTTACCTTACGCTAACCAAAACATTTGATAGGAAATTCGATTGTATTATAATAAGGTCTAGGGTTTTCAAATAAATATGAAATAGCTGAAATTGTTACATTATTAAATTCCAGCATACTAGCCACAAAGTGGGTTATACAATCAAGTCCGTTGGCACTTATTGGATTTTGGATTCCATACAATGGCAGGGCTACTGGGGTACCGCCCGTCACAGTACGTGGCCTAGATTACCGTACCGAGGATCACTCCCAATCCCCTGCAACACAAGGTCGGAACATCCCTTACTGGATAATTCCCGCACAAGATACCTCACGGTTGGGATCAGCAACCGCACCACTAAGTCGAAAATAGAAAGGGACATCTAGACAGAGGTAACCTTGTCCTACTTGGGTGCTACCCACTAACCTTGCTGCACCTCCCATGTTTTAGCCATTCCCGGTTTGTGAGGCTTGAGGCTACGATTACCTTTAAAAAGAACACATCTATCTTAGAATGCTCATCGTCCACCTGACGATGTGTTGAAAGCATTCAATCCATACAAGTTCGTTCCGGGATCGAACGAAACCGAAGGCATTATCTCGTTACACTCGTTTTGGAATCACCCTCAGAGTTAACGACAATAACCCTTGCACTCTGAATCTTCATCTTCACTTGATTCACGACCTATCGTTAATTTGGATCGATGTGGTATTCGGGTCTCCAGACCTGGAAATCCGGTATACGGAAACCCGATCCCGGTCTCATCGAAATCCAAAATGTATCTTTTTAAGGCCAAGTTGTTTTAAGGTTAAAACAATTCAATTCTTATCTATATACACAAAGATAGATAATTCACAATAGATAATCCCTATTATCATCACAAACATATAATTCACATTATCATTTCAATTCAACCAAAACATCCATATCACATATCAGTATATATCTCATCAGAGATATCAACCAATGCAAAGCATTCAATATTATTCATCCATCCATAAGTAATGATTTATACCATCTCTAATTAACTTAAAGTGAATTAAACTAATTACTTCATTCTATAAATCCTGCTTACTTAATTATTAATTAAACCAATTAATTAATCATTACTCTAAATATCCATCTTAATTAATCAATTCTTAATTACATCATTAATTATATTAATTAATGATCCTTAATTATTCTTAATTAATTATCTTATTTAAATTAATAATTAATTAGTCACATTTATTAATCACCTTTGATTAATCTCATTTAGTAATTAACTACTCTTAATTACTACACTTCATAAATTAATTACTCCTTAATTAATTATCCTTTAATTAATCCCCTGATTAATTATACAAAGTAATTAAACTAAAATTACTTTTATTATTAAAATCTTCTTTAGTTAATTACATCCACTAATTAACTTTAATTACTTTCCTAAGTAATTACACTTCACTAATTACATTTAAGTAATTACTTATCAATCACCAAGTGATTATCTTAATTTAATTAATAAATTAAACTTATCAAATTTATCTAATTAATTACCTTAAGTAATTAATTACTTTAATTACTTTCATTAAGTAATTATACTTAATCAATTTCATATAAATTAATTAATCTAATTGATTATCAAAATTAATCATATTAATTAATTATCTAATAATCCTCAATTAATAATCCCTCATTAATTATTAACCATTCTTTAATTACTTTCTTTAAGTAATTAATCTTTAATAAACTATTTATTAATTACCACTTAATAAATTCTTAATTACAAATTAATTAATTTCTAATTACTAAATTAATTGCCAAATTAATCTTTAATCACTTGATTAATTAATTCTTAATCATTTATTAATAATCCTTATTTATTTAATTAAATGATCCTTAATCCCAAATTAATTAACCCCTAATTAATTAATTTATAATCTTAATTAATTTAATTAATTAACACTAAACCATTAATTAATTAAATTATTAAATTATTCTTTGATTACTTATTAATTTAATGACTCCTATATCATTAAACCTTAATTAATCTTTAAATTAAAGTATTAACGTTTAACTACTTTAATTATTATTAACAAAGACTTTAAAACATTTTACTTCTAAATTTTTCTTTAAATTCATTTAAAATTAAAGATTTAGAATAAACTACAATTTAACTTTAACAAATTTTTAAACTAATTTAAAAACTTTTAACTCCAATGTTAAGAAACATTTATCATTTAAAAGAACTTAAAGAGTTTAAACCAATTCATTTAAAAATATATTTAAAACATTTAAAATTGTTTAAACATTTTAAATTAAATAAAAACTTATTTATTTCCAACTAGAATACAAATTTTAAATTTTGAATTCCTACTTAAAATTTTGATTTAAAACTTGTTTAAATCCTGCTCTACCCTTTTAAACCCATTTTAAATTTTGAAATCACTGTCAGGTTTAAAAACTGCAACATCACCAATTACCCGAGCCAGACATAAAAATACCCGAGAAAAACTACAGAAATCCCGAGCCGTCTTCGAGTTTTCCCTTCCTTTTTATTTAAAACTTTGTTATGTTAAAATTTTAAAAACAGCTATAACCCACGCGAGTTCCTCTACAACGAACCCGAGCCAGAACCCTAAATTCTCGAGCATTACTTCGAGTCAATTCCTCAACTTACTCGAGTACATCTTCTTCTTCTCTAATTCAAAACCAACCATTGCCGATACCTTGTGCACGTGCACAGGCGAAATGATCGCCTCCGACCATCGATGCTATTGCCGGCATATCGTCTACGACCACCATCCACGATCCCGACCATCAGAAACTTGAACCAACTCCAAAATCGAATTTGAGTAACTCGATCACAACCTGGAAACAGACTTCGATCACCAATTCAACCCGCCTCGTCGACCACGACCATCAGCGACCACGCTAATATTTCCAGAGCTACTTCACTGGCCCACAAGCATCTTCCCCCCCGGTGCGATGCGTTCCGGAGCGACATCGACGACGCCATTGCCTCGCGAAAATCATTTACAAAACACAGTACATAAACCCTAGATCAACTCCAATTACCCACCACGATGAATTAGAAATCTCCTGACCATTTTTCCGATGATCACTAACCTACCAGCGTGCTCTAGCTTCAACTCCGAAATCCACCATCCATTTGATCGCCAGAAATCAACAAAAACCCAATTTTCGTTCATACTAGCATATCACAATTTATACAACACTAAAAATCATCATTTTACTTTTAAAATTCATGATTTCCAAAGGTGATTTAAATTAAATAGGTAAATCAGAAAATCGTGATGTTTGAATTTAACATGTTTTAGATTTTCTACTGTCTTATTTCTTTTTCCAGAAATATTCAAACTTATTATACTTAGAAATAATTTTAAATCATAGTTTATGTTTAAACAAACATATATTGTTTGAAAAACTGAAACTTAAAAAGAATGAATAAAGAGAATAAGGTTTTTCTTCAAAATCTTGTCTCTGGGTTTATAACAGAGATGGGTACAGAGACATATACAGGTTTATAGGCATGCATGTTTATATACTTTCCTATCAACATGATTTCAGAGCATAAATACATAGATTATAACAGATAATATACAATTTTCATAAGACAATTTACAACATCAGGTTTAAACTAAGTTTCAGAAGTTAAGTTTGCTCTCTGGAAAACTAGAACAGAGGAGCACAGACAAATCCAAACATACACAGATAAACACACATCTATACATCCATATATACAGATATTCTACTTATATAAAATCACACAGAACATTATTTAATTCCAGAAATTTAACATGCAACTAGATTTCTCTATATTTAAGTTTAAAAAGGAAGTTACTCACCTGTTCAAAGATGAAACAGAGGCAGTTTAGCTTCTGAAGGCTGTAAACTTGCATGCTTGTTTGAACTTGATTTTTAAACTTTAGTTGTTGAAGCTTTAATTTGATTTAAACACATGCATGTTGCTTCCAGATTGAAGAAATGAATGCAGACAGCTACTGACTTGAATTGATTCCAAAATTTTACTTGAAAAAGAATGCAGGCTTTTGAATTTGATTCCAGGTTTAAGAAATAATGGTTTCAGGTCTTTGAAACCAATGGTTACAGATCTTTGGTTTGGAGAAGATTTCAGATTACAGGGTTTTTTTTTGAACTGGAAATGATTTCCAGGTTGGTTTTGAGGATCATTGATTATAGACTTGGTTTGAAATAGGAAAATGGTTTCAGATTTGAATTTAGAGGAGATTTGATTCTAGTTTGAGAAGATCTTCAGATTTGTTTGTGGAGATTTCAGTTTTGGTTTGAGAAGATGACTTCGGTTTGAACATTTTCTGGTTTGAGAATTTTTGTCTTTGCAAATGAAAAAGATAAGAAAAGAAAAAGAAGAGAGGAGGTGAAAGTTTATATAGGTTAATTTAGATTTTATTTAAATTTAAAGAAAATAAAACAAATGGTTGACACTTGTCTATACCATTGCTTAATTACCTTACACATGTATTTAACATGTCTTAAAATTTTAACACTTGTAATTATATATTTTTATTTTATGTTTAATTGATTTTAAAGCATTTTGAATTAAATTCCCTAATTAATAAATACATACCTTATTTAATAAATACTTTCCTATATATATATAATTACTTTTTAAAGAAACAAAACTAATTACATTTATAAATAAAAGCTTATACAAATATTATAAAATCCAAAACAATTTAAATATATATTCTTTTGAATTTTAAAACTTTAAATTCAAGTTTAAATAAAATTAAATCCTAAGATTCAATTTAAAAGTTAAGTTATATATATTTACATACACTATTTATTCCATTTAAAAATAACAATTCTATAGTCTTTAAAATTCATACATATTAAAAATAATACATTATACTTATTATTTGAAAATAACATATTTTATAATTTAAACAAGAGATTATATTATCAAGAAATATTTAAAAGAAATAAAACAAACCAATTTTGTAAATCTTATTTATTTAAACTTAAGTTAAAAATATCTTAAACCAATTAAATATTTTCTTAAAGTATTTTAAAACTATAAAATTACTTATTTAAATATCTTTGAAAAGTCCAGATTAAATTAAATATAAATTTCCAATTTACCAAAGCTTCTATTTACAATATATATAAATAAATATATATATATATATCCAAATAGAAATATCTTATTAACTTTTAAAAGATAAAATCATCAATTAATACTAATTTAATCAGATTATTAAATTAAATTCAAATCTTATTATCAAAGATTATCCATATCAATTTAATTATTCAACAGATTATTAAATTGATATTGTTAAAATTTCCAGGATATTACATGACCCTTGCTGTAACACCTTACCTCTATACCCATATTACAAAAGAGAACTACTATGTAATCATGTCTAGTAATACAAAGAATAAGACTTGTTAGGAGCTACCACACGTGAATATTACATTGGGCTAACAGCAGTACGTATTAAAAAATCTCAAATAACACGTCCATATGTATCCGATATTAACATAAAGAAATAAATACATGGGTTTATCGGGACAGAACAATATACAACATATATAAATGAACAAAGAGTCAAGATCGCAATAAAAAAATATAATATATATACAAACTGATAACAACTGATGTCTATCACCATGCGACAGTATATCACAATACACCAAATACAAGGAGACATCTAAAGAAAAATATGCATAGTCATTAACTCAAAACTCGATATATTATATTATATTGTATTATATATATAATGTCTCTAAAGTCCAACATCCAAACGGCTAGAGTCCCTATACCTAAAAAGTTTCGGACTGGCCCGAGTATTATATAAATAAGAAACGGATCAGACTATATCTAAATCTAATATGGGACATAATAATAAGCATGGTAATAATAAGAAAAACACGAATACAACACAACACACATCCATCACAAACATCGCAATAATATACCATGTCACACATTCCTAAATATCACCCAATGAATATGTACAAACAAGTAAGAATCATGACATCCATAAATAGGTGATAACAATCAAATCCATTGAAATCTCAAAATACCAGGGATAAGCAGCAGCATATCAATAAATCCATAATAAAAGAATGAATCCATAATCAATTCAAATCCAAGGGTGAATAACTTGACTTGCAGTCCTAATAGAAGTGCAGACTTCCGACTATCAATGCCTAAAAATATAAATCAAGAAAGGCATAATCCCAAATAAATAACCAAAGTATCCAATCTTGACTTACAACCCTAATGGAAGTAATAACTTCTACTGCTAAGTCATAGAATATAAATCAAGAAGTGTGGAACCCAAATAGAACGAAATCCAAACAAAATACAAAAATCCATATCCTTAAATATTATATCGACTTACAGTCCTGATGGAAGTAAAATCTTCCGACTGTTAGTCCTACAAGATAGCAAGACATCCTTTATTCCAAATAAAACACAATCAATACAAAATACCGAAACAATGTCCAAATAATTATCTCGAGCTACAACCCTAATGGAAGTGATAACTTTCGACTGTTAGGCCTTCGGAGATACCCAAAAATACAAACTTAAATCAATATCAAAGTTAACCAAATATGAAATGTGAAAAATCATATATCTTGACCCATAATCCTTGGAGAGGTTAAACTCTCAATTGAATGGTCCTAAGAGATAGGGATAACAAATCAACAAAAAGGAGATTTCTTAGCCATATGCCCTTGTGAGAGAATGATAGACAAGCTCACAGCGTGTCTATAATGTCATAAATAGACAACACGCAGCTGTCTCTCTAATGTCAATGATTATCGTCCCTAGTGAGGTGATAATATCAAATATCTAAAACATAATGGATCTACCTAAGTCATCCAGATTGGAGACTGACGTACCGCAGCGCAACTCTTGGAAACGTTAATGACTGCAGCCCGTTTCCTACAGTAACTTAGTTACTCCTAAAATCATGATATCTGTATCCATTTCATGTCATAAACATGCTGTGGAACTATGCCGAGCATTGGCCACGATTCCTACTTGCCCTTAGTAACAGACTATTGCTCCTTAAGTGACGTCGGGGAAATGGCTCTAATGAGAGAAATAACTCTCAACCTACGACTCAATAAGGTGACATCATGGATCCAGGGCGCGACCCCGCAATCAGGACGGCTAGGATGAATAACTAACCTATCTGGTGGGTCTAATTCATACGCTCTCCATAGTGGCAAGAACCCTATGACGTAGATTCCCAACAAATAACTTCGAGTATACAAGTTTTAATGAGAGTGATAACTAGCACTCTCGACTCTAGGAATCTTAATGAGAGTGACAACTATTGCTCTCGGCTATATGAGTCCTAATGAGGGCATATCAATATAAAAACCCCTCAACTACTAGCCCTAAGAGTCGATAATGATACTCGACTATTTAGTCCATAGAGTATGCAACAAAATATACTCTCGACGAGATGATTCCTAATAAGAGTAATAATAGGTACTCTCAACTCCACACGTCCTAATGAGTGCGTCACAACATATTAATTCCTCGACTACTAGTCTTAAGAGTAAATAATAATATACTCGACTAGTTAATCCTAAGAGGATAAATCTATAAATCCCAACATATCTCCAGCTTATAACCCTTGGAGAGAAATGGCACTCTTGATTATTAAGCTTTAAGAAGTCGCCTCCAGACGATAATACAAATTCCTAACCCATCTCCGGAATATAAGTGACATCTTCTCACCAATAGTAATTGAACAAGTATTACTTGAGCGTTCCGGACCACACAGTATTATTGGATCGTTTACTAGAAGTTAGTAAACCATACTCGTCGAACAACAATTATTCTATAATATGGCCAATAGAATAATCGAAAAAATATTACTGAATGCCCCATCCCAAAGGGTATTACTAATCCATTTATTCAATCTCCTCATTATATAGGATTAACCACATTAAAAATTAAGAAGTCATTTCAAATCAAATTATTTACGAAAGGGAATTATAAGTCAAAACTCTCAAATCCATATAAACATTTCACAATTCAATAAATCTTCAAAATAGATTGTACATTTTAAGGATACCTTTCGAAAATATTACTTGAATCCATTTTATCAAATTAAATAAATCAGTTTCGGACCAATAAACATATAAAACGAGGAATATATCTTAAAACTCCTAAAATAATTTTTATAATCAAAAATCACCTTTTTAAGTTTCCTATTAATCCTTTTTATTAAACATTCAATTTACAAAAGAATTTCCCTTTTGGAAATATTATTAAAAAACCCTCATTTTAAAAATGAAAATTCCATACCTTCAATTCCACTTGAAAATCTCCATTTTCATTTTAAAACAATATTATTTCCAAAAACAAATTCCCATAATCATCTCTTTCCATAACCACTTTTATTTATTTACAAACATACTTTAAATAAGTTTTAAAACACCAAAAATAATTTCTCGAAGCTTTCAAAAATGTTTTAAAATGGAAAAAATAAAAAAAATCATCTAAAATATAAATTATGGTGCCAAATATTCTAAAATCAACAACAAATTACTAATATAAATTTTATCGTTCGATTCGAATCGAATTCTGGTCATCTATAAATAAACACTCAAAAAAAATCTTAGGATACAAATACACATGTAACAGCCAAGACCGTACACTTCATCATGCCTGGAACTACCTCATCCATGCACCAAATGCCCTCAACACGAACGCATGCACTTCCATCACCTACAGCCATCGTCAAACTCGCGACCCATCATGCAACCACCAGCCTCTGGATCGCACATGCACTGATACAACCACCTTTCACATCACGACTTCCATCCTTCCATCGTGTCGCTATCCGCCACCTACCTCCTTTCGCATGCGCGAGCATCCCCCTCAACTGTGACCATTGTTTATGCCAGGCTATGACGCCTTTAAACGTTAATTTTTTTAGTATTTCTCAGCTCACAATTTTGGTATTGATTTAGGGTTAGGAGAAGAATAGGCTACGAGTTAGCCAGGTAAGAGAATTGGTTAATTTTAAATGCTTATCAATGGGCTTGGGCTTTGTTTTGGATTCTATTCTTTTAATTTATAATTTGTCCACTGTTTTATTTTTATTTTTCTTTACTTTTCTTTTTAAAGAACCTTTTCAAAAATTTGTAATTAAACTCTAGTCAAATTGATCTACATTGCCTTCAGTAAATTATATTCCAATAACTATAAAATTCCATTCATTTCAATACATGTTCATTTCTATTTAATCATTCATTGTTCCAAAGTAAAGTAAATTTATTTTCAACTATTTCGTCCATATTAAATTTATTTACACTTCAAAATATTTTATAATGATTGAAATATTTCACTCAATTTTATTATATTATTTCGAAAAAATTTATTAATTTAATTCAATTTATTTAAACAAAAATCTTTTATTAACAGCCTTCAATTAATATACATTTACTTTCAAGAATAATAGTTATCAAAAGTTGAATTTGAATATTTCTATTTAATTAAATATATTTATTAATACGACGTAGAAAGTAGGGTTATTACAGATTATGCAGAAAGCATGAATAGATTTATGCAACCAATGTTTGACTTTAGGAGTACGAGGGAAAATCCCAACAAAGGTGGTGATATCACACAAACTAATGGCCAAAGAAGGGAGGCAACCTTAGAAATTCGGACAGAAACCAGTAATGAAATGCCTGCTCCGACTGTAGGAAATTTGGATACGAATGCATTTTTTCAACAGTTTTTGGCAAACTTAATGCAGCAGCAAGTCCCACCACACGCCCAGACCATACTGAGGGGCTTATTGCAGCCGGTTACGGAGGATTTTGCTCAGACGAATAAGGTATTCCGTAATCTAGGAGGTGAAATGTTTGATGGAATAAAACGGGTGTTGGGAGCAAGTGACTATCTGGTGATGTGTGAGAGGATTTGTGAGGACTTGGAGTTAACAAATGCTTTGAAGGTGAAACTTGTATCTAGATAGTTCAAGGGACGAGCGAGTGTTTGGTGGGGAAATATGAGTGCGGAGATTCCTGAGCAAGAAATTACTTGGGAAAGATTCAAGGAGATGTTTGGGGAGTAATACGTACGTGCTAGGAGTTATCAGCAATGTTCCGAGAGTTTATGGAGTTGCAGCAAGGATGCTTGACTTTGCCGGAGTATATGCAGGGGATCGATGCCTTGTCAAAATATAGAGCCGATTTGATTAGCTTTCTAAGAAAGAAGGTGGAGAAATTCATCTTGCAATTGAGGCCAAGACTGAGCAACAAAATGGTGTCCCGTTTGGCACTTCCATTTAGTGAAGTGGTAGACATGCACTACAAGAAAATCTTCCTTTGGTTGCAATAAGTGGCAGCGTTTACTACTAAGTGCAACTAATAATATTTTAGCCTATATTATATACGCAACCAAATATTTCCCTCCCATCCCGCTTTGTAAAATTTTCACGGCTCCAAAATTTTTTTGTTCACCTTCGTTCTGTCACAATTCCCTCCATCCTTAATACTTAGAAGTTTTTTAACCCTTCCTCTATTCCTCTTCAATACTTGAAATTTTTTTTCCTTTTCATTTTAGCTAAATTCACCCCATCCTTCGATTCCTTCATCATCATTGTCGCGCTAATGCTCTCCATCGTCATCGTTGTGCTAGCCCTCTTTGTCCTCATCGACTATTTCAATCGGATACCACGTCTAATTGCTCAAGATTTCTACATAAACCCTAAACAGGTATGAATTTTACATTTTAACTAGATCGACTGTTTCGATCTGTTTTTGTGATTCGACTATTTGGGTTATGCCGTTTTTGTGCAAATATGGTTTCTACAGTGTAACGTTTCAAAGGTTTGAGTCAAAAGGGGATTTGAAGTAGAGTTAGGACGGAGGCCACACCAGTCAACAGGAATGGTGTACGCAGGCCACACCAGTAGGTGGCAATTAGATGGAAGCCAAATGGGTTGAAAGTTGATAACAAGAAGGGGAAGAAGAAGTTTAAATCAGTGTCTGTTAAGGACTGAGTTTGATCTACTCAACGTCTTCTTGATCACAAGGTATTGATTTTTGAGAAATTCAAAATTATACTTTTGATTATAATGCCTAATAGGTTTATGTATGCACTGATAAAGCTTACGATGGAAAAGTAATCGTGTTTCTTATAATTGGAAAGAATAAACAAAATGTTCAGGACATAGTTCCTTATTGTGGCTATGGTCTTTGTTAACTTCAATTTTTCTTTTGAAATTGCCTAGAACCTGCCATTTGAAATCAAGGAGGCTCAAGCAAGTAAACTGGAAGAGCTCAAGAAGCAATTTGAGCTTCAATCTCGATTGTCGAAAGAACAGAAAAGACAGTTCAGAGAGAAAAGGATTAAATTTTTTGGTAAGAGTTATATGCCCGCATCTATGGTAAAAACAACAATACGTTAATGGTACACTTTGAGTGTTGTTTTATCTTTTTTGACTTTTTTAATGTTTCAAAGAGGGGGAAAATTAATAGGATGGTAAGACGTCTGGAGAAGCAACAACTTACATCCTCCGATGAGAATATTTCAAATCAGCTTGTCCAACTTAAAAAGGATCTTGAATATGTTCGGGTAAGCTAAAGATTAAAATATATTTTGTTCAACTTCAAGGTTGCATTTTGTTTTAAATAAAAAGTCTAATTATTGAATGCTAATAAAATAGTATGACCCTTTTGTTAATCAATTATGTGTGTGACGCTGCAGCAGTTCCAGCCTTTGATTGCCCAAACAAAACAAAATATATGTAACTATGTAATCAAAACTGATTTAATCATCCAAATATAATGATACCACTGAATTAAATACAGGCAAAAACAAAGTGTTAATTTACTTGTATAAACTGGACAAACATATCTCCAAGTGAACAAAGAGGAAATGAGCGCGTTAGAGATTATATACACACTAATTTTTAATTTAAAGATGAACCACTTCTAATAGTCTGTCATTTTTTACAACCATCTTCCAAGTAATTAGCAGTTATTCAACTCCGAATATCAAACGTGCACTTACGACATATAGATTTAAAAAGCATATGTTGTAATATTGTATATTGACCTATAAATATATGCTAATTTTATTTTAATCTCAAATACTCCACATTAGAAAGTGTTAGCAGGATACTTGGAGTAATAATGAAACATTACACAGTTACTTTTTGTTTGAATTTACTGCACAAAAATCCCTATAGTTTAACCTAAATTATAACAAAATATTACACACTAGACTTCCTTTTATATCGTTCACTTTTTGATTTTTTCTTGTTGGGTGATAAAAACTGCAAGTGGTGATGATGCACTGGATATAAGTGGTGATGAGTTCTTCTTATCTGGAAGCTCAACTGATGAGGTAGAAGCCGATGACAAATGGACAGATAAAAGTGAAGGTTTCCATCTTTATGTTTTAGTCACATTAATACCTTTTGTCCTATAACTTAGCAAAATTAAAACATTTATAACTTGGGTACTTTGCAACATGTACACTTAAGATTCCAAAATTTCAACCGTTGTTATAGCTGTATATTCAGTATAAAAATAATCAAAGTTCATGAACAATTTTGTAGAAAAAGCAAAATAGTGCAGCCATAGAATGGAGATGCATAATGAAGCTGATGTTTTACTATGTGTGTGTGAATTTGCCAGTAATGTTTGTCGCATATCCTTCTTTCAAATTAATGGGATTCAAAAGATCTCTTCCCTTGCCACCCACTTGTCGAAGTAGGACACTGTCTGTAAAGGCAGTGTAGCACCACCTGTTTCAGGCAGTGTTGAACACTGCCTGTTACAAGGAGTGCAACCTGCACTGCCCGTAAAGGTTGTGTAGCACTGCTTGTAAAGGCAGTGCCTTGCCGCACTTCCTTTTATACGAAGTGCCTGAGCTGTCTTGGGCAATGCTAAGCCACATATGATAATTGCTTTATCAAGAGGATTCTATTGTAATTAGTGCTTATATTATTTAAAGCCTAGCACTATTGTTGGTTACCATAATCAATCTCAGAGACATAATGGGTTCATTGTCAACTGTGGGAAACCTAGTTAAAGCTGCTGAGTTTATCAGGCAAAGCTTAGGATTTTTTTGTTTTTGTTTATATTCGTTTAGAAATTTTATAGTAGGTGACACTATAAGAAAATGCGCTTTTCGTAGCAATAAATGGCAACGTTTCAACTCTAAGTGCATCCATTAGTTTTACAAAGTCAGGAAAACTAAGATCAAAATGGAACAAATTACCAAAATTTTGTTAGGCGGGTACTTTAATTATTTTAGCGGGTCCTAAAAATATTTCCCAGCTTTCATTATTATCAAAAATAAACTCTTATCTCCTATCTCTTCGCCCCTCCCCCCTTTTCTCCCTTTGCACCGATTCCATAACCTAGGATCCAACTTCAGTGCCTTTGATCCAACTCAGCACCTACGCTTCAGTTCCAATTCCTCTATCCATCTCCACTCATTCGTCGTTGCCAAAATGGGTTTTCTATATTGGAGAATTCAGTAAAAGGTAAAGACGCCAAATTATCAATTTAACAGTTTATCACACTCTATATATTTAGGTGTAATTTTCTGATTTCATAAGTTAATATGGGAATAAGGTTATGGCGATGAAGCCTTTTGCTTTATGGATGCTTATGGTTTCTGGAGTTTAAGTTTGACTAAAGAAGTTTGTATACGTCATACTTTAACAGCACAATATTTTAATACCATAACTCAAAGACATGGTTGTCTATTTGTATCAACAACGACAAACCTGGGTTTGGGATTATTTGTTGCACTATATTTTTTGATTCATTATTTACTACTATGGTTTAGTTACTATACTGGTTTATAATTGACTTGTGAACTCAGATATATATTCTATTTTTAGTTAATTATTTATTTATCATTAGTATTTTGGACATTTAGACATAATTTCAATATTAGTGATGTGGTCAGTATCTTTAGCTAACTATATTTATAATTTATGTTAATGTTGAATTTTATACCTACAAATAGGAACTTCAATTTTTGGTTTTTTACTAAATTGTGTCCAATGGAAGTTTGAAAACGGTGGTCAGTTCAGTTTTGAAAATCGTAAACTGTTCAGTTTGTTATTCAGTTTGTTATCCGCGGATGGGCTTTAATTGTGGATACTTATGGACAATAGAATAACTGCATTGTAAAGATAACAAATTTAAACTGTGTATAGGAGTAGATAAATAAAGCAACCTTGTGGTAGGAAACTTTCAAAAGAAGGAACAGAATAAGAACTTCACTGTTGCAACTAATTTAGCATAGGTGGACAGTTGACTTGAATAAAAAAGATATAGTATACCAAGTTGTTACGCTAGGATCATTACAATAAAAAGACATCGTATGTGCGTATATAATATTTTATTTCAAAATTTACAGTACAATATGCATAAACCGTTAACAGGTATCGTATATAGGACACACTATATTTTGACAGGTTTTTAAGTATGCAGGATTAATGACATACTGATGATGAATTGATTATCACACTTTGCCTTGAGCTATGTGGCCAATGCCTAGACTTCCACCTGGAGACGTTGGTCGATTGTCTTTAGTTGTTGCAAGTAACACTCTTCTTTGAATTTTACTTGAGTTTTCAATATCTAATACTGTATAATTTTCTGTTCTATAGCTATATTATCGATCTTATATGCCGTTAGGAGCCTTGCATCAGTGGGGGTACTTCAGATGAATATCATTATTGTAATGATAGCAAAACAAGTGTACATGGAGTATTTTGAAGCCATTGAAGAAGTAAAATATATGAAAAGGAAGCAGTAATATGATGGAATGAAGTAAGGTACATTGTTACACTACTGTTGTGTATTTATAGTGTGGCATTATGCAATATGAATATTTTAAGACCTTTTGAAAGGCACACACAAGATTGACTGAATTATGCTGGTCAATCATTGTATGTATTGGTTATATATTTTCACATAAATACAGTTGGTCAAATACTAGATGTTGATGTTTGTCCCCCTATGCTAAGCATATTTTATCTCTGCACATAAATATTGCTCATTAAAGAGCTGAATAAACCCATGTGAAGTGTTATCCTTGCTTCATCTATATATTTTCCTTCCAAAACTAAAGATGTCAACTATAGTATTATCTCTAAATTGGTTAGTTACCTCATGATATAATTACAATTGTGACATTAAATGTTAACAAAATTTGTTCAGCTTATTCATTGAATATTCTTTCATCTTAAATTTTGTTCTTTCTTTTCTCTCAAAATTTGAAGAACATTAATGGTGTTGTAGAAGGATCTTTACTACAGGTTATGAGCATAGTTGTACCGCATTTGGTTCATGACTTCTTAGACATTTGGTAAAATAAGTAATTGAATGGAGTTTATTATCTTCAGTTTAATTACATTATAACATGAGAGCGGTGTGCTTATTAATAGTGCTTATTAATAGTAACACCTGTTTTTCTTGATTAATGTGTTTCTTGAAGCAAATATCACTCTTTTGATTAACTGTATTCTCAATCATCTAAACATTACTAATAATAAACCCAACCATATTAGTGGTGCACCCATATTTGGATGATACAATTTCAATATAAACGGGCTTAATGGATTGGGTTGAATCGACCCATTCAATAATGGGCTAGGTTGAATTGATCCATTTTATCGACGGATTAAATGGTTTGGATTAATATTGATATTAAATGAGTTAGTTAAATGGTTTGGGTTAATATTAATCTTAAATGGGTTGGGTTAACCCAACCCATTTGACGGGCCTAGACTGAATCAATGGGGGTTGCAACCGGTATTTTATGCACATAATAATCTAGGAGGAAATGTTTATGTATTTTAAATTTTTTACTCCATTAAGTGGACCTGAAATTGACCTCAATGTATTTTTAAACCACATTTAACATCTTCTATACAACTAAATTATCAAGATCACCTGGATTGGCTTTAGATTGTTACGAAGGGAAAGGATCAAAATTTCATTTTTCAAGCACATGTTACTCTTATGTATGTACATGTACACAAATATATACATATGGGTAACGTGATCGTATTATTATACTCTATCTTAGATGTACTTGATGGAGACTGTTGGATAAGTTTGGAGTTCCAGGGCCAGCGTGGAACAAATTTCAGTAAATTACAGTTAAGACAGGAAATAAAAGTCAGATTCATTTTTCTATGTACATATTTAAAAGTCTTGCAGTCTAGTTATCAATCTGACTCACATTCTTCCCAGTTATAACAAAAGTAACCATTGTTGTGACAAATAATTGTTCCTTCATACCCATAACCAACATGAAGTATATGAACAAATAAAGGGATGAAATAACTAATTTTTATTACTATGGCTCTGCAGCGTTTAAGCAAACTAATATAGAGTTGATTATTATTTAGTGACTTTCATTTTGAGATGATTGTTGCGTAGTTATTTAAAATGTTTCTAAATATTCAATCTACTTAATTTTGAGATGATTAGCTTTTCCCACATTGTTATTTCTAATTTGTAGAGTGTAACTCATCCAGCATAGTAATAGTTTATCTTGGAGGAGCAGAACTCATCCTTGAAGTCCAAGAAATTATACGAAGATGCATTTTCAGTGTATTAATTAGTAATGTAGTATGAATTTGCAATTCATGTAGTTTAAACTTCTATGTACTTGATAGAGAAACTAAAAAATGTTTTAATACAAGTATATTTAATACATAAAAACACTTCCATAAGTGTTTACAAGGTTCAATTAAAACAAGTACAAAGGAGATCATCACATAGATAATCTTATAATATTTAATACAAGTATATTTTAATATAATTACATTATTATTATGCAGTGAAGTTATGCTGAGGGAGAATTGCAATGGGTAGCTAAATTGATCAACATAAAATGAGCAAGTAGTTTGTTGAAACTAAAGTTTGCAAGGATATGAGATGGATGTGGTCATATAATGAAGACAGAAATGATATGGATAGGGATGTGCAAATGCAAGGCAGTAGTAGCATGTAATGATGCATGGGAGTAGCTTCTGATAATCCATAGACTAAGCTGAGATTTTTTGTATGTTCCCTTCTTGTCAGTTTGGGAAGTTTGCTGTAAAGAAATATTTAACAATAGTGCATCCGAGAGGGGAGGAATCCTGTTTGGTTCTTCGGAGCAAAGAAGACTGGTATTATCAAACTTATTATTTTCTACCTTGGTGAAACTAAGTTGTTTCACATCATCTATTTTGTTGATATGAGTTGCAGAAATCTCAATGTTTATTGCACATGAATCCTTGTGAATGTGATATTCTTGTCTACACAGATGTGGCTACTTGCGACGCCCCACCTCTATACCCACGCTAGCCAAGAACACTACGGTGTAATGTTGTCAACTAGCATGGAGAATAAGGCTGTTAAGGAGCGACCATCCGTGTAATTGCTTTGTGCGAGCACCGATATGTCAGATAGTATAACATGCATTTTATTACAGAAGGAAATCCGACATACCGATACAAACTCAAAGCTACTACACAGTGGCTATAATAGTTTAGGACAATATATATAATAATAACACAGATATGCAAAAATGCGGAACACAGATAACAAAAAGTCTCATATATATATATATATAATAACTGATGTCAGATACAATACATGTGATACAATACATATGATACAATACATATGATACAACTACAACTGTCGACTCTGGAAGTTACATATACAAGTACATTATTGTATATAATATACATGAATACATATCTTCCTATACTATGAGACGACTACTCCAAAAGGTATGAAAAGACTTCATAGCTCTAGCAGCAACCCAAAGCAAGATATCTACAACCTGTAATAACTCGGTCTGACCCGAGTATTACATTCAAAAGAAAATAATACACGGGTCAGTCTAATTCAAACTCAATTATTAATGCACAGAAGCAATAATAATTAAATAACGAATAGACGACAATCAAAATAAATCTCGTCTATCCAACCCCTTAATAAGGAAATCGGATAACGGTAAATATAATACTTAACAGTGTTAAACAACAAATCGGCAAATTCAAATCATCAACAAAGATAAGTGAAAAGAATATCAATGAAGATAATTTAGAAAACATCAGAATTGCCTAATTGGCAATTAACAACAAAATCTAATTATTGAATAAATAATAGAACTCATAATCTAATTATCAAATAGGTAATTAGACAACAACAAAATGATCGAATCAAATCAAAGATAATTTCAAAATATTGAATTGGACACAGAAAACAATTCAGCAATTGGAATATCAATTCAAAACGTCAATATTGTGTGGCTGCAGTACACGCACGCGTGCACTGCCTCGCCACTACAGTGATAAAGCTCAGTGAATCTAAAACAAATAGCACCAACTCAGA
Source organism: Allium fistulosum (assembly GCA_030737815.1). Classification (NCBI taxonomy): domain Eukaryota; kingdom Viridiplantae; phylum Streptophyta; class Magnoliopsida; order Asparagales; family Amaryllidaceae; genus Allium; species Allium fistulosum. Next base: position 768,684,223 of record CM060905.1, on the reverse strand, counting down.
TCAAAATGAACCAGATGGAACGGCAACAGCAAGCTCAAAACAACACAAAAGTTCTTAATTTCATCATGGCATTAAGCATCAGTGCACAAGGGCAATGACACATACATATACATGAACCAGCAGAAGCAATTGAAATGCAACAGTGGAACAACAAGGTACAAAGGACATACTCAGCAATGCAATGAAATCATCAAAGACCAAGTCACAGCCGAGGTGATCAATCGTAGTGCAACGAAAATAAATGCATCAGTGCACATGAGAATTGACTCAGTGCATATGGAAAATAAAATGCATCAGTGCACATGAGAATTGACTCAGTGCAATACAAATAAAATCACAACACGAGCACAAGGTCAAACCCGAGCGTTTAAGCTGGATTCAACTCAATGTACAAATCATAATACAACAGTGCCAACAGACCAGAGAAGAAAATGAAATGGCACATGTATGAAACTGTGCATATACACAGTGAACATGATGAATATGTATGCAAACTGAATGGTCAGGCAATATGCATCAGGTTAGAGCGTACGAGCAGCAGCCTTAACAAGCAAAGACCACAAGCCAAAGCTAATAGCAACTAGTAGAACAAATCCAAACAACTCATGTGCTAGCCAGAAGTAAATGTATCAGAAGAACCATGGCTTGAACCAAGTTTAATAAGAAAACTTTAAATTCAAATACTAGACAAAACAGTGGAGCGACAGTATGAATGAAATACAATGGTCAAGCAAATGAATGCAACTCGAGCTTCAGTCAGTACACTATCAAATAAACAGTGGCAAATGCATGTACATCGATGCACACATTCATGAACACACATATATGGTCTGAAACTCAAAGACAACACAAATGCAACTATATGAGATGCACTTGTAAAACTGGACAGTGGTCAAAGTGGACAATGCAAGATGAACACAGTGAACTACTACCCAATGCAACAACATGATTGGTCACTAGCATGACCACCCAAACATATATGCAGTTGTGAATAATGCAAGCTAATGTCATGAACATGAATGCAACAGTTCAAGGCAACAATAACTGGAGATTGCAAACTTAAATGAAAATGCACATGAACAATGCAGAAGACCCAAGGACTCAACAAGGCATGGACAACATGTATGAATGACTCAGTGATACAAGTGACAATGCTCAATGCACAGCAATGCAATGCCACAGCGAACATGGTTCAAAACAACATACACCTATATACATACATGAATGTATATATATACAAATGATCAATACACATGAACCAGACCGAACCAAGAATTCAATAACTACAACATGAAGGAAACAAACTACAAAGACACCAGTAATGCTAGCGAAGCAGTGCCAAAAGAGCACCAGTAAACCAAGCTTCACAATGAACATCTCAATGAATATAAGATGTCAAAGTCAAGAAAAGTCAAGCCAAGTCGAGATGAACAATGTAAGTGTCGAAGTCGTGGAAGCATATCGAAGTCAACGAGAAATTCACGATTCCAAAAATGACCGAAATCAAAGTATGAACAAGTCGTAAATCATCAACAACAAACAAAGTCGAATGATGTAAGCACAGTAGAAATTCACATAACAACATCGATTACCAACATCGAACGAAAACAAATAGCCAAGATAGACAATATCGAATCAAAATCAAATTGCAGAAGCACCATACTAAGAATGAATTAGATATGAGTAAATAGAATTACTCACCCTTTTCGAACTCGACCAAAAAGACGTCGCCGCGAGCACTCTAGTCGATCGACAAGCAAGGGCCTTCGATCGACCAACCAAAGGTCGGCATCCTCGATTTTTATGCAAGCCCTAATTTTCGAAAGAGGAACGAACAAAAGGAGGCTGCCATTCTTTTTCTTTTTGTTGCTAGGGTTTTCCAATCAAAGATGAATAATGGGGACAGGCATATGCTGGAGATAACTATCACAGCACCAATTAAAACATGGCCTGAGACTATTTTAAAGCCCGTCAACACTTAACCAATTTTCAAAAGAATTTCAACCAATTAAAATCCCAACAGCAATTAGTTATCAGATTAATCGTTTAACGATGATTATAAAATGGTGCAAAACCCCAGGTTGTTACACTACTAGAGGTCTTGACATTCCTACAGTTGGTCTTGTGATTAATTATGGTATCCCTTCCAACTCTAAGGTTTAAAGTTTTCTATTAGTTATAATTTACTCTTGGTTTTCTGGTTATGATCTTCTTAATGGAATTATGTATAGATAACTTAGCTATCCTGGAAAAAATGCATATGACAGAAACAATTCACTTGAAGCATGAATGATATGTTAAAAACAAAAGTGATTATGGTTACCATCTAATTTATATTATTTTGTAGGATAATTTCCATTGTACTGGACATGTTGGACGCTCTGGGCGTGTTGTTTCCTTTGTGCATCAGTGTGAGGTAGAGTACTACCTTCAAATCAAGAAGCTCCTTAGCAAGTCTTCACATTTCTTTTTTAGCTTCTATCAGTGTGAGATGACGTTGAGACCAGCTTCTCCAGGTACAAGAGTCATTGCGGTGGGCAGTGAGAATCGTACTTGAAATGGTAGGCGTAGAGAATGCACTTGGAAAAAAACTCGGAAGCTAAGGTGATGTTGAGTTTTTTCTTCTTTATATACGTCGTTTGCTGAATAAACATAAATTACACTTGTATCTATACAAGTTTTTTAACTTTAATCTCTTGAATTTTGTTATATTTCATAGATGATAAATCAAGATATTCTGGAAACCAAAACAGGAACTTTGAAGCAAAAATTCATGGATGATGAATCATATAATACTGTTTTACCAATATTACGTTATCATGCTACACCCATTGACCTATAAAATAAATAAGTATGAAATGTACACGATATGTCACTATTATTAGTTCTAGTAGAAAAAATTAACTAAGTTTGATAAGCATTAACAAAGTTTATAAAAATTAGCTATGTTTATGATGATATAATAATAATAAACAATAGTTTGAATAAATTAACTAAGTTTTATAAAAATTAACAAGTTTATAATAGTAGTAGTAGTAGTACTAGTAGTAGTAGTAAACTAAGTTTGATAAAAAAAATAACTGAGTTTATAATAATAATAACAATTAACAATAATAATAATAAACTATATTTTGATAAAAATTAACTAAGTTTATAATAATAATCAAAATTAACTAAGTCAACTAAGTTTTGTAATTAATAATAATGATAAGAAAAAATAAGTTTATAAAAATCAACTAAGTTAACTAAGTTTTATAAAGTGGAAATTAGCCACAAGGGCCTCTTTAGCAAGTGGAATTAGTTTCTAGGACACACAACTGAAATAATTACTTTCAAGGACAAAATGTAAAATAATTAGTTTCTAGGGCCTAAAAACCTACGAAATTATGTCCTTGAAAGTAATTGGACTGCTGACTTTGTCCTTGAAAGTAATTATTCTACTGATTTTGGCCTTGAAAGTAATTTCTTTGAATATGTGTCCTAGAAACTAATTGGACTGCAAAGTTTGTCCTTCTGGTGAAATGTCCCTTTTATAAAGTTAAATAAGTTTATAAAAATTAACTAAGTTTATAATAATAATAATAAAAAAATAACTAAGTTTACAATAATAATAATAAATTAACCAAATTTTTGAAAAATTTACAAGTTTGTGATAATTTATAAAAATTAACTAAGATAATAGAGTTTAAGTTTGAGATAATTTATAAGTTTAAGTTAATTAAAATATAAGTTATGACATTTTAAGTTTTAACAATTGAGATAATTTATAAGTTTAATAATAATAATAAACAATATTTTGAATAAATTAACTATGTTTTATAAAAATAAAATACGTTTATAAAATTAACTAAGTATTATAAAAATTAACAAGTTTATAAGAATAATAATAATAAACTAAGTTTGATAAAAAAATATTAACTAAGTTTATAGTAATAATAAACTATAGTTTGATAAAAATTAACTAAGTTTATAATAATAATAAATTAACTAAGTAAACTAAGTTTTATAACTAATAATAATAATAACAACAACAACTAAAACTAAGTATATAAAAATTAACCCAGTTAACGAAGTTTAATAAAAAAAAGTAAGTTTATAAAAATTAATTAAGTTTATAATAATAATAATAATTGTTCGCAAGTAGTGGCGCAGTGGTTGAGACACTTGCCTCCTATTAACGAGGTCGCGAGTTCGATACCAGTCTACCCTACTCCCCTCAAAACGCGGAGGTAAATTCCCATAAAATCGATAAATATGATTGGGAACATCAAACCTCTATGCTGGGGCTGATTTAAATCCCTTCTAGGGTTGGCGGACTCACTAGGTAGGGGCTCTTTCCTTCGGGGTTGAGTTTTTATAATAATAATAATAAATTAACTAAGTTTACAACAATAATAATAAATTAACTAAGTTTACAATAAAAATAATAAATTAACTAAGTTTATGAGAAATTTATAAGTTTGAGATAATTTATAAAAATTACCTACGTTAATAAAGTTTAAAGTTTGGGATAATTTATATGTTTAAGTTAATTAGAATATAAGTTGTAAGTTAAGACATTTTAAGTTTTAGCAATTGAGATAATTAATAAGTTTGAGTTAATATAAATAAATTTATAAATAAGTTGACCGAGCTTTATAAAAATTTAACTAATTTTTATAAAATTAACCAAAATTTTAAAAATTATCTAAGTTTTATATAATTTAACTATGTATTATAAAAATTAAATAAATTTATACAAATTAATTAAGTTTTATTAGAATTTAACTAAGTTAATAAGTTTTTAAAAATTAAATAAGTTTATTATAAAAATTAACCAAGTTTTACAAAAATTTAACTAAGTTAACTAAGTTTTATGAAAATTATTTAAATTTAATAAAAGTTTAACTAAGGATGTTTGATATACTTTAAATATGCAAAACAGTTTCATAACCATATGTTGATTGTTAAACTTGTCTACAGTTAATTAGCTTTTTAGGAACGAAGGCCAACTACAGCTGTGATATCCCGGAAATTTTAAGCAATATCAATTTAATAATCTGTGCGAAAATTAAATTGATTAGATAATATTTGTAAATAAGATTTGAATTGATTTAATAATTTTCTTTTAAATAAATATTTGACTGATAATTTATCTTTTAAAAGCTAATAAATTGTTTCTACTTATAATGTATATATATTTGTATACATTGTAGATAGGTAAGCTTTGTTTTAAAGTTAATAAATAAAGGCATATTTTATAATTCTAGTATTTCTGATAATTTGGAAATTTGATTAAATTTAATATTAAATAAATAACCATTAGCTTTAAAATATACTCAAGGTAAAGTTAAAATTTTTTTAAATGATTTCAGCTTAAATTTAAATTTTACAAAAAGTTGTTTGTTCTTTTTAAGTATAACTTAATAAATAAGCAATTATGTAAGAATGAAACTAAAAACTTAAGCTAATTTTTTTTATATCAATAACTAAAGTAACTTTATATATGTACATGAGGTAAGTACAAACCAGGTTTGTATATGTGTTGCCTGTAAAGTTTTAAAATGCAAAAGCTAAAGTAATAAGCAAAGTAAAATAACAAAATATCTACACATAAAAATATAAAGTATGCAGGTAAGTATAGAAACAAAACTGGTAAGAAGAAATGCAAAACAAAGTAAAGTAAATATCTATGTACATTATAAGCTAAGTAAGGAACACAAAGTACTGAAGCATTTAATGCTTTCATCTCAACAAAACATTTGAGTCAATTCGAAATGTTTGAAAAATCAATTCAGCCTCCATTTATAAAAATCTCTGACCTATGTAATAAAATAAAAGATAGTGTACCAGGCAAATGGCATAACCCTGTAAACACTTTTATATATAATCCTTCTCATTTCAATTCGTTCAACACTGTAAACCAGAAAAATAGTAAGCTTTTCTTTTTACAAACTTAAATAACTTCATCAAACAAAGGCAAGCTGATTAGGAAGATCAAAGCTTTCCAGTTTAAAGGAATCAAAGCAAGGCAAAGTTTTCAAGTTTTCTGGGATCAAAACAAAAACATGCAAAAGCCATTTACAGTTTCAAAGTTGCTCTCTGTTTATATTCAGGTGAGTAACATCACTTTTAATAAGTTTAAATTTAAGACTTGGTTGTTGGTGGATGCCTGTAATATGTATGGTTGGATATGTATTTGTTTGTTATATCTCTGTATGTATGTGCATAGCTGTTCCTATAACATTTTGTTCTTGCTTCAAGTATCAGTTTGATTTAAAAATCATCATCTTTCTACTTACTTGCTGTTGGATTTAGAACTTAAACAAAAGCTGTTTGGGTTAGCATAGATGGATGTTTAAAATTTATAGGAAAGTTAAATATAAACTTGAGTAAACCTGGAAACAAAGAAACAACAGAGCAATCTTAGAACAAGTCAAAATCTAATTGTCATGATTCACGAATTCAGGGATATGAATCAAATACTTAAACAAAAACTTGATTTTTAAAACTAAAATTAAGAATTTTAGTAATAGGGGTTAAGAGCAGTTCGTATATGAACTAAAAATGGAATTTTGGAAACTGTGAGTGATCTCTGCTCTCTGGGTGGTCGGGTTTTCTCGTGGTGATAGAGGAGGCTAGGGTGGAGATGGGAAAAATAGTCGGAGGTGGCCACGACCACGGTGGCGACTGCGGAAAGTGTTCGAAGTTCGTAAACCTAGTTTTTACTATGCTTGCGTTTTGGTCTCGTTCGATCACCAGAGGCGATCGAGCGTTATGGGTTTTTGGGAAATTGTAGAGGGATGGTAGGCGAAGCCGTGGCCGGTGGTGATGGTTCTCTGGTGGTCGGAGGAGCTGGGGCGAAGTGATGACAGGATTCGAGGGGGAAACTATTGTATTCCAGGTTTGAAAAGGAGAACTCGATTTCGATTCGAGTTGTTGTGATGGATTCAGATGTTCGTGTTGTCATCTGGAGGTGGTCGTTGATGTGTTGAAGCCTGAGTGGATGACCAGAGATGGTCGGCGGCATCGTGCATGTGCACGGTGCACGTTTTGATGTCTGGTGATATTTTGGGGTGGGTTGTGTTTTCTCGGGGAATACTCGAGTTATTCGAGTGAATGACTCGAAGCAGGAGGACGAAGGACTCGAAGCAAAAATCTGGTTGTCTCGAGTCAATTGTTTGGTTCAGGCATTTGTAAGCTTGTCTGTTTCCAGGTTTTTAAATTTTATTCAAATTTAAAAGCAGGATTTAAACTGTGATTTAAATATAAAATTTAAAGTATGGATTCAAACGAATCTTTTGAATCTTAAGGTTTTAAAATGAATTTGGAGTTTAAATCAAGAATTAAAAATCAAGGTTAAAAGCAAGTAAATCGAATTTAAATCAAAGTTAAATTTATAGATTCAAGTTTTCTTGAATTCAAATCTAAAATCTTAAATCAGTTTTTAAATCTGAATGTTTTAAAATTAAGTAGTTTAAATTAAAAGGATTTTCTTATATAAGTAATAAATGTTTTTACATTTCTTTTAAAACTTTATAAATTAATATTTAAATTTGGATAATGTTAAATGGTAAATCATTTTGAATCTTAAATTCAAAATGGGATTCAAATTTCAATTCAAAAAGAGGTAATGTTTAAAATACACTTCAATATTTATTAAGTCATTAATAAAGGAATAATTTATCTTAGAGATAATTAAGATATTAAAGTGAATTAATTAATAAGATAATTAAAGAATGACTTATGTAATCAATTTATAAATTAATAATTTAGATTAAGTTATGATTAGAGATTAATTAATGAAGTAATTAAGGAATTGTTTTTAATTAATGAAGAAAATTAACTAGGGATTATTTAAATAATAAATTAATGTGATTAATTTTGATAATTAATTAGATTAATTTAAATAATCTATTGTAAATTGTTATACGTAATTACTTGATAAAAGTAATTAAGAGATTAATTACTTATTGTAAATAAATTTAGATAATATGATTAATTGAAGTTAATTAATTTATTTAATTAATTTTAAGAAATCATTTGATGATTTGATAAGTGTAATTACTTAGTGTAATTAATGGAGCATAATTACTTAGGAAAGTAATTAGATGGTCATTACTTAATGTAATTAATATAAGATGATTTGAAAGTAAGTAATTTGGGTAATTACTTTGTAATTAATCAAGGGATTAATTAATGGAGATAATTAATTATGGGATAATTAATTTATTTAATAACTAATTAAGGATAGTTAATTACTGGTTTGTTATTAATCAAAGGGGATTAATAATTGTGTTTAATTAAAGATTAAATTTCTTAATGTAATTAACTTAAATGAAGTAATATAAATTAGAGATCATTAATTAATATAATTAATGATGTAATTATGAGTTGTTTAATTAAGGAATAATTAATAATGAGGTGATTAATTAATGTAATTAATTAAGGATAAATGTAATTAATTATATTTAATTAATAAATGAAGTAATTGAATGTTAATTACTATGAATGATTTAGGATAATTAATTTGTGGAATTAATTAAAAGACTAATTACTTATTGTAATTAAAGAATGATTAATCAAAGGTGTTTAATCAAGATGAATATTTAGAGAATAATCAAATAAATTGATTTTATTTAATCAATGGTTGTATAAGCAGGATTTATAGAAGTAATTAATTTAATTTACTTTAAATTAATTAAAGATAGAAGTAATTAATTTAATTCATTTTAAATTGATTATAGTTTGTGAATGATAAATAATAGCTTATGAATGAATGATATTGATTTCCCATTGCTTGATTGTGATCTCAGATATGAGATGAGTAATACCTATGTGATATGGATGCTTGTTTTAAGTATGATAATATTGACTATCTGTTTATGATAATATGGATTATCTGTTTATGATGATAATGTGATTATCCATTGTTATATTGTGATTTATCTATCTGTGTGTATATAGATAATTGAATTGAATTGTTTTAAACTCTAAAACAACCTGGACCTAAAAGATGGCGATTTGGATTTTGATGAGACTGGGATCAGGTTTCCAGATTTGGATATCCGAAAACCACATCGATCCAAATTAACGATAGGTCGTGAATCTCAAGTGAAGATGAAGATTCAGAGTGCAAGGGTTATTGTCGTTAACTCTGAGGGTGATTCCAAAATGAGTGTAACGAGATAATGCCTTCGGTTTCGTTCGAACCTGAAACGAACTTGAATGGATTGAATGCTTTTAGAACATCGTCAGGTGGACGATGAGCATTCTAAGAGATGTGTTCCCTAAAGGTAATCGTAGCCTCAAGCCTCATCAACCGGGAATGGCTAAAACAGGGGAGGTGCAGCAAGGCTTCGTGGGTAGCTCCCACTTGAGAGCGAGATATACCCCTGTCTAGATGTCCCTTTTTATTTCGGTTGTGTGGGCACTTGATTGCAACAACTGCTGGGGTTGTCTTGTTTGGGACTGTCCAGTAAGGGATGGTTCCGGCTTTGTGTTGCAAGGGACTTAGGGTGGGTCCTCGGTACGCTGATCTAGGCCAGGTACTGTGACGGGCGGTACCCCAGTAGCCCTGCCATTATATGGAATCCAATCTCCAATAAGTGCCGTACGTATTAGTTGTGCCCAACTATGTTGGAACGTGAGATGTAAGCATTCCAGCTATTTCTGTATTTTACATGAAAACCCTAGACACTATTATAATATCACTGGATTTCCTATCAAATGTTTGGTTAGCGTAAGGTAAAAACTTTTCCATGTTTATATGTGGGAAGTCTTACGTGATACCTTTTCTTTTCAAAAGTTTTTCAAAGTTAAGCAACTTTAACCTGTTACTCATACCATACCCATGTCTGACCCGGAGTTTATTTTCTGTTTTTCTTAAACTCTCGGGTACTCAAATTTTTACGAGTAGCCAAGGGATTCAGGTTAGCATTGAAGAATTGTGGAGGAGCAAATGGAGCAGGAGGCTTCAGCGTTGTAGATATATATATAGTGTTCCGCTGTGTTGGTATCTCTGTGTTGTCTTTGAGTTGTATCGAGTTGTATTAACTAGACAGGTGTTTATAACTATCTAGTATGTGATGTATTATCTCTGTGTAAACTCTGAGTGATGTTGTATATTATGTATATTTATGTGATTAATAAAATTTATTCGTTCCGCTGTTGAGATTCTGATGTTGTTTCTTCTTCCTTCTGTATCTTTTCTGTTTTCTATCCCTTTCTTTCTTCATCATGATACGACTTTCTGGAGGTAGAAAGTTGGGTCGTGACAATAGCAAATAATTGTAGGTAATCAAGTAATGAACATGGCTTTAATTGTTATATATACTATAACATTTTGTTAGTACTTGTTGTGTAAACTAGTTTATGAATAGTTTTGGATTTTATGTGAATTTGCTCATTTTGTCGAAAAACTATTATCGAAATGGTTATGGATATTAAATTTGATTATGTGATTAATTTGTTTTTTCAATTGTTTGAGTATGATGATTATATGATTGATTGATTGATTGTTGGTTTGAATACGACGATTATGTGATTGATTGCTGATTTTAATAATAATATGTGAGCGATGGCGGGAAAGGATACAAGCCATTAACAGGAAATGGTAGCAATGTACAGTATGCTACAAAATAGTTAGTAACTTTTAGTAGCGTATTAAAAACGCTATGGAAATAAATGTAAACATTCACGATACGACTTCTGTACCATCGGAAAAACGCTATCAAAACTTTTAGCAGCGTTTCAGTAAACACTATGATACGACATGCTACTAAAAGTCTGAAACTTTTTGTAGTGTTTCTAAAACCCTACAATATGTCAAGTTTTGGTAGCGTTTTCTACAAGGCTACAAAAAGTTTCAGACTTTTAGTTGCATGTCGTATCACAGCGTTTACCGAAACGCTGCTAAAAGTTTTGTTAGCTTTTTTACAGCGCTTCGAAAGGCTTTTTCTGGTGTAGTGATGGCAAGGAGGTATGAGGTAATGTATACATAAAGCCGAGGTGTTAAGCAGAAGGCTAAGGCTGATAAGAAAAATAAGTATACCCCTTACCAAAAAGGTAAGATGACTAGCATCAAAAAGGAAAGTTTCAAGGTAGCGGGGAATGGAAGGAAGTTGTCGATTTGACCTGCTATAATTATAGGCAGAGGGGTCACTACGCAAACAGTGTCCAGTGCCAGTTGGAGTAGTAAATGTTAAGTGCTTTGTCTATGACAAGCCCAGACACAAGAAGAAAGATTGTCCCAATTTGAAGGAGATGAAGGTTTATGCTTTGAAAGGACTATTGGGGAGAAGGGAAATAGTGTGCTATGAGGTATGATTTTAATTTCCAAAATGTCAGTTAGAGTTTTGTTTAATACTGGTGCTACGTAATTTATCATTTCGAAAGATTTGATCGATAAGTTAGAACTAAATACCGCTTATTTGGTTAGTCCTTACGTGTAGTCAATTCGATCAGTGGGTATGCCACTCTCCGATTAAAGTTCACTGACATTGAGTTTGATTTATGTGGACATTTATCTGTTTGCGGCCCATGTGTGTTTGACTTCGTAAGGCATTAGGTATTTTTTGGTATGGATTGGTTGGTGCAAAATGAAGCTAGAATCTATTGTGCAAATAGGATTATCGCCTTATGGAATCCAAGTGTTGGAAAGAGGATTATGACAACTTTAGAAGTAATGAAGGAGAAGTCAGACTTGATGTTATGTGCTATGGACGATGATGATGAGATCGGTAAAGTACAGATGGTTAGGGAATTCATGTATGTTTTTGAACCCATAATGGGATTACAACCAAGAAGGGAAATCGAGTTCCAAATAAAGCCGATGCCAATGGTGCAGCCTATTAGTAGACCACCTAGCAGAATGTCGCCCAAGGAGATGGAGGAATTCGTAAAGTTTCATTAGGTCGAGTAGTTCACCTTGGGGAGTGTCCATGGTATTCGTAAAGAAGTCAAATGGATCTTTATGGATGTGCATTGATTATCATAAGCTGAATGAGTTGACTATGAAGAATCATTATCCACTGCCCATGATTGACGGCATGTTGGATCAGTTCAGTGGAGCTCAGGTTTTCTCGTAGATACATTTGGCGATAAGGTTCCATCAACTAAGAGAAGGAGAAGATAGTGTTCCATTGACCGTGTTTCGGACAAGGTACGGTTCATATGAGTGGTTAGTGACTCCATTTGAACTGACCAACGTCCCTGCATTCTTTGTTAATCTTATGAATCGAATCTTTCGTGATTAGTCGAATAAATCTTTGTTGGTCTTCATTGATGATATCTTAGTATGCTCTAAGGATGAGAAGGATCATGAAGTTCATCTTAGATTGGTGTTGGAGACATCGAGACAACATAGGTTGAAGGCAAAGTTTTTGAAATGCCATTTTTGGAAATGGGAGTTAAGTTTCTTGGGCACGTTGTTTTGGAAAATGGATTAGCGGCAGATCTATCAAAGATAGAAACTATTAATGGTTGGAAGAGACTATAGACGGTCATGGTAATGAGAAGTTTCTTAGCTTTGGCTGGCTATTATTACATATTCATTAAAGATTTCTTGCGTATAGCCACACCCTTCACTAAGTTGACTAGGAAGAATGAGAAGTTCGTATGGACCGATAGGTGTGAAGGGTAGTTTTAGAAGTTGAAGAAGTTATTGACGAATGTCCCTATCTTAATCATGCACAACCAAAATTAGGAATTGGTGGTGTATACCGATGCTTATGGAATAGGTTTGGGAGTAGTGTCGATGCAAAGGGGGCGAATGATAGCTTATGCATCAAGGTAATTGAGGCCGCATAAAGTTAGAGATTCGGCTCACGATTTAAAGTTAGCAACGATAGTATTTGGGCTGGAAATTTGGAGGCATTATCTTTTGGTAGAGCGGTTCTAGTTGTATACGGACCACAAATCCGTTAGGTATTTATTTCTTCAAAAAGAGCTGAATATGAGGCAATAGAGATGGCTAGAATTCTTGGCAGCATACGACTTCGGTATAGAACAGACCCAATAAATGGGAGCAAGCTTGCGGATGCTTCGAGTAGAAAGCATCAGAATGGAGTCTTAACCATGATTGAAAAATGGAAGATGTTAGGGACATTGGTGTCTTGCGGAGTGCATTATAGGACAAATAAAGGATCAAGTCAGAATCTTGGATGATGGAAATTTTAGAAGTACATCCAACCCTTAAAGAAAGAATAGCTACCAGGCAAAGGGAAAATCCATTGTTAGCCGAGACAATTAGGCAGTTGGAAATAGGTGTAGATGTTGGAGATCTGAAGGGATTCAAGATAGACCCGAAGGGATGGCTTAGGAAGAAGGGAAGACTGTGTGTTCCAATTGTGGAAAATCTTCGAAAGAGAGTCATCGATCTAAGTTCACCATTCATTCCGAAGGAATGAAGATGATCGTGACATGAAGAGAGTATTCCTTTGGGAAGGGATGAAGAGAGATATAAGAGAATGTGTGAAGAGATGTTTCACCTATCTGTTAGTGAAAGCTAAGCATCAAAGGCTGAGCGGTTTCCTTCAACCTTTGGAAGTACCGACTTGGAAGTGGGATTCAGTGTCCATGAATTTTATTGATGGTTTTCCTAGGTCGATGACAGGAAATGATACCATTTGGGAGATAAACGATAGATTGACTAAGAGTGCCCACTTTATCTCGGTGAAGTCAATAAGGATGACAGCTTGATTGTCGAAGCTATACATGAAGAGTGTGGTGAGACTGCATGAGATTTTGAGCAGTATTGTAAGTGATAGAGACTATTTTTTCACTAGTGGTTTCTTTAGAAGCTTGTAGAGCACATTGGGTATAGAGTTGAGAATGATAATGCTTTACTACCTATGGACAGATGGTCAAACAGAAATGGTGAACCGTGTACTCAAGGATTTTCTATGGGTGCGTGTTTTAGATTTTGAAGGATCTTGGGAAGATCATTTGCATCTGGTAGAATTTGCCTACAATAATAGTTACTAGACGAGTATCGGCATAGCACTGTTTAAGCACTTTATGGTAGATCATGTAAGTCGCATGTTTGTTGGTTAGATACGGGGAATAGGCTCGTGTTAGTGCCTGATTTGGTAAGAGATGCTACTGAGAAGGTAGAATTGATTCGCGCCAGAATGAAGGCAGCACAATCAAGGAAGAAGAGTTATGCTGACAAGCGAAGGAAAGAGCTTGAGTTCGTAGTAGGTGATTATGTGTTTGTGAAGTTTCTCGGATGCAAGGTATTATAAACTTTGGGAAAGTGAAGAAATTGGCATCTAGATATGTAGGACCATTTCCAGCAATTGAGAGGATTGGTAAACTCAATTATCTAGTCGAGTTACCAAGTAGTTTAGCAGGCGTTCATAATGTTTTTCCATTTAAGGAAATGTGTGCACTACCCGAGTTCAATGGTGTAACCAAGGGCAATTAAAGATTTATCTGTAGAACCAAATCTGACATATGTTAAACGGCCAAAGGGGATAGTAGGTCATGATACAGAAGAGTTAAGGAAAAAGGTTATTAAACATGTTCGCGTCCGGTGCACTGACGATGTTGATAATTGTACTTGGGAGATAGATGATAAGATTACATATATCTATCCCAATTTGTTTGACATGTATGATTAGGCAAGTATGCTTTGATGTATAGACCAGTAGTGACACTAGTATTGATGATTTACATTAGTAGGGAACTAGTGTAATTATTGTACTGTGTGTACATTGATTGATGATGATGATTTTATCCTGCCTTGTCTGAATTTCAAGGACAAAATTATTATAAGATGGGGATACTGTAACACCAAATATTCTGAGGGTACCGTAATATGGGGAAATTAGCGATTAATCAAATTACATTATTAGATAAAATAAAGATAGGTTAATCAATAGATATTGAATGAATAAAGGATAAGGAGTTAAGGAATTAATAAGAGTAGGCTAAAATGGGGTTAGCCCGAAGCCTAAATTACTAAATCCTTATACTCTATCCCCTCATCCATTCTTTCCTTTTCCACAAACTAAAAGAAAGGAAATAAGAAGCTTAGGCCGGCCATAATTTCAAAGAAAGAAAGAGGAAGATTTAAAGGGAAAGAGAATTCATTTCTTAAGAAAACCAAGGCTTTAATCAAGTTTAATGAAGTAGAAAAGGTGAGTAATCCTTTCTCTAAAACCTTCCAAACCCGTATAGGTAAGAATTATAATGTTTATGATGTATTGAATGATAATGAACTAATGTAAATAATATTTTTCATGTTTGAAATTTAAAGATAATGGTTTTTGATGCATTAAGACTAAAACGTGAATAAAACCTCTTCTAAATCACTTGAAATTTGTATATGACGTGTGAAATTGTAATTTTGAGATGAGTTTCTAATTTCATGATTTTATAAATTATATGGAATTGTTATGAATTTTTAAGGGGAGAAAAGACCTAAATTCGAAATTAATTATTTAAATTGTTTAAAATAATTATTTTGGCTTGGAAATTTCATATAAGAAAAATATGATGATTTGGATTTTCAGTGAATTTTCAGGATTTTTCCCATGCATTTTCGAATTTACATGAATCAATTGGTAAAGGAAAATGGACTAATTACACAAGGATAATTAACCGTTTAATTAAAGAATAAATCTTGAAAAGAAAACTGTAAAAGCTTATGAGAACTAATTAGAAATCAACATATATATAAGTTAGGAGAAATGTAATTACTTAGAATGAAAGCAAAACAATTTTCTAATTAATTACAAGACTCTCATGGTCATCTTCCGATAACTACTATGAACACCAACATGCGATAGCCCATATAAACTCAACATTTGATAGCTAATATATGTTGTACTTGTGATAGTTCTTAGAGGGTCAACTTGGGATAGCTAAGTTGAACTCAACATGCGATAACTATGATTGGGATTTACTCGCGGTAGCTACGTTAAAGTCATTTTGTGAGGGCTAAGTTGGAGTCAACATGTGACAACTATATCGGGTTCAACTTGCGATGGTAAGTTGGAGTTAATATATGATAGCTACGTTGAGATCAACTTAAATGGTTAAGTTGGAGTCAACATGTGATAGCAACGTTGGATCAACAAGCAATAGCATTTATACGTAACCTACACCTCTTGACACACCGATACAAAGCCTAAGATGACTTTCTGACTCGCATCGGTGTCGAGAAGCACGAGCTATCTGGGTATTTATAACATTACAGAGACAAAAGATAAACAAATATGATCTAAGATATATTACACTTTCAGAACTCACAGTGAAAGGCAAAAAATTATAAATAAAGAAAATTACCATCTCAGAAAATATCTCAAATCACAGTCTCAGAAAAATAGTATGTAGTCAAATCCAAAGTATACAAAAACAAGATACATAATTCGATAAATAATAAGTACTAAACACGATAGATAGTTACATGGAAAGTAAGAAAAAATAACAAGCAACACGAATAATGAGCTCGCCTCTCTACATACAGAATACAGGCCTATCACCTGCTACTCTGTCCTCCTATGGTAGGGAAAAGAAAGGAAAAAAGGTAGGTCAGAAAAAAGTCTGGTGAATGAGTACACTATTAATAATATGGTGATCGCGTGCAGTTGACTTTAATAATACCTTATGTGACCTAGAGTGTCCTAAAGGTGTCTGTGAATTACTTGTTTACTTAATTAAAGGGGTTTAACTTAATACACATCCACACCAACTACTAGTGCAGGCTCATACTTAGGATCGAATAACTGATCGAACCTATAGACAACTATTAATCGGGCAATAGCTATTGGAACTTTTCCAACTTAGGGTTATACTATAACTTCCTTTATGGGATTGCATCCCTCACATTACGACTAGCGTAACTATTCCGCGTAGGTTTCCCTACAATTTCTACCGTGGAACTAAGTTTCCTACAACTATGACTACACATACCCCAGTTACGAATTGAGGAGGGCGCCTGCAATGCTAACTCATCAAAGCATCTGATCATTCGCATCCGTGTCCATCTCTCAATGGTAATGTAACGCCTCTTATTGCAGGCACCGAGATCAATCAACAACACACCATCACTCCGCGTCAGTATCCGTAAATTGTAAGGTTCTCCCGTTGTGCTAGGTCCATACACTTCATCGAGCATCAGTTAGTGCTTGGATTTTACTATAGAACCTTCTGCAAGTGTCATTTGCGATAGAATCATGCCGAGTCGAATATCGACCCGTGCTGGATAAATAGCATTTACCCAGTCCCACAACGTCCTAGTGTCACCTCATAGGGAACTAGCTTCCCTACTCCTAACATCGATATATATATATATATATATATAGACACACACACAATACCTTTATTTAAATAAATAAACTAAGGTCGTAGGCCAAGGTTCAAGTTACACTTTTAGAACGCCTATCGGTCGACCCGCCGGCATTTGGAATGGTCGACCGCTTACTGTCGACCGCTCCAGTAAGTGCGGTCGACTGGCTGCGGTGCAAATTTTAGGTTAATCTTCGTTGTTTAGTTCAATTTCAATTTAATTATCGTTTAATTGTTGCTTGACCAGTAAACTTACAGTAACCGTACAGTTTTCAGGTTAACAATTTTTTTTATGAAATGAAAGGGGTAATAGTCCAAAATACTAATCGGTTTGATTTTACAATGATCAGTTTAATATAGGTTTAACATCAATATTATCAAGTTGTATTAAAAGATTATAGAAATTTCTATTTGATTGCAAAGGGGTATAACATAGATCAATCCCTATATTAACCGGTTTATACCAACATAATTTACAATTCAATTTCAGATTTAAATAATATAATTCTCCAATTTAGTTTCTAACAACCTAGATCAGATAGTAAAAAACATATATATTAAAATTAACTACATATAATCTTATCAAAAATATGCCCAGTTACCCCTGATCCAAGCTTTCCTTTGAATCTCGTTTGGAGATTTCCCCCTACCCGTTCATTTTCTTATCGCTTCATTCGTCCTTCTTAATCTCTTTATTTTTACTTTATTTTTATTTTTGAAGAATTTAGGTCTGGAGAGGAAAGAACTTGACAGAGTTTGGATACACAGATAGATTTCTAATGAATTAGGGTTTTGGTTAGTTGTGTATTTATAGAGGTATTGGACTAATACTGACCATTGATTAACCCTAGGAGAATATTTGGTTCCATATTGTACGCTAACCACCTACTTTGCCACTAAGTAAATATATTAAATTAAATCTGGGCCATTGGCCGCTCAAAATTGTCGATCTGAAGCTACAACCGGTCGACCGCTGTATGGGGGCGGTCAACTGCTATTGGTCAAACTGTCCCTATATCGGTGCCGACCGGTGGAGTTGTTTATTTTAGGATATTTTACTTTCCATATTTTCTTATTTAATTAATCTCGTTTTCAAAATTTAAAACGTTTGTAACTTCTCCATACTAGCTTCATTTTTAAAATGTTATATATGAAAATTGTCTAGAAAATCACTACGAATGCATCAATGCAAGTTTGATAGCCAAATTTGAATGTTTGAAAAAATTCCTTTTTTCTCTTGTTATAATTTATTTAATTCTTTTAATAATTTTTTGCTTAAATTTTCAAGGTGTTATAATCAACTTGCAATAGCTAAGGTAAAGCCAACATGCCATAGCTCTAGGAACTCAACTTGCAATAGCTGGGGCAATATGAACACTTGATGGTCCTAGAAGGATCAACATGCAATAGCCATGTAAAATTGGTTTGAGATAATGAAAAAAGCTGAGAAATGCAAATGGAAGGCCTTTTTGACAATAAGATGTCCAAACGTGACTCCTTAGTCGATAATTAACTATGTAAGGCCTTAGTGGCAATCATATGCCCAAACTCGACATTATATTTGATGGAAGGTTTGAGTGGCTACCAAATGTCAAAAAAATAACATTATAATTGGTAATGTTGATGGAGTAAGGCTTGTGTAGCATCCTATTGTTTATTCATGACAAATAAGTGAGAATGATTGGAGTAAGGCTTATGTAGTATCCTTTATCTATTTACGAAAAATAAGCAAGAAAGATGATGTAAGGCTTGTGTAGCATTCAACCGTCTATTCACGATAATATATGAGATCAAAGGAGTTAGGCTTCCGTAGCATCCAATCATCAATTCATGACATAGTATTTGATGAATGTTAGTGTAAGGCCTAAGTGGCAACTGTTTGTCTACACCCGATATAATAAATGATGGAAAATGGTGTAAGGATTTGGTGGTAAAGTAATTATCTATTCGTGATAAAATTAAAAGAAATTAAGTTAAACACCTTAGTGGAATCTTAATGTTTAGTACAATTATTGAACTGGTAAGAGTAAGGCCTGGAAGGCAATTTAAAATAGATTGATCAAAGAAACTAGTCAAATATGTGTGCAAGAAATATCACACGTAAAGTGAATTGATGATTTATATTTATTCAAGATGTGATGTTATTACATAGTATAATGCAATTATTAATGATTGGAATAGTGAGGCAAAACCGTGCTTTAGCGGAGTGGTCTCACTATATGATTGTTTGTTTAGGGTAAAGTATTACTCATACCAGGCATTATGGCTGAACCGTGTATTTATTTTTTTCCATAAACTCATGGGTACTCATTCGAGTAGGCTGTGTTAATTGATTGAGTATGTATGTTTTGAAGAATGAATAAAGATTCCAAAGACAAAGCAAGAGGCTTATTTAGTAAATAAAGTATTTTGAAAATTCCACTGTGTAAAACTAGGAATTATAATTGGTTATGTATTGTGTTAGCATCTTCATATATTGGACATAACACTACTCTTATTTTATTATTATATTTAACCATGCATGGGAATGAAAAAGGGTTAATAATGATGTAATGAATTTTGTAAAACAAATTTGTGTAATGGAAATATATTTGGCTACTCTATTTACTTATGTTGTACAAATTAGATACTGATTCACATTGTCGCTTGAAAATGATTTCGGTGATGACTGTAGCATCATCGACCTTTATTTATTGGGTCTCAAAGTGGGGGATGTTACATCTTTACATGAGCATAAATTCGATATATGAAATTGTAAGTTCTAGGATCGACCTCTTTCTCTGCCTTGGACTGTTTCTCTTCCAATCTCTTCGCCCTCCACTCCAACCCTTCAACGTTCTTCTCTCCTTCCACCCCCTTTGATTCCACCTCTATAGCCCTTTTTGTGCTCCTACGGGCTTTAACTCTACATCCTTACCTTTCATGGTGTCCACCTAGGCATTATAGCATGCCTCCCTCTTACCTCTTATTACAATATCAAGAGCAGCGATGTCCAAATCTCTCCTTAGCTTCAAAACCACTGCTTGGGCATTGACAATCCCAATCTCAAAAGTTTCGATCAATCGGTGAAGTTTCAAAGCCAGAGCATACCTTTAAAAAGAAAATATACACATGTATAAATTGAAGGAACCGGGCTAGTCAAAAGTGGGTTGAATTTCGAAGAAAATAGCTATTTTTGATCTTAGTTAAGTATATGAAGCCTAAATAGATTTTAGATCCAATCTAAATGTTTTTAATAAATTCTTCGGTTTATTTAATTATGTTCGAAAGGGTTTTTTTACATGCTTAGGTTCACAAGTATATCAAATAAACTTGTTGTGTGAAGTGCACGTGCTACAAATAAGATGTGTATATAGTTAATTGGAACATATGTGGATGTTGGGATTTACATCGCAACAGACCCATTTTCCCTTTATATATGCCTTTGTTGCCCATAATATTTATTTAATATATATAATAATAGAAATATATATGTATTAAAATCAAATTAGATAATTTTATATGATTTGAAATCCAAAATTAACATTAATGAATTTGATTTTAATTAAAGAAAGATTTCATATTAAATGCTACATTATTACACAAGATCTATTCTACAAATTTGAATTGAAGCAACACTTGTAAAAAAAATAATTTGGCATAACTAGCGGGGTTGAATAGGCCCCTACCATTTTATTAATAAATTAAAAAGGAGATGTAAGGAAGGAAAAAAGAAAAAACCCATCAAAGGGCAAATTACAACATAATAATACCAAAAAATCATAGAAACCCTAATTAATACCCGGGAGAATTAAGAAGGCTTTCGATTATGGGCAGTTAATTTCTTGACTTGCAAAAGGAATAAATAAGAACGTGATCTTTCCTTTCTCGTAAATTGCCTTAAATTTATTTCTCCCCATATGACGTAAACAAATTTCTTAAGAGTTTTAAGCAGCAACTTTCCTTTAAAAATTTTGCAATGAGTTGCCTTGAATATGTTAAACCACTCGGCTTTAGAGTCATACAGGGGACAGTGAAGACTAAGGAAACACAAAAGCCTTTTCCAAATGTAACAAGTGCAAGCACAGGAGAAGAAAGGGTGGCAGGAATTTTCAACGGAGTTATAGCACAACATGAATAAAGAAATAGAAAGCATCCCTTTATGCATCATATTTTCCTGAGTATGAATTGCATTTCGAATAACCTTCCATAGAAGGTTCTCCTTAGGCACAACATTAGTACACCAAATTCTAGAATGTCAAGGAAATGGAGCCACATCAGAGAAGTTCACAATGGCTTTGTATACATTGGAGATGGAATGGGCTTTATTACACCAATAAGAATGAGATGTAGGGGGAGGAAGGTTGCATTTTTCCACCCAAGACCAGACTGATCTAATGATAGAAGAGCTAGAATAAGGAAGAGTTACTTTACCTTCTTAAAGGAAGCCAGCAACCTTAGTGGTTTTAGGTATGCCAGAGAGTTGTCTTAGGTTATAGTCAATTAGGTTGGAGAATATAACTCCTTTAGTAGACCAAGGATCATGCTAGAAGAGGAAAGAGATGGCATTAGATAAGGAACTTTGGAAATGAGGAAGAAAAACCGATCTTAGTTTCAGGATACATCTCTATGTCCAACTACAATCCAAGGGAACTTGCATAGACCAATAGTATTCTTTCCTAATCAAATTAGACCTAGTCTAATGAGCCCAAAGATTCTGATGATCAGAAAGTAATTTGTTAATGAGAGATGAAAATGCTGCCTTGTTCCATTGCTTTAAATTCAAAATTCCCAAGTCCCTATGGGTATAAGGCATAGTGACCTTCTTAAAAGAGAGGAATCAGTTTATTAGAGTAGGGATTGCCATGCCAAAGGAAATGATTCAAAGCAGAAGTAATCATGTTGATCAGTTTGAAAGGAAGAATATATATTTTGGCATAATAGAGACACATAAAAGTAGCAATTGATTTAACCAAAACCAGTCTGCCTATAGTGGATATTTTTGAGCTAGGCTAAGTTCTGATTTTTCCTATAATTCTTTTATATATGGGAAGGCATTGGGAATTAGAAATTTTGGAGGTAAGGTGGGGAGCACTAAGATAAGAATCATTTAGAGGGAGAGCAGACAGAGAAGACAAATTTAATAAGTCATTCAATTCAGCAGGAGAAATACCAGCAATCAGAATATTGGATTTAGCTTTATTGACAGTAAGTCCAGTCATGCAGTAGAATTTGTCTAGAGTACTCGAGGCTTTACTAACAGATTTAGAATTAGGTTTAGTAAATAAAATAAAGTCATTGACAAACATCAAGGTAGAAATTCTAGGGCATTTACAGAGAGGATGAAGGTCAATGGATTTCTCATCAATGGCTTTATTGATTATACAAGTCATGAGTTCCATAACAGCAATAAAGATATAGGAGGATAAGGGATACCCTTTCCTAATTCCCTAAGTCCCCTTGAAGTAACCAAATGTATCACCATTGATAGAAAGAGAATAGGAAACAGTTGAAATGGTAGTGTAGACCCAGGCAAGAAATGAGAGAGGGAAGTTCATGATAAAGAGGATGTTAATTATTGATTTCCAATGTAAAGAATCAAATTTTTTTTGAATGTCCAACTTAAGGAGATATCCAGGGGATAAGTTTTTCCCTGAGTACCCCTTCATAAGTTCTTGAGTCAAGAGAATATTATCAAAGATGTTTCTGGAAGGAAGAAAAGCACATTGGTTCGGGGAGATAATAGGAGCAGGAGCAACTTTCATCGTAGAAGCCATAATTTAAGAAACGCATTTATATATGACATTACAACAAGCTATTAGATGAAATTGAGACACGTTTATAGGCATTGGAACCTTTAGAATGAGGGATAATCTGATGGCATTAATTCTAGCTAGCATTCTAGTGCATTTGAATAAATTTCTGACTGCCTTGATAATATCCTGGCCAATAATATCCCAAGAGACTATGTAGAAGTGAGCATTAAACCCTTCTGGACTTGGAGAACTAGTAGACATCATTGAGAAAATTTCTTGTTTGATTTCATAAGGGATGACTTCAGAAATTAGATTGAGTTTTGAGCCCTCGAAGATTATAGGCAAGTTGAAATGTCTGAAATTAGCAAAGGATGGGGAGGTGATGTTCTGGTTAGCCAATATACTTTGATAATAATTAAGTAAAGCTATCTGAATATCATCAAGCTTAATCCAAGGGAGGTTGTTCATGTCCTTAATAAATGAGATGTTGCTTTGATTCTGTTTGATCTTTAAAGACTAGGGGAAAAGTGCAATGTTGGTGTCACCCAGTACATCTTATTGTACTTTGGATTTTTACTTTAACGTCTTGTATTCTTCATGAATGGCTTTTTAAAGAGATAGTCTAAGAGCAAGTTCTTCAGTAGAGAGCATTAGGGTTAGAAGGAGGGAGTATTGCACAGAGAGGAACTTGTTCCTGATGCGAGAAGATAAGGAAGAACCATTTTCAAAAGTTGTGTGAGCCTAAGTGACGCAGCCTACAGGATCACACAACTCACGAATTGATGAATTCGCGGAAAATGAATCGATGAAACAAAATGAATCGATGGATTGAAGATACCCAAGTGCCCAAATCCGTTGATCTCTCGAGATACCGGATTCTAGCTATCTTCAACACGTTGATCGCGCACGATACCGCGTTAGAAGATCTACGATTCTTTCGACGTTGATCTCGCACACGAGATTCCGTGAATCGGCTTCAGGTTCGTTGATTCGAGCGCACTCGAATAACCGAAGATGGAGAAAGGAGATAACACTCAACTTCTAATTTTAATGGTGGCACAAAGCACAAACCAAATTTTATTCAAAAATCAACTCCTTTTACAAATGACCATACACTCCTATTTATAGGAAATTACAACTCAACACACATTACAACACTTCACACGACTTAAGAAAAATTACATCACAAACAGTACAAACGACTTACAAAACAAACGACATAGCATCAAATAGCAACGACCTAAAGAAACAACGCACGCGACTTAAAAACAAAATAAAATCTGGAAGATCTGCTCGCGACCTAACTGGAGCGACATAAGAAACTTCGCGACTTAAGAAATGGCAGCGACCTAACAATCAGCGACATAATAACTCTTCGGTATCCAGAAGCGGCATAACTGAGCGACATAAGAATGAGCAACATACGATTCTTAGCGACCTACGATGCAGAAGAACTGGAGTGACTCGCGACCTACGACATAGGAATTCATGACTTAGAGTTAGGTCGGAGTTTGATGGAGCTTCGCGACTTAGGGTTAGGTCGTTCGCGACGTACGTTGGAGCGCGCGACATAAGGTCGGAGTTTGATGGAGCTTCGCGAATTAGGGTTAGGTCGTTCGCGACCTACGCTGGAGCACACGACATAGGATTCTGGAGTGATTTCTTCCTCGTGATCTATGGTTTCGCGACTTAGCAATGTCGATCGCGAACGCGAGGTATGCGCTGCATCATCCTCCCCTGGTTGAGAAGAATTCGACCCCGAATTCACATTTTCCTCTTCTTCGACAAGCTTCTCCCCATAATACGGAATTAAGTGTTTGATATTGAAAACATCAGAAGTATGAACATTTTCCGACAACCTTAACTGATACGCATTATCATTGATCTTCTTCAAGATTTCTACTGGACCAATCTTTCGAGCTTTCAACTTGTTGTAAGTTCCAACTGGAAAATGATCTTTCGTCAATACTGCGTAAACAAAATCACCCTCTTTAAAGTCCACACTCCTTCGCTTCTTATCTGCCAATTACTTATACTTCTCATTTGACTTAAGAAATCGTTCATGAACAATCCTGTGACACTCCTGCAACTCATTCACGAAATCACAAGCTCGTTTAACAACCCCTTTCTGAAGTGGAACTGTCGACAAATCCAACGGTCCCTTCGGAATTGTTGAATATACCACTTGAAATGGACTGAATCCAGTACTTCGATTAACGGCATGATTATTTGTGAATTCTGCCTGACACAATTTCATATCCCAGCTCTTCAAATTATCCTTCACAAGACATCTCAACAAGTTTCCCAAAGATCTGTTCACCACTTTCATTTGCCCATCCGTTTATGGATGATAGGCGCTACTAAAATTCAGCTTAGTCCCAACAATCTTCCACAGACTCAACCAAAAATGACTTAGAGATCGAGTATCCCAGTCAGAAACAATAGACTCAGGTAGCCCATGTAGTCGATAAACCTCTTTAAAGAACAATTGAGCCACACAGACTGCATCGGCGGTCTTCTTACAAGCTATGAAATGTGCCATCTTCAAAAATCTATCCACCACAACATATATAGAATCATTCCCTCGTTGAGTTCTTAGCAAACCCAAAACGAAATCCATGCTAACATCAACCCATGGTCTAGTAGGCACGGGCAATGGCATATACAATCCTGCATTCGTAGCTGTCCCTTTGGAAACTTGACATATGTGACATCTCTGCACAAATCTTTCAACTTCTTTCCTCATGGAAGGCCAAAAATATGATTGAGAAATCAACTGCAAGGTACGATCTCTTCCCACATGACCTTCTTCATGCAATTCCTTCACAATCTTCATTCGCAAACTGCACTCTAGTATACACAACCGATTTCCCTTAAATAGAAAACCTTCTACCAACACATACTCATCCATTCTCCCTTTCTCGACTTCATCTACAATCTTGGCAAAGTAAGGATCCTCAACAAACAAATCTGGAAATACATCAAACCCCATCACTTCAACTCTCATCGTAGTCAATAAATGATTTCTTCTACTCAATGCGTCTGCCACACGATTTGTAACTCCCGACTTATGCTTTACAACAAATGTAAACTGTTGCAAGTATGCGATCCATGAAGCATGACTGGCTGCAATCTTATCCTGTCCCTGCAAATGTTTCAATGCTTCATGGTCAGTATACAACACAAACTCTTTATGAAACAAATAGTGTCTCCAATGCTTTATAGCTTGGACAATAGCATAGAACTCCAAGTCATAGTACTGTATCTTGTCTTGGCTCCAGAAAGTTTCTCGCTAAAATTAGCAATTCGACGCCCCTTTTGACTTAACACTCCACCAATTCCAACTTTAGATGCATCAGTATCTAGTTCAAAGAGCAACTGAAAGTACGGGTATCTAAGAATCGGTGTTGTAGTCAAGAGTGTCTTGATCTGTTGGAAAGCAGAATCAGCCTCTTCAGTCCACACAAACTGCTTTCCTTTCATACAATCTGTCACCGGTGCCATCATGCTACTGAAATGTGGAATAAACCTTCGGTAGAATGATGCTAAACCATGGAAACTTCTCACTTCAGTTACAGTCATGGGTTGTGGCCAATCCTTACTTGCTTCAACTTTACTTTGATCCGCCTGGATACCTTCCTTGGACAATACATATCCCAAGAACAAAACACTGTGCGTCATGAACATGCACTTCTTTATTGCCGCGTAAAATTTCTCCTGACGAAGTATCATCAACACTTCCCGCAAGTGTTGTAGATGCTCTTCTGTGCTTCCACTGTATATCAATATATCATCAAAGTATACCAACATGAACTTTCCAATAAACGGTCGAAAGATCTGATTCATCACTCGCATAAAAGTACTAGGTGCATTCGAAAGACCAAATGGCATGACCAGCCATTCATACAACCCCTCCCGTGTCTTGAAGGCTGTCTTCCATTCATCCCCTGGTCGAATTCGAATCTGATGATACCCACTCTTCAGATCAATCTTTGAAAAGATAGCAGCTCCACTCAACTGATCTAACAAGTCATCCAATCTTGGCATCGGAAATTTGTACTTCACCGTAATCTTGTTTAGAGCTTGACTATCTTTACACATTCTCTAAGTTCCATCCTTCTTTGGTACTAACAAGGTTGGTACTGCACAAGGACTTAAACTTTCTTGTACGCGCCCTTGTTCAAGTAGCTCTTCCACCTGCCTTCTCAACTCTTCGTGCTCCTTTGGACTCATTCTATAATGTGGTCTATGTGGTAACACAGCTCCCAGAACAAGATCAATCTAGTGTTGTATGTCTCTCAACGGTGGTAACTCTTTTGGTAATTCTTTAGGAAATACATCTTCAAATTCCTTCAACACTGGCTTAACTTCCTCAGGAATTTCAACCGCTTCACTACTTTCACGTCCAATCAACAGAAATACTTCAGGGCTATCATCTACTTCTTTGACAAATTCCTTCAAAGATAACAGAGTCTTTAGTTCCTCGATTTCCTCCAACTTGCTTTCACTTTGTTGTCGCCTTTTGGGAACTAAAGTGATTCTAGTGCCATCGAACATGAAACTATATCAGTTAGTCCTACCATCGTGTTGCACGGCTCTATCGAACTGCCACGGTCTTTCCAACAACAAATGACATACATCCATATCCACCACATCACACCAAATTTCATCCTTATACTTCTTTCCGATGGAAAAAGTTACACAAGCTCTTCGACCAACCTTCACTTCACCACCTTTCCTCAGCCAAGCCAATTTGTAGGGTTTGGGATGCTTCTCTGTCTTTAACGCCAACTTCTTTACGGCTTCTGTAGAGATGATGTTATCACAACTCCCTGCATCGATAACAAACTTACAAACTTTTCCCAAAATAGTGCATGTCGACTGAAAAATATTACTCCTCAACCAACTAGTCTCCTCTTCCTGCTTTGGCGTCAAGCAAGATCTCCTCATCATTAAAGAATATCCCTCGTCTCCTATCAATAATTCTTCTTCCTCCTCAACCTGTGGTGAATTGGAACATTCTACTTCTGCATCCTCATCCTCAACCTCGGCAACCATCGCTCGCTTCTTAGGCTTTGGGCATTCATTGCTCTTATGACCAAACTCCTGACAGTTATAACACTTAAAATTGTTGTTGACCTTGGTCTTAGCAGCTTCATTGACAACCAGTTTACTAACAGCCTTGGAAATAGTAGTATTGCTACTAGCCCCCTTCACTTGATTGCTCGAACTTGTAAACGCACCACCTCCTCTTCTACCTTGTTTCTCCCAAGCTAGAGCCTTCTGGTGTGCTTCAGCAACGGATCTCGGATCAAACATATTTACCATATCCTGAATTTTCATTCTCAATCCTCCAACAAATCTGGATGTCAATTGTTCCTCCGTTTCCATGATATCGTTTCTAGCAATCAGTTGATAAAAATCATCTACATAATCATTTACCGACTTTGTCCCTTGTCTCAAATTCTGTAAACGCTGATACATAAGAGATCAATAATTATAAGGCAAGAAAGTAGCCTTCATCAACTTCTTCATCTTTTTCCATGAAACAATCTTCGACTTTCTCATTCTTTCCCGTGTAAGTTTAGTTTGTTGCCACCATGCCATAGCTCTTCCCCTCAATCGTGTAGCAACCAACTTAACTCTACGATGCTCGGGTACTTCCTTGAAGTCAAAAATTTCTTCAACATTTGATAACCAATCCAGAAACTCTTCCGCTAGCATTCCCCCTTTGAATTCTGGAATCTCTATTTTCATCCCCGACTCCCATCGACGATCATCTTCGTAATCTCTATTTCGATTTCGCCCTTGACCATGGTTTCGACAAGAGCTACTACCTTCATCACTGGATTCCTCCAAATCTGACGGATGTCGATGTCGATTCCGACCATCAACATTTCTGCTACCCCGCACGCCTCTTCCTCCCGAAACTGACGGTTCTCTTCTTTCCCGATCCGATGGTGGTGACATTCTTCTCCTCTCGGAATTTGACGGCGAAATTCTATGTCCACCTTGATTTGAACCTGGCGATGCTCTTTGTCGAGTTTGATTCATATCCATCATGAGCATTTCCAATCTACTAATTCCCTCATCAAACTTCTCATTGAATTTATCACTAATTCGTTGCTCCATTTGTTCGGCATCTTCTCTTTGATACACATCTGCAACGTTCTGATGACGATTAACTCTTCTTGGAGGCATTTTCAAATCTTCAACAAATTCAAACACACACTTCAAATCTCGAAACTTCACACCCAACGAACTTGGAAAAGTTCGTCTTCTAGCTCTGATACCAAATGACGCAGCCTACAGGATCACACAACTCACGAATTGATGAATTCGCGGAAAATGAATCGATGAAACAAAATGAATCGATGGATTGAAGATACCCAAGTGCCCAAATCCTTTGATCTCTCGAGATACCGGATTCTAGCTATCTTCAACACGTTGATCGCGCACGATACCGCATTAGAAGATCTACGATTCTTTCGACGTTGATCTCGCGCACGAGATTCCGTGAATCGGCTTCAAGTTCGTTGATTCGAGCGCACTCGAATAACCGAAGATGGAGAAAGGAGATAACACTCAACTTCCAATTTTAATGGTGGCACAAAGCACAAACCAAATTTTATTCAAAAAACAACTCCTTTTACAAATGACCATACACTCCTATTTATAGGAAATTACAACTCAACACACGTTACAACACTTCACACGACTTAAGAAAAATTACATCACAAACAGTACAAACGACTTACAAAACAAACGACATAACATCAAACAGCAACGACCTAAAGAAACAACGCACGCGACTTAAAAACAAAAGAAAATCTGGAAGATCTGCTCGCGACCTAACTGGAGCGACATAAGAAACTTCGCGACTTAAGAAATGGCAACGACCTAACAATCAGCGACATAATAACTCTTCAGTATCCAGGAGCGACTTAAAGAAGCGGCATAACTGAGCGACATACGATTCTTAGCGACCTATGATGCAGAAGAACTGGAGCGACTCACGACCTACGACATAGGAATTCGTGACTTAGGGTTAGGTCGGAGTTTGATGGAGCTTCGCGACTTAGGGTTAGGTCGTTCGCGACCTACGCTGGAGCGCGCGACATAAGGTCGGAGTTTGATGGAGCTTCGCGACTTAGGGTTAGGTCGTTCGCGACCTACGTTGGAGCGCACGACATAGGATTCTGGAGTGATTTCTTCCTCGTGATCTATGGTTTCGCGACTTAGCAATGTCGATCGTGAACGCGAGGTATGCGCTGCATCACTAAGGTTTAAGAGTTGACTTTAGATTCTTGAGTTTTGCCTGTAAAATAAACACAGAATTTCCAAAAAAGATTAACATTAGAATTCCAGCAGTTATTCACAATATTAAAATATTCAGCATGCTCAATCCAAATGTTAAAAAAAGAAAATAAGGAAGGTTTTCCAATGGCAGTCTTCCCCCAATCAAGAATAATAGGAGAGTGATCAGAGAGGGAAGGAGGAGGGATGTTAGCATAAAGATTAAGCCAAGAGGAGAGAGAGAGAAGAAGTTTTGGAAGGGTTTACCAAGTCTATAATAAGTTCTATTGTCGATCCGATGCAGTTGTTCCATGTGAAATAACAACCAGTTGAGGATATAGGGAGTAGTTCAGATTTATGGATAGCATTAATCAGAGGAGATGTGGCTTGCAAAGATAATGGGGAACCACTACTTTTGTCAGCTGCAGATTGCACGCGTTTTTAGTCCCCAATACAAATCCATGGGGAGTTAGAAGGGGCAAGCGTTGGAAGAAGGTCAAGCATGTCTTTCCAAGGATCTTTGTTATTATCTGCATAAATACAAGTGAAGTGAAAAGAAGAGTTAGAAGGAATATGAGTAATGAGAGAGTGGATTAGTTGCCTATGCACAAGGATGGGGAGATTGAGAAAACACAAGGGTTACAAATGAGAAGAAGTCATCCATAAGGAGCTTGAGAGAGATTATGCAGGATAGACCATGAAGGATTGATGAAATTTGACATTTCGTAGGATATATCATGATTAAGTTTTGTTTCAGCAATGACTAAGAGTTGAAGATTGTGAGGTTGAATGAGGTTTTTAATTTCATTGTGTTTTTCAATTGAGTGTGCCCCTCTGACATTCTAATAACCAATTGTGTCTATTATCAAAAGGTTCTAGTTTTTGATCCTGTTAGCATACCAGATGGGGATGAGGGGTAGTGCCTGATTGTTGGAACCAAGTTTGATCTAGAGAGAAGGATTTTACTTTGTCTAAATCAAAGGGAAAAGAAAGATGAGATTTGATCTTCTTTGGCCTTCCTTTCTTTCTGACTGGAGTGATGGAAGCAGGGAGAGAGATAGTGGAATCATGCTACTGTAGATCAAGATGAATATTATCACTTGGAGGTTTAAGAGAGAGATAAGGACTTCCAGAGAGGGATGAAGAAGGGATTTGATTAGCATTTATGGTGGCAGAATCAGAATTTGTAAGGGAAGATGAGGGAATTGTGGTTATATCTCTGTGCATGTTTTGAAAGATTGATTCTAGAGATTTGGAATTGAGAGAGAGATTTGATAATGAGGTAATGGTTTGCATGGAAGGATTAATGGATGACTCAAGAGAGGTGATTTTTTGAGGATTTGCATATAATGTTTCCTGGACATTTGTGTCAAGGCTAGTTTCATCATGAGCATGTGCATGAATATTGAGAGAAGGAGGAATATAAGTGTTGTGCATGGATTTTGAGGTGTGCATGTCTGTGTCAGGGAGCATGCATTGAGTATTATTGGGAGAACTGGTGATGTTTGTGTTAGAAGTGGTTGAAATCTCATTTATTGATACAAAATGTTGCATGGCTAATTGAAGAGATAAGCAATTTACATTTAAACATTCATGCACGTTAAGAATTTGACCAATAGCAGCAGAATCATATGCATGAATAATGGGTGAGGATGGTGGAATTAAATGCTCCTGAAAAGCTTCTCGAATAAGTTCACCCTCCTCAAAATCAGATAGGACTCCAACTTTGTTTGTAGAGACAATTCCATTTGATGTAGTATCATTTGCATGAGCATCAGAGACAGTAATATTTTCATCATGGTCATGGAAAGAAACATGTGTTGATACTTGGTGGTGATCATTTGAGATGGCATCATTTTGAGAAAAGTTGCCTTGATCAATTTGAGTAGTTACATAACCATGCAAACTAGAGCAATCAAGTCCATTAACATCAGCAGAAGGATCAGTTAGAACATCTTTTTCAAGATCACCTCTAACACTTGCATTTTTCCTTACTTTTCCCCATTTCATTTGTTTAGCCTTTTGTGTCTTTCTGACTTCAAATTTTTTATTATTGTTAACTGATTTATCCACATTCTCAATCAAACCTCCCACTTTATCTAAATCTTTCACTCTAACTTCATTAACAAGCTCACTACTCCTTCCCTCAGAATTCTCCATGATCATTTAAAATACCTTCTCCTTTTCCTTCAAATCACTATTAAGGTTTCCATTTTTACAATTAAGCCCGACAGTATTTCCAAATTCACAATTCTTAGTTGAATGACTAAAGACCGTACAACTAGTACAAATCAGTGTCTCTAAGAATACTCCACTTGAATATTTTCACATTAGTCATCCCCAACACAGATAAAATCAGGCAAAGCTTTATTTGGGGATAATTCAATTAAACATTTAGCATACTCAAAATGTTTCATTTTTCCCGCATTTTCATCAAAACATACAGGCTTACTAAAGTGACAAGCTATCTAGTTTATCTTTAATATGAGATTGAGTTGATGCAAAACAAGGAGTAAATGCAGAGATGATGAACATTTGGCCCCACCAAAAGGAGGAATCCATTTTTAGTACTTTCAAGTTATCTTCATGGCATGAAAATTTGTAGTAGAAATTATGCTTATCAGACATTATATCATAGGAAACCTTGAGTTTCCAATGCCTTTCTAAGTGGCTTTTAACTGCCATGAAGTTGACAGCACCATTCAAAAAGAACCCCATAAAGTAATATGACCATGAATGAATTCCTGCATTGATAACCATAGGAGGAGGAGTTAGAGGGGTACTAGTGTAAGAGATATCAAAATGAAGAGGAACAAAAGAGCCTGCATTTCTTGGTTTGCAATTAAACAGAGAGGACCATTTGGATAATGGTGGGGAAGGGAGGATAGAAGCAGAAGAAGAGGGATCAGGAAGCACATGAAAGACAGAAGAATAGGTATTAGGAAGCACATAAGAGATAATGGCAGAAGAATAGGAAGGAATGGGAAAAGGAAGATGAGGGAAAGGTTCTAGAGGGAAAGGATGAGGGTCAGTTAAGGGAGGAAGAGAAAAGACAGAAGAAGGAGAGGAGGTGACAGTGAGGGAGGATGAGAGGGGAGAATAGTTGAGGTATGGGTTGAGGGATGGCTGCCATTGTTGACCATAACCTATATAATTTATTTAAATTATGTTTTTAATGAATACATGTAAATTTCCAAGTATTTAAAATTAAAATTTATCATTTTAGATTTTGAACAACATGTATTTATGAACATTGTAATTTAAGACATATATGTGTGTGTAGGTATATATGTATAAGTGTGAGTATGTATGTATGTGTATTTGTAAATAAGTTGGATTTAAAAATTAACAATTTGAATTAAACTTATAGTTTAGAAATTAAATGCTTTAAGAATTTTTTTCTGTAAACAATAAACTTTTAAAATGAGACAAATGATATTTGCATAAAAGACTATTCATAAAGTTTAGAAAAAAACCTTTCCTTTTTACATGAACAATATTCAAAATGTTTGTAATAAAAACTAGCCATATAACTATTGAAATCAATTTTTAAGGAATAATAAATAATTGACATATACAATTCATTTACAATCGTATACGTAAATTTTATATAAGTATAAAATAGATTAAAATAAAAATTAGCTTTCAAGTTTTTTTTAGAAAATTATCAAAACAAAAGAAAAAAAATTATACAAGTCGGGCATATGTAATTTTGCGATAAGAACAAACAGATCTAATAAATACATAGAATAAGAATAAAATAACACAGTGACGAAAAATCTAAACTTATCAATTATAAACGAAAATATTTTATGAAGGGATGAAGAACATATGTAGATTTGAATTAAAACAATATAATAGCCAAATATTCAATTGAGATGGAAGAGGGTTTTGATTCACGTAAACAAAATGACCAATTAAGCACATGTTGATTCTTAAAATTCCAAGCATATGAATGATAAAACATATAAACAAATTAATTTGAGAATTACCTTGGATGTTGCCCATAAATGACACCATGAAATGATGAATCAAAAGCTACTAGACTCAGTAGAATCAATCTTCGGAATTTGCAAGAATCAAGAGATGTGAACCACCTTTTATTTTTGGTTTTTATTTGATTTAGATTTATAAATATCTTAGGCTTTGGAAGCCATTATTTTTGGCTGAGATGGAAGAGGAGAGGAACAAACGTGAATTGTCTAAAGAATCTTCTGAATGAATGAGAGAGAATATGTTTTAAAGGAAACGTTGAAACCTTTCAATTTCCTCCTTTAAAACTTTCTCTATTTAATTCCTAATTAAATCCTATCAAATCCCCTCCCTTTCTTTATTGTTCATGGCCAACCGCAGTAGGTGCCATGTGGACTTCAAAATTTCCTAAAATCACCTAGCATTTGATCTGTTTAAAGTCAATTTAAACATTTTATCGATATCGTATATCGATACGCTCATTTATAACTTTTATATACGCACTTTATTAAATACGAATGATATTTAGTAAAATCAAATAAAAATTTAAAAATTAATATTTCACAAATATTATTGAATTTAATTTATTTAAAACTTAATATTTATTCTGTTTAAATCCAATTTCAATAATCTACCGACATGGTTTATCGATACGCACGTTTATAACATTTTATAAGCACTTTATTAAATACTAGTGGTATTCAAACAAATAAAATAAAATTTAATAATTAATATTTCATAAATATTAATTAATTTATAGTGATTATATATTAATTAAATTGCGTGGTTCATTCGGAGCATTCATTGTCTCGGTTGTGCAACTCAAATGTGTAAATTCAATCAGTGATTAATATCGAACAATTTGAATATTAGCGTTCACACACCATCTTAGCTAGTGGTGTAACATTATGGCTGAATTTATTGCTTACAAATCTTTTTTGGTAAAATCTAATTCTCTTCGTCAACACTATATCACGTTAGGACTTATTAAATTTGGTTTTGGTCAAAATTCCGACATCGCCCACATTCAACTTGAATAGTCACAACAAAAAGTTCTTGGTTCAATAATGACTATTATTATTAATAGTACAACTTTGGCCGAAGACTTTGACTATAAGTTGACTGCGGTTGACCGTGATGCTAACCACATATAACCAAGGAAACGAATTCTCTATTGAATAGTATTTCACTTCCAATGCTTCAACTTAGACCCAACTATAGTCATTCAATGGATGTCATGCCACGATTTAACTATAATCAAAGTGGAGTGTCCACATTGAAGTTCAACAGTATTCTCAAGTTGAGAGAATTACATAACATCGTCACTTTGTGATTCTCTATTTGGCCATAGTTATATTAACCAACAGGAAACTCTTACATAAGTCATTCCATAGTTATCCAATAACCATCAATGCATAACCGCTTGGTGTCCCCAATAGCCATGAGTACTACACTGCTCAACATTTAGAGAGCGTTATGCATTCTAGTCTCAACAGATGAATTGATATCTCATCTAGAAACATCTTGACTGTGAATATTTAAAACAATATGTCATTTTAATTAATAGATTTATCATGATTACAATACATTGTAATTACCATCATATAACATATCATTTAAGGATTTTCTATCTATTATACTTTAATTAGTTACTTAATTATATCATAATATAACAAGTATACAATAGGAAGGAAAAATCTTTTACTTTAAATAAGATTGGTCATCAAGCTAGATATATGTAAAGAATTACATAATTTCCCTTAGGGAACACCCCTAACTCTATCAGTCTCCTACTAGCACTTGGGGTCTATTTTGGAATCTTATTCCAATTACTTCATTAGGTATTCGTAAAAACTAATTGGGTCGGTCCCTTCGTGAACGGGTATGCTATATTGTTTTAATTATCTACTTTGTCGATCAACTCTTTCTGAAGATGACAAACTGGCATTATTATGTGGAACTTTTTGGAGTACGTCTTTCAACTTTTAGAGAGCTCTAGGTTCTTTTAAGAACTGTATGGTAGTACTGTTATCATATAACAATGTCATAGAATTCTCAACATTTGAAATCACCCTTAGCTCAGTTACAAATTTACGCATTTATTTATACTTCTTTTAGTGCAACGCTTATTCATGGTGATATACTTAGCCTTTGGTTGAATCATCCACTACATATTATTTGGAACATTTCCAACGTAAAATTCTTAACTTAAAATTGAACATTAACTTAGGATTGATATACTACACTCGATATCACTTTTGGAGTTCAAGTCTGCACACTCTTTCATAAGAAGTTCATTAATTCTGTAAAAATCCTCTAGCTTTCATAAATGCTAGACTCTATCTATGATTTTGTTATCTTAATTTGGATTTGATGCTTACTTTATGTTTCAAATACATAAGTGAAATGCGATATTGTAGAGAATATATCATGCATGATAATTCCTATTGTCAATCCATAAGGAACCTGTTAAACAAAAAAAATTGTTCAACACCCAAGGTATTGTTTAAGAGTTCAAGTCACGTGATCAAGGGTGAAATAGGCGGTCATATAAACTTGTGATAGTCCTTCCTCCATATGTCATTGAGTAAAATAGGCAATATGTAAGGTAAGCCTTAATTCAGACAAGTTATTTCAAGTCGCTTTGTGCAAATTAAGGGTATGCAAGTTTAAATCCTGGTTCAAGTCCTTAATATATCGATGCATGTCCATAGTCCAATGTTCAAAGATAAATCATGTGCATGTCAATAGTTCATGTCCAAGCCAAAATCAAGTCATATGTATGTTCCTTGTTCAATATTAATCAAATACAGATATTTGAGAGAAGTATGCTATGAAAAGTTAATTGTTCAAGGTCTTACGTGCAAAAAGTTCACAAATTACAATCGGTCCTAAGAATCCTCGATTTGATTTAGGGTTTACAACTTTAAAATTCAAGAGAGAGGAAAGAATTATCCGTCTCTCTACAATTGACCGTGGAGGTTTATTTATAGTGGTAGTGGCAGGCGAGATGGTAGCCACGTGTACTTGCATGAGATCCAAGGGCTCCAATAGCATTTCCTTGATGAAACTCAACATCTTCCTTTTATTGATGAAACTCGACACCCTCTCAGTCATGATGAAGCTCGACGTCACATGCATACTAATAAATGCGGCACCTTCATGTTCCACAACAATTCGTGTTGTAGAAGCTCAAAATCTCTTCCTTAGTCTTTGTTAATAGTGCTAGTAGAAGCTCAATATCTCTTACATTATTAAAACTCGACATCTACAAGTTCTTGTTAATTCGGTATCTTTAACATTTTACAAGCTCGATACCCTAGCTCGCCGTTAGTGTTCGTTATCACTTTCTTGTTACACAATCGACATCCTTTATGGTTATTAAGGTTTGATATCTTTTTTGCTTCGTACGCTCGACAAACGTTATGGTTGTTGAGGCTCAATATCACTTCCTTTCTATGTGCAAGATCGATAACCCTTGTACTTGCTGACTATTTGATGTTCGGCATCTTTAGAGGTTCAACACTTCTTTATTACTACTCTTTCGATATCTTCTAATTATTATTAGAGGCTCGCTGTCCTTCTTTTTATGTTGACTGCTTCCTCTAGGCTCGATATCCCTTATCATTGTCAAACTCGATATGTTTCCATTAAATACTTGACATGTATTTTGGTAGTAACACACCACTGCATAACTTTGATATGACTTTTATGCTCGATGCCATTCTCTATGGATATAAAGTCTCGACATCCTTTATGCCTTTGAATTCGACATCCCTTATGCCTTGATATCTTCACGTTAGATGCTTGCTATGTTATTGACTTGGAAGCTCAATATATAATCATTGATTTATTAACTCGATATGAATTTATATACTCAATATGCTTTTTTTAGATGCTCGATATATGTATTTGTAGTAACATTATCTTTCATCGATTCCATAGCCTCTTGTTTATTCTCTTAACATAGTAGTCAGAAAATATGTAGATAATATTTGCTTCCCTCCTTGCATAAAAGAAGCTTTTTACACTTTAGTGTAAAATCAAGTATCTTCTCACCATTTCAACTTTTTATAATATTTTCTCTTCAATTCTCTTCTCCTGAAAAACATAAAATAAATGATGATAACTTTCATTATTTACTTTAAATTTAATTTTAGACAAACCCTTTAGGATTTGGTAAAGATATGGATTAATTTTTCTTCTTATTCATTTAAAGGAGCTTTTCTTATTTCAATGTAAAACTAAGATTAATTAAGAAGATCAAAAATCTGCTCAATATGAAGGCCATAAATTCAATTAGCAAGAAGACCAGAAATCCATCTAGTAGGAAGTCCATAAATTCACTTGATAAGAAAACTAGAAATCTATCTAGGAAGAATCCCATAGATTCGTTTGATTAGAAGTCCAAAAATTCAATTGATAAGAAGACCAAAAACCTATATGGTTAGAAATCCAGAAATCCATAAACTCTCTCTTAATAAAGGCCAGAAATCCATCTGGCAAGAAGATCATAAATTCATTAGGTAAGAAGATCAAAAATCCATCTGGTAATAAGTCCATAATTTTGTTTGAATAGAAGACCAGAAATCCATCTGGCAATGATACCATAATTTCATTTGAATAGGAGACCCGAAATCCATCTAGTGAGAATACCATAATTTCATTTAATAATACCATAATTACATTTGAATAGAAGACCAAAAATCCATTTGGTAATTTTATGTCTCAACTAATAGGAAACTGGAAATTTGAGCAATAATGGAGATTCCCATTATATACCAGAATATTTCTGACCAAGAGATTCACAACTTCTCAGATGTGCATATTTGACGCTGAGGGTAGTAGATAGTTCTTGTCCCTTCCATTGAAGGTTGCCTTATTTTTAGCACAGTGCCAGATTGGTCATGCTTAATTACACTTTCTTTTAGAAGATTGTTTTGATCCATTATTAGGATGAAGTCACACTTATCTGATTGATTTCTTTTTCTCTCCTTACCACCGTCTTAGGTAGTGATTTAGACTTTGAACTTTTTATCCTCTTACTACCATCTTAGATAGTGATTTAGGCTTTGAACTTTTTTGCCCCTTATTACCATCTTAGGTAGTTATTTAGGCTTTGAACTTTTTCGCCCCTTAATACCATCTTAGGTAGTGATTTAGGCTTTGAACATGTTTGCCCCTTACTACTATCTTAGGTAGCGATTTAGGCTTTGAATTTTTTTGCTCCTTACAACCATCTTAGATCACGATTTAGGCTTTGAACCCTCTCGCCCCTTACTACCATCTTAGTTAGCGATTTAGGCTTTGAACCTTCTCGCCCCTTACTACCATCTTAGGTAGTTATTTAGGCATTAATCGAGCCCCTTATTACCTTATAGGTAATGATTTAGGAAGGTCGGTGCATTTGGTTAGTAAGCTTAGGAAGAACCAAAGTTTTATTCATCCTCCCTCTAGGAGGCGCTCTGGTCAGGCCTTTCAAGCGGAACCGAAGGCTAGTCGGTACTTTGGCCAGGCCATCTTAGGCGGGACCAAAGGGTACTCCGTCCTCCCTCTAGGAGGTGCTCCGGCCAGGCCGCGTACGCGGGACCAAAGGCTTGCAGTGCTTTGGCCAGATCATCTTAGATGGGACCAAAGGCTTGCAGTGCTTTAGCCAGATTATCTTAGATGGGACCAAAGGCTTACATTGACCTCCCTCTAGGAGGTGCTTTGACCAGGCCCTTACGGCAGAATCAAAGGCTTTTTGCTTCGCCCTTTATTATCTTATAGGTAATGATTTAGGCTTTGATTTCCTTGTAGTTTATTTCTATCATTTTATTATCGATTCTGTAGATATACTTGTGTAGCATCCCTAATTTTTGATAACATTATTTTGAAAATTTAATTAGATAAACTAAATAGCATAATGATGATAAGGGGATTGAGATTTGAATAAATCATACATAGGGTCGTGCTTATTAACAAAGTAAATGGGCTTTAATTGGGTTATTAGCTAATTAAATTACACATGGGCATATTAGTAAAACAGCCACTTCATTATACACGACTATACACTTCTAATTCTTGTCTACTCACGTTCATTTTTCTCAAAACAAAAATAAACGCAAAAACCCTAAGGAGCTGGCCATTATTAAAGAGGAAGATTACAGTCTAGAGCTAAGGATCAAAGCTAGGAAGGATTAATCAACAACAAATCTCAAATTCCATATCATACCTAAGGAGAATAATAATTTCATACCATCTCTATTTTATTCTATGATTATATGTTTTCGGATTTACTATTAAATTCATTTTTATAATGATATGGATGATGATACGCTTGAACTATATTATGTTTGACTTATTTTAATTAATTCACATATGAATTTGCACGGTTTTGATGCAAAACCAAGAGCCTATAATTTTAGAATTCCATGGAAAAACTTTATGTTAAGTAAAACATGATTTTGGAGATGATTTTTAATTTTTAGAATTTTCCAAGCTATAGAAAATTTATTATGAATTTCTAAAGGAAAATATGATATAATTGGGTTTAAAAATTTAACTCGAGTATTTCATGAAGAAATTGGATCTGAAATTTTAGTATGTTTGATTACATGATAAAAGTGATTTTCAGTTATTTTTGGGTATTTTTTTAGGGAAAATAAATTATTTTAAAAGAGGGACTTTACTGTAAATGTTGGTTTTGGTAAATGGAAGGGCTTAAACGTTATATTTCTATGATTTAGATCTAATTAAAGGCGATAGTTTTTAATTGTAAAGTATATGAAAAGTTTTGAAGTAACCAATTAAGGAATTACAATAGGCGGGTTAGTTATAAAGTGATTGCCATATTTAGTTATAATCTAGCGTTTTTAATAAAAAGGTTGTTCCGCCTATTTCGGAGGCACCTTTCGACTTCTTTACCCTTGCATCAATCCAGTTGAAACCATTAGAGTCGAAACCAATGCATAGGGTATCAATGGAATTGGTATGAAGTGAATTGGTAAGTAGCGGAAAGTAGGGTGTTGAAAGTAATGCCTTCGTCAGGGTCGAAACCAAGGTTCATTTTTAAAAGATAAGCGTCTGCATAGTTTTTAAAGGGCTTTCGACTGAGTCGATACCCCATAGAGTCGAAACCTTAGTTTATTTTCTAAAGTTAAATTCCTGCCTTGTTTTACTTAAAGCTTTCGACATAGTTGAAACATATGCTTTCGAAAGGGATTTTTATAAATAGCTTTTGAAGTAGGTTGCCATACTATGAAAAGGTGTTAGCTTTCGAATGGGGTTGGGGATTTCGAAGGCAATGGAGTCGAAAGGGGGTTTCATGGGAACAGAGAGTGCCATAGAGGTTCAGAATTGGCTGTTGCATTGTGAGCGTATATTTATTGATTTGGGTCTGAATGATGGGCAAAAGAAAAGGTTGGCCTCTAGACAGTTGCAGGGGTCAGAACTACATTGGTAGAATCATGTCACTACCGGAGTTTCGGAAGAGAAGTTAACTTGGTCTGATTTTAGAACGAGATTTGAGCAGAAGTTTGTATCTAAGTTTGCTAAGTCAGAACTAGTGACGAAGTTTATGGACCTAGTTCAGGGATAGATGTAAGTAGTCGAATATGATACTAAGTTTGAAGAGTTGTCTCGATATGTATATGCTATTATAGATACTAACATCAAAAGGAATTAGAGGTTCATTCGGGGATTCAGGCCCGAGCTTGTTAGAGTGACCATAACACATGTCCATGATCCTTGTAATATAGTGTTGGAAATGGCTAAAGAGACGTCAGTGGAAACTCAGGGTTCTCAGGGAAAGAAAAGGAAGTTCTTTAAAAAGAAGGGAGTCCGGAAAGGAGATATTCCTATGAAGTCAAAGACTGAGGTTGTTTGCTATAAATGTGACAAGAAGGGTCACTTTGCAAATGAATTCCGGTCAGGAAATGGGAAGAAAGCTGCAAGTAAGAAGAATGTGAAGTGCTTCGACTGTGATCAAGTTGGGCATTATAAGAATCAGTGTCCAGTGCCAGTTAGGAAGGACAAAGGAAAAATCTTTGCAATTGGATCAGCTTGGCCTACTTTAGTAGAAAAGGGAAGGACTGTGATGGAAGGTACGTTTTGATTCAGAGTATTCCAGTTAGAGTACTTTTTGATACCGGTGCATCACATTCATTAATATCTCAGTGTTTGGTTGATAATTTATGTTTAGAACCCACCTACCTTGTTACTTCCTTAAGGGTTGTGAATCTAATAGGAGGGTATGCAACTCTAGGGATAAGATGTGACCAGTTAGAACTTGATTTGTTAGGTCATAAGTTTGCATGCAGCTTGTATGTTATTGATTTCGTAGATTTCGGAATCATTTTAGGTATGGATTGGTTCGGTAGGTATGAGGCTAGAATATTTTGCCAGGATGGAGAGATATCACTGAGACACCCCAATAGTCATAACCGAGTGATATTCTCAGTAGAGAATACTGATCGAAGTGCTATTGCTTTGCTTAATGTCATGGAGGTAGGTAATGAGTTAAGTCAGGTTTGGGTAGCAAGAGAGTTTGCAGATGTCTTTGAGCCAATCACTGGACTACCACCGAAAAGAGCTGTTGAGTTTAGAATAGATCTTGTGCCAGGTGCTGAACCTGTGAGTAGACCACCTAGCAGGATGTAACATCCCTAATTTTGAT
Organism: Allium fistulosum; assembly: GCA_030737815.1. Classification (NCBI taxonomy): domain Eukaryota; kingdom Viridiplantae; phylum Streptophyta; class Magnoliopsida; order Asparagales; family Amaryllidaceae; genus Allium; species Allium fistulosum. The sequence continues at coordinate 768,641,290 of CM060905.1, read as the reverse complement.
AACATTATTCGAGAAATTTAATAAGATAAATTAAATAGAATAATTATGATAAGGGGATTGAAATTTGAATAAATTATATAAATGGTCGTGCTTAATAATAAAATAAATGAGCTTTAAATTGGTTTAAAGGTTAATTAGTTTACACATATGCATATTAGTAAATAGCCATTTTTCTTACACGGCTATACTTCTTTGTAATTGTCTATTCACGTTTCATTTCTCTCTTTCACAAATGAAAACCATAAACCTAAATTAAAGCCGACCATTAACAAGGAGGAAAAGAGGAAAATTCAGTCTAAATCTAAGGATCAAAGCTATGAAGGATTAACCAACAACAAATCTCAAATTCCTTATTATATCTAAGGCGAATAATAATTTTTATACCATCTCTATTTTATTATATGATTATATGTTTTCAGATTATTATTAAATTCGTTTTTATGATGCTATGGATGATGATATGCTTGAGTTATGTTATGGTTGATTTATTTTAATTCATTTATATATGAATTAGCACGGTTTTAGGGTAAAACCGAGAGTTTATAATTTTAGAATTCCATAAAAAAAATTATGTTAAGGAAAACATGATTTTTGAGATGGGTTTTAATTTTCAGAATTTTCCGAGCTATAGAGAATTTATTATGAATTTCTAAAGGAAAATATGATAATATTGGGTTTAAAATTCATTTCGAGTATTTCAGGAAGAAATTGGGTCTGAAATTTTAATATGTTCGATTACATGATAAAGTTGAATTTCTGTAATATTTGGGAATTTTTTCTAATTGGTTTACTAGGGAAAATAAATTATTTCAAGAGAGGGACTTATTTGCAAATACTGGTTTTGTTAATGGAAAGGCTTAAACGTTATAATTTCTTTGATTTAGATCTGGTTAAATGCAGCGGTTATAATTGTAAAGTATTTGAAAAGTTATACAACAAAAATTCAAAGGGTTACAAATAAGCAAGCGGTTATAAAGTAATTACTAAAAGTTACTACATTTCAGCCTTCAATCCAGAAAAGTAGGTTTTGCCACAAATAGTAGTATCTTTCGACTCCTTTACCTTCGCACCATCTCATTCGAAACCCACATAGTCGGAACCAATGCACATGGTATCAATGGTATTGGTACGAAGTGAATTGGTGGGTAGCGGAAGGTAGGGTGTCGAAAGCAATGCTTCGCTAGGGTCGAAACGATAATCTGTTTCAAAAGCTAAGTTCCTGCTTTGTTTTACTTAAAGCTTTCGACACAGTCGAAACATATGCTTTTGAAAATGTTTGTACAAATAGCTTTAGGGGAAGGATGCTTTATTATGTCGAAGTATTAGCTTTCGAAGGGGTACCTTTCTCATTAAATAAGAGCTTTCGAAAGGATTGGTTTCGACCAAGTCGAAACCCAACCTCAAATTTTCCCCTTTCGACTGTATTGAAGCTGTCTATATTGTCAAAGGGTTCTCTTTGTTTTAACTTAAACTAAGCCTTTTTCTTGAATGCTTTCGAAGGGTTGGGGGTTTCGAAGGAAATGGAGTCGAAAAGGGGTTTCGACTCTATCCTTGGATGTTTTAATTTAAAAGGTGGTTGCTTTCGACTAGATGGTTCCGACACCATCAACTTTTTCCCCAAAACAATTTTATAATTGGTTTTGAAAGAGGTACTTTCGTATATAAACATTTTGACCCAAAGAATGTTTTTGAAGAGTAAACCCAATGCATTTGAAACGGTACTTTTATTTGTTTCGAAGCTACGTTTTACAGAATATTTTGAAACCATCGAAAGGTACCATTGGTTTCATAAGTGAATATTTAATAAGGACCTTGAAAGTTATATTTATTATGTTTGAAAAGAAGCTTATGCTTTCGAAGGAGGTCATCCAAAGGTCTCGTAGGTGATGTTTTAAAGTTTCAAAACGAATAACCCACTCTCACTTTTAAAAAAGAAATACCATGGCATAACTAAAGATTTTAGAAGTATTACTTCTTCATATACTTATTCACATTGTAGTTAATCCATAACAGTACTTTGAGAAAGGTAGAATAACCAGTTAGGTTGATCCAGTAGTGAATATAACTTAAGAAATGTTAAAATCTTAATTAAAGATATTGGCAAGGGCCAATAAGTTCGCAGTAAGCCTATGGAAACTGTGTATAACAAAAGATATTGGCAGGGGCCAATAGATTCATAGTTAGCCCATGAAAACTATGATTTGATACTGGAAGGGGCCAGTAGGTTTGTAGTTTGCCCATGAAAACTATATCTGGATTAAGATATTGACAGTTGGTCAATAAGATCCTAGCTAGCCCATGAAAACTAGGATAAGATATTGGAGTTACCAATAGGTTCTTAGTGATCCCATGAAAACTATGATATTGGACAGATAGTTCATAAACATTTAACAAGTTAATTGTAATCCTAGAAACTACAATTGAGACAGATAGTTAGAATGAATGGGGATGGATAATCCAGATTTGATTTTCTTGTTTCGCATGTCATCATAATGTTTGTTTGAAATACTATGTTTGAACCATTGTGGATGCAGGAGCACAGTATATGGTTTTATAAATGTTTTAGGATACTAGTGAGGGGAAAACTCGTTCTGCTAAGCGGCGTGGTCTCACTAGATATCTAAATGGTTTGATATGGTAGATTATTATTCATACCAGGCTTTATGTCTGACTCAAACCTTTTGTTTTCCCCTTAAACTCTCGGGTACTCAATTGATTTTGAGTAGGTTGAGAGTTAAGGTTTCCAAGTGTTCTTTTAGACGAATAAAGCTTCCGAGGACGTGCAGGAGGCAAGCTTGTTATTAGAGCTCTTTTATTTCCGCTATGTGTTTTGTTTGTAAAGGAAAATCTATTTTCTTGCCTATTTACATACTCTGATCAACCAAGAGGGCATCTTCATATGTCGCTCTTGGCGTATTTTGTAATAGTTATATGTTATCTGAATGTGGTCTGGGAACTGGGATTATGTAATTAATTTGAAATATTTTGAAATGGAATATGGAATTTGTTTACTGTTTAATTTTTTTTTCATATTCTTGTGTTTCTGTGTATTAATGTGTCTAATATCACCGTGTTTGATCGCCGAGGATTAATAACTATGGACGACTGCAGCATCCATAGCCGTTAGTTTTGGACCTCCAAGTAAGGGTGATGTCACACAGGATGACACCGACTGAGATGAAGGAATTGAAGGTGCAGATAGTAGATCTAGAAGGAAGGAATATTATTAGACCAAGCAGCTCGCCTTGGGGAGCGGCCAAAGTGTTCATGAAAAAACCAGATGGGTCGTTGAGGGTATCAACTATCGTAAGTTAAATGAAAAGACAATTAAGAACAAATATCCTTTGCCAAGAATAGATGATCTGTTCGATCAGTTGAGTGGAGCCAGAGTGTTTTCCCAGTTAGATTTGGCAACATGTTTCCATCAGTTATGAGTGGCGGAGGACAGTATTCCTTTGACAACATTTCGGACAAGATATGGTTCATATGAGTGGTTGGTGATGCCATTTGGATTGACGAATGCACCTGCTTTCTTTGTAGATTTGATGAACCGAGTTTTCTAAGAGTACTTGGACAAGTTTGTACTGGTGTTTATAGATGACATTTTAGTATACTCTAAGGATGAGAGGGAGCATGAAGTTCATCTTAGAGTGGTGTTGGAGACTCTGAGGCAGAATCAGCTAAAGGCGAAATTTTCCAAGTGTCATTTTTGGAAGAAAGAGGTTAATTTTCTTGATCACGTGGTCTCGGAGAAAGGATTGTCAGTCAACCCAGATAAGATCGAAGCTGTGAATAATTAGAAAAGACCGGAGACGGTGACCGAGATTAGAAGTTTTCTTGGACTTGCTGGCTACTACCGGAGATTCTTTAAGGATTTCTCACAGATAGCGGTATCTTTAACTAAGCTAATAGAAAGGTGGTGAAGTTTGTTTGGTCCGACAAATGTGAAGAAGCTTTCTTTTAGTTAAAGCATTTGTTGACAAATGCACCCGTGTTAGTAGTTCCAGACGGAAACCAAGGGTTGGTGGTATATACTGATGCATGTGGAACTAGATTAGGAGCAATATTGATGCAAAATTGTAAAGTCATTGCCTGTGCTTCGCGATAGCTTAGACTGCATGAAGTTAGATACCCTACTCACGACTTGGAGTTGGTAGTTGTGATCTTCGCATTAAAGATTTGGAGACATTATCTCTTAGGGGTGATGTTTGAGCTTTATACCGATCATAAGTCTTTACGGTATTTATTCTCTCAGAAAGAATTGAATATGAGGCAGCAGAGGTGGTTGGAGTTTTTGGCTGCATGTGACTTTGGTATAGAGTATACACCAAGAAAAGGTAATAAGGTAGTAGATGCTCTTAGCAGAAAACATCAGAATGTGGTGTTGGCTATGTTGGCAGAGTGGAAAGATTTAGAAGCTTTAGTCAGTTGTGATTTGTAGTTAAGATCGACTGCTGGTTATAGTCAGAGTTCCGCCAGGTTGTCTTATTTAGAAGTTTGCCCGGTATTGATTGAGAAAATTGCTTCTAAGCAGAAGAAGGATCCAGTGTTTTCTGAGAGGATCAAAAGGCTTGAGGTTGGAACTGAGATCGATGATCTAAAGGATTTTAGCCTTGACCAGATAGAATGGTTGAGAATGAAGGGACGATTGTGTGTTTCGAATATTGAGAACTTGAGGAAAGAAGTTCTTGGAGAATTTCATCGGTCCAAGTTTATGATTCATCCTAGAGGGACCAAAATATATCAGGATATGAAGAGGAGCTTCCATTGGGAAGGTATGAAGAGGGATGTTGGCATGTGGGTTAGGCAATGTGCAAACTGTCAACAAGTGAAAGACGAACATCAGAAGCTGAGTGGGTTGCTTTAGCTGTTAGAGATTCCAGTTCGGAAATGGAATTCGATATCCATGGATTTTATAGACGGGTTGCCAAGGACAAATGGGGGTAATGAAAGTATATGGGTTATAGTGGACAGATTGACCAAGAGTGACCACTTTATTACAGTTAGGTCAACCAGGATGACACCTATTTTAGCTAAGTTGTTCCTGAAGAACATAGTTAGACTGCATGGAGTTCCTAGTAGTATAGTCAGTGACAGAGATGCTCTGTTCACTAGCGAATTCTGAAAGAGTCTATAGGAAGTGATGGGTACCAAGCTTAACATGAGTACTACGTATCACCCTCAGACATATAGGTAGACAGAGAGAGTCAATAAAGTACTCGAGGATTTATTGAAGACTTTTGTACTGGACTTCGGGGGTCTTGGGAGGATCACCTACATTCGGTTGAGTTTTCCTATAATAACAGCTATCAGACTAGTATAGGAATGACGTTGTTTGAAGCTTTGTATGGAAGACCATACAAATCACCAGCATGTTGGTTAGAGACTGGAGACAGATTAGTCTTAGGTCCAGACTTGGTTAGAGAGGCGTCGATGAAGATTGAGTTAATCAGAGGAAGGATGAAGGAAGCTCAGTCCAGACAGAAAGTTACACGAATAAGAGGCATAAAGACCTAGAATTCTCAGTTGGGGAAAAGGTTTTCATTAAGGTATCACCTATAAAGGGGGTGGTGCAATTTGGAAAGTCAGGGAAGTTAGCCCCGAGATATGTTGGTCCATTCCAGATTTTAGAGAGGATTGGAAAGCTCGCATACAGAGTAGAGTTGCCGAGCAGTATGGCAGGTGTCCATAATGTATTTCATGTGTCTCATTATCATAAGTATGTGCGTGATCCAGAGAATACTATTCCTCCGACAGGGTTGGATGACTTAGTGGTAGAGCCTAATTGACTATTGTTAGACAACTATTTTGGGTTGTAGCTAGAGATGAGAAAAGATTAAGTAACAAGACGATCCGGTTGGTGATGGTTCAGTAGAGCGACAACGAGAAGGACTGTACTTGGGAGACAGAAGACATGATTAGAGATACTTATCCTGATCTGCTTTGAGGGTAAATCTATGTTTAATTTATATAGATAATTGCTAGTCATATAGGCTAGTATGATTGTTATGGTTATTAGGAGTCGTTACAGATGATTACTATGTTTAGTATTTAGTCCTGACTAAATTTCGAGGACGAAATTCTTTGAGGGGGGAGCTGGTAACATCCCTAATTTCTGATAACATTATTCAGAAAATTTAATTAGATAAATTAAATAGAATAATGATGTTAAGGGGACTGAGATTTGAATAAACAAAATATAGGGCCGTGCTTATTAACAAAGTAAATGGGCTTTAATTGGGTTATTAGCTAATTAAGTTACATATGGGCATATTAGTAAAATAGCCACTTCATTATACACGGCTATACACTTATCATTCTTGTCTATTCACATTCATTTTTCTCTAAACAAAAATAAACGCAAAAACCCTAAGGAGCCGGCCATTATCAAAGAGGAAGATTACAGTCTAAAGCTAATGATCAAAGTTAGGAAGGATTAATCAACAACAAAACTCAAATTCCTTATCATACCTAAGGTGAATAATAATTTCATACCATCTCTATTTTATTCTATGATTATATGTTTTCGGATTTATGATTAAATTCGTTTTTATGATGATATGAATGCGCTTGAACTATATTATGTTTGACTTATTTTAATTCATTCACATATGAATTTGCACAGTTTTGATGCAAAATCGAGAGCCTATAATTTTAAATCGCCTTGGAAAATTTTTATATTAAGTAAAACATGATTTTGGAGATGAGTTTTAATTTTTAGATTGAGCTATAGAAAATTTATTATGAATTTCTAAAGGAAAATATGATATAATTGGGTTTAAAATTTTAATTCGAGTATTTCGGGAAGAAATTGGGTCTGAAATTTTAATATGTCCGATTACATGATAAAAGTGATTTTCTGTGATTTTTGCATATTTTTCCCAGATGATTTATTAGGGAAAATAAAATATTTTGTCGAGAAGTTAAAAGTTTGTAAAAATGGGATTTTTAATTACTATGCTATATAATTTAAACTATTATTTAGATTAGAATGTTCCGGAAGATTAGTTATTATAATATTAAATATTTATTGAAATAAATTGTAACTTTTATTAATCAGCTTTGTAAATTAATTAGTTATTTAAAAATGATTTGGGAATGAGTTATGGATGTTATTTAAAATGTTTTGATGTTTTAAATTTACTTAAACATATTTTACAAATAAACTATTATTCTTTAAAAATACTTATTATATATATAGTTTTAAAAGAATTGATTTATTTATAAATCCTCTCGAGATTGGAAGCGAAGTTTATTAAACGAGTATGATTTTAGAAGAAAAATCTTATAGTGAAAGTTTGGGAGCTTAAAGAAATCCCAAAGTGTTAAAAATGCAAGAAATTCAAAAAATGAATTAGAATTCATAATGGAAGTAGGAATGGGTATTTGGAGATATAGACAAGTGCATTCGATCTTGGAAATATTACGGAATTTGCAAATAAAAATATGTAAAGAATTTTGAGAAATGGGAAATAAATGGACTACTTCTTGAATATTGGAAATAAAAGATCTTAGGAAATATGCTTATAAATATTCCTAAGTATTGGGCGGGAAGAATTTGGAAAATATTTAACTTCGAGAGTTTAATTATAGAAATATTTTTTAAAGGGATGGATTATAATTGGAAGCGAGAAAAATATTCTAAATATTGAAATGACTTGAAAATATCCTGATAAGGATATAAGAATGTGAGTGTGATTTCCACTATAAAAATATTGGAAGGGCTGAATATATATATATATATATATATATATATATATATATCTTATAAAGATATTTGAGAATATTTTTGGAAAATTATAATAAGGCCAGATGATTACTTATGGATGTTTTATCGATAGTTAAAGAACCGACTATCGATATTGGCCAATTTCGTTAATCGTTTCGAATAGACCGGGATCAGATTTAATTATCCGAAAACCACTTCGATCCGGTTTGAACATAACGAATGAATACTGTGAAGATGATGAAGACGGTGATTTGGTTTGTCCAAACCTAGGACAATTTGTATGGACAAATGCTATCAGAACATCATCATTGGAGGACGATGAGCATTCTAAGTAAATATTGCTCTTAATAGGTAATGCTTAGCCTCGAACCTCATCAACCGAGAATGACTAAAACATGGGAGATGCAACAAGGCTAAGTGGGTCGCACCCAAGTAGGTGTGTTATCACTTTTCTAGTTGTCCTCGGAATCCTATTTATCTGAGATATGGGTATACATGAAAGAAGAAGCGCTCGATAGTAAGGGTGGGAACACCCGGGGTGATAACATATTCGGTCTATGCAGGTTAGGGGTAGGCCGGTCTTGTGTAGCAGGGGATCCCGACGTGGTCCTCGGTACATTGTTCTAGAGGTGTACTATGACGGGCGGTACCCTAGTGGCCCAGTCATTCTTTGGAATCCATTCTCCAATACGAGCTTACGGTTTTGTTTGTAGAGCCTAGTATGCTAGAATTTAATTAATGTAACAATTTCAGCTATTTGAATAAGTATTTGTACTTAAACACTATTATAATATCAGAGAATTTGATATAAAATGTTTTGGTTATCGTAAGGGAAAAACCCATCGTGTTTATGTGTGACGAGGTCTTACGAGATACCTTTGTTTTCAAAGGATTTGATAACTCTAATAATTCAATTGAGTGTGTTTTCTCACGCTGGTTTTTCAGACTGACTCGGGTGTTATTTTATTATAATGCTCGGGTCAGACCGAGTATTACATATTTAGGTTTAAATGCTATGAAGCTTAGGAGACGAGCTGGACGAGTTTAGACGTATTTTAGTACATGGTTTATATTTCTGCCGTGTGAGGACAAGTGATTATAACGGTCCATTTTGATGTATTGAATTGTTGTACTCTGATGATTGTAAGTATATAAACTATTATAGACTCTTTTGTATAAAATATGTTATTATATATTATATTTTGTTCCGCTGCGATTGTGAGATTCTGTGTTGTTGTACCTCTTTCTTTCTCTTTACCCTAGTTATTCGCTCTTTCGTACAATTTGGGTTGAACAGGAGTGAATTATTATCAAATCAAAGGGTACGGAACCGCGGGTCGTTACATTATGGCCTTCGCGATAAAAATTATAAATTAATTTGATAATTTCTTTCGAAATGGTAATGTGTAAATTTTCTTACATTAATGTAATATTCAATAGTAATTAAACTCCTAAAATTCTTTCTTTTGGACAAATAGGGATTAAAAATGAAAATATTTTAGCAAAATAAAGGGCGGTTTGTATTATTCTATCTTATTTGGTTGGGTAATGGATTTAAGAAAATCATGGAACTTTGAAGAGCGATTGTTCAAAACGCTAGAGGGCTAAAAAAATAACCCTTCTAGGAATTGATCAAATAGGAGGATCTGGGGATATCTTCGACTTGAGAAGTCATATCAATAATCATGTTGGGAATGGTAAGCCTGAACTACAAGAGTCACTCTGCTTACAACTGTCATTCTTCCATTTATTCCCATCACAATCTTTACTTGCTTTTGGCTCTTCCTTACCCTTAATCATCTTGATTTGGTCAAGATAGGCCTCAATTCTTTAAGCATTGATGATATATCCTTTGGTTTGTAAACCTTGAATTCTTCAGCTCAAAGGGCATGATTTTGTAGTAGTAAGTTCCCTAATTTTTTTAAAAATCTATGTTTTCTTCATCTAATTTGAACATGAGAACTTGATTATATTTTTAGTATGCATCCATAAAAGATAATGGCTTATGGCTATTTGGGGCATCAACCGATTGATCTATTCTAGGTAAAGGATAGAATTCTTTGGGGCATGCTTATTCAGTATAATCGACGTACATTTTCCATTTTTCTTTAGACGCTTCAAATAGTACAAGATTATCCAACCATTTGGGGTAAAATATTTTTCTAATGAGTCCATTCTCAAGTAACCTTTCAACTTGTTCCTCGTTAGCTTGAATTTTATCAAGCTGCTTTTTCTTTTGTCGAACAGGGATGATATTTGGATCTATATTTAGAGCATGGCTCATAATTGCTGGATCTATCCTGACCATATTTGAGTGAGTTCCGACGAACACTTCTTTGTTAGATTAGAGGAGCCGGGTAAGCTCGCTTCTGAGACGGTCACCTATTTCTTTTTCAATTTTGGTTTAATCTAGCAAACCTAAGTTTACCTCTTCTAGACCATCAGAAGATTTCATTCTTTCTTGCTCACTTCTACAATCTAATCTATTTACCTAAAAATCTCACAATATAGAATTCCACACAAATCACACACTTCAATTATTTATTGATTCATAAAGGTTTTATAATAAAATCTCCATTTTTAAAATCTTTAATTTAACTTTAAAAAGAAAGATACTAATTTCCAAAGAGGTTTAAATAAGAAAATTTTATTCCTTTCTAAAATCTTTTTTAAAAACCTCTTATATAATTCAAAGAAAACCTATATATTAAGCGTTTATTCAATTTCAAATTCCTTAAATTCTTTTCAAAAATAATTCATAAACTTTGATACGCTTCTTAGTAGTTTCAAAATGATAATACTAAAGAAGTTTTTATAATTCAATTTCCTTCAAACAACAAATCTAAATAATCTCACTTTTCCCATAAGGATCTTCAACTCCAAAATATTTCCCAAAGCCATGACTTGAAATTCCAAAATCAATATTTTAAAACTCCCATTCACTTTCAATTTTTTGTTTTAAAATATTACTATCAAGAAATGATTAATCAACCTGAAGTTCTCTTTTATAATAATCTTTCAAATATTTAACCTTAAAATATCGATTTGCTAAATTCATTTAGAAAACAAAATAACAAAATTTCCTTTTTTATAATAATTCGGTTCAAACACTTCTAAACATATATATCCAAAAAAGTTGAAAAACAAATTCTCTTTTGTTTTAAAAATAATCAATTACTGAATGTATATTACTTCCAAAATCATTTTGACACAATACACTTTTTAAATTTTGTCAATAATAATTTCTATACAATAAACATACTACACTTATCTTATTACCATTCCAAAATATTTTCTTTTTACTGAACTTCCCAATAAACCATCATTTTTACATATAAATTTTAGATACCCTTCTATAAAAATCCTTCAAATATTTTATAACCGTGTACATATGTGTGTGTGCGTGTATTTTCAAAAGTATATTGGCTTAAAAAATCCCAAAAATCATCACTTTCTAAATAATTTCAATTTCATATATAAATCATTCTTAAGTTCATTATATATTCCTAAAATAATTTCTTTCTTTCAAATCTTCGCCTTTTAATTCTTTTACCTCTTTCCAATCAATTTCAAGTGTTGAGCTTCGACTAATCACAATCTCTGTACTTTCCAAATTGAAGTTCCGAGTGACATTATCCTTCGGGGCTATCATTGTACAACTTCTTTATTCAGAACATTAATTTTCTTGGTCTTCACTATTTTCTTGAAACAAAATATCACTTTGTTAGCTTTCAAAGTAAGGAAATGATGACGTGAAGGTTCGAGCCGTCCTTCTAGCGTCTTAATGTTAAACCAAAAATTTGGTTCAACACATAAAGTATTATTCAAGAGTTTAAGTCATGTGATTGAAAAGACCCTCTCTTTTTATACCTGAATTTGTAAGGATTTTTTTTCTAATGTCATAGAGATATATATATATATATTATCATATATATATTTCTGAAGCCTAGAGTCATTTTTCTTTTTATCAAAACAACTTATCCAGGATCAAAATTTTTACCAATATAAATATATCAGTGTATTCATAAGGATATGCACATACATGTGAAGATGCATGTGCCTCTCTTATTTCAATCAGAGTTATGGTAAACAAGAGGATAACTTGATTGATTAAATTTAATCAATCCACACATAGTTCAATTTAATTCATACAATAAAATTCCATCCATATATGTAACAATATGATTTTTTAACTCTTGATTCCTTGCTAGATTCTCTATGAAGTGCAATTCCTAGAAACCATATAATTGTGTTATGATTACCTATAAATTAATGGTGTAGGGCTTATGCTCTGAAAAAGGGTATAAGTTTATATCATTATCTATGTTTGATTTTCTTATAAAATCTGCTTAGAGTACAAACTCTTTTCTGGAATATTTTTAAGTGAGATATCATATTCCATAAACTTAATTCTTTGATGCCATGATGCTAAGCTAAATGAAATGCAAACATGAGTGAGTTCCCTGAGACCCTGGGTATCCAAAACATGGTTCAACCAGACTCTTTGTTCTGGTATAAGCCATAGGGTCTTAAAAATGCATTTTGATCAAAGCCTTAGTGAAAAGGAATTCAGATTCATGTTAAAATACAAAGATAACTTGTGTGCTAATATCTGAACAAAACATATTTAAATATGCATATATACCACTATCATGGACATGGCTTTCAACTCCTGTATTACAGATTCTTCCTTTATTCAAGAACAAGGTATAAAACATTTGCGTAGAACAAATTGAATTATGGAAACATTGCAGACACATAAATACATTTTTCCCTATGCCTATCAATTCTTGTATGTAAATGTCATGATGAAAGAATAAACCATATTGTTTATTGAGGCTCAACTATCCAGATTTCCAAAACTTAATCCTTTTCAAAGACTCAAGATTGACTAATACATTTATAAAATGTAACCATCCTATTTAACATACAGTTCTTGCTCAGATTTTACTTACAAAATCATAGGTTAGCTTCTTCAACTTTTCAGATAACCACTAAATTTATAAACTCCAATTACAAAGCCAGTTCCTTAGCAAAATACTTAGCAAGATATCCATCCCTCATTCAGTACTTAATACAAGTGATAATTTAAAAATATCAATACATGCAGATTTCATCTTTTAAGCTCTTATCTAACTAATCTTAGCATGCTATAATCTTCTTCGCAAAGCCTTGCTCCTACTCCTACTTAGTTGTTGCTTTCCCTGAAAATGCATTTGAAGCTGCCCCATATTAAATGAGACACCCCATATGTCATTAGCACACTAGGGTCAGACACATGTCTGGTATGGGAAAATCCACTAAAACAATTTGTAAATCAAGTTAAAGTTGAAACATGTATAAATCTGTATATCCTGTCTTTAGAAAACAAATAAGTCATGGTGTGCATGTTCTATGTCAGTGTGCATGTGCACACTTGAATCTTTCTTTCCAGAAACCTTATAAAGATATGGAATAAGCATACATTCATACAAATCAGTCATAATCAAATAAGCATGCATACAAAAACAGGGAAATCACCAAAATGAATTAAATCATTTATTCCCTACTCTGATTTCTTCCAGGAAGACTCTAGTTCCTTCTTATATCAAATTTTCTTACATTGATATATTTATCTATCTTGGTCTCATCTGCAATTATATGAATCAATGGACACATTGTAATGGACTAATTCACTCCATTACACAAAGATCTTAGGACTTAAACAAGCCATGTGTCAACTTGTATTGCTCAAGAACACAAGTCATTCCTGCAGTGCTCTTGACCCCATTTCCTAATCAGTTTTAAGTTAATAATAAATCTTTTGATTTTTCATGACTAGACCATTCAGTGAATCCTTTCACTAAAACAAACATTCATGGCATGGCATTCCATATCATTCATAACCAAACAAAGACAAACAGGCAATTAAACATAGGTGTCTATTAAATAAGATTCTGCATATATATATATATATATATATATATATATATATATATATTCTTGTATTTAAAAGGGGTATAAACAACTAACATTGGCTTATGGCTTTTTGAGAGAGTTTTTCTTTTTGCAAACATCTGTGCTTAAGTTAAACTCAGAATGACCAAGATTCACTGAATCACAAAATTTATTTGCTATGTATATGACTATTTATATATTTTCATTGAATCAGGAGCATCAGCACATAGGCAACCCTATTGCACCCCTAATTCCTTTTTGTCTCAAGCCTTAGCACCTATACACAAGTATATTGCAGCTCAACATGTTTATATTTTCTGGGTTGTGCCAAAACCAACACTACTTGCCTATATTCATCATTTGATTCTCTGGGTATTTACTTATTTTTCTAAATATTAACATATCAGAGAGATCTGAGTTTTTTTTTAAAACATATATATACTAATAATACTTAGAACTTTCATATAATAAAACAAGCAGAACAACCAACTAAAGATCAAAGCATTTTCATCTCTGAAATCAAAGAAAGACATCCACATATGAAAATATATTTTTAAGAAAAATCAACTTATAAACTGGCTGCCTTATTAGGACTTAGTGCCTTAGATTTTTGAGTGAGTTTTCTCACCTAGCTCTCTTTCACTTCTTAATTGATTGATAAGCGTCTGCCCTCAAACCCTTTTCTTCACTTGTTTTATATTTATGTGAGATATATATTTTTCTCAAGAGCTATCAGGGAAGAAGAGAAGGTTCCTCATATCACTGCTTATTTATGCAGGGTTCTTCTTAGGGTTTAAGGTGCTAGCTAAAGTCATTTTTGCCCATCAGAAATCATGCCATTTGCATTTAGTTTAAACCCAAAATCTTACCCTCCCCGGCTCAAGTTTGTGAAGAGAAAAGTGGTTTTATCATTTTGGTTATTTTCAGAAATTTTTCTTTTCCAGAAAATGCTTTTTCTCTTGTCTACTATCATGCTAAAAGTGTGACTTGATTTCCATTATTTATCATATATATATATATATATACCAAAGGTTCTTCCTAAATCTGCCTATACAAAACATATCTCTGTTTTATCTGATTTTTCTATTTTTATCTTTCACTTAAATAGCATGTACTTCCCTTATTTATTTATAAAAAGGATTACTCCTTTTATATCTTTATTCTTTCTTCCTGCCTATAATTTAAAATATATTTGTGTATTTTTATTTTACTGATTTGAACTCTGGTATTTGATTAGCATACATATATGTATATATATATATATGTCTTACAGAAATAATTAATACATATATATATACACATTATTTTTACTGAACACATATGCACATGTACATTCAAATACAACCAGTAGCATCCATATGTACTTATGCATATAGCTTTTAAGGATTTTAATCTATTTATCGGTGTATATATATATATATTTCCATACACATCAACATATGTTCATTCATATCATTCATGAATTAAGCTTCTATTCATGTGTATTTCCTGTGCACACATGTACACACATATAGTTACACCATATCAATCCATATCAATTCCCCTTTTTTAAAAAAAAAATTGGTTTAAAAATTATTTTAAACTTATTTATATTTTCAAAATGAATTCCTAAAATCTTGGATCATTACATACACCCCGCCTTTTAGAAATTGTGTCCCACAATTTTCCTAAGCATAAATCAATTTTAAACTTAATTCAAAGAAAAAATACATTCTCAACCAAATAGATTTTTAGTTCTATCACTATAACTAAAAATACTTGCATCCAAAAGGAAAGCAAATTAAAAATCAGAATTACCTTTAATCTGAAAATAGCTTAGGGTGGTTCATCCTAACTTTGTCTTCTAATTCCCATGTGCAATCACTAGGATCAAGACTCCACTGTACCTTCACCAGTTTCAGTAATTTATTCCTCAACTTCTTCACATCCTTTGCCAAAATTCTCACTGGATCCTTTTCATAAATCAAATTAGGATTTATTTGCACTTGGGTTGGGGTCTCAAGAATTTCTGCCTTGTCATGGACCCACCTTCTCAATTGTGATACATGAAAAACATCATGCATCCCTTGCATGTTTTCTGGTAATTCCAACTTATATGCCAAGGAACCAATTCTTTCCAGAATTTTGTATGGCCCAATATATCTTGGGGTTAACTTGCCTTGTTTCCCAAACCTCAGTACATTTTTCATAGGTGAGATTTTGATGAAAACAAAATTTCCTACTTCATATTCCACCTGCTTCCTTTTCATGTCTGCAAATTTCTTTTGCCTGTCCTGAGCTGCTGCAATTCTTCTCCATACCAACTCAATTTTCTCTTTAGTTTCTTGTATGTACACAGGCCCTAAAATAGCTCTTTCTCCTGTTTCTACCCAACATACAGGTGACAAACATGGCTTGCCATATAAGGCTTCAAATAGAGCCATCCCTATGGTGCTTTGATAGCTGTTATTGTATGTAAATTCAGCTAAATGGAGATAGTCTTCCCAGTTACCTCCAAAATCCAGTGCACATGCCCTTACAAGTCCTCTAAAACTTTGTTCACTACCTCAGTCTGCCCATCTGATTGTGGATGGTAGGCAGTGCTTATGCATAATTCACTTCCCATGGCTTCTTGAAAACTTTTCCAGAACCTTGATGTGAAGATGGTATCCCTATCACTCACAATAGTTTTGAGAATGCCATGCAATCTTACCACCTCCTTCATAAATACTTGTGCTAACTTTGGTGCATTCCTTTCTGAATTGACTGGGATGAAATGTGCCACTTTAGTTAGCCTATATACTATCACCCATATACTTGTGTTTCCTCTTTTAGAAAACAAATAAGTCATGGTATGCATGTTCTATGTCAGTGTGCATGTGCACACTTGAATCTTTCTTTCCAGAAACCTTATAAAGATATGGAATAAGCATACATTCATACAAATCAGTCATAATCAAATAAGCATGCATACAAAAACAGGGAAATCACCAAAATGAATTAAATCATTTATTCCCTACTCTGATTTCTTCCAGGAAGACTCTAGTTCCTTCTTATATCAAATTTTCTTACATTGATATATTTATCTATCTTGGTCTCATCTGCAATTATATGAATCAATGGACACATTGTAATGGACTAATTCACTCCATTACACAAAGATCTTAGGACTTAAACAAGCCATGTGTCAACTTGTATTGCTCAAGAACACAAGTCATTCCTGCAGTGCTCTTGACCCCATTTCCTAATCAGTTTTAAGTTAATAATAAATCTTTTGATTTTTCATGACTAGACCATTCAGTGAATCCTTTCACTAAAACAAACATTCATGGCATGGCATTCCATATCATTCATAACCAAACAAAGACAAACAGGCAATTAAACATAGGTGTCTATTAAATAAGATTCTGCATATATATATATATATATATATATATATATATTCTTGTATTTAAAAGGGGTATAAACAACTAACATTGGCTTATGGCTTTTTGAGAGAGTTTTTCTTTTTGCAAACATCTGTGCTTAAGTTAAACTCAGAATGACCAAGATTCACTGAATCACAAAATTTATTTGCTATGTATATGACTATTTATATATTTTCATTGAATCAGGAGCATCAGCACATAGGCAACCCTATTGCACCCCTAATTCCTTTTTGTCTCAAGCCTTAGCACCTATACACAAGTATATTGCAGCTCAACATGTTTATATTTTCTGGGTTGTGCCAAAACCAACACTACTTGCCTATATTCATCATTTGATTCTCTGGGTATTTACTTATTTTTCTAAATATTAACATATCAGAGAGATCTGAGTTTTTTTTAAACATATATATACTAATAATACTTAGAACTTTCATATAATAAACAAGCAGAACAACCAACTAAAGATCAAAGCATTTTCATCTCTGAAATCAAAGAAAGACAACCATATATGAAAATACATTTTTAAGAAAAATCAACTTATAAACTGGCTGCCTTCATTAGGACTTAGTGCCTTAGATTTTTGAGTGAGTTTTCTCACCTAGCTCTCTTTCACTTCTTAGTTGATTGATAAGCTTCTGCCCTCAAACCCTTTTCTTCACTTGTTTTATATTTATGTGAGATATATATTTTTCTCAAGAGCTATCAGGGAAGAAGAGAAGGTTCCTCATATCACTGCTTATTTATGCAGGGTTCTTCTTAGGGTTTAAGGTGCTAGCTAAAGTCATTTTTGCCCATCAGAAATCATGCCATTTACATTTAGTTTAAACCCAAAATCTTACCCTCCCCGGCTCAAGTTTGTGAAGAGAAAAGTGGTTTTATCATTTTGGTTATTTTCAAAAAAAAATTCTTTTCCAGAAAATGCTTTTTTCCTTGTCTACTATCATGCTAAAAGTGTGACTTGATTTCCATTATTTATCATATATATATATATACCAAAGGTTCTTCCTAATTCTGCCTATACAAAATAGCATGTACTTCCCTTGTTTATTTATAAAAAGGATTACTCCTTTTATATCTTCATTCTTTCTTCCTGCCTATAATTTAAAATATATTTGTGTATTTTTATTTTACTGATTTGAACTCTGGTATTTGATTAGCATACATATATGTATATATATGTCTTACAGAAATAATTAATATATATATATATATACATTACTTTTACTGAACACATATGCACATGTACACTCAAATACAACCAGTAGCATCCATATATATTTATGCATATAGCTTTTAAGGATTTTGATCTATTTATTTGTATATATATATATATATATATATATTTCCATACACATCAACATATGTTCATTCATATCATTCAGGAATTAAGCTTCTATTCATGTGTATTTCCTGCGCACACATGTACACACATATAGTTACACCATATCAAGCCATATCAATTCCCCCTTTTTTTAAAAAAAATTGGTTTAAAAATTATTTTAAACTTATTTATATTTTCAAAATGAATTCCTAAAATCTTGGGTCATTACAGTGATCAAGGGTGAAATAGGCAAGTCATATAAACTTGTGATAGTCCTTCCTCCATATGCCATTGAGTAAAATTGGCAACATGTTAGGTAAGCCTTAATTCAGACAAGTTGGTTCAAGTGGATTTGTGCAAACTAAGGGTATGCAAGTTTAAATCCTGGCTCAAGTCCATAATATATCGTATGCATGTCCATAGTCCAATGTTCAAAGATAAATCATGTGCATGTCAATAGTTCACTTCCAAGCCAAAATCAAGTCATATGTATGTTCCTTGTTTAATATCAATCAAATACACATATTTGATAGAAGTATGCTACGAAAAGTTTATTATTGAAGGCCTTATGTGCAAAAAGCTCATAAATTACAATCGGCTCTAAAGAAATTCCCAATTTAATTTAGGGTTTACAAATTTAAATTTGAGAAAGAGTAAAGAATTATTCGTCACTCTAGAAGTAACCGTGGGGGTCTATTTATAGTTGTAGCGGCAAGCGGAATGGTCGCCACATGTCATTGCTTGAGATCTAAGGGTTCCGATAGCATTTCTTTGATGAAACTTGACATCTTCCTTT
Organism: Allium fistulosum; assembly: GCA_030737815.1. Classification (NCBI taxonomy): domain Eukaryota; kingdom Viridiplantae; phylum Streptophyta; class Magnoliopsida; order Asparagales; family Amaryllidaceae; genus Allium; species Allium fistulosum. Next base: position 768,622,100 of record CM060905.1, on the reverse strand, counting down.
TGTTGATGAAACTTGACATCCTCTCAATCATGATGAAGCTTGACATCACTTGCATGCTACTAAAAGCAGCACCTTCATGTTCCACAACAATTCGTGTTGTAGAAGTTCAACACCTCTTCCTTAGTCTTAGTTAACCCTGCTAGTAGAAGCTCGATAGCTCTTGCATTGTTGAATCTCGATATCTACAAGTTCTTGTTAATTAGGTATCTTTAACATTTTACAAGCTCAATACCCTAGCTCACTGTTAATGTTCATTATCACTTTCTTGTTACATAATCAGCATCCTTCATGGTTATTAAGGTTCGATACCTTTTTTGCTTCATACGCTCGACAACTTTTATGGTTGTTGAGGCTTGGTATCACTTCCTTCCGTGTTCAAGCTCGATAACCCTTGTGCTTGCTCACTATTTGATGTTCGACATTTTTAGAGGTTCAACACTTCTTTGTTACTAGTCTTTCGATATCTTCTCATTATTGCTAGAGGCTCAATATCCTTCTTTATATGTTGACTACTTCCTTTAGGCTCGATACCCCTTGTCATTGTGAAATGAGATATGATCCCATTAAATACTTAACATGTATATTTGTAGTAACACACCGCTACATAACTTCAATATTACTTTTATGCTCGATACCGTTCTCCATGGCTATAAAGTCTTGACATCCTTCCTGCCATTGAATTCGACATCCCTTGTGGCTTGATATCTTCATATTAGATGCTTGCTACGTTATTGACTTGGAAGTTCAATATATAATCATAGATTTATTAACTTGACAAGCATTTATAAACTTGATATGATTTCTTTAGATACTCGAAATATGTTTTTGTAGTAACACTATCTTCCATTGCTTCCGTATTCTTTTGTTTATTCTCTTAACATAGTAGTCGAAAAATATGTGGATAACATAACCCATTTTACATGCCCCATACTAAACAATTTTAGTGTCATTTCTATGTATCATTTGGGACAATCCTAATATCCTTTTATACTGATTATAAAATGTGTCATTTTCAAATCCAATGTCGAGTGTTAAGCAACCAAACTAACATGATTTTAACTTAAGTGCATCGTTAACAATCATAAGTTGTTTTTTACTTATATTTTTAGAAATATTTTATACCTATTAATATTCTTTCTTACAGACACACGCTTCCTCTGCATTTTGAATAAATATCAAACTATTTGATTTCTTTGCCAAAATACTTGCTTACTCTGATACTAATCGAATAAAAATTTCGTATCTTTTCTTGAATCATATCAAATGACCCATAAACTCATAATCACTCCCATAGACTTTGAGACACTCTGGTTATTAAGCGCAAAAAACATATTTATTGGGCAAAAAGTGGCACAACACCGCAATTTGAATAGCTGAAAGTAGATCTAGCTATAAATTGTATGAAATATATAGAAACACAAGAATTTTTATAGTGATTCGGCAAATTCTATGCCTACGTCCACTTTAATTTTATTTAGATTGATTTTATTACAAGTATAAGAGCTTTTTCGATTAGAACAAATTTTAACAGCCCTTAGGTGATAAAACTTGAGTAGAGATAACATAGTAAAGAAGAGACTAGCCCCCAAAAGTCCTCTAAAAGTTGCTCTAGGCTTGCTACGTATAGGAGAATTGCCCACCAGAGTCATCAAATCACTAAAGACTATGTAAAACTCTTAATCAAAGAAAGTAGGAGGGAAGATGAAGTTCCTATGTCTTAAAAACATATCGGTACCAACATGAATCATATCGGTACTGACATGATTTACTTTGTTCAACTCATGTGGTTCCCCTCCACTTCATCTTATGTCTTCAGTTCTTTAAGCTACAAGCACTTTTGCCTATCAATTCTACTTGATACTAAGATGATCTGACTTATCTGGTACTTGTACTTTTCTGCATAGATTTTGGGAGTTATTAACCTAGTTCTTCTCCACTCTAAACATTTTCTCCTTGACCAAGCATAGATCATCGGAGCTCATAACCCATCAGAGCTCACAGAAAGAACTCGGTACCGACATAAATTCATGATGGTGCCAACATCTTTCCCTAAAATACTTAGGCTCCATTCTTCTTGAAGTCCTATCTATTTCCATTCCAAGTTCACCCTTAAGTCCTTGAACCATTTCGTCTATGTCCTGACATCTAGATTCATCCGAAAAGCTGCTTGGTTTAAAAGTTTGATAACATTTGCACCATAAAGTATGCTTCTGTTGACAACAAGTGTGATTTAGATCATGTAAAGCATATATAACCATTCACACTAGTCCATTAGTCATCCAAAAATTGCTTTGAAGTGTCATCTCTATTCCAAGAGCATCGGTTTAACCACTTCAAATCTTAATCATACCACTTTCTGTGCTAAGGTCTAGATCTACATCACTTTGGAGATCGTTCCATGCCTCGACTAGGTTAGATTTCCTTTCTTTTCTTTCTTTTCTCTCTTTTTTCATAACAAAAAATCATGTCGGCATCGACTTCTTTATGTCGGTACCGATCTGTAATGCTGACTCATTTCAGCATTACAAATATGTGGACTTAGTGAGTTTCACTCTCACTTTTTATTTCACTCATTTTTTACTTAAACCTGACTTCTTCCTTTAGGAGATTTCCAGCTAATACTACCACGTATTCAATCTCGGCCACCACAAACCACTACTGCTACCTTGCTTTCAGCACATAACCGTCGTCACCTCCATCTCAAGCAAATTCCATCGATTCAAGAACTCAGACCCAAGCCCTCTCTTCAAGTCCAGATTCAATTGCTTGAAGGTGGGTTCTGGAAGTGGCGATTCCATGGTTGTAGTATGGTGGTCATTTTTTAGAGTTTGCTTGTGGTTGTAGGACTTGATGTCTTCAAAGTGTGATCGGCCATCATCCAATTTTCTTGGTTGTGGCATAATGGAGGTTATCCTAAGGATAAACTCGGGTCTGACCCAAAGTGGGTACCTAAAACACCCAATTTTCCATTGGCTTTGCATCGACTTTGTGTCGTCACCACTCCTGCCTCGGGTCATTCATGAATTAGCTCCATCTTGCCATAGATCTCTTCCTTTGCACTCTAAAGTGCTTGGATTAGCTGCCACTGAAGTTTGGTCGATAACACATCGTTCTTGAAATCCAATTGGATGGTTTTCTCCGAAGAATACTCACTTCAAATGCACTCTGGCACTGGATTAGCCCTTCCAAATAGTATTCCAAGTAACTGCACTACCCTGCGTCGTACAAAGAAGGCTCAGCATCGCTCAAAAAACTATTTCGTTATCGTTCATCGTACGTTAACGAGTAAGATGCGACACACAGTTCCATCATTTGTCAGAGCTCGTTTGCTAGCATGAGTGAGACATCTACATAAAATGTTACATTCATCATGTATTGGAAATAAGGCGCACACGGTATAGATTGACACTTCAAATTTCCCTGGTTGACGTTCAAAATCCGATTGGTCAATACATGTTGACATTCGTCGGATTTTGGGCATCGATCACACGAGTTTATAATAAAATAGAATTTTGAAATAAAACATAAGTGATCGTGTTCACTATCAAGTTTTCCAGTTTCGAATGACTTGCCATTCACCCCATTTCAACGTTGGCATTGGGTCGCCAACTCCTCTTAAGGCTCAAGCAACAACCTTTATGCCAATCAAAATTAGGCGCTCAATTACAACTGATATATAGGGAGCGATGGTTCCGGTGGCTCCATTCCAAAATCAGTCTTCCCAACTAAACAAAGATTCCAGTCTAAGGGTTTAAAATGATTCTTTGGAGTCATTATCGTCTGTATTATCTGCTAACTCACTCCACATAATATACTTCAAACATGGAATCCCGGAGAGTGACGTTTTGCTCCCAAGAGTCGATCGATGGGTGCACAATCCTCCATTGGAATACATGGCCTACAACAAATACATGTGCCTAAGAGGGGCTATACCACTTTTCAATCCATTCCTCTGTGCATTTCTTCAAGAGCATGGGCTTGCTCTTACCCTAGTACATACCAACAGATATGACCTTTTGAATTCCCTATACGTCTTATTCTTGTCACATCTTTAGCGACCTCCAACTTAGGGAGCTAAGACATCTTTTGGGCTACAAGAAAAGAGCCGACGAAAGAAACACCAAGCCGAGGAGAGAGAATTCTATAACTAAAGGAAGAAGTCTCATGATTCGCATGACCGTCATGGTCCCATTATCGACTCTTCCCAACCATGCTCTTAGCCCATGCCTCCTTCTTAACAACTTTCGATTATCCAACCTCGAGTATTACAATATCAACTTCTAAAAATCCAAGGAGGCTTCTGCTCATCCTGCTCCACCACCACCTCCTTTAGGCTCATCCACGACTATGACAACTAGAATGCAGACCGCTTTCCCAAATCTTTGCCTAGCAGATGTGAAGTTTAACCATAACATTAAGGATATCCCTTACGAGGAGGCCAACCGTAGAGTTAGAGGGGTAACTGAACTTGTTGACCAGCTCTTTGAACGGAGGAAACAAGCTTTTGTCCTCTCCAACGTCAACAGAATTAATTGGATAAACATCCATCCATTTGAACCAGAGAGGAATACATGCGACAGGACAATAGCCAACTACGAATCTAAATTGGTCAAACTCAAAAAACAAAGGGACGATGCTCAAAAGTCGGCCAAGGACTCAAAAAAATTAATCAGGGTGATGTCCTACACACACTCATGCCCTCAACATAATAAATGACCAACTCTGGAGGGCTCACCGAGAGAATGATCAGCTCATAGCCCAGTTCAATGCTAAGGAAGAGGAAATTAAGGAAAAGGTAGGCTACTTTAGGCCAAGGATTTAGCACTGCATCCTAAGGACATAGAACTTCAAACACATCAGGCTAAAGTTGAAAGACACAAGTCTAGTCTAAGGGCCGAAACAAAGGCAAAGATAGAAGCTCAGGCCAAGCTTAGCGGGGCTATAGCTAAAATAAAAGAACTCAAAGACCAAGCAGTTAAGGAGAAAGAAAAGATGAACTCTACCCTTTAGCAATTCTTTCTAAACATTACCGAAGACAAGAATATGAAATAGTTGGGAAATAGTTATCCCATTGCTCTAACAGATGCTTAGGAGGAAATTACATGTCACATGGCTGTGTCAGGCAAATGTCTCATCGAAGATCAATTGGTAGCCAAATTCTTGGGCGCATATGACATTATAGCCCTGGATAAAGGCAAGGCGATCGTGGCTGAACTGGACGCAGCTACTAGCAAAGCTTCCGTCGAGGCTTCTGTTGGTCCTAGTGCATTGGGCGAAGCAAAATCCTCATCTTCAAAATCCAAAGAGCATGTGATGGAAATTCCAAATTCCATTGGGGCTAGCTCCGAGGCCACCTAGACTGCAATCGCGGCTTCTATTGCAGTTAATTCTGTCAAGACTTACATTCCCCCATTTTTCACTCAACCAATGCAATATACAATAGAGATGAGGGAAATTGTTATATATTCTACTCAGTAAACTCCAACTAGCGAAGGTATTTCCCTCGCCTCTCCGGTATTCGAAGCTTCAGTTCTCGCCCTAGGTCGTGACTAACTTTTACTATACTATTTTTGAACTATAGGTCATATGTCGCTTCCCCCTTCACCACCAGCAACCCAAAGTTCGGGCCCAAGCGCCAATCTCACCGTGTTGATACCACGAAGCTAATCGTTCTAATTCCCACCTCTAGTTCTGACCCTGTCTTAATTCCTAGAAGTTGGAGGCTCTATGGACGATACCTCACAGTCCCTGGGGAGACACCTATTACCAGTGCCACAGGCCTAATCGATTCAATTTCTAAGGAGAAGAGACTGAAGATCGACCTCTGCCGGATCAAGGTCAAAAAGGAGCTAAGAACCGAAGTTCCTGCTGGCTCAGAGAAAATAAGCCCAACTTCAAAAATTCCATAATAAAAATTAAACCTCCAAAAGGTAGTAGCCTTGGCAGATCCTTTAAGTCTTCTGATTCTCCCGTTAACAAACCTGAAGATCCCATTATCATTACAACCGAGGAAGAGACCACTCACTGAAAAGGCAGCCCTTCCAAGAAGGGGAAGGCAGAAAAGGGAAAATCCAAGGATAGGAGAGATTCGAAGAAGAACCCGGAAGAGGATGATCCTAAGGGTGGCAGCAAGGGAGGGAAGAAGAAGTTGGATTCCAATTTGGCTATTGCAAAAGTTGCTTTATTTCTTTTTGATGTATTATGTTCCTTTTTACATATAGGTCAAGTTTGTGCAGGACTAGCCCCCACCTCATTTATGTAAAATGTGACTGTAAATAAAGATTTTTGTTTCTGTACAACCTTTGTTCGTATTTATATTTTATTTTGCTTGCCTATGTATAACTTCCTACATATATAATATAACCACCTGTAATGTGTCTTTCTTATATTATACATGTCTATGTCTGTGCAATGCTTTTACTTACTATAGCTATGTACACATAAGTAAATTCCAATGTGCTCGGTTATATCATATAGTACTATTTATTAATTCCAAAGTATTTTTGTTTTGGCCAAACAGAACTTGTTGTCAACTTTGCCATTTCCATTACCGGTTTTGTTCATTCTTGGCCGAGTTTCGGCTAGTCACCAACAAATTTATAGCCAAAGAAGTATTCAACGTCATGTCGTTTCTTATCTTTAGTTAACAGCATCCCAAGTGTTTGTCTTTGGACACCTTGCTTCAATCCCGCCTTTTCTGGGCATTGATTGAATTTGTTTATTGAACTTCATCACTTGCTGTCGGCTAGACGTGTCTCTACAGGCCACAGGTGATGGATAATCCAATTGCCCATCAATCCCTATCTCCGAGGATCGATGGTTTAGATGCTTATCACTGAGCATCAACGTTTGACCTTGCCAATCTCCAAGCGTTGATCAAAATACCTTTTCGACCATCGTCATTTTATCCTCGATTAGGCATATCCTATCGAGCCGCAAATGTATTAGTGGAAGTTTCCACTATACAATGATTGATATCTCTAGGAATTAGTGCTTTAGGTGCCTATCTTTAGGCATTCGCTCTCGATTTCACTTGTCTCTAGGTGCTGATTGAGAATATTCATCGATCGTTCTCACTTATCCTCGACTAAGCATGTCCTACGGGGCTACAAGCATAGTCGTGAAAGCCTCAGTTGTATACCAATCCCTATCTCCGGGAACCGGTGCATTGGGTGCTTATTTCCGGTCATCTGCTCTCGGTCTCACTTATTTTTGGGCGTTGACTAAGAATATCCTTTGGTCGTCCTTTCTTATCCTCGGTTGAGCTCGTCCCACCTGGCCGTAGGCATGGTCATTAATACTTTGATTGCACACCAGTTCCTATCTCCGGAAGTCGGTGCTTTGGTTGCTTGACTCTGGGCATACCTTATTAACTTTGCTTATCTTTAGGTATTAGCCAAGACTGGAGGGATAAGGGGGAATCGTCTAATCGACCCTTGTGATTTTACTCCTTTGACTCAACTATGGTTAAAAGGAGTTGGTCGATACCTATCTCTATGTACTTGATTGCACTGCTAATCATGCAGCATAAAATTTAGCTTACAAGGACACATTCCATTGGTTCTAGAAGCTAGTTTATTTATGTCTAAAAGAAATGGTAGGTCCTCCCTTATTTCATTGCCCCTAGTTCACTAAGGTGGCTTATTTCCAGAAAATAAAGTAAATAAATCTATGTGAAATAACATCGCAATAGGTCACTATTCTACGCCCATAGGATTATGCTCCTATCAACAGTTACTATTTAATGCAGCAGATTGCTCTGGACCCAGACCGCATCTTTTCTATTTTAAAAGAGTGTATTTCAGGTTCACATTCAGCGCGTGGCATGATATCGCCGACGATATCTGCACATGTTTGAATGCATCCAAGCAAGCATATTTAAGTATGTTTGGAGAAAACCAACCAACTCCTTCTTCAATTTGACACTAAGCTAAGATCCAATCTTAAGGACCTAAGTAGGATGGTACATATCGGTCGGAATGTTGATCGTCACTTAGCTGGTGCTACCTGCACTTCCTCTGACTACTTCTTGGGATCTAAAGGCTTAAAGAACTTGCTATGGTTCCTAAGCTAGGGCTTGGAAATTGGTTGTTATACATCCACGTTCTTTATGTAGAGAGATTTCTCTACATCTTTCCTTTTCTCATGTAGCTTTTCCTCTCTGAGCTTAGCAGCATAACCCTCCCGACCAGCGCTCTGGTCATCTCGAATTGATCCAATCTCATTCTTCATTGGGAACTTCATCAAGCACCAAGGAGCAAGTGCTACTCTGAAATTAGCTAGGGCTAGTCGGCCCAAAAAGGTAATATATGCTAAGAATTCATCAACAATCACAAACTTCTAAACCAGCACGACCTTGAGGTCTCCTTCTCCCAACTCCATGGACAAGTCGACTGTCCCAATGGGCTCCTTTTCCTCTTTGGTAAATCCTTGAATCTTGGATTTACAAAGCTTAATGTCCTTGGAACTTATTTTCATCTAATCAAAAGTCCTTTTGAATAGAATATTCACCGAGTTTCCATGGTCCACTAAGACTCGGTGCATAGTAGCTAGGCCTACAACGACCATTATCACCATGGGATTAAACGTTGATGCTTCAATCCCATCAGAATCCTTGTTACGAAAGACTATATCATTGGTCATCAATCTCTGATGCTTAGTTGAAGCTCTTTCCTCAATGGCAAAGTAGCACTCCAGCGATACATGCTTCAAAGAATTCACATACCACTCCATCTCATTCTAGCTTTTCTTTGTTGGATGAGTTCTGCCTATTATTGTATTTATCATGATCCTTCCATCTGGTTGCCAAGGCCCCTCTCCGTTGGGTCTAGGCTGGTACCATTGGGCATTCGGCCCTCAGGGTCTAACATTTTGTCTGTCGTCTTACGAATCTCTAACATATTGCTACAATTTCTTTTTGTGGATTAACTCCTCGGTGATATCCTTCAAGTGACGACACTCATTCGTATTGCGTTCATGGGTCTCATGGTGTAATGATCTGGAATTTCGGACACTTCATATTTAAATATATGAATTATTTAAATATTTGAATCTTGGATTAAATGTTATTAAATTGATTTAATAACCCTGTTAACCCCCTTTTAAGTAATAACTATTGATGGTAAAGTTGTTTTAGAAATATGTTTACAGAAGTAAATATTTTGAAGAAATATCAATAATGTGATTGAAAATCATTTTATCGATTAACGACTTTTTATTCGTTAGAAGTATAAGTATGGAATCTTTTGGAAAAAGATAGAAAAGCGTAAAGGTTTAAAGCAAGAAATCCATTGTGGATGTATTAGTGTTCATGATCTGTGAATATACTTATACCATCTGAGATAAGTATATGAATACTTTTTGAAGTATTGAAAAAGAGTACGAATAAATAATAGAAATTGATAAATGAAGTATTATCAAAGAAAAGAAGTTTTACTAATAAAATATGTTTTAATTAATAAAAGTATTAATTAAATAAAAAGGGGATTGAAGTCGCTTATGCGACTTAATCGTGCTTATGTGTGACTTGATCGTGCTTTGTATGTTTATTCGTTTAAGGAAAGTATTCAGTCATGCACTTAACACTAAAAGATGATGATGTAGGCTTGTCTATCTGTGAGAGTTAAGATTGTTCTTCGAGTAGGGTATAGAAGCAATAATGCTCTAACTTACCTCGTTTCATTCTTGAATGAGGGATAGTGTGAGACAAAAAGATCGGAAACATGATAAGTATATGAGACTTAGTTTCCACATGCAATCATCTATTTTGAACTTGATAGTTGATTAGTCGATTATCGAACTTGACCAAAAATCCATCGATTTGGTTTTAAAGAGACCGGGATCGGTAGGTGTTTTACTTATCAAAAACAACTTCAAAACTGATATATGAGTTCTATGTTTTGGAAGTGGTTGTGAAGTGGAATGTTATAGAGTTAAATTATCTATCCCAAGGCTAAGCCATGGGAGAGGTCAACAATAGCATTTATCGGAGGACTTATGTGGGAATCTATGTGGAGATTTGAGATTTATTCAAGATGCTTGAATCCTTATAGAGATTCGTGATTTGTTGAGATGCTAGAATCCATTTGAGGATTCGTGTTCTGTTCGAGTGATGAAGACTCGTGTGAGAGATGTCAAACCTAGCCTTGACATTGGAAATGATAGAAAATAGAGTAAGCCTCATAGTCTGGGGTTTATCTAACCCGTAACAGGATATTATCAATCCAAATCTAGAGTATGCTTATCGATGTTGCGCATGGGAGGTGATAATGTTTGGGATCATGTTTTCGGCCATGAACCAACTATGTTTCTTCTAATTGGCATATTTTATCTAGAGATATACGACGCTCGGAGGTAGTTTCTAACCCTTGTGCAGGAGATTGAATTCGGCCAGACCGAAAAGGTCTCCACAGGTAATCCATTTTACGAATATACCTTAGCGATTTTGATTGTACCCTCAATATGTTGTGGTATGATCAATGTAAGCATCACAGCTATTTTCCGATTTATATTCTTCACCCTAGACATTATCTAATATACCACAATATGTATTTATTAGATGAGTGGTTCTTTTGAGGGGATAATTATTACCGCATTCCGTGCGGTCTCAAAAGTACTCTTATATATCAGCTACATATTTCTTAAGTTTCTCATACTAGACTTAGGTCTGACACATAGTTTTTGTTTTTCCTAAATTCATCGCGTGCTCATTTGAGCAGTCTGAGAAAGGCAGGTTTGAGTTGGATATTCTTGGAGCTCGAGAAGACGAGCTGGATGTTTCACCTACCGTAGTATTCTTATTTCTGTTGCATTACTATATTGTACATATCAGCATTTTTTAGGACATGTTATTGTAACTGTCTAGGCTGATGATAGTATTTAGAATTGTAACTCTGAAATGTTGTGTACCTTAGAGTGACAGTTTTGTACTGTCTTTTGATATTATATGTTATCGTTCTGTGTGAGATTTTGATATTGTATTCCTTCTTTCTTGTTCTGTTTCCATTTCTTTCTATTTTACCCTAACAATATGTCTTTCTTGCACTTCGATGCTCAACACAAAAATACCATGGATGTATTAGTGTCGACATATGGGGTCGAAATGGTGGATCGTTACATGTGGTATTAGAGCTAAAGGTTAAGTGAGAACCTTGATTTTGGTTGGGTATAACTCATTAAGAGATAGGGTAATGCAATGACCTAGCATGAGGTTAGTGTATTATACATATGATAGCGCATTTGTAATTGTTACAAATGTATGTCTTATAGGTAGTTATAACTACGAAAATTATTGATCTTATATATGGTAACTTACATAAGTGGGAATTATAAAAGTATTAAAGTATAGTTTAATTAATGTAGGGATTAATGATGTTCATTCGATACCCATCATTAATTGATTTAGATGTGCTCGACCAATTTATGATCATTGCTTTTCTTTGTAGTATGATTTGACATGCTCGACCAGTATATGAGCATTATTATCATTTGTAGAATTATTAGCTTAACATTGCCCAATCAGTTTATGGGTATTGTTATCATTTGTTGATTGATTAGTCATGCTCTGGCGGTTTGTGAGCATTTACTACTGTTTTTTGATTGTTGATTTATGCTTAGCCAATTTATGTGCAGTTTATCTTTTTACTTCAAGCGTTGGGTAGACAGTATTTGTAGATGCATTGAAATGAACATCTTGTGAATTAATCTTCATAGTTTGACTATAAGGCATTCGGTGGCAATGTCGAGTTAACATTTTAATTTAGTAAAAGGTGTTTATTTTAATCTAAAGGAAAGATAAGATATTTTGTAAATAAACATTTGTGAAAGTATTTTATATAAGAAAGTGATTTAATAGAAGCATGGTTTATGAAATATGGTTTGTAAACAAAGAGAATTTAAACCGACATTTTGAGAACTTAAATCCAAGTAATTTTGAAAGTATTTTTCAAGATTTTGGAAGTATAATAATAGTATTATTTGAAAGCAAATATTTGAAAAAAAATTTATGAGATTGAGATCATGATACGTAGTAATATTTATAAAGTATTTGATACCGCTTTGAAAGTGATTTTGGTTAAGTCCAAAAGGCATGATTTGGATGTATTGAACTCACTTCTGTCACTTGAAAATAATTTTGGTGATGATTGCATCATCATCGGCACTCACTTTCGGGTTTCAAAGTGGAGGATGCTACAGATTTGTTTTAGTAAAACAGATTTTGATTTAAATCTCAAAAGTATGATTTAAGAGACATCTTAGGGGCTGTTATGCATTTTTAATATGTATTAAATGTGTACCTATTACTGAAAAAAAATCAAGGTTTAAAATATTTTATAAATGGTCAAACAAAATGGTTAAAGTCAGAGTAAAAATGTGGTTATAAATGCACTTTGAAAAATAACTTGTATTTAGGAATTTTAATAATTAAATCGGAAGACATCCTTCAGGATTTCTTTCTATGGTTTTTAAGTACCCTAAGGGTAGTACTTACTAAAAATATTTCAAGTCTTATATGATTTTTTATGTGGTTAAAATGGGTCGCAAAGATCGTGCTTTTCTATGTTGTTCTTTATCAAAGACTTTTAACAGCATTTGTAAATACTGTAGTAAGTTGCTTATGGTTTTAAGTATTTAAAGATGATATTTAAATTTGGTATTTGTTCCTAATCTTTTTAGGTACGTTTTCTAACATATTTTTCAGTATTCTAAAGTTGGTTTGAAGTTTAAATATATTTTTAATAATTATATATGTATTTTAAAAGTAAAGAGGTTTTTTAAAATAAAACATGTTTTTATTTATTTTCATCAAATTATAAATTAGTTATTTTCAAGTAATATTTTACACAGATATTTAAAACATATTTATAAGTATTTTTAAATTATATATATATATATATATATATATTTGTGTATGTGTTTCGAAAAAGTAATTAACTATGCTTAACATTAAAAACCGATGAAGTAGACTTATCTATTTGTAAGAGTTAAGATTGATGTTCGAGTAGGGTTTAGAAGCAATTGTGCTCTAACCTACCGACTTTGGTCTTGACCAAGGAATAGTTAAGTCGGGAATGTCGAAAATGTGTTAATCATGTTGTTTGTTTACTTGTTTGTGAAAGTCATAAATACTATACTTAACATTAAAAGGCGATGAGGTAGACTTGTCAATTTGTGAGAGTTAAGAATGAAGTGCCTGGGCATGGCTTTAATATGCAACCAGTGTTTTAACTTGCCTGGCTTCACACCTGACTGAGGGATGGTATAAGTTGGAATGTCGGAAACGTGTTAAGTATGCGAACATTGATTTCCACAAAAGATTGTTTTTAGAACTGGATTGTTGACTTGTCAAATATCGAACTTAACCAAATATCAACTTAGATTTTTAAAAGAATGTTTTTAAATATAATATAAGTATGGAATGGTTTTGGGTTTGTTATGACAATGTGTTAATAATATTCGTCTTTAACCCAATTTTATTTAATTATGAATGTAAATAGATCTTTAAAAATATGTTTTAAAGATAAGCATAAGTGAAATGGTTTTGGGTTTGTAGTGACAATGTTAAGTAACATTAGTCTTAAACCTTTTGAATTAGATTTGTGAATGTAATTAGACCTTTCAAATGGATATTTTGACGGAAATTATAAGTATGAAATCTTTTGGAAAAAGATAGAAAAACTTAAAGGTTTAAAGTAAGAAATCTTGTTAATGATTTATGAATACACTTATACCATTTGAGATAAGTATATGAATAATTTTTAAAGTATTGTAAAAGAGTAAAAATGAATAGCAGAAATTGATAAATGAAGCTTTATTAGATAAAAGTAGTTTTACTAATAAAAGATGTTTTAATTAATAAAAAGTATTAATTAAATAAAAAGGGATTAGAAGTCTCTTATGTGACTTAATCGTGCTTTGTGTGACTTGATCATGCTTTGGGGGTTTATTCGTTTATGGAAATTATTTAATCGTATACTTAGCACTAAAAGCCGATGAAGTAGGCTTGTTTATTTGTGAGAGTTAAGATTGTTGTTCGAATAGGGTGTAGAAGCAATAGTGCTCTAACTTACTTGGCTTCACTCTTGACTGAGGGATAGTGAGACTAAAAGGTCAAAAATATGATAAGTATACGAGATTTAATTTCCATATGCGATCGTCTATTTTGAACTTGATAGTCGATTAGTTGACTATCAAACTTGACCGGAAATCTATCGATTTGGTTTTGATGAGACCGGTATCAGTAAGTGATTTACTTATCAAAAACCACTTCAAAATTGATATGCGAGCTCTATGTTTTGGAAGCGGTTGTGAAGTGAAATGCTATAAAGTTGAATTGTCTATCCCAAGTCCAAGGGAGAGATCAGCGTTAGCATTCATTGGAGGACTTATGCGGGAATCTATATGGAGATTTGAGATTTGTCTGAGATGCTCGAACCCCTATAAAGATTCGTAATCTGTTCGAAATATTGGAATATATTAGGAGATTCGTGTTCTGTTCGGGTGATGAAGACTCGTGTGAGAGATGTCGAACATAGCCTCGACATCGAAAGTGAAAAAAAAATATAGAGTAAGCCTCATGGTTTGGGGTTCAGAACCCACGACGGTATATTATTACTCAAAATTTAGAGTATGCTTATCGATGTTGCGTGCGGGAGGTGATGATATTTGGGATCACGTTTTCGACCGTGGACCAGCTATGTTTCTTATAATAGGTATATTCTATCTAGACATATACAATGCTCGGAGGTAGTTTTTGACCCTTTTGTAGGAGATTGGATTCGACTTAACCGAAGAGATCTCTACGGAAAATCCATTATGTGAATGTACCTTAGCGGTTTTGACTGTACCCTCAATATATTATGGTATGATCAATGTAAGCATCATAACTATTTTCTGACTTGTATTCTTCACCCTAGACATTATCTATTATACCACAATATGTACTTATTAGATGAGTGGTTCTTTTGAAGTGATAAACGTTACGGCATTCTGTGCGGTCTCAAAAGTACTGTTATATGTCGGTCGCATATTTCTTAAGTTTCTCATATTAGACTTAGGTCTGACACGTGGTTTTTGTTTTCCTTAAATTCCTCGTGTGCTCTTTCGAGCAGTTTGAGAAAGACAAGTTTTATTTGGATTTTCTTGGAGCTCGAGGAGACGAGTTGGATGTTTCACCTATTGTAGTACTCTTATTTCCGCTTCATTACTATATTGCACCTATCAGCATTAATGAGGATAGGTTTTTATAACTTTCCAGACTGATGATTTAGAATTATAACTCTGAAATGTTGTGCATCTTAGAGTGACGGTTTTGTATTTTCTTTTGATATTATATGTTATCGTTTCACTGTGAGATTCTGATATTATGTTCCTTCTTGTTTTGTTTCCTTTTCTTTTTATTTTACCCTAACAATTTTTCTTTCCTGCACTTGGATGCTCAACACAAAAATACCATGGATGTATTAGTGTCAACATCTGAGGGTCAAAAAGACAGATTGTTACACATGGAATCGGCAATACTTCTTGGAACGTCTCTTAACTTCCGTAGCCTCTCTCTTAGGTGGCTTCTTGTATTTCTTAGTACCCTGTTTGGAGAGGTAGATCTTTTTGATCTTATCATACAAAGGATTGTAATCCTCCCGCCTCATATTGCGGCCTTATATTCCTCGATGCTTTTTGGCACCATTCCACCTACCTAACACCCTGATTCCTTCTTTTCTAGTTACTAGAATTCCCAACATTCATAACTACATTACCAGCACTCTCATCGGTTTGTTTAATAGCCACATTATTTGAATAACTTCTCTCGACTGTCCATCGCTAGTCGATCTGACAGCCAGGTTTGCCTCTTTCAAGAAAAAAACTGGTTAGTCTTTCGGTGGAACACCTCTACAGTACTCCGCTATTTCACCCTTAACCATTTTCCAAAATCTGTATCCGGGTGTATCCCCCATACCAAAGCTATCAACACCATATCCAACTTTAGATTGTTTATGTTTGTGACCACTGTATTAAATCTCTCTAGAAATCCATTCAACGACTCTCTAGGTCCCTGAGAAATTCCCGACAAGGACATCTCATCCTTGGGCCGAGCAGCGTGGAGCCTGAACTGCTTTAAAAACTTCTTAGCCACTTCATCAAAAGTCAAAATGGACTTCGGTGGGAGCCGAGTGAACCAACATCGATGCTACTCGATCTAAAAATAAGGGGTAACGCCTATACCGAACTGCATCCATTGCCCTGGCACCATCCATGTGCCATTCATAATTAAATAGATGCTTCTTGGGATCTGTTGTCCCATTATACGACGACATCAAAGGCATGATAAACTTTATGAGATATTCCTCTCGCAAGATATTCTCTATGAATGGAGTTCTGATAAGTGTGGAATCCCAATCTTCATTCTTTCTCCTTTGGTTTTTCTCTATCAACGCTTTGTCATATCAGCAATATGCTCTACATTAGATTGGTGATCCAAAAAACAACTATCAGGAGCAGCACCGAGTGTTTCGCTCCGCAAACGGTCTCTGTTCGCTCGATAACGTCTAGGCTCTCCTGTCTTTGGAAGAGCCACTTGTAGCTCTGTGGCTATCGTTTAAGCACCAGCATTAGGTGTAGAGTCATCGCCAGTGCCTTACAAATCGTCCTTGCTATCAGAAAAGTTGACGGTGTTAGGTTGAAGTCCTTTGAAAGCTCCCAAATTCGGATTGGTACCGACCCGACTGGTTGGTACTGAGTTGTTCTGCTCTGGCCAGGTTGTGGCCAGTTCCTCCAGTATTCCCCCTTGACGTTCCAGTAGTCTGCTCCTTCATCTTCTACTTCACATCCCTTCTGTTTTAGTCCGAAGCGGATGAATTCTCCTCTTCGGAACCAAAAGGTGATGTGACTCTCCTACTTCTCCTAGGCCTTTGGGACTGCTAGTCAATAAGGCAATGCTAGCATCCATCTTCTCAATGAGAGCCTTTTGGCGATCTGTTATTATCTAATTTAGCTCTATCATTATCCTAGTGAACTGGACTC
Organism: Allium fistulosum; assembly: GCA_030737815.1. NCBI lineage: Eukaryota > Viridiplantae > Streptophyta > Magnoliopsida > Asparagales > Amaryllidaceae > Allium > Allium fistulosum. The sequence continues at coordinate 768,605,081 of CM060905.1, read as the reverse complement.
ACGACGCCATCTCCTAAGGGGCAAATGGTCTTGGCAAAGCGGCTTTCACCAGCTATAGCTCCAAATTTATCGAATCTCTTAGGGACAACTAGTTCATTAATCGAACATCCAAAATCAGCAACAAGAAGCTTTAGATCCAACTTCTGAACATTCCAATCCAAAATAAAGCAAGACCTACTCCTATGAAGCTCTACACTCGGTGAAAGCACAAAAAATGTTAGGCCAAAAAGTGCAACAACACCCTAATTCGAATAGTAGTTGGTAGATCAAGTTAGAAACAGTAAGAAATCAACAAAAACACAACTTTATATAGTGGTTTAGCAAATTTTATAGCCTACATCCACTTTAATCTTATTTTGATTTAGTTTATCACAAGTATAAGAGTTTTTTCAATTAGAACAAATCTAAGCAGCCCTTCGGTAATAAAACTTGAGTAGAGATAAGAGAGTGAAGAAGAGAATGACCCCCAAAAGTCATCTAACAGTTGCTCTAGGCATGCTATTTATAGGTTAATTGGCCAACAGAGTCGCCAGATTGCAGAAGACCATGTAAAAATCTAGATCCGAGAAAGTAGGAGAGAAGACAAAATCCACCTGTCCTAAAATCATGTTGGTACCAATACGAGTCATGTTAGTACCGACAAGATTTGCTTTGTGCAAATCAGGTGGTTCCTGTTCACTTCATCTTGTGTCTTCGGTTCTTCAAGCCACGAGCATATTTGCCTATCAATTCTGCTTGATACCAAGATGATCCGACTTGTCTGGTGCTTGTCCTTTTCTGCATAGCTTTTGGAAGTTGTTCATCAACTCCTTTAGATATGGACCCCAAGATGATCAATTTAGACATCCGCTCCTTGACAAAAGCATAACAGACCATCAGAGCTAACAAAAAGAACTAGGTACCAACATGAATTCATGTCATTACCGACCTCTTTCCCTAGTGCACTTAGGCTTCAACCTTCCTAAAGTCCCATCCAGTTCCATTCCAAGTTTTCCCCTATGTTCTTGAACCATTTCATCTACTTCTGACGTCCAGATTCATCCGAAGCTGCTTGGTCTAAACGTTGGATAATAGTATTCAAAAACATTATTTAGAATTTTTGTTTCAACATGCATATGCCAAAACTCATAATAATATCGAGCGATAATTTTTGCGAGTAAAATTGAATTAACTTAAATACATTGAAGGACGAACCTGTTACGTTAATTTCAACAACTGAAACTTATAAATTTTTTTTCAACATAGCTTACTATTTTCCAACTACATTGGTCTTTTTCTCAAAAAAACTTTTACAATCGACGGATCATATCCTTTTAGGTACAACCATCAAAATCATATTTTGATAATGTACTTAGAATCCGTTTTGTATCCATGCATCACGCCATATGGTAAAGTCAATACTCTTAATGGTTTGTTGATACCTGAGGAAATTCTTTTCTTCATATTGATAAGAAATCACAGTTTCTCTTTCATGTGCGAGAGATCTTATTAGACATTCTAATTACTTGTGTTCGTTTAGGTTTGGTCAATTTCATTCCATCCTTCGTAATCATTTTTATCTTTGGATCGTATCCAAATTCATTTTACTACAAATAATTTCTAAAATAAATTCCTTCATCACGAAGCTGGTGTTTCTAGAGACAACGGTATTTTCTTAATGCAATGGAACATAAACATTTTATAAGTTGCCTATATATATGTATATAACTGATTTTGTTTTAGGTTTACGAACTTATGTTCATAACATAAATTGGTCAATCAACAATGATCAGTCCTAAACTACTTTGGGTTAGTTCACACAAGATCGCCCATGGGTAAATATTACGTGCAGCCTCTCGACTCACATGACCCGTCAACTCCTTAACCTAAGATATATATAGGGGTTGTTTCATCAACTATTATCTTGAATGATTTTGTAAACTTTGTTTTAGATGAAATTGAACTCAACCTTATGTACTTTAAGTACTCGACTTTATAGAAAAAAGTTAACTCAACTTTACTCATTATCGATTGTACTTTGTTCAACAAAGTGCGGTTACTCCTTATTGATACATCATTATGTATTATAGGGAGACGTGAGTATTAAGATTGAAGCTTTATTTATTATTAGGTTTGGAACCATTTTCATATATACTCTCTAATTCGACCAAATCCTATTACCTTGTTTTCTTTGCACGTAACATTTTATACTTCCATTTTATATTTAATGAACTTATCATAAATACATTACTTGTATATCAAATACACATGTTTATTTTATGTTAATTCGTGTATGAATTAAATGAATTACGTGAAACTGTTTTTGGTGTCATTAGACTATTTGACTACATGCATCTTTATGTATCAATCTGAAGAGCCCACCAACTATTATGCAGCTCCCATTAAACGAGCATTTTATCCTAAATTCCAAAATAGTTGTAACAAATTACTAATACTTCTATGTTATTTAGCAAATGCAACAAATACCATTATTCTAGTAGATTTATTTCATAATGAATATTCAAAACATTCATAACAAAATAAAAATATATTCACTTCTAGTCAATACTAAATTTAATTATTATTTCATAAATAATATTTGATATATTTACGAATTTTTTTTACATATCATGATGCATCCACTTATAAGTATTTTTTTTTGAAATGGTACTTAGATACAACATGTCACTGGGACAACCAACCACAAATCATATGTCAATAAATGTTCGATCACGCAACGCAAATTTCAAACTTGTGACCTCTCGCACCAAAGTTGAATCACTTAACCACTGGAACAATGGTGCTTGTCATCCACTTATAATTATTATACAACATGCTTCCACTATTTTCGCTATTACTATAATAGTGTATGAAATACGAAGCTCCATTCAATTACTTATTATGGGCTACTTATTTCTTTTACCGTAACAAGTTTACAATCGAGAGTTTTCGATCAAATATCTTAAACTCTTAAAAATGACTTTTACAGAAAACAATTTTCCATATGAAAGACACGATTGGAATAATAAATACATTTCTCATTCTGTATTAAGTATCCACTATTACTTTATACAATTCTCATTTTTGATATCATTTCATGAAGAAGAGTCAACTATTCACTCTCTTCATCCCAACTGTGCCTAAATTACATTGACCCTTGTACATTTGCTTTCCTTTTCTAAATGGTCGAACCATTCAAAGGGAAATCTTTATTGCAATCAATCATATTTAATACACGATTTCACTTTGAGCTGTATTAGCTTATTTTTAACGAACCAATTTCATTAAAATTTTGTACATTACGAACTTTGACCGTTCATTGTACACCATTTATATACGATCGAATACAGATCAAATATCTATATTCTTATGTTGCTTGAAAGTTTAAAAATCATGGAAATAATATAAAGTCTTAGAAAAATAAATACATGAGAGACCAAGTTACATATGTGTTTAGCAGTGTATAGTTAGGCTCTTGGAAGGGTCTTGAAGCGACAACATGCCAAAAGATTTAAGGTACGTACATTTTATATTTCTTTGTTAATCTTTAATTTAGTTCATTGTATATCTTAGTTGACAAACATTTTATCAATTTTATTGGTTGCACAAATTTATTTTTGTGGACTATTTTAACTCTTTATAGCTGATATTCTTAAAGTATTAGAAGTAAATTATTACAATTTCATTTTTCTAATAAGACTCCCATAAGATTTTTATGTTTCTCAAAGCCGTAAGAAAAACGAAGAAATTTTTTGATTCCTCTAGTGGGTGTTAGAAATCGCTTTCCTTGGGATCCTAATCTCAAGGAAGATCAACAAATCATAGACCCACAGGCGATGGATAACACTTTATCGATTGTATCATATACAACTCCTGACCTATTATCTTTATCCCAATCTCATCCAAACCTTGAGGAAGATCAACAAATTGAAAGGGATTATTCACTCATACCCACCATTTTGCAATGGCCTGAGTATAATGCACGTACTTTGAGGAAGATCAACAAATACGTGCATGTATATTACCATGTCTAGTAATAGTACTATACATAACATCCCTAGCTTGAGAAAGATCAACAATTAAAGAGTATGGAAGTAATTTATTAATATATAAATTATAAAGGATTCATAATATTTAATATATTTATTTAAGTGATATCAATTTTGGGAATAATGTATTTATTTTGAAATACTCTCGTAATTCAGTGTTAGACACATATGAAATCACGATATACGTACTTTACATATGTATTTATTCCTTAAAACTAATTTTGATTTCATATAGTTGCACTTTATTTTATACAGATATAGTTATATATAAATATTAATTTATTTATAACTTTTATAAATTAATTTACTTATATAATATACATGTATCTTATTAATTAAATCTCGTTTAATTAATTCTAATTTATAAATCATGCTTAATTAATTATTTAATGTAAATATCAATTGTTAATTAATTATTTAATGTAAATATCAATTTTAATATACGCACTTTATTAAATACTAATGGTATCCAAACGAATCAAATAAAATTTAATAATTAATATTTCATTAATACTAATTAGTTTGATTTACAGCGGTTATAAGTAAATTAAAACGCGTGGTTCATTCGAAGTATTCCACATCTAGCAATCTTGTGACTTAAATATGTAAATTCAGTCAGCGACAATTCAAATATTAACATTTCACACGTCCTCAGCTAATGGTGTGACATTGTGGTTGAATTTATCGCTTACAAATCTTTTTCAGTAAAAATTAAATTTTACTTATCATAAACGGTATCCAATAATAACGATTATTGACAACAATTCTCTTCGTCAACACTATATCACATTAGGACTTAAGAAATTTATTTTTGATCAAAATTCCAATATTGTCCACATTCAACGTGTATAATCCAATCGTTTGTAGATAGAGCTCTGATGAGATTATTTTCCAGTTGTTAGACGAAGAAAAGAAAAGAAATATAAAAACGACATGAGCTACCCAAAGTTATGTTTCATCTCGACCCCCAACCTTCTAATTATAAAGTGAGGGTACAACTTATAACTAATCTTGCAAATTGCGAACAACATGTCACACAAGAATTTATATTTGAAATATAGCAATTAATGAACCATCAAAATCATGCTATGTTAAAAGATTCACGTCCTCCCAAGATGCAAGTAAACAAGTATATCAACCGCCTATAAGACATAAATGCCCATAAAAGAGCAAAGATGCAAAACGTTCTGGAAGTGACAAAGCTACAAAGTGCCAACGCTCATATATATATAAAAACTTAGGGTCCGTTTGGTTTCGCTTTGAGTTTTTTGTTTTTTGTTTTCAACGTACATTACAAAATACAAGAAAACATGAGAATTTTTTTTACAATTCTTAGTCATTACAACGATGGACGGAAAATGAAGGAGAGGAATTGTTTTCCGTTCTTTTGTTATGTCTCAAAACACGAAAAATCAAATAAACTTATTTTCTAGTTTCTGTGTTAATTTAATTTTTCAAAATTATGTGTTTTCCAACAATGCATAAGAAATGCACATTTTTGTTTAAACGAAAACACAAAAATAAAAACGGCAAACCAAACGGGCTTTTTTTCTCCGAATGAATATCGATAAAGAAATATGCAATTCAGTTTAAGTTACAAGATATGGAAAAGTGAGAACTCTCTTGCTCACCCAACATGTATGCTGTTACATGTCAATATTTAATTGGCACCTATGATTTAGAAAGACTATATGTGCACCTAAACGAAGTGAATAAGTGTATATGAATTCTATTTTGTTGACGTAAACTAAACACGACTCCTAATTGGTTGAATTCAGTGAGTTACTGATTTCAACAAATCAGAAATAATGTTTTGTTGATGTGAACAAAATAGCACTCACGTGCATACTCATTATTTTCGGATATAAACAGTTATATGGAAGTCCGTATGACAATGATTTGCTTGAGACAAAACCATGTGAAGTGCACTTGATTAAATTTAAGTTGTCATTGTACAAACAAACATTAATAGAAAAGACTATGATTTTATGGACCAAGTTAATTCAGAGATGCCTTGAATGCATTGATGATGCGAATCTAATTGATATACATGAAAAGTCAGGAAAAAGTACAGGATATTTTGGGAGAAACTGCAATAAGTGATCTCGAAAAATCAAATTTTAGGGATTCCATAAATAAAAAATTGGTCCACTTACTCTCCCATGACTAAATTACTTGATGCCAAAAGGATTTGTTTTACCCTGAAAATTTTAGGGATTTCATAAATAAAAAATTATTATTGGAAATGCAACAAATGAAACACACAAAAATAATTTGTAATTTTATCTTTGCGCAAACCAAAATTTGGCTAAATCTATTGCAAATGAAAAGAAAAACGATGATTATTCATCGAAAACCATTTTCAACGATTCTAATCGAAAACAAAGCCAACAAATGAAGGAGAAACACTGAAATAACGAAGTAATTACATATTTTTTTGTTTATGTTTATAAGAGGACAACATTTTTTGGTACAACAGATGGTAATTTTACGAAAATTTAAAAAATAACCTTTAATTTTCTAAATTTGAAGTCTTTTTAACCATGCCATTTATCAATTATAGATGCTCTACCATATGTAGATAGTATTGCTTCTGTAATTATTTTATCAACTAGATTTAGCTCTCTCAATTGGGTGAACATAGGTGTATTCTTCTCAAAAGATCCACCCGTTGCTATGCAAATGTTAGATGTTTATGTTAGGGTTGCCTTCTATGTTATAAAAGGGAACGACGATTTAAAATTGAAATGGTCTTATATCGCTAAATATGAAAAAGTGGTATATAAATATGGGTTGATAGACACGTAACATTGATGATTTCTTTGTTTACAAGTCAATTTATATGCGTATGCCATGGGTTGAATATGGATATCTTGATCTGACTGCAGTTACACAACCATTTCTCCAACTCCCCACGATAAACAGTGTACATACATCTATTTATATGTGAAAGTTCTGCGATCTCCAAACGAAAGATAAAAGCAAACTTTATCCGTCACATTATCTAACCATATTAAAAATATTGGCACTCCAAACAAGAAGAGAACGCGTATGGTTGAAATCTACTCTCTTATATTGTTAACTTATTTGTATTGTTTTAAAGTGATGCATTTTGAGAATGTAATTTTATAAGAAAATTGATAAGTCAACCACAACATTATAAGTACAGTTATAAACTACAAATTACTAGTATTATACAAACAGTTTTTAACGTAGTCCAATAACAAGTAGCTTATTTCGTAGGCAAATTCTATTTCAACACATATAATAATTTAATAGCCCTTCTAAAATAAATAAAATTTTAAAATATTAAAATATCTTTAAAAACTGCGTACTTTCTTTCTTCTCAATTCCATTACGTTCTTACGTCAGTTTCTTACTGTCCAACCCACCGCTTCTTCAAAACCCTAGTTTTTAAATCAGTAAAGAAAAAATTCAATTTTTAACTACTAAGTTATTTTTTGGATTTACACTTTTTTAATTGTAGTTTTGAAGAAAATATGAATCGTAGTTTTGAAGAAAATATGAATTGAGTTTCTAAACCAGTGAAGAAAAAATTTAATTTTTCATTACTAAGTTTTTTTTTAAATTTACAGACTTTACTAAGAAACAATTCAATTTTTCACTATTAAATTTCTAAATCAGCGAAAAAAAAATTTACTCTAGTTCGTATGTTACTCGGATTGAAATAAAATTTGTTGCATTTTTTTTCAATTGGTTCAGGACCTTATTTCCAGATGTTCGAATATTATAATAATCTTATAGAAATTCTTTCGGAACTTGATCGAAATCTTGTCAAACACCATAAATTCACAGAACTTGTTCACCCAACATGAATGCTATTTATTACATGTCGATATTTAATTGGTATGCATGACCTAGAAGGACTCTATATGCATCCAAACGAGGTAACTACAACTATATACTGGTATTTGGGTATGAACAATTATATGGAAGTCCGTAGGAGCATAGATTTGCTTGAAACGAAACCATGTGAACTGCAGTTCATTAAAATTGAAGCTATTATAATACAAACAAAAATTAATAGAAAAGATTATGATTTCATGCCCTTAGTTAGTTCAGAGATGCCTTGAATACATTGATGATGCGAATCTAATTGATATACATGAAAAGTCTGAACAAGGTACAGGATATTTTGGGAGAAACTGCAATAAGTGATCTCGGAAAATCAAATTTTGTCCCGATCAAATTTTGTCCCGACCTGAACGATCACAAATTCAATTGGATCTCTCTCCATAAAATAACAATTTTTTTTTAAAACACAGAAGAACCCGACGGATCGGTAAACTTCCAAGAAGGGTATAGTAAAGCCGTCCGTTGATCCAAACATCCATACCCCCTGCTATATAGAATATGAAAGCGCACGGTAAGAATCGAATATGTGTCTTTTTACCAAAACCAGGATATAAATGCGAAAAGGATTTATTTTACCATGAAGGAGGAACAAAAAGGTTTTAGATTTATTGGAGATTCCATCCAGAAAATTTTAGGAGATTCCATTGAGAAAAAGTTATTGAAAATGCAATAAATGAAACAAAAGAAACGATTTACTATTTTGTTTTTGTACAAAACAAAATTCAGCAAAAATGAAAAGAAAATGCGAAGATGATTCATCAAAAAGTATTTTCAACGATTTAATCGAAAAGAAAGTCAAAAATAGATGAAAATAAGGAGGCAACGGAGTTTTTTATTTAATTTTTTAAGAAAACAACTTTTTTGGTTCAAATAAATAGTAATTTTACGAAAATTAAAAAAAATAACCTCCGCTTATTTAAATTTGAAGCCCTTTTAACAATGTCTTATACCAATTATGGATGCTCTATCATATCTAGTATAACATACCGAGATAATATCTCTTTTGTAGTTAATTTATCAACCAGATTTAGCTCTCTCTATCGAGTGAATACAGGTGTATTCTTCTCAATAGATCCACCCGTTGCTTGCTTCAAACATTCAGGCTATGCAGATGTTAGATATTTATTTTGGGGTTGTCTCACATGTTACAAATCGCATGTTACAAGAAGGAACAACGGTATGGATTTGAAATAGTTTTATGTCGTTAAATAATGTGTACAAGTAATGTATAAATATGAATTGATAGACGTCTAACATTGAGAATTTCTTTTGTTACAATAAAGTGTGTTCCAACTCATATTCTTACGTCATATTCTTACTTCATGTATTGAAAATGAAATGCTTAATCCAACCGCTGTTACACGTCAATTTCTCCAACTTTCACGTTCCACGTCATAAACAATGTGTATATATCTTTTTATATGTGAGAGTTCTGCAATCTACAAGCGAAAGGTAAAAGCAAACTTTATCCGTCATATCTAACCATATTGAAATATTGGCACTTTAAACAAGAAGAGAACGCGCATGGTTGAAATCTACTCTGTCACATCAAAAGCATTTGAAAATTGAATTACCAATAAATATAATGGCATAATTTCTGAAGGATGTGTATTTCTCAGTTCAAAGAAAATACATCAAAAGAGATGAATCATAAATATTTTCCAAAGTTCGACTATAGACACAAGTTTGAGACCGTGTAGTTAAAACGCTTAGCGGATTCAATACGTTAGAGGTGCGAAAAGTCATATCGAAAATACAACAAGAATATACTAACAGATGACTCTAAAATAACATGTAAAACTTGTACTTGATGATTTTACAAGTATATAAATGATAATTAAATGCATAATTAACATTCAATTTAATTATAATTAATACATATTTAGTTTTAAATTAAAACATGTGGAAATATATTGTAAATAAACATAAATTGGTATTTAACTTGATTAAATTCAAAAGAATGTTAGAGTACTGTTTTTTATGAAAATATGTTAAAAAAATTCAATTAAAAAAATAATTTCATAAATTTGATAATGCATAAATGTCAATTTTCAATACATTTACTTTAAAGTAGATATAGCGGAAACAGTGGGATATAGCGAGATATAGTGGGAATAGCGGAGTTTAAAACGGAAAGATTATGTTTGAGGCTATTTGGGAGAATCGTAGTGGTATAAATCAACCATGGGATATAGCAGGTTATAACGGGGTGATAACGGGACATTAACTGCACAGGTTTGAGAAAAACTAAGAAATTGAGATTCAACGCATTTAAAAGTCCCACTAAATCCCCGTTGTAGAGCATAACGTTTTTTGACCGCTACACTATTTCAATTTAACGTTATTAAACAACATATTTGCTTTAAACTCTGTTTTTTTCAACTACACCCTCCAAAACAAGGATTTTTAACACCAATTTTAGCAATATTATTAGCAAACGTTAATTTGACCAGTTCTCTTCTTAACTAAATAAAAAAACTATGATAAAGACCTAATTTTAAGACAATAGTGCTTAATATAAATTAGAAATCTATTTTAATCACCTAATCTAATCGGCATAAATTATGATATATCCTTTCGTTTTGGTACATAAAATTAAACAATATTTTCTTTTCCTACGCAAATGATGCGAGAATGAAAATAAATTTGATTTAAATATTTGATTTTATATCTAATGGATCATTTTGTACCGCCGCTATTTATACTATATTCCCGTTTTATCCTCATCATAAATTTTTGCACCTCCACCGTTATAAAACGGTAAAAATTATACTATTTTTTCCTCCCTATATTTTTTTTTTTCAACAATGTTCTGCTAGCAATTATTTGGCAACGTATACATAGACACATTGTAATCAGTTCATTATTGATGGACAAATTATATATAACCACCGACTTAAGACATGTATAAATATAGGCCCACTGAGGTGGCGTTATTAAAAGAAATATAATATTAGAAGAAGTGTTTCTCTTTTTTACAGCTACTATCTCATTTAAAATTATATTTTCGCCTACTTTTCTCCTATTGCTTCCTCGTAGATGCGATCTTTCGACACACGAAAACGGCATGGAAAACAATACGAAACAGAGCATTTGAAAATGCATCCTTATGTTACGAAAGGTGCATTTGAAAAGGTTATTCGAAAGGGACTTGAAAGATAATTATTAAATTTGTTATTATTAACTATATTGTTTACGTATTTGTATTGTTTTAAAATAGATGTATTTTGAGAATGTACCTTAATAAAAATAATTGGTAATTCAATTACAATAATGATACAAATGCAGTTATAAAATACAAATTATTAGTATTATACAAATAGTTCCTGACGTAATGCAACAACAACTAGCTCATTTTATATGTTTATCTCGGACGATTGCCATAGAACTTGTTGTATTTTTTCAATTGGTCCGTGATCTTATTTCCAGACGTTCGAATATTATAGTACTTTTGTAGAAATTCTTCTTCTAGAACTGGATTGGGATATTCGTCGAATGCCATAAATTCAAGGTCTCTTTCGTTGTACCTTTGTATGAAATTGTTAATAGTCATTGTAGCGGTAACAATCTTTATTTAAATTTTATATTTGTATATATATCAGTATGTTATGTAAGATCGTAAAATTTTCCTTTCAATTTTCAAATGTTTTTTCGATTATCATATGTATACATATGGTAGTAATTGAAATTTTCATTTTCAATCTTTAGTAGGTTTTATGTTTCATTAAAATGTAAAATATTATATCTAACATTGCAGTAAGTCATCCATTAGTGTGGATACCATGAGTCAACAAAATAACACAATCCAATTGGTAGATGAGGAAAATTTTAATTTCTACCAACTAAATCTGAACGAGACTTTAAAGTCGTTTGCAGTTCCTTCCCATCATACCCTTACAAATCTAAATGTTAAATCAAGCGCACATACAACCATAATATTTTACACTGCAAAGCTTTTACGTCCAATATATCGTTGCGTTTCTATAGCAGGCATATGTGCAACTAAGTGTTTATCATCAATGACCCCAATACAATTTTTAAAGAATAAGCAATCTCAGTTTGATGTCAACATTTGTTCGGAGGCTATTAAATTAAGAATCAACCGACCTAATAGTATTCTTTGACATTAACAAAATAATTTTCAAAACTTCGTAAAAATAAACGCAAATCTTGTTACTTGATCGTTGAAATTTTTCATCAACCTGCCTTGTAGGAAGAGTCGAAGCAATTGCATAAAGAAAGCTATCATTTCTTTAACTCTCATATCAGATGCTGACTTCAAACCGTAACCTTTCAATCACTCACACGATATCAAAAAACAAAGTCTTTTCATTTGGAAGTTTTGTTAATAACATTCTGTATAACCACACAGTATTTTATTAACCCAGTAAATTTCTTTGTATTCCAAAATGTGAATTCAGACAATTGGAGCTTTCGGTAGCATTCTAATTTTCCTAATAGTTTGAACATCAATGAAATCTTCTAACTTGCCAGACGCGTCCGTTGGTTTGAAAACGGTTCTCCCAAACGGACCATTAACGTGGGTCCCACCGAAGACATGTCCCCGACGCCTATTTGACCTGGAAAAATGGCTGCCAACGCCACCTAAACCATACATTGTACTCTCAATTTATTTATATTTTTGTATTCATTCTAACCACTAGCATTTCCACTGTAGCAGAACTGTCAACTTCATGTTCTCTACTTCATTTTCTATGTCCCAGATACTTAAAAGAAACAATGTCGCTTTAATTTTACTCCCGACTTCTCTCAAATAATATTCAGTTAACTTACAGAAACTTATGGAATATTCGAAAGGAAAGAAACTTCAAATGTTTTCACAATGTTTTCACACGGAACATACTAAAGAACAAAGTTAAAAGCTTATCCATTGTACACGAGTGTGAACATGGTACTATTTCCCAAACAAGCATTTCATTTTAAAAAGTAGGCCATATGAATCGATTCTGGCACGGAATTGGAACAAATGCCAGATATATTAGCAGTGTAACATATGCTTTAGAACCTGGGACTGAAGTACAAATGATATCTCAATTTTCTCACCTAACTGCTCATAACAAGAACTTTTATCATTATGAACTAGCAGTGGGTCATGGTTCATAAGAACACAAAACATCTATTAATTTCTCAACATAATTAACATATAGATATGTGCATAATTTGTTTATGCTCAGTAATCCAAGTTGAGGCATTTTAGAAAGTCTCAAATATATCAACCTAATGGTAATAAATTCGGTACGGTTATGGCACACACTGCTTAAGCACACACTGCTTAAGCAGAAGATGGTCATCTTTTGGAGAATCGTATACAAACACATACATATATGTGCGGACGCGCGCGCGCGCGCGCGCACACACACACACATATATATATATATATATATATGCATGCACGAGTGGAAAATGACACACTTTGGGGATAAAAAAATTGTTTTAGAGAATAAGACGAAACGGAAAAAACGAGAAAGAATTATCCCACAAAATTCTACATTATACTTGTACAAATACAAATTTCTCAAGAGAAAGGTTAGGCATTTTGAGCATTTTGCGTTGAAGAGAAAAGTCATGCATGTAAACACATGCATCGTCGACTGACCATGCGAAGCTGGGTTTGGATTTGGTTGAAACCGGTGTCACGGTTCAATATTAGACGAGACTATTGAAATCCATGCAAAAAGCTAAAATTCAATTTCAAATCAACCTAGAATGCTAAGGCATGCCAAAACGGATTGGTCCTTCAATTGTCAAGTATGTACACAACCACAGAAAACTCACTGGATCCAGAAAATATTGTCTAACATAAATGACACTGTTTCTCAGTAAAGGAATAGGTGAAACATGTATATTGACACACACATACATGACTCACTGCTTTGTTTAAAAGACTGGGGGAGAGGACAAAAATTTAGTAAACAGGAAGCTGATATGGTGGATAAGAACGAAGACATGCAACGAAGACATGCGCTGAATACACGATTCTTGACAGAAATAAGAAGTTAAGTTATGTTTGAAGACCTAGAAAACCAAACCTAAGGGGTATGGATTTGACCTGCACATATCAAGGTGCCTCAAACGGTTCGGTGAGACTTAATCTCTAAACTCTTGGTCAAGAGACAAGAATTCCATTTTTCAACTCTGTGCAAGTCGTTGCACAGAAGTGAGCCGAATTTGTTATTACAAACAAGCCAGTGGAACCCAATGCACGAGGCTTCTGCACGATAGTGGGCTCTGAGGAGGCCGATAATGTACGCAGCATTTTCCTCGCATTGCGAAGAGGCTGTTTCCGGACTCGAACCTAGACGCCCAGATCACCATGCGGGTGACCTAACCGTTGCGTCAAGGCTCCACCTCGTTATTATACACAAGCTAGATATTAGATAAAGGAGACTGCTACTTATGTGGTACCTACAAAGGTGGAGAAGAATTTTAATGCAGAAGGAATGCGTCAAATTTTGACACAGCCTACTTCAACGTTTAACATATGTACTAGAAAACAGTGTTATTAACGCACGTGCCTACACGCCTAAGGCGCATAAAGGCTTAAGTGCTGCAGTTGCGCCTTTTTGGAAGCTGAGGCGCTCGAGTTATTCAAGACGTCCAAGAAGCATGCCTTTTGCTGAGGCGGGAAAGCCCCAAGACGCCTAAAAAAAGAACCTCAACTACGTTTTGATTCTCAATCCTAAATTAAGGCAAAACTTAAACACGACTTTAACTTCGACAAAAGTAAAAAAAAAACTCTACCACGAAACGAGCTCCAAGCCGCCGCTGCTGCAAACTTCTGTCCAACATCATTGTCACAATTGTAGCTCCCTCTGTCCCGTCTTCTCAACTCAAATACTGTTTTTCCTTGTGTATTTAACTAAGTTAGTATTTTAAAAGAAATTAGTGTTTAAAGGTTAGATTTAATTTAATTTAAATAAAAGTTAAGTTAAATTTGAACTTTTTAATTAAGTTAAATTTAAGTTAGTGATTAAAAGTAATTAGTTTAATTTTAACTTTAATTTTATATTAAATTTAATGTTTAATTAAGATTGATTTAAATTTTAGCTAATTTAAATCTAAATTCTAAGCTTATTAATTCTAATTTAATATAATTTAAAGTTTAGTTAATGTTAATTCAATTTTAACTTTAAACTTAGTTAATTTGAATTTAAAGGTTAATTTAATTTAATTTTAGTTTAAAGTTTCGCTAATGTTGATTTAATTCTAATTTAAAATGATTTTAATTTTAATTAGTCTTAGTTTGGATTTAAATTTTGGTTAAATTAAAATTGGATATTAGAAGTTGAATTAAATTTCAAGTGTTGTGTTGAAGACTTGCACTTGAAAATCTTTTATGCTTTCTAGCCTTTTATTATAATTACTATATTTTCGATGTTGTAGACTTGAATTTAACATCGTTTTGGTAAAGGTTATAATTTGTGACTTCCTATCTATTCTTATTTGCAAAAAAGATGGTTTACAATCATGTTTTAATACTAAAATCATCAATTTTAATGTTAATTTATAATGCAGTTTTTTAGAGCGGAAAAAACGCAAAGATGTATAAAAGGCCTGCAAAAAGGTTCAACACTCAAGCTTAGTGTCTTATTACGCCTTAACTCCCTTGCTATAAAACAAAATATATTATTATTATCTTTTCCAATAAATTACTGCATTTGTCTTATAGTAGTAGACATGATGAATTTCAAACAAAGCCGTATTATAGTTTTTTCCAGGTGAATAATTGTTATGGAGAGTCAAGAACCAAGCTGATGCAAAAGACCTTGAAATTTATTTGCTTTTTGGATGATAGCAGTAGAGGGAAACAAGATGAAGACAAGGCACCCAGGTCCTTAGCATTAAGATATTATGCATGATAATCAAACGTTAGGAATCCAACAAATTATCAAAGTGCAGCATCGTATCACAATTTTGTATTAGTAAACTCCAAAATAGTCCAGTATATACCAATCATTTAGGCAATGATACAAACCAGTATATTAATATCTAACATGATCCAAGCATTATATTATAAGAAACGTAATATAAAGATTACAGTGGCTGAACTACACAAGTACATCTTGACATGAGCAGAGCATTTACATAACATGAGCACTAGCAACAAGCCACAATTAGTTAAACAAGAGTAAGTTGTGCCTAATGTAGTGGAAAACTATGATGAATTGAATATAATTCAGATAACCTTTCTTCAGAAGATTGAAAAGGTAGATAAAGCGCTCACCAAATTAGAGTATTTATAGTTGTATAGGGTATTAGAATATGCTGTATATTCGTTTAGTTGTTAACAAGTGGACGGTAATATATTATGGAAAATCAACTTCTTATGATATTAGTTTAAGTTTCTTCCAATAATGCAAAAGGGAACAATTTCAACCCTTAACTGCTGCCATAGTAAAAAGTCTAACATTTGATTGATGCCTTGAAATTATTCTATGATACTAACCAAGATAAATATAATATTAACGTGACTAGGTCATACAAGCTAAGATAATCAAGGTTATTACCCTATCAAACTATTAAAGCATTGTTCTCTTATATGGATGTAATTTTATTTTTCTTTTTCATTTCACTTATTTCCAATGCCCGTGACGAAACGAATTCGCGAAATGGAACATCATTCATTTCATTTGGTACAAATGCATAACAAATTAACAAGCAAACTACGCAAAGACTTCAACTACAGCATAGACTAATCTATTAATCAACACTTCCTTTGTGTTCTTTCAATTACATTGCACATGATCAATGATAAGAAGGAAAATAACCGAACTCGTGCAAACCATGCTCATTTCATATACTTACTTACCTCTAACATTGCATCAACCATTGTAATTGTAATTATAACAAGCAAAACATAACAAAAAAGCACATACAGAGGTGCCATGGTCAAACAACTTATTTTTAACACAAAAAAAGGGGGAAAGACAAACCTACTGAAACTCAAAGAGCTTTGAGCATATCCTCTGCACTGCTATTGGTAAATGCACCCCCTTCTTCCAAATTCAAGACCTTTACAACCCCATCATCCACCAACATAGCGTACCTCCTTGACCTAACCCCCAAACCAACTGGCTTATCGCTCAAATCCAACTCAGCCCCAATCGCCCTTGTGAAATCACCATTCCCATCTGACAACAGCATCACCTCATCCCCAATCTTCAAATCCTCCTTCCAAGCTTTCATCACAAATGCATCGTTCACAGAGATGCACGCAATCACATCCACCCCTTTCGACTTGAGCTCTTTGGCTTTTTCAGCAAATCCAGGAAGATGTTTTTGGGAGCAGGTGGGGGTGAAGGCGCCAGGGACGGCGAACAAAACGGCCTTCTTGGATTTGGTGAGTTCGGAGATGGTGACGGTTTGGAGTTCGTCGGAGGTTGCGGGGAAGTAGGAGAGAGTTGCCTCGGGGAGGGTGTCGCTGACGGCGATAGTTTTGGTCGCGGTGGCGGGGGAGGCGGAGAAGGAACGGATTGGGGTAAGGCTGCGAGATTGAGTGAGATGAAGGGGTTTGTTGACGGGGTTGAAGCGGGATCGGAAAAGGAGGGAGGAGGAAGGGGAGAGGCGGGAGGAGGAGAGGAAGGTGGGAGCGAGAAGCTTCGAGGAGGCGGAGATGACGGCGGAGGTTGTTGCCATTTCGAAAACAGATGTTTTAGGGGTTTTTGGTTGAGTGGGAGATGATAAAATCTGGTGAGATATGTGCAGATAGAAACAGGAGAGGAAGGCGGAGATTTCTGACCGTTTATTGTATTGTCTGTATTGGGCGGATATTTTGAGACGGGGAGGGTGTATTGGGAACAAGAATGTGTGAACGTGTACACTGAAAATTTATGAGGTTTGTTATGTAGTATTGATATTGGGCACCCCATGTCTTTTGATTTGATTGGCTTAGACCGCATTAAAAGCTAATAATAAAGTAACGGTTAATCCGTGCGTCGCACACGGTAATGTTGTTAAAAATAGTATTTACATTTTAATTATTACTAAAAATATATTTTATTATGCAACATATGATAAATTTATTGTGATATAGGAATTGACTAAGTTGATCAATTATTTTAAATTTTAGATTATGTAATTAATTTAAATGTGTAGACTATAATGTAAAATTTCGAAGAGAGAACCGTGAAAGATTTGTAAATAATTGTTGATTATTTTAAAAGTACATATTTGAATGTAAAATAATGTAAAAAGTTCAGTAGAATAATTATAAAGTAGTAAATTATAAGATTGTGAAAATAAAATATCTGCTTTGATAGAATTAAGGAGAATAGAGATAATTTCTAAAACTAGGAAGGAAGCTTTAAATTCTTCTGTTTTACTATTATTTAACTAGTGCGAACCCGTGCTACGCACACGGGCTGCACCGAAATTTTGTTTAGTGGTATGGTTTTAGATTTTAGTCATATGGAGATGAAAGTGTATATTTGTAGATTGAATTTATTTTGATTGGTTTATTGAGCAACAATAGAAAATCTTTATCAATTAATCTGCTTAAGTAATTTTGAAGCACACATGGCGTTACAATTTTTTTTAAGAGAATTATGGATTTATACAAAAAAAAAATTAGCATCGTATGCCAACTATTCATTACTTGGTAGCATTACATTATTGAGCGTGCTTATTAAATTAAGTGACACATAAGTTCAAAATGAATTCATCTTATATAGAGTATAAGTTCAAATATGCACGCATTCAGTATAATAATAGTATTCCATATATGAAATAAAGAAACCATGTTGAATAAGGAATAACATTTCGATACAGGTTCAAATCAACAATATTCTAACCTTTGCAATAGTACATTTATTGTCACAAACTAATACCAATTAAATTAGAAAAATATTTTAGTGGCATCAAAGGTTATATTTTTAATTGATATAGGATATTATAATGTAAGAAATATAAGTAATTAATAAATATTTTGTACTATATTATTTTTGAGCACCAAGGTAAACTGGACAGTTTTATAAACTCTTGAGTGAGTGCACCAGAAAGTCCCTCCACTTTGGATAATTCAAAAATTGATTTAGTTTTATCATTGGTGATCGATCCTTGCACCACTTTATTATCTCTAATGTCATAACCAGATAAACTACTACCACTCGAGGACATTATACTCTAATATATGGAATAGCTAAATAATTCCAGCATTTACTTCATATTAATCATACCACCATATAATAACTGAAACAGTATGAAATTTAGCATAATTTAAAGCAAAATATTATCACCATGAGAAATACCTGTAGATATGCATAAAAACTTTAGATTAGATCGCACTGGAAGTAACTATAAGTCTGAATGACATAAGAAAATATAATGAACGAAGCTAACCATTAAAATATCATGTAATCATATGTCATTATAAATGCTTGTAATATTTTTATTTTTAAGCCAGTGTTACCCTAATATTAGTTTGGTATGTTTTTGTTCAAGGAAATTATTTATAGCTATATTTATTCTCAAAAAATTGAATTTTTTTACTAATCTTATTGAAGTCAAGTAAAGTATTTTTAAAAATTGAAAATGAGGTCCGATGTTATAAATTTTCTTTGATACATATATTTGTCATATCGTGGAAACATTTGTTAAATTTACAAAACACTTCTTGGTACCCATTTCTGCATTATGTTATGTATATTGAATGTTATTAATTGCTGATAAAAGGAAATAAATAAAAAGAGTTAATTGGTAACATATTATTTTTATAATTGATCAAAGTTAAAGAGATTTACTATTAACTCTGTCATTAAATTGAATTAGAATACAATTCTCCGATTATTTTGAATTCCAAATTGATCAAACTAAAAGGCAATTAATTCTTTTATTTATTGCATGGAAATAATATTTGATATGATCCTTAATGTTTAAAAAGTTCACTTATAACCATAATAGATAACCTTATCTCTATGTTATAGTTATTTATTTATAGAACGCTTCATGTTACATGTCACCTCATAGAGTTTTCATCCGAAATGTTAATGATAAAAGGAAATAAAATAAAAATAATTAATGGACTACATATTAATTAAATAATTTACTAAAATTAAAGAGAATTAATATGTTATTAATTCTCTCATTAATATGAATTACAGTTTAATTCTCATAGTACTTTAAAGTCAAATTGATCAAAATTAAAAGTAATTAATTCATATACTTTTTTCATGAAAATAATATTTGATATGATCCTTCATACATAATAATAGTTTACCTATAACCATAATGAATAATTACATCTCCAATTTTATAATTGTTTGTAAGCATTTTCAAATTGCAAAAAAAATCAAAACAACATAAAATAAAATAAACTTCGTAAAAATTCAATAAAAAAACTCCATTCTTGCTTAAGAACTTTAAGAATTCGATGGTAAGCATAAATATGTGTTGCATATGAACATTACATAGTATATTAAATAACATTTAAAAATTAGTATGTTTCAAAAGCTCATATTTAAAACTAAAATTTTAACAAACTTTAATATTGACTTCCAAAGACAGAATGTAAATATTATACATTTATAATTTCCCCAACTATAGTGTGAAATTCATTATCCAAATAATTTTTACTTCAGATATAATTTTTTTCTTCCAACTTGATTTTTTATATACTTACATTTCAATATCAAATAAAGATAACTTTACCTCAATTTGATTGACAAAAGCACTTATTTTTTGGTATATATGTATTAAGAAACTAATTACCGCCACTACGCCATAGATTGCATACTGCAACACCAAAGAAGTGATGCAGGATGTGCCAAAAAATGTTGCTGAAGGCTAAAAAAGGGCAAAGGCAACACTTTCTCGGTGATGCATTTTGCCGCGTTGCCGCAGACCTCAAAGGCAACATTTTGACTATCTAAGGCAACATAAGAAATATTGTTGCAATAAAACCCTATTTGGGTCTATAGCAACATCCATAGGTGTTTGTACCAACATTTCAAAATGTTGCTATAGATATTAACTTTCTGAATTTGTGGGGCCCACAATGTAGAGCATATTTGATTTTTTAATAGAAATAAATATTTATTTAATAAAATGCTATTGCACAGAATTTGATATTCAAACAGTAATTTATTTAAATAAATATTTTATTTCAACATTTAAAATAGTACAAATTCCTGACTCCACTATTTTACAATTCAATGATAAATAACACTGATATTCACATATACAGATATTCCTCACTACATTACTCAGTTCACTCATTACATATGCAGTTTCAATTTATACAGACACCGACACTGACAAATATATGATGAGCCGAGTGCCGAGCCGAAGGCGAGGCGAGAAGCGGGTCCGGGCGCAGCGCCGGCGGGGGTCCGGGGCACCGCAGTCCCGGCGGGGTTCGACCTAACCGGTTAGGTCGAACAAGTGGGCACCGCCCGATTCATCCGATTTCGGAAGATCGAGCCTTCTTTGAAACCTGTCTTCAACTCCATTTCAGATTGAATCCAACATCTGAGCAATCTGCAAAAATACACACTAACGCAGTAAAATTGAAAAGGAATGAACCAGATTCAAGTATACAAGCAAATGCATACAAAATGAAACAATGTACCAGACTACAAGATGAACCAAACAAAGGACAGAGCTAAATGAACTCAAGTGGACAGTGCAACCAAGATTCAAGTAAAACACTACAACATGCAACAGTAATAAACCAAATGCACAAGAACAAAAATGAAACAGAAGTATGCACAACAAGGTCCAAGCAGTTGACAATGCACAAGAACAAAAATGAAACAGAAGCATGCTACAGAAATAAACAGCATGCTCAATGAATTGGTCAGAGCAAACTATACCAGACTTGTATGCCAGACATAAAACAACAGTGGACAGAGCTCAACAAAAGAACTCAAACTCACAATTAAACCAAATTCCAACCATATTCAAAAATACAGACCAACAGAAGTGTCAAGTGAATGAGCTGCAGCAATTTCAAAAATGACCGAAGTCAGATAATTTAAGAAATATGAACTCGAGCAAGTCCAGCTACCATATGAAAGCAACCATACATATATACATGTGTGAAACAGCATGTATATATAGGCAGTGCAAACAGGCTCAAAGGACCAGTGCATAGATATACAATGACCAATGCAAAGTGGTGAATACAAAAACATGCATCAATGAAACAAGCAGCCTTAACAAGTGAATGGCCAAGACCAAAACAAAGCAAGACTGGCACAAGGGAAAGAAACTTATATGACTCGAAGGCAACTAAATACAAGAGAAGGCCTCAACATCAAATAAAAAACAAACCCAGTGCAACATATATACATGTTCAAGTGCAACAACAAACACATATATACATACATGAATGCATATATATATACATGATAATTGAAAACTGAAGTGATACAAATTCAAGTGGCCGAGATAAATTAGTTGACAAATTCAAACAGATATATATGAACGTAAATCTAGGGGTTCGAACCCTATATAAACACATTAACATCATCGGCAGATAGTATCGAGTTCAAGCAAGCAATACAGTAAAGTAAAAGCAACAAATTACATACCCGAATACACAATTGAACTCAAGCAAAATCGAAGGAGCTGTATTCGAAGCAAGGAGACGATCGATTGCCAAAGCAAATCAGAAGAACAGCAATTGTAATCGATCGACAATCAATCGGGTCCTTCGATATTAGCCGAAGCCCTAATCGCACAAGGCTGAAGCCCTAGCTAATCTCACAGGAGCGAAGACAAGGCCGAAGCCCTAGCTAATCTCATAGGAGCGAACACGAGGCCAAAGCCCTAATTTCAGAGCAAAAGAGGAACAAGATAGGAGCAGCCATTATCACATACGAGAAAAGGAGGGTGACAATTTGGTGGCGGAGGCGAATGAGGAAGCAAAAGAAGAGGAGGGTGACAATTTGGTGGCGGAGGTGAATGGGAGGAAGCGAATTGAAATGAAAACCAAAAGGGGATCTACTCTAAACTAGTTCAGGTGGTAAAACGAAATTTTAGGGCAAATTGCAGTGGTGATCCATTTTAACAACCAGATTAAATGTAGACCGTTGGATCGTATTCACGCGGATTGCTAATTTTATTAATTTTTTAATTTGAATACATCTATAGCTACTGCAACATCTTGTTGATACCTATGCTAACACCTTGAAGCGAGTGTTGTAATAGACAAAAATCAGCATACCTATCGTTACATTATAGCTAGCAACACCATGTAATTTCGTTGCAGTGGGCCATCTATGGCGTAGTGCGCCTAAAAAATAAATGGAGGTTCCCCAATTCATTGTCAGATTAATAAAAACAAAAATACGAAAATGAATTTTGATATAAAATGTGAGAAAGAGGAAATGGCTTAACTTTATTTGTAACAGATTTTATATAACAATAGAAGCTTCTACGGCTATTATGCACCTGAAATATTGTTGATAAAAAAATAAAAAAAATTAACTGATTGAATAATTAGCAATAAACTAACTTGGCATGTAATTTTTTTCTCATCAAATTAAATTTCAGTTTAAAATGACCTTGAATTCAAACTAATCAAAATTAAAAGCAATTAACTTTTTTTTATTGCGTGATAACAATATTTGTTATGATTATAACCATTATGAATAAATATATCTCTAATTTATAGCTATTGAAAACTATTCCTATGTTGCAAAAAAGTTTAAACAACGTAACACTGAAAAACTTTGTAAAATCATGGATAATTACCTTATTGTTGTGTAAGATCACCAAGACTTTGGTAATAACCATGAATGTGTGTTGCCTATGAATATTTCATTGTCTATTAAATTACACAACAGATAAATATAAAATATATTGAGATATAAATATAATTGAACAAAAAGTGCAAATTATTTCTTGAATTATGGAGAGAACATGATATGGTCTAATAGTAAATTAGAAGAGAAATGATATATCCTATATAATGAATAGATAGATAAACTGGATAGATAAATGAATGATAGAACATAGAGATATAATAGTATACAGATTAATGGAATGGATTTAAATTAGGAAAATATATAGTTTTTTGCATTATAAATAAATCTATTTGCTTTATTGTAAGGAGTAAGTGAGAAACTTGTTTCAATGTGAGGATAAAATTTAGTAAAAGACGTTAATATTGTTCCTAAAATAGAAATAAAACTTATGGTTTGAACTAAAAATACATTTAATCTGGAATGGATCTACAAAAAAGTCATAAGGTACTGAAAGAGGAAGAGGCGGGAGGAAACATGTGGGTTTATTTTCAATGGAGGATAAGGGTAAAAAATGCATGCCAATATTATGTTAGCACATATTTTTTAAATGAGCACGATGTTAATTTAAATGTTCGATAAAATTTGGAAGGGATAGACGGACTTTTTTGTAAAATTTGAGCTATAAATCATGAGAATTAAGAAATTTGGACAACACTGAACGTGGAAGAGATAAGCTTTACATATAATAGAATTGAAGAAGCATAGTAAATACATGTTTTGACATGTATTTACCTATAATAGATTTTACAAAACAGCCGATGATTCTATGGTATCCATGTATTAATAAACCATATAATCCCCTACAAAATACAAATGGAATAGTATTCAGAATAATGTAGATTGAAAAAAAAAGAAAAAAATATAATTTAGGATACAAAACATGACGAAAGATCTGAAATCATAAATCTAGAATTCAGAAAATAATTTCAACCTCAAATTAACTAAAAAGATAATTAATAAAATAAAAATCAAAGCTTTAAATCAAGCTCGATCGATCTAGTAAGCCAATGTTTCTTATAGGCTTTTAGACAAAACTTCAATCAAAATAGTAAATTAAAAGCAATGCGTGGAAACATAATCTCTATAAAATGTGAATAAAATAATATAAAATTTTAGAAGAATAAAAAGTGAAAACTATTGATGAATTCAATCAACTTTTTGTAAGACTAAAAACTTATTGAGAATGAATAAAAATTATTCAGAATGAACCGTTAGTTCAACTTAGACTTTTTTTGTAATTGTAGCGTATGTATGAAAGTGAAAAATAGGAAGTGATAATATTATGTAAAAACTATCTACGAAATGGAAGGGAAAGAAATTGGACATAAAAAATAACTTAGGAAATAAAAAAAAACTTTATATAAACATGGAGAAGAGGAAGAGAACTACTGTTAAAATATAAAGCACTAATTATTATAAATTTATCAAAAGAAATAAATGGGCATAAGTGTAGCTTTTGAAACTTTGTCTGTTACATTATTGATATAAGATATCTATGTTAACGTTGGTGTGATTTGCGGAAAAAAGGAAATGTTTTAGGGTGAAAATAGAAAATGTGTACCATAAATTAAGTACAAAAAATATTTAGATTGAAATAAAATGACAAAAATGATTAGTATGTCATGAAGATCGAACCATTTATACAGTATAATAGAAGAGGAATAAAAGTTTTGTATGACGGTTATGGAAGACATGAATATACATGGGATAAATGGAATAAAATGATAGGAATGTACATATTGATTAACTCACTTTGAAGTTTATAATAATAATAATAATAATATATATATAATAAAAATAGATGGAGTGGATAATATGTATATAAAAATAAATGAAATATTTTGATCTAGCCAACAATTAGATCACCAAGTTAATTATAGGATGCCATATGAAACCTAAAAGAAAAAGAAAGAAGTAGAGAATGAGCAATAAAGAGTCTTAACCACTTTTCATAATAGTTATATTACATAGATAGATATACAACTACTTGAATTAAGGCGATAATATGA
The DNA here is from genome assembly GCA_030737815.1 of Allium fistulosum. Classification (NCBI taxonomy): domain Eukaryota; kingdom Viridiplantae; phylum Streptophyta; class Magnoliopsida; order Asparagales; family Amaryllidaceae; genus Allium; species Allium fistulosum. Next base: position 768,579,401 of record CM060905.1, on the reverse strand, counting down.
AGAAATGGAAGTATTTGAACATTAATCGGTGAATTTATATTAAATTGAAGTAATTTTTAGAATGGGAAAATGAGGGGCCGAAAAATGAAAAAAGAAATAGCTTGAATTAAGGAAATAATAAATAATGGACATGAACATTGAGAAGAGGAAGAAAACCGTTGTTAAAATATAAAGCATTAATTATTACGAATTTATCAAAAGAATAAACGTGCATAAGTGTAGCTTTTGAAATTTTGTGTGTTAGATGACTGCTATAAGATTATTAATTGCTAAGTTAACATTGATGTGATTTGGATGAGAAGACAAAAAACATATAAATTTGCGTATGGGGAAATCAAAGGGAAAAGGAAAAAGGGAATAATTACATGTGACTTTTGGGTTTTAAATTTGAGAAGGCATGTGAGTAAAGGATTTCATACTCATTTTAATAGTATGAGAAGACAAAAACCATATAAAGTTGCATTGGGAAGTCAAAGGGAAAAATGAATAATTACATATGACTTTTGAGTTTCAAATTTGAGGAGGCTTATGAACAAAGGATTTCATACTCGTCTTTAATAGTATAGTATAGAACTCATTTTAATAGTATGAGAAGACAAAAACCGTATAAAGTTGCATTGGGAAGTCAAAGGGAAAAAGGAATAGTTACATATGACTTTTGAGTTTCAAATTTGAGGAGGCTTATGAACAAAAGATTTCATACTCATCTTTAATAGTATAGTACTAGTGTGAAGCTGTGCTTCACACATGGGTATGGTAAAAATATACTTGTTGCATTTAGAAAAGTAAATTATTTTGAAAAGTAATCAGAATATACTATTTACAGGAAGGATTTAGAAACATTACTACAATATCAAATATAAATATTAAAATTAGTAGACAATCCTTATTGAGTTAATGTAGTAATAGGACTGAATGCTCTCAAACATATATGTACGCGAAAGAGTTAAAATGACAAATTAGACTCATCGGTAGTAATTGAAAAAGTAGCAGATGCACTATGGTGAAATACAAAAGCAGTAAAAAGCACGGCTCCTATAAAATAGGACTAAAGATGTATCATAAAATAATGTTTCCACTACACGGTATATCATTCACTAAATTGAATCCTATTTTAATGCAACATAGAAAACATGATATATATTTGGTTGTGTGAACCTTGTCTTTTAGCTGATTTTATAACATAGACAGAACAATCAGTATATGATATTGTCAATATACATGATAACTATTGACAAAAAACTGGATTTACTGAATTAAAATATTAATAAATATATCTATCATAGACGTTATAGCAAATATATAGTCTAAATCCATAGATGTCTGCCTTTATTACAGTAGCATGATAACAAAAGAATAAAGTGATAAATATATATCTTCATAATTATTCTTCCAAGTTTATAGATGAACCACTCAAATATATTTAGTGTATACACCATGGATTCAGTCTGTATATTAATAGCTCTCCATATATCTAGTTTATATATATGATAATTTCAATATATCCTTATATTATGAATGTGTATTTGCTAAACTACATCTTAGATAATTATTTGCACATGTTGTTGCATTATAATATAGTTTTAAACATTCATGATGTATATATGTAGTATAAGATAACCTCACATAAAACAATAATCACTCACCCATACCTACAAATATGAAAAACATAATGAAACGTTGACCAAAATGAAGAGCAGTAAATAATATAAATTAAAGGTTCCTTCATTTAAAATAACATACAACTTATAATAGCATTATTTGGTTTCTAAGAATGCAAATATAAACTAATCATGGAACGATGATATGTACTTCTCGGTGACAATGGCAGTTAAGGCCGTTAAGCTAAAAGGACTGCACGTTAAACATTAAATAAAATGTACTCCACTTGTAAACTTTAACTTATCTTGACTTTCCTTATTTTTATTTCCACTCTCCATAAGTTATTATTAACTTCTTTTTCTATTGAACTGTGAAGTCTCTTAGCAGCAAGCTCCACATGCTCTTAATCTTCTGCTTCTCCTTCACTTCCCATTTCTTCTTCTTTTTGCTCCTCAACTTCTCATTCCATGTTAGCATCTCTTTATCCCTCAACAAAAATACCGCGTTGTCAAACTTTATTGGTGAATCAGTTTCCATATCCTTCTTTATCTAAAAAATGTAAGAACAAAAGATGAGCCACTTGAACACAATTTTACAGTAAAAAAAACACTTAAAAATATTTTAAGATTCAAATTTGTCTTAATCTTAAGCATTGACTCTAAAGATTGGATTCCATTAGTCACTGGATTGGCACATTACAAAGGCATCATAAAACAAAATTTCCCTTATGCATTAATAATATTTTCTAAAGAGAATGTATGCTTTTATTTGGTATCTCTGTTTAGTAACATTTAAAACATTCTCATGACTAATAAATGAGTGCACTATGCTTCTTGTAGAAAACGGCTTATGATCTTGCTACGGCTTAACAATGACCTGTAAACTACTTGTCTACATAAGAGATTACTTTTGGACTTACTGCAAGATCATAGGGAGTGCACAATATTATATAAGAAGAGTTCAAATAAAATATTTATAAAAATAAATAAAAGAAAATGAAGAAGGCGGTTAAATATGAAGAAAATTTAATATGAAAAGTCTAATTACTTACACTTTGGAAATGATGACCAAACCGATGACTCTACGCCATGGCTATTTCAACCACAAAAATTTTGTTGCTCTTTTCAATAATTCGGTATTAATAGAAACACTAGCTAATATTTCTTGTCTTTTTCATTAAAAGAAGAGGTGTCATAAAAACAAAAACCAAGCATGCAATACTTTTCATAAATTCATGTATGTAATTATAAGATATAACGTACGAAGTGAACCCAACAAAATTATGTACTAATTTACCTGAAGCAACATAGTTGATTTCCTTCATGCACCTATAACTATTTATTTATCAATTCTAAAGTAGTACTTCTTGCTGGAAATTTAGTGAAATTGTATTTTAATTTGAGCAGAAGCGAATTATTTGATCAGGATCTAGTATTGTCTATTTGGGTATCAATGCAACTTAAAAAATCAATTATGCAATATCACAGACACAATAGCAGTAATAAGAGACACAGAAGATTTAACATGGTTCGGATATGAATATCCTACGTCCACAGAGACCCAACAACTTCTTTTATTCAGCAAGTACAAGAGATTACAAGACACTCAAGATTAGAGAGTTAAAACATATGTGGAGATTCTCCCTAATCTATCACTCAATTGAAGAGTTACAAAACAGAGAACAAAAATTGGCAGAGTTTTTGCTCTCTAAATTGTCCATCATTAAAGTGTAGAAGCTCCGGTATTTATTGCATGAGAAAGTGAGCGGGGCAGCTGCAACATATCAACTCCGATATCTGGTTCGGCAAAGATTGGTTCGGCAATCGTCTGGTTCGACATCAGTACATTAGATTTGGACCAGCATAGCATACCCGAACCAAAAATCTGGAGTGGCAACACCTTGGTTTGGTATTTCTACCGAACCAAAAATCTGGATCGACAAAACTTGGATGGGCATAACACCTTCAATCTGGAGGGGCATCTTTCCGAACCACAAATCTGGACCGGCATCCATACTTCCTCTACTAAAAAATACTGTCATCGCCGAACGAAATCCACTCCTTCACCGAACCAAATATTTGGTTCGGTATCACAATGACTACCGGATGAGATTGCTACTCCATCAAACAACCATCTCTTCTCCTCATCAACTACCGAGCCAATCATCACCGGATGAGTTTTCTCGTCCGGCATTCTACACATCACCGCTTTAGAATAAGATCATCACCAGACCAGATTTCTGCTCCATCATCTCCACCACAGAACGAAATTCCTAGTTCGCCTAGAAGCCCTAGCACATCACCGGACGACATTGCTTCTTCCTCCCGACCTAGGGTTTCATGATTTCTACAATTTGGTCTGTACATGTTTGAATCGCTCAATTTCAACACTCCACCTCGATTCAAATATGCATGTCTCATCATCATACAATCAACATAGAAGTTGTTGGGTCTAGCACCCTATGGCGCTCAAGTAACATGAATCAAACTGATCAAGTTTGAGCAATGCTTAAACTTGTCCTTTGGAAGTGACTTTGTCATCATATCTGAAGGATTATCCAAAGTACTCACCTTCAGCAATTTGATCTTGCTTCGTTCTTCCTCAAGCATAAGAAAGAAACCTCTAACATCAATGTGCTTCGTCCGTGAACTATAAGCTTGATTCTCTACAAGATGAATCACACTTTCACTGTCTGTAAATAGCTCTACTATCCGCTGCACTACTGAAAGATCATCCAACAACTGAAGTAAGTATAATCCTTCCTTTGTTGCTTCTATAATTGATATCAACTCTGCTTTGGTAGTCGACAAAGCTACAATAGATTGCAGCTTTGATCTCCATGAAATCGTGCCTATGCCAAGTGTAAAAACATAGTCCGACACTGACTTCCTAGCATCTCTATCCTCAGCATAATCAGAATCACAATATCCTCTAAGAGAGATGTCACCATCCACTCCACCATATAACAAGCCCACCGAAGAAGTGCCTCGAAGATATCTAAGAATCCACTTCATTGCTTGCCAATGCTCTTTGCCTGGGTTAGACATATATCGACTCACAACACCCACTGCATGAGCCAAATCTGGTCTTGTGTACACCATCGCATACATAAGACTACCAATAGCACTAGAATAAGGTATATCATCCATATACCTTTTGTCTTCTCCCGATGACAGAGATAAGTCTTTTGACAACTTAAAATGAGAGCCTAATGGAGTGCCAACCGGTTTGGATTTCTCCATACCAAATCGAGCGAGGACCTTCTCGATGTACTGTGCTTGAGTGAGCCTTAACTCTCTCCGCTTCCTATACCTTATTATCTCCATACCCAATATTCTTTATGCCTTTCCCAAATTCTTCATGTCAAACTCTCTACTAAGCTCCGCTTTCAACTCCTTAATTCTGACCATGCTTCAAGATGCAATCGGCATATTATCATCATATAACAATAAGTAAATCATATCACCATCACATCTTCTGAAATAAACACACTGGTCTTTGAAACTTTTGGAGTATCCCTGTGAAAGCATAAACTTATCAAACCTCTTATACCATAGTCTAGGAGACTGCTTCAGTCCATATAAAGATTTGTTGAGTTTGCAAACATAATCTGGCCTGCTACTATCAATGAACCCTTCCGGCTGCTTTAAATAAATCTCCTCATCCAGATCACCACGCAAGAATGCAGTTTTGACATCTAGTTGCTCTAATTCCATATCTTAATGAGCAACTAATGCCAAGAGAATACGAATAGAAGTATGCCTAACCACTGGAGCAAAGATATCATGATACTCTACCCCCTTCTTTTGAACATACCCCTTTGCGACTAATCTTGCCTTGTATCTGAGATCACCATTTTCATCGTCTTTCACTCTATATATCCACTTGCATCTAATAGCTCTCTTGTCGGTGGGAAGAGGCACCAAATCCCAAGTATGATTTCTCTGCAATGATTCAATCTCCTCCTCCATAGCAACTAACCAACTGGAACTGTTAACTGATGCGATAGCTTCTCTATAATCATAGGGCTCATCATGGACAACATTCAAAGCATATGTTTCCATATCATCGAAGTTAATGTCTTCGATGCTCAATCCAACAAACTCATCAAGCCACTTAGGCTTTCTTCTTTGTCTGATAGGCCTAGGTTCTGAATGAGCTCCACCTTGAGTCTGATCCTCTATACCAACATCGGTATTATCCTCATTAACCACGGTGTCATCGAAAACACCATCCGAACGTCTATGGAAAGAATCAACATATGACTTGCTTTGTGTCTGGTATTCTTCACATGTCCTCTCATTATCATCCGATGAGGGAGGATCCACCTTCAACATAGCCTTCTCATCAAAAGTCACATGCCTGCTCATAACGATCTTCTTGCTAATAGGACACCACAGCCTATATCCCTTCACTCCTCTCTTATAACCTAGAAAGATACACTTGCGAGCTCTAGGTTCCAGCTTCCCTTTACTCTCATGCACATAAGTTGGGCAACCAAACACTCTGAGAAATGAATAGCTAACAGGCTCTTCTTTCCATACTTCTTCAGGGATCTTCATATCTATGGCAGTAGAAGATGTGCGGTTGATGAGGAAAGCCGCCATAGATAAAGCTTTAGCCCAAAATCCCTTCTTCAATTTAGCAGTCAGTCTGAGGCATCTTGTTCTCTCCAATAATGTCTGATTCATCCTTTCTGCAACTCCATTAGGCTGGGGTCGCCTGGTGTAGTGTAATGCCTCTTAATGCCTTCAGACTCATAATAATCGCTGAATTCCCGTGATACAAATTCACCACCATTATCTGAACGGAGAACTTTCAATTTCTTCCCTGACTGCTTCTCAACCATAGATTTCCACTTTCGAAACCTGGCAAATGTTTCACTCTTTGACTGAAGAAAGTATACCCATACTTTATGAGAGAAATCATCTATAAATGGAATGAAATACCTAGCTCCACCTAAAGACTGATAAGGGGAGGGACCCCAAACATTTGTATGAACATACTCCAGGACAACTTTTGCTTTATGCTCTCCTGTACCAAAAGAAATCTTTGTCTACTTTCCAAGAACACACTCTTCACAAAAACCAAGTTTTGAATGATAAACTACATCAATCAATCCTCATTTTCTCAACTCATCCATGCGGCGCTCACCGATATGACCCATCCGTAAGTGCCATAATATGGAAGAATCCTAATCAACAGATGTAATAGAAGTTGATTCACCAAATATAGCAGTGCCCTTTAATAGATAAAGATTTCCTGCCCTCACATGTTTCATAACAATCATGGAACCCTTCGTATCTTCATTTTCTCTCCTTCCACTACAGTCTTCAAATCAAGTCTACTCAATGCCCCAACAAAAATCAAGCTCCTCCTCAAATCAGGTACATGTCTAACATCAGTGATCGTACAAATAACACCGTCAAACATCCTAATCATCACACTACCAACACCAACCATACAGCCAGAAGCATCATTACTCATCAGAACTTCTCCTCTATCAATTTCATGGTAAGTGGAAAAGCAGTTTCTATCAGCTGTCATATGATAGGATGCGCTAGAATCAATCAGCCATAAGTTGCTCTTTCCAGAAGAGCCAGAAGCTATAAACACATCGATGTCACTCTTTGTATCTGATTTCTCTACTGTAGAAGCTGAGGCTTGCTTTGGATCTTTTCTTCTACCTTCAAGCTTGGTACATTGTGATATGAAGTGCCCTGGCTTCTTACAATAATGACAAGTCGACTTCTAAGGCCCCCCTAGACTGAGACCGTGAAGAATTCCGTCCTCCACCTTTCTTCGACCTGCCTTGGCTTCTACCTCTCTGAACAGATAAGCCTTTGGTATCACTATCCAAGCTAGTCCTTGCCAATCTACCTCTTAACGGTTCATTATGAAGACCAGCATTTACATCAGACATGCTAATTTTGTTGCGGCCATAAATCATGGAATTAACAAAAGCAGTATACCCCTTAGGCAAGGAACATAAGAGGATCACAGCTGGAGCCTCATCAGTAATATCAACTTCCACTGCCTTCAGGTTCATAATCAAAGTGGTCAAAGCATCTACATGCTCCATGAGATCGGCTCCAGGTTTCATCTTGAATGAATAGAGTTGTTGCTGAAGAATAATCTGATTAGTGAGAGACTTGTCTTGATATGCATCCGATAATGCATCCCATAGTCCCTTCGCCGTCTTCTTCTGAGAGAATTCTCTAAGAACTTCATTTGAAAGACTCAACTAAATTGTTGTGAGAGCTTCATCTTCCATCTCTTCCAAATCAGCTACATCAATATCTTTCAATTTCTCAAGCACCGAAACAACCTTCTAAGTCTTCTCCTTCTTTAATACAACCTCCATCTTCATCTTTCAAGTACCAAAATCTCCCTTTCCATCAAAATGAGTTACTCCATAATTGACACCAGATCTACCAATAGACTTACTAGAAGTAGCCATTAATATCCAAACAGGAACAATAACACTAGCTCTGATACCAAACTGTAGTGAAATTTATTTTAATTTGAGCGGAAGCGAATTATTTGATCAGGATCTAGTATTGTCTATTTAGATATCAATGCAACTTAAAAATCAATTATGCAATCTCACAGACACAATAGCAGAAATAAGAGACACGGAAGATTTAACGTGGTTCGGATATGAATATCCTACGTCCATGGAGACCCAACAACTTCTTTTATTCAGCAAGTACAAGAGATTACAAGACACTCAAGGTTAGAGAGTTAAAACATATGTGGAGATTCTCCCTAATATATCACTCAATTGAAGAGTTACAAAACAGAGCACAAAAATTGGCAGAGTTTTTGCTCTTTAAATTGTCCACCATTAAAATGTAGAAGCTCCGGTATTTATTGAATAAGAAAGTGAGCAGGGCAGCTGCAACATATTAACTCTGAGATCTGGTTCGGCAAAGATTGGTTCGGCAATCATCTGGTTCGGCATCAATACATTGAATTTGCACCAGCATAGCATACCCGATCCAAAAATCTTTAGCGGCAACACTTTGGTTTAGTATTTCTACCGAACCAAAAATATGGGTCGGCAAAACTTGGACGGGAATAGCACCTTCAATATGGAGCGGTATCTTTCCGAACCAAAAATCTGGAACGGCTTCCATACTTCCTCTGCTAAAAAATATTGTCATCACCGAACGAAATCCACTCCTTCACCGAACCAAATATTTGGTTCGGTATCACAATGACTACCGGACGAGATTGCTACTTCATCAAACAACCATCTCTTCTCTTCATCAGCTCCCGAGCCAATCATCACCGAATGAGATTTCTCATTCGGCATTATACACATCACCGCTTCAGAATAATATCATCACCGGACCAGATTTTTGGTCCAGCATCTCCACCACCGAACGAAATTCCTAGTTCGCCTATAAGCCCTAGCACATCACCGGACGACATTGCTTCTTCCTCCTCGTCGACCTAAGGTTTCATGACTTCTCCAATTTGGTCTGTACATGTTTGAATCGCTCAATTTCAATAGGAAATTGATGAAGGATCGGTAAAAAGTAATCGATAGTTTGTTTTTGTGTTGTGGACATGTTGCCTTGAAAATGAAATTTGCTATACCCATGGTTTACATCATGTAGATGTAGATTAAAATGGATTATAACTTTCCAAAACTTTCAACATCGGCTTTTTGCTTTCGTGTTTATTATTTGATCCTCCAACCTTTAACCCAGATGAAAGTGTTCTGTGTGTAACTAATAGTTTGGTACTCTAAACTAAACACATAAATGATTGTCAAGGATTGAAAATAATATTGTTCATTTATAACACTATGGGTTCAGACACTAAGCTAATTATTAACATAATATTTGATGTAAGCAGCACTACTGTATCCTTATCGTTGTAAATACTTACATGTAACATATGCATCCTAGGTTTTTTCAAATTAATTACACAAATATGAAGTGTATAAATTTATGATGAATGCATGTAATAATACAGATACAAATACGTAGAGAATAAATACCACCAAACTTATGGTAAATAAACTACTCATTTAATAAAAATTATATCTCAGAAAATAAAACTTCGTGATACCATTCTTGGATGCTAATGAAAAATATTGCTAACTTTTACTGTTATTATTTGATGGTAGAAGTATAACTAAGATTAATATTGATGTACTAATTTATTGGCAATTTAATTCATAAATCTACCAAAAATTATGTCAAATACACTTATAAAGAGTATAATGTTGTAAAAAAAATACTTAATGATTTTGAGCCCATATTATAGTAGATTCACTGAAAATTATATTGGTTTAATGTATTCACATGCTGTGTGACATATTTGTATTTTTAAGAATATTTGATAACATTTCTATGTCAAACTGTTAATAAAAAAGTTAAATCATCCCAACATTACATATTTAAAGGTTAGGCATTTCGAAAAAATGCTTGAATAGAAATACAACATTACAAAATTAAACCCTTTACGAACAGCTTCATTGAAGTTAAGCAACGGTTGATTAAATACGATATTAAACCTTGTGCGTAAGCCAATTAAAGCCATTCAAAACATCCATTAAACCATTGTAAATCCAAACAAATTTTCTTAAAATAGGAATTTATCCAAACTCACATTTTGTAGCCTAAATGTGTAATTAAAGGTAATAATAAGGGAGCAATAGAATCACAATGTAAAATTAAAGATTTATACCTTTATTGTCGTTTGATGTTTGGAAGTGGCAAGGGAATTTGTTATCATTTTAAAAAAAACCGAACCTTTAAATGATCAATTGCTCCTTCAATCACAATATTAACTACAACTAAAAACAAAATTATTTCAAATCGTGCATATATGTAAAGTAAATAGAGCATCGATGATTTTTTTTTTAATGAATTAGCATTAAGATATCAGATATTTTTGGTGACCAAGACACTATTCACTATATTTGAGAGGAAGGTTACAATACTTTTATTATATAATTGAATCAAAGTTATATGGTTTACTTTTACAACATTTAATTATCAATTTTAAAATCATCGTACTGATAATAATGTACCTTTATAGTATTCCTACATAAGCAATATTGTAAAGAATGTATGCTCAAACACAACCATTGCTGTAGATACCTTTCAACTGTAGAACCTGTGTACAACACAGTTATAAATTTTGGTATAAATCAAGTTATATGAGGAACTAAAATCATACTCTACATATATGCACATAGAAAAATAATTTTGTACCAACAAAAAGTAATGGCATGTAGAGTTGTGGTCTTCCACTTAGTACTCCTGATCAAAAAGGGTACACTGCACATAAGTACTAGAATTGAAAAAATATAGTGAAATGAACTGTCAAATAGTTAGATCAATTTGTTCTAAAATACTAATGGAGAGAAATATTGTTAAATAAATATGTTCAGATATAATATAGTGAAATGACATGAACTGCCCATTTAGACATGAATACACATTAGCTCAAAATCATAACTAAGGTAACCTATAAGATACATAGATGATATGAGTACATCACATAACAAAGTTAAATTAGGCAAAAATTCACTATGTAGACCACCTTGGCACACACTAAGATATATAGATAATAAGATTTTAACCTTTTTGAATAATTACAGTTTCTATTATTATTTCTAAATGTTTGTTTCTTTACACCAATTTTTTTAACTTGTGAGGAATTTCCACTCAAATTCTTGTATATTTGTCTTGCTTACTAAATGTCAGCTTTTGTTTTGTTTTTCTTGGTTAATTCATTCTGATAATGTTTCTCACCTAGAAGTAAAAATATGAAATATAAAAATAATTAGGTTGTACCCATCTGACCAATGATTGTTAAAGATATCCATGAAAAATCAGCGACTTCTCCTTAAAGCCTCAAATCATAAACAAAATTTAAAATTTCAGTCTGAAAGTTAGAAGAAACATAGAAATTGATTGATCAGGGGTAAAATGAATAAGGGTTTCGAAGTATAGAAGAAGAATTAGACCAACCTCTATGCAAAGTTCTTTGTGTTGATTACTACTTCCGATCTGACCATGTTGTCACACTTTCGTCTATTTTGATGAATAAATCAATGACTTCTCCGTAAAACCTCAAATCATAAACAAAATTTCAATTTGAAAGTTAGAAGAAATATAGAAATTGATTAATCAGGGATAAAACGAATTACAATTTCGAAGTTTAAAAGAAGAATTAGACTAACCTCTATGCAAAGTTCTTCGTGCTGATTAATTCTTTCGATCCGACTACGTTGTCACCATTTTCGTCTACTTTGATGAATAGTTAGTGGAAAGAGTGGATGCAATAAAGTAGGGAAAAAACTTTTGATCGTGATGGTTAGATTTTCCTATAGGGGAAAACATAGCAAGGCGATGTGAATGAGGGGTTAGAAGACTTTGAGGACGCCTTCCAAAACGGTAGAATTTTTTTTTGATCATGGAATATTTTCTTCACCATCAAAAGAAGATCTTATGTATTTTTATCTAGAAGATGGTTGATTGAACAAAGGAAGAAGAATTGAAAGGATGTCAGAAGAGATGTTACAAAGAAAATGAAGGGAGTCATGACTGTTCATTTCACAAAATAATCAGGAGGCTTATGTGCTCTTTAAATCTAACTCAGTAATAATAATATAGTATAGATAGATTAACAGATTTAGGGCACATTAAAAACTTACTAGCACAACCGCAAAACATTGGAAAACCGACCATTTTAATTGTGTAATTTTGAAAGAAAAAAATCATTTACTGCAGTTTTAGTTGACTTTAATTAAATACATAATGATAAAATGTTCAACAAAAATTATTTGCATTATTTACAATAAAAACTAAAAATATTAAAGTAAATGTGAATTAAAGAGCAATTAAAATTAAGTGCTGGAAATTAGAATCAAATGTAGAACCATGAAATTCATACCATTTTGTGGTGAAATGATTGCAACAAAGTTGCATTAGGTTATCAATATTAAACTAAAACAATATTGATTTTATTAAATACGAAGAATAATACAAATCCCAGTCTAAAAAATATTTAATATATTTTAAATAGGATTGTTTAGCGTTATCAAAAATAGAATTGTTTAGGTGAAATCTTTATTTTATTCTGTAATGGATTATTAAGTTAATTGCATTGAAAACAAGATAACCGCATTAGGACAAACGATGTATACCATTAAACTATTTCGTCCAAATAAAGGTACAAATCATGAATCATCACAAGCAACTGTTATTCAAATCTTTGATGTAAATATTTAGTTCTAAAATGTAGGTATCGTGTAAGGATGTATACCTAGATTTCAGCCCTTGAAAAAAAATCAGAAATAAAAAGGACTAAAAAAGAAATGAATCAACATATCATTTCGATGATCGCAACATATGATGTTCTAACATACATCAAATATAACTAACCAATGGGATAAAAGGCAAATTCTATTTAAGTTATTATAATTGATTGAAAATTTTGTAATTTAAGATATTGCATTAGTTTATGTTTATTTGGTTATAAGTATATTAAACGTATGTGTGTGATAGAGTTTATTGCATTTGGAAGCCGTTAGAACGGATATTGCATTTGTGCGAACACGAGCTTTGTATTTGTGCGAACACGCGAATTGATTTAGTTTATAAATGAATTTTGTGTACAAATTTTGTGTATAAATGAATTTAATATATTATGTAATAAAACGGTTAAATGTAAACCAATATTAATTAAACAAGTTATATATTCAAATTTAATATAAAAAATATTTAAATCCTTAGATATTATTCGGCCCCGTCTGACAAGTGTTGTATATGATCGTTTTAGGGATATTCGTTTTTTCCACAAAACGGACAACTCTATTCATCTGATACATCATTTGTCGGATTTGTCCCAGTATTGGACAAGTTACAAACACTATAAAGTAATTATATTCCGTCAATCATATCACTTTAAATGGTTCACAAAATTTCGACGGCATTTCCTTTACGTTCCTTGTGTACACGCATTTGTGTACGATACAAGGAACACGTGGGAAATGCTGCCGAAATTTTGTGAATCGTTTAAAATGTAATGGAGCATTTACCTGTTCATCTTCCATATGAAGCACGTCTTCGAGGTCCTGTGCAATATGGATGGATGTATCCATTCGAAAGGTATGTTACTATATTGAGTATGCAAATGTTGATTTAAGTATAAATATAGTAGTTAATACTTAACCCAAATAATTTTTATTAGGTACTTAAATCATTTAAAGAAAAAAGAGAGACAAAAAGCTCGAGTTGAAGGTTCTATTTGCAAATCATATATCGAAGAAGAAGCTTCTTTCTTTTTCTCTCATTATTTTAAAGACCATGTGAACTTATCATTTGTAAGTGTTCCGCGTAATGACGATCAGACCGTTGAACAAGGTTCTTCTTCTGAATCAGTATTATCTATTTTTAAACAACATGGCCGACATGCTGGAAAATGTGAGGAAATATGGCTAGATGATAAAGAATACCATGTAGCACACACATATATTCTTCTTAATTGTCCTGAAGTTGCACCATTTGTTAGGTAATTAGCACATTCCAAGTTTTGTTAAATTTAATACTACACGTGTGAATAAATAATAATGTAATATATCATGTTTGTGTTTGCAGTATTTATGAATCACAAAATCCAGGCGGCGATTTAAGCAAAGATTTTAGTACTTGGTTTTCGAAATACGTTTCTGATCCCACAAATAATGTGCTCGATAAAGGACTGAAACATTTGGCGTTTGGACCGAAAAGAAAAGTTAATACGTATCCAATATTTTTTGTTAATGGATATAAATTCAACACCAAAGAATACGGTGCTGAAAAATTAACAAACAATACTGGTGTATTTGTTAAAGGCAGTGATGACCCTAATAATCATATAAATGATTTCTATGGCGTGTTAACTCAGATATTGCAGTTGACATATTTACAAGACCCGTGGAGGATGTTTATTTGTTTAGATGCAATTGGTTCAGCAATGTTCCAGGTTCTGGTATTAACGTGCATCCACAATATAATCTTATAGAAATTAAACATACCTCGCGTTATCAAAAGTACGACCCATTTATACTAGCCAAACAAGCCCTACAAGCTTATTATGCCCCTTATCCATCTCTAAAAAGGGATAAAGCAGATTGGTCTGCGGTTTTTAAAACCAAAGCAAGATTTACGTTCGATGGACAAAATATTCCAGACGAACAAGCCTATCAAGCAGATCTGGAGGAAAATGCTGAAATAGCAATTACAGACGATCAAACTGATTTTGGACCTTTAAATGATGAGACAAATGTATTAGTCGAAGCATTTGAGAGTGTAGAGGAAAACGACATAGAGCACGAAACCGAGTCTGAATCAGAAAATATCCGGTAATTTTTAAAAGTATTCACATTACATTGATCTCTGATTAATAATGCATTTATCCAATTTATACAATTTTAATGACAATAAGTGTATTACATTTTTTAATGGTTCATCATATCATGATTATTATGAATTGTATATGTATGTATATATGGCAGGTATATATATTATGTCCAGTTCTGGTTCTGGGTCTCGGCGACGTGGCTCTTCACGTCATATTAGAGAGGGTAGTGGTGAGCAACCAGCTCGGCCACTTGTTTACTTGCAGCCTAAGGCTGATGAGACGTAAGTATCATAATTAGCAAGCATAGCATTTTAATTTTTTAATTGTACATGATATATCTATAATTGTCTAAAGTTCAATTTTATATTTAACGCAGTGGATTTGAGTTGGAGCCATCCAAAGTGGTTTTGAACAATTCGAAGCAGGCGTACATGGCTAGGATGATCGATTGCTGGCCCAAGTGGGGCAAGATCCCCGACGACGTGAGAGAGACGATTTGGCAAGATTTTCTGGTAAGTTTATACCGCTTTACAAGATGATTAATTAAATACAAATAAATAATTAGTAATATTTTCTCATTGTACAGGGCGCCATAGATTTGCAAGAGCCTGACGTCAATTTAGTTCAGCGACACTGGAACTCCAGGATCGTGAAGAACTATAGGGAGACTATGTCGGAGACTAAAAAAGTAGGAAAGAAGCCCAAGTGGATGAGCGCGACTGTATGAGAGAAGTGGGTTGAGTGGTGGAACTCTGAGGAGTTCAAGGTAAATCTACAATAAATCTCAGCAATTTTTTACCGTTTAATAAATAATTAATCATTGTAAATTTGTAGGAGGAGTCAGCTAGAAACTCGGAAAACAGGAGCAGGAATCCTGTATCACACCGTGGAGGCTCCAAATCTTTCTAGCATCACCGCGAAGATTTGGTAAATTTATCTATTATCACATTTGTATATTGATCAGTTCAGTAATTAGTTGCGTATAGTTAAATTATCCAAATTATCAATTGCAGGAACGTGCTCGTGGAGGCTCTGTTGGCTTAGTGGACATGTTTGCTCACACCCACGCGTCTAGGCAAGTAGATGAGGCTGACAATATCATATATCAGTGGGGTGATCAAGATAGGGCGACCGAGGCATATGTATGCATT
Source organism: Allium fistulosum (assembly GCA_030737815.1). Lineage (NCBI taxonomy): Eukaryota > Viridiplantae > Streptophyta > Magnoliopsida > Asparagales > Amaryllidaceae > Allium > Allium fistulosum. The sequence continues at coordinate 768,563,277 of CM060905.1, read as the reverse complement.
TTTAAATTTCTAATACTTACACCGATAAGTTTATTAATTTCTAGCTATGCAAAATAATTACATGCTACTATTTTTCAACTGAAATTGTTTTTTTCTTTCATTATAGTCGAGGTTGCAGGAGGCACAGGCTAATACGCTTCAGCAGTCAGGTCGTGATGCGCTGACACAGGAGGAGCAGGATAACATTTTTACCGCTGTTATGGATCCGGCGCAACGGAGTAGACGATTTGGCTTCGGGAACCTAACGGTAATTAATCCTTTTACATATTTACAAAAAATCAGCGTTTAGATATATAATGTTATAATATTTTATATGCTGAGACAACCCTTTTGCTATTATTTCTATTTGCAGGCTCGACAAGCTCAAAAAGACCAAGACGAAGATGAAATAAAGGAGCTTAGAGCTATGGTTGAGCAGCTACGGGAGGAGAATCGTCTACGAGCCATCCAGGTGGAGCAGCTGGATCAAAAGCTTGCGCAGTATTTGCAGAATCATGGTACCCTTCCTTCGTCGTATGGTGCTTCGGGAGGCGACGAGGATCCTTGAGGAGGTATGTTTTTGAGTATTTGTGTTTGAACAATATATATATTGACTTGGAGATGTTTTGATGTTGATGGTGATGTTGTATATATTGGTACGGAGTGGGTGAGAAATATTTTGATGGCATGTACATGGTACATTGACATTTGTTGATCGTATGTACGTTGATGGTATATTTTGTGATGTTTGATCGGTTTGGTTTGTTTATATTGGTGTTTTATTGATTTATGTGTGTTGTTTGTATTGATATTGATATATATGTGTGGAATTGATTGGAAATGGAATGGAAATTGAATGGATTGGAAATGGTGTGGGTGGAAGGTTAATAGGCCTGCTGTTATACAGCAAAATAATCCCAGTATTTCCAACGGCTTCCAACGGCTAATTGGCCATTTTATTGTAACGGTTTCTAACGGATTCCAACGGCTCCAAGCCGTTAGCGGCCGTTGGAAATTCCGTTGGAAATGGTCCGTTGGATCCGTTGGAAAGCATTGGAAGGCGTGAGATTTATTCCAACGGCCGCCAACGGCTAGAAGCCGTTGGAATAGCCGTTTTATCTTGTAGTGAATAATTCAATTTTTCAAAGACGATAAAAATTATGATAAATCTTCAGCCTAACTATCATGAACTAAATAAGGTATGAATTGAAGAATGTGAGAAGGAAGAAAGGAGAAATTAAATGCAAGAAAAACAAAAAAAGAACACAACAGAAGAAAAAAGGAAAAAATGGTAAAAAATGGGGTGAGAAAAGGAAATTATGGGATGTAATTCGTTTTTATCAAATACTGGGGTGTGAAAGGAGGATTAAGGGGTGTTAATAGATGTAGCTTAAATTAAAACCCTTGTTTATCCATCTAGAAGAAATAACTCTTGTCATCAAATTCCTGTTATTGGATTTGCTTTATTGATTTTTGATGTTTATATTGAATTAAATCAAGATTTATTATGAACGGAAATAGCAAACCTCTCAACTGCAGATGAAAGCCCAACTAGATGTGCAAACAAAATAAAGTTTGCCCTAGACAAACAGACACAAATTGAATTTAAATACCAAATAAAGTAAGTAATAAAAAAGTAAGAACATAAGCACCATTTACTGTAGCAGATATATGTAGTTACAAGAATATAGATACTTTAAACAATTTCCAAATAAAAAACCATTCCTATAAGAGTAAATACCATTCCTACAAAATCAAACCTAAATTACTTTAACTCAACAGGGAAAAACATATTATATACTAAGCTATGCACTTGAGATAACCAAATGGTGAAAAAAATATAAGAGTCATCAAGAAAAGAACAAAGAATCTTGCCATCCGGAGATGTTCCAGAAAGCAGGTCGCCTGAATTTGATAACATATTACTGAACAGAAAGAAACCCATGAAACAAAAAAAAAAGAGGAAGTATACGCATTCAAAATGAGATAAAATAGGCACAAGGATACAAACCATTATTTTTTAAGTAATATATCATGATAACATATTTATACATGACTATAAATACTTGTATATTTCTATATTATGGAAGTTGATATAATAAGTTTATTTAGTAAGTGCAGGAACTAAACCAACCACAGAAATCAAGGAGATGAATACAAATTACATGAATCATTAGAATAGTAAAGAGAGATTAGTTAAAGTTGGTGATATTAGGTAACCAGCATCAATGTACAGTCTGCATTTTTTACACACGCGCGCATGCGCACGCATGCCTGTACACACACCCCCTAACTTCTTTCCTTCAAATAACAATCTCAATACTAGAACAAGTTTACTACCACATTAATATCTATCCTCTTATCCTTTTAGAACAAACATGTCTACAATATCATTAAACGGTGTTGTAGTCATAACAGCCACTATATCCTTAGTTTATTCCCACACTTGGGCTCAGCCAAATTGTGCATCATTCATAGCCAACCCAGCACCTCGCTTTGGATTCATTTCAAGAAACTTGACTGCACCTTCATCTTTTTGTTACAGCCAGTTTTAAAGTTTGCTGCAAACACGAGCGTACCGCCTTTATACAATTGTGAACATTGGACCTCGGTTGCCATTTATGGTGAACCAAACCCAGCCACTCACTCTTCCTGGTGCTTGTATGGTACAGCTTCCTCCCCTTAGCTGATGTCAAAGTCAGTCTCTTTGCTTTTTTTTATTGTTTTATTATTTTTGGTGCTAATAAATAGTATAATGTGTTAATAAATTATATAGTTGCAGGGTCACCACAAACAACACCCATCACCAGCAGCAATAGTGGCTCCTTCTACCAATGTAACTCCTCCTAAGACTACTCGTTTAACTCGATCAGTCCCTACTGCTCCATCGGGTATTGAATATTTCTAAACTCTTTATTACTTGAATATGAATACATGATACTCATGTTTTAATTGAAATGTAGGATATGGATCGATGACAGTACCTACAACTGGTCAAACCTCATTGGCCAAAAGCTTGATGTAATGTGCACAATTTGTTGCATAAATACTGATATATACCTTTTGTATATCTACAAAATAGTTAGATATTTAATCAGTTAATTAGACACAGTATGTTTAACGAGTCAATATTATAGATAGAAGCATCACTGATATAATGTTAAATAATTACTGATATATTCTTATTTTATATATCTACAAAATAGTTAATACCTAATCAATCAAGTTGACACTGATTTCACTTAAACCACAGAAAAAATATCAATTATGCAATTGTGAATCGAAATCCAAAATTTTCAACAAGAGGATTAAAATCACAGTAATATTTGACGCTAAAATTAGAACAAATTATTACCAGAATTATGTTCAATCGTAAGAGAGGAGCGATGGTCAAAGTTAGGAGCTGCGATTGTAGAGGATATAATCGTGATGGTTGAAATAGGAGAAAGGTTGAGCTGGATTTTTTATGAATATGGTTGGTTGAAATAATCCGATCCGAGACTGACTGGGCAATTGTGAAAGAGGTTTAGGGAAAGAGCGGCGATGTATTATTCAATGACTGACCGAAGAGGTAAAGGGATAATTGAGAAGAAAAAAGTAAATTAAAATTACTGCTAAGTACAAAATTTCTCAGCATTTTAGCCTCAAAGACCGACCTTCAGTATTTTAGGTTGAAGGACAACTTTGTTTAGGGGATTTTCACTTCAAGGGCTTATTTGTGCAGGTAATAAGTTTTAAAGACACTATTTCTAAAAAATTAGTTTTAAGGACATTTTACAGGAAAAAGATAAAAGAATTTATCATTTTCAGTTATACAGAAATAATGATAAAAAGATTTATCATTTTCCTGTATAACTTAAAAAGATAAATGAATTTATCATTATCCTGTAAATTGTCCTTAAAACTAATTATTTAGAAGTGTTGTCCTTAAAACTTATTACCCTTAAAATAGAAGCCCTTCAACATAATTTTCACCTTTGTTTAGGTATTAGTTTTTACAGTTTGTAGGTATCAGTTTGTAGTTATCGGTAGCAGTTTTTAGGTATCAGTTTTAAGTTCGGTAGCAGTTTGGGAAGAATGTTTGTCCTTGTGAATAATTTTGAAAGAATGTTTGTCCTTATGAATAATTTTTATGAGAATGTTTGTCCTTGTCGTCAAAATATTGAGATCGTGTTTTTGAGGCTAAAATATACAAATTTTTGTCCTTTAAATTAATTTCCCCAAAAATTAAATGAATAGTTCATGAGCAAATCACGTTTTAGAAAACAACGGACAAACAAAATCCTATTTGGCTTTGAGTCGGCGCTCCCATATGAGATATTTTGAAAACAGGGCATAAAATTTTTTTGTAAGTTTTACATTGGTGCGATTCCAAATAGAGCCAATGTAAATTGTTATTCCCGTTGGTTTCATTTCAAAATGAGCCAAAGGGAAGGAATTTTTTTCCTTTCAACAATTCCTATTGGCTCAATTTGAAATCTCGTCAGTATAAATCCTAAAAAAAATCTTCATGGTGCATTCTCAAGTTGCATCTAGGAAGAAGCTGACTCAATGCCATCGTGGCTAGGCCTGTCAAATTATACCCTAACCCGTTTACCCAACCCAATAACCCTAGTATTAAAAGGGTTGGGTTTACCCGTTTAAAACTTTGTTTTCTTTTTACCCAGCCCATATACAACCCATTACCAAACCTACCCAAACTAATCCAACCCGCGTAACCCTTCAACCCTAATTTTAGTTTCTTCGTTCTCCAAAAAAAAGCGACAGAAGAAGAAATGGCGATTTCTCGTAATATTCGATAACAGGCAAAGCCGGCCTTGCCTTTAGGTAAAGCAACAGAGGCAATTGCTTTGGGCCGCAAAAATTTAGGGCAAAAAAGAACTTCGCATCGATTTTGTATCTCAGGAGCAAGCGCATCACGCAACTCCAAGACTCCAGTGGCAACAACCGCTACTCGGTGGCAACGGCGGTGACTCGGTAGGAAGCAAAGACTCTAATTCCAAGGCGACGTCTTTAGATTTCGCAAGGCAACTACTCAAGATTCTGCAAGGCAGCGGCTCCATCACTAGCATCAACATAGGCGCATCTTGAAAAGGTGTGAAATTCTTTTTTCTTCTTTTACCAATTGGGCATAAAATTTTGAATTCCAATGTTTGTAAGTTACTAAGTTATCAATGGCAGTAACCTTTTCTTGTCATTAGATCTATTATAGTTTCTATTTCTATAGATTTTTCTGTCCCCTTTTATATAAAATTTTGATTAGTTGCAGTGTTTTGCTGTTTTGTAAAAGTTGATTTTTTTTCTTCGGTCTCGAAACACTTATGTATGCTATGTAATTATGTTAGTTGATTCTTGGATTTGCATCGAGTCTTCGACTTAATTTTGTTCAGTTGTTTAACAATTGCAATTTGATTTGGTTTGGTGAAATGCTCAATCAGCTATCTCTTTTTTGACAACAGAAAAGGTACTCTTAAAATGGAGCAAAATACTCATAAAATTTATATTTGATAATTAGATGCACTCATATAGCGGCAGCATTTATAAGTTATGCCATATCATAATTTTAGGATAATTCAATATTTTAATTGTTACTTTGCGATAATGCAACCAAAATTATTAGTTGGGAAAATGTTAGCTTGGGATGATCTAAAATTGTCTGTTATTTTGGAATAACGTAGAATAAGGATTGATTAAGAACAAGAGTTAATGGGTTTGAGGTTCATTTTGTAGTGTTGTTCGTGGAAAAAAATTTGTTTATGGATGGAAAAATACACAATTTAATGCAAAATATCATTTAATCTATTGATTTTTCATTTTTTAACACTACTTCATCAGCAATGAGGTACGTGTTTTCTAACAGCCATCAGGAAAGAGTTTAATATAAATCAGGAATGGGTGAGGCTCCCATACACTTACTCAAAGAACGAGGTAAAAGCAATTCTTTTTAACCCTTAATTTTTTTGGCGAAGAGGCGATGGGAACTGTTTGTATATATATAATGTACTGTTCCAATAACAGTTTTGTATATTTGCAATTACTGTTGCTTTGTTGTTGTAATCGTTGGTTTTGTGTTCTGATCTTGTGACCACGCTGTGTCAATGGTATCAAAGCAATAGTATAATCTCTGTTTTATGTTTCTGGCTCTGTTTTCAATTTGTTTATAGATGGAAAAAAATTTGTTACTGTATCATATTTACAAGCAACATATCCGTCCATGCTCACTTGCAGTATTTATGTTTTTGATGAAATCTACTAAGCAATGATGTGTCAGCAGAATATGTAAACTAAGACCATGGTTTATTAAACCAAAGTTTGGATAGAATTATCATATTATTCAAAATTATTGATTAAAATATGCATATACCATGTTTTGGTATTCTGATTATAATATCATGCCCTTTTTTTTGGTAAAAACAGTCTTTTATAAAATGACTTTTTTTCTTCAAAATTACGGAGAGCTTTTAGTAAATTCTTCGCTTTGTTTAGCAAAAAAAACATAAGACTTTATTTCTGGTTAGATTTGGTTCAGGAATAATGACCAGTATGATACAACAGCTGATATGTTTGCATCTACTGACTTTAATTTACTAGAAGATAAACTACGAAATGTAAAAAATTGGCGCAATTGGCTTCACCTGATACTTTTGTAGTTCATCTGTTGTAAAAGGTTCATACTTCAGACAGTTTAATGCACATGCTGTTAGTTTTACTGTTGTGTAGTAACACATCTACATGTTTAATAACAGCTGCTATCCTACTAAACGGGTCGGGTCGGGTTGACCCTTTTATTAAACGGGTCGGGTCGGGTTGACCCGTTTATTAAATGGGTCAAACGGGTTGGGTTTGTTTATGTTCTGAATAGATCAGGGCAAATTCTACCCGACCCATTTATGACCCGACCCGACCCGTTTGACGGGCCTAATCGTGGCAGAAGCAAGCGCTTATTTGCAGTAAGTTTTCAAAGTGACATAAATTTTTTATTAGTTTTCAAAACTGGTCTAAATTTAAAAATTTCCATTTTCTTTTTGAAAGCACAGATGTCTTTCAAATGATCTAAAAATAACCTATTTAAGTCCATCCAAACGGACATAATTTGAACTATAAACCATTTATAATTTCTTAAGGGGAAACATATTTAGGATTCCTCTTAACATTTTTTCAATTTTTTTGCATGCTAAGGGGACCAAAAACCATCGACTTCTCTTAACAATTTCTGAAGTCCTTTTAACAGTACCCTTTAATTAATTTACTATTTTTTATCGAAGAAAAAAGGTGGATCCTTGGAATAAATGATGATGTACGAAAAGATTTTCATAATTTATAGTCAAGTGGAGGTTCCTAATTTTAAAGAGTTAATAAAAAAAAAGAATCCAACAACGTCCAAGGTTTGACCAATTCCACCCTTTGCCTTGAAATCATCAAAAGTCAACATTTTTAATGAAAAAATTATGAAAATCAGTTTAAATTGAACCCATAAATGTAGAGAGTTTCATAAGAGCATCTCTAGTAAGAGAAATATTTTTTGGGTGGGGAGTTGAAAAACAAGCGTCAATTCTTCCCACTTCTCCAACTGTTGAGTGAGAGGAAATACTTTTTTATAAAACAAACTAAAAAATAGAAACGATTTTAAAAAAACCATTTATGTAATTAGTTGGGTTTTTGAAAACCATTTTGGTTTAAATGGCAATCTGAAAATCTTTTAGGGTATAAACGATTTTTAGTTTGCCGTTTATAAACCTACGATCTAAAAAAAATGAGGGAAACCCCGTTTCTTTCTTTTCTCCACGCTCAAACTGACATTGCTGCAGCGTGGAGAAGAAAAATAAAGCGGTTTTCTAGAAAGTGCAGATTTTATACCATTTTATTTTTAAAAGTGCAAATACACTTACGTATGTTTTTCTAAAAAGTGCTGATTTTTTTCCCTTTTATTTTTTAAAGTGCAAATACACTTACGTATGTTTTTCTAAAAAGTGCAAATTTTCTGCCCTTTTATTTTTAAAGTGCAAATATACTACATTTTCCAAAGATAAGTTTTTTTGTGCATTTTTTTAACATAAATAAAACAAAGCCAATCTATTCTCCAAACTTTGCATTTTTTGGATATTTTTGCACTTTCGATTTTTTGAAAACAACATAAAAATCCAAGGAATTTTCCATAATTGTATGGATTTTGATTATATGTGTTTGTTGTTTTCTTCTAAATTTTAAACGTGATTTTTGGTGCATTATTAGAAAGAAATGGAAATTTGTAGGCATGGGATGGGGATAACAATGTCTTTGAAGTAGTGTTTTAAAAATAGGTCCTTCTGCTACGATCAAGGTTTTAAATCTTGGACTTTGTTCATGTTTCGTCTCGAATATTTTAGGAACCTGATCTTGTATTGGGTGAGATCTCTAATGAGATAAATGTATATCAAGTGTTCGTCTCGAAATTACATTTCGGACCCTAAAGTACATCTCAGAACGATCTCAGACTATTTGATATTTTTAATATTGGTTTACGTTCAAGTATGTAACTAAATTTATAAATACTAATTACAAAAATGATTTAAATTATTTGATTTTCAATCTCAGACTATTTGATGTTTGTAATATTCGTTTACATTCAAGTAAGCAAGCAAAAAAACTTTAAATAAAAATATGTAAAGCTGAAATGTTGAATTCGTTACTTAATTTCTTTTAATAGAGAACATATAAATATGAGTGTCACGGCACGCGCTTCGCGTGTAAACCATTTTCCTTATAAATTGTATATGTTTAAATCAATAAAAAAAATGCTTTTTATTTTCAACTGATATTAAGATTTGTATATTTGTAAAGAAGTATTTTGAATTTGTAAAGAAAGATTAATTTTAGTTCCTATTTTTACAAGCTTTTTGAATTTGTAAAGCATGTTTAATTGTTAGATCTTTTTTAAGGGCGTTTGAATTTGCAAAAGAAGTTTATATTAGATCCTATTTTTAGGTAATTAAGATTTGAGAATATATAGAGGGGCGTTTTTGCTAGTTCACGTTGATACCAAAAAAGCGTGACACCAAAACTATTACAACTATTATATACGAGCGTTAAGGCACGCACTTCGCGCGTGATAATAGCATGTGCCTTGCGCATAAATTATTTTTCTACAGATTGTATATGATTAGCACGTTCAAAAAAAATGGTTTTCACAAATATTTAGCCATATTTTTACGTTGAAATAATGTATAGTTAATTTTAACTTTTATTTTTAAGTTGCAACATCTAATTTTTTTTGTTAGTTTGACTTTTATTTGTATTATTAATTAATAAACAACGAATTTGTAGTTAATTAAAGATAAAATGTTTATTTGTTAGATCCTATTTTTAAGTGTAGATGAACATTTTGAATTTGTAAAGAAGTTTAACTGTTAGATCTTATTTTTAGGGGATACTAAGATTTGTTAATATCGGGCAAGTTTAATGGTTAGATCTTATTTTTAAGGAATATTAAGATTTGTTAATACTATAGAGGGGCATTTTTGATAGTTCACGCTGATACCAAAAAAGTGAGACACCAAAGGTATTACAACTATCATTAAAGATATATAAATATATAAATAAGTAAACTATTTTAAGCAGACTAATGTCACTAATACCGTTCTTTTAAAGAAGAATATATATTTCAGCAAATATACAAAATGTTGGCAAACGAACTATGTTGAACAATAATGGAAAATAACCTAACAGCATAACCTTTCAACGTCTCTTAAAAAGAATAATTTGAATTAGCAAAAGACGTTGGCATTTTAAATTAATTGTGAAAATACCAAATTCATAGAAAAAATTATCAAATTAAGTAGAACATACCAAGGCCCAACACAAAAATTGGATTAACTACAAAATTTCTAATTTCCCTATGAAATTGGAAGTTAACCTTGGTGAATTCATTTCAACAAATGACATATCAAAAAAGGAATTAAAAAATATAAAAATATAGAAATTTGAATGGAAGAGGAACTAGAGAAGGAAATAGTAAAAATATTAGGGTTCAGAAAGTTTTTGTAGAAAGAAAAGAACTTAATATGAAAGGTTACTAGATTTGAGGATGAAGAATCGCATTTTAGTAAGAAAATCAACGTTTCAAATAAGAAAGAAAATCCCTAGACATGTATTTGCGGTGTGAGAGTAGAAAAAATGAATGGTTGGAAATGAAATTGACAGTCCAACTTGTTTGTTGAAATAAAGCATAAATTTTGAGCCTGCCAATAAGGCATATATTCCAAAACTAGCCCTTTAAAAAGCTAAAATTCAAAAACATATAATTTCGACCGAGATCTCATGAATTGATCTCCTTCGAGATATCGGTCGAGATTTGAATATCTCATTCGAGATTCAAATGTAGCGAGATGTATTCGATTTTTTATGTTTCGAATCGCTTGGCCTTGAAAATGGGATTTCGACCGAGATTGCTGAGACTTAAAAACTTGGCTACAATATGTAATTATTAAAGGCTTTATGCCTCTTCCCAAGTGAAAATTAACTTATTTTGTGGCCTTCATTGTTGCCACACCTACCCTAGGAGCAGGGACTTCTTTAAGCCTTCTAGAAATGATAATTTCGTAAACGATGCCATTGCTAAGATTGATAGAGTTATGGGTGCACCTCAGGTGCAATTTTGTAACTAATTATATAACTCTTGTAAATGAATCTAGTTCAAAATAAAATTATGCTTTTGGTTTTGTTTTCTATTATATATGTTGTTGCATGTGATATAAGCAATTTTTTAAATACATTAAATATATATGAGCAAAAAATCCCTAGAATAATGTATTTAGTCGATCACAGTTGCAAATATTAGTAACTTTTAGTATTGGATCATACAAGTAAATACTATTCCATAAATATTCCTAACATGATGTATCGAGAATGATATATTTTTATATCCGTTTAGACCGGTGAGTGTATTGCTCTTCATTGATGAGCAGTGATTAACTCATAGTCGTTGGGGAACCAAGGAGACTGATATTTGTAGTATTTTGGAATAATTATGAGAGTCTTTTACAGGTTTATTATATCAAATTCGAATGGTACATCTTACATGATGATGTATAGTAATCTTTCGATTTGGAAATAAAATAAGTCTTATATAGATAACATGACTTTAATTCTGATCAATCACATGGAAATTAGGATTGTGTTATAGTCATTGTTGGGCAACTGTGAAAAACATAAAACACCATTTAGTAAAGAATTTATCTCCTTCAACATAGAAGGTTATAATCACCATAATTAGTAGTCAATTGTAAGTCAAAGTCTCTGACTAGAGACGTAACAACCTGCACTTCCAGATCCAAAGCCTAATGTGACTTTCGAACTCAATTCGTGCCCAAAAATACGAGCTGTTGGGTTATCAAAACATTATAGAGCATATTATAAGGGTAAATTCTAAAACATTCTATACTTTTAGATCTCACAATGGAAGTAATTAAAATACAAGTGCAAAACAATAGACATTTCAGAAAAACAGTCTCCAAAATACTTATTTGTCATGTACACTGTTTCAAAGTTCAATATATGTTTTACGGACTTTTAATATAGTAAGTAACTACGTGATGGAGAACAAAGAATGTGAGAACTCCAACGTGAAGCTCATTTCTCCATGTACTATGCCAAATCAACTGCTAACCAGTCATCCTATGGTGGGGAAAATGAAGAGAAGGGGGTGAGTCAGACAAAAGTCTTGTGAATGAGTACAAGTTTAATATGTGATAATCATGTGCAGTTTGTTTAATGCTACTCTACATGACACGGGGTGTGATACAAGTGTTTGTGAATTCCTAAGTCTGTTACCTAAGGATTCTTGTCCAATACATTCCTACACTACAACTTATGTAGGTTACCACAATGGATCGAACTAAGAATCGAACCTTACATCTAACGACCATCCTTTGCTTCTAGATCTACTTAATATGTAAAACATCACCCTCTTGGCTACTAACTATGAAAACACTGCCACTAGGCTATTGTGGAACTACTCCTATAAATATCACCACCTCTAGGCTACCGAGGAACCGATTCTACTTTAATTACTACTGCACATAACCCCACTACGCATCGAGGGGGAACCCACAATGCCGACTCGTCAAAGTGTCTCATCATTCACATCTGTATCCACCTCTCGATCGTAGTGTTTTCCTCTTATTGCACGCACCAGGATCCTCCATTCGAACCGTATCACGTCGCGTTAGTATTCGTGCATTCTAGGACTCCCGTTGTGTCGGGCCACTCTCCATTAGGCATCCTCATCAAGCTTGCACATCCATCATGGAACCTTCTATAAGTACCATTTGCGAAAATACATCGCTTCCAGTCGATTACTCGCTCCCGAATTGGGTATACAACATTTACCCAACCATGTAATGACCTAGTGTCCATTTATAGGGAAATAAGTTCCTAGTTATAGGGAAATAGGTTCCCTACAACGCATAACATACATCTAAATGTCTTTAAATAGGCCCCCAAACAACTAACGTTTGTATAAATTTTGATTGTTAAACTTGGGCCTTGGGCCGAGGTTTAGATTGTACATTTTACTGGTCTACCGGTTGGCCGCCAGAGACCAGGGTCAATTTTTAAGGTTCATTAATTTCTGATGTTGATTAATTATCGATTTTATTTTAATTATGTTAATCTCGTTTGTTAACTTCAGTCTGCAGTAAACCCTAACAGTAACTTGACCAGTGTTGAATATGCAAGTATATGATTTTTGTTTGATGATAATAAACATATATACATATTCATTTAAATGTATTTGTTAATGTACTATTTTATTTTTCACATAATTAAATAATTATTTGCTGAATAAAATAAATAACACAAAATTTAAATTCAAACAGATATTTTATTCAAACAAATATTTATTACAATTTTGAATAGTATAAATTTGAGCTCTCACTATATATATACAATTTTCAATTACAATACAAATTTGATCACATCATAATTTACAAATGCACCTCACTACATATCACTCATTCACTCGTATTTATCTTTAACTCTATTCCAGATTGAATCCAGTATCTGAGCTATCTGCAAAAATACACACCGACGCAGTAAAATTGAAAAGAAAATATTTTTACAGTATAAAACAAAATGTGTATTTTGAAAATAATATCTGCCTTGGTTATTTGGGTTGTTCGTCATCATTTAATTATAAATTCATCATAAACGAACAGCTTGTGACATGCACAGTGTATCATTGTACATGCCACAAGGCCGTGCACACCAATATACACTTGATAAAATTACAGGGACATGTGAGCAAAAGGTCAAACCCAATTAAAAGTCGGGTTCAACTCAAGTACAATACAAATAAAATCACAACACGAGCACAAGGTCAAACCCAAGTTTTAAGCTGGATTCAACTCAGGTGCAATACAAAACTATGGGTCAAGATACATACAACGCAGCCTCGACCAAAATTCGAATGTACACTTGAATCCAGACTGGTCAGAGAAACAAGCAATCAAAGTCAAATGCTTTCAAATGAACAAGACCAAAACAGAAAATAGAATGGCATATGTATATGCACATGCAATTTGGTCAAAGCTATTCTGGGATGAACCAGATTACAAGATAACAAGTAAACCCAGTCCAACAAAAAGCTCCAGACTCGACCAAATCACTTTAAAAGAAACAAAGTACAGAATTGTATCAAAACAGTTCACCAGGCCTCAACATGAAGTTCAACAGCAATGAAGCATGGTCAAACCAAACTATAGTGAACACAAACAATTGAAGTGCAGACCAACAGAAAATGTCCAAAGGCAGTTCACATATAAACAGTGATGAATCAACAACAATGGAATACAACCTGAGTTAATATCAAACTGCAGTGCAAAAATACATGCATACACACGTATGTATGTACATATATGGTAATGAACAAGTTTAATTCATGTGACAGCAATGCAGACAATGTCAACAAGACCACAATGCAAACTCAAGTGAAGTAAGTGCATATAAAATAACCTCGAATGAACGGTACAAGTTTCAACTGAAAAATCAAATGTCCAGAGACCAGACAAACAAGTACAGATTCAAGTAGACAAATGAAGGCATATTCAAGTGCATGGAAACCACACAGCAAGTACAACATGACTACATAATGAATAACACATCTAACAAGGGAACTCAATAAAGATCAAGTGAACAGCAAGTGGTACAAGACCGAAGTCAGATAACATGAGGAACATGAATTAACAAAGTCAAAATTTTCATAAATCAAGTCACTGGCCGAACTTAACGTACAGAGGAATAATTCAAAGCAATGCCGAAGTCACAAACGAAAACAAGTTTAAAAGCAAATCAAGCCGTGGAAGCCAAGGAATCAAACACAAGTCAGAATCGAGCCGTGTTAACCAAGTAAACAAATTATATGACTTTGAACAAGTCAGTAATCATCTTAAACATTCAAGCAAAATCAAGTGGTCGAGATAAATCAAATGACAAATTCAAATGGACGAAATTATAGGAATTCGATTCCTATTTAAACCCAATCATCATCGGCCTCAAAGGTATCGAGTTCAAAAATATAAACGAAAGCAGAAAAAAAGGAAATTACATACCATCTCAGTCGAACTCGATCAAATCGGAGGAGCCGTGTTCGAATCGAAGAAACGGTCAATTGCCAAAACAAGTCAGAGGAATAGCAATTGTAATCGACCAACTATCAGTCGGCTTCATCAAAATTCTCCAAAGCCCTAATATTAACAAAGAGGAACGAGAGAATAAAGGAACGAGGCCACCATTTTTACATAGCAAAGTAGAGCAAAGAAATAAAAGGAAAAAGGAGGGGCCGACCTTGTTTTATTTGAATTTGGACTTTAGTTTTGTAAATTAGGGTTTTGCTTTTAATTTGTTTTTAATTTTGTATTTTCTCTTTTAAACTTTTGTAATTTCTAGTCGTGTGACTAGGGGACGAACTACGGTGGTTTAGTTCGAGAATACGCAACTCAGTGGCTGAGTTGTGGCAGAGTTTAACTGTCACGACCACGACTTTCTCTCCACAGAAAGTCGTATCGCTAATAAGAAAGAAAGGGATAGAAAAGAGAAAAGAAGAGAAAGAAAGAACTAAACAATATCAGAAATCTCACAGCGGAACGAGAAATATATTATCACATAAGATATTACATAGTATCATATACATCAGAGTACACAATTTATACATCACAGAATAGACAGTTATAAACTTCTGTCTATTATACAACACAAGTACATCAGTACAATACAGACTAATACAATCACAGCGGAAACTCTATATATCTACTCGCTGAAGCCTCCTGCTTCACAGCTCCTCCAGAATTCATCAAGATTATCCTGAATCCCATGTCTGACCCAAGTGTTTATTTTCTGTTTTATTAAACTCTTGGGTACTCAATATTGTAGCGTAGAGTTAGGTTAGTCGATAACGGGTGTCGCGAGTTTACATGTGTATGCGTCTGACTACTTAATTTCTAGTAGAAATCTTAAGGGCAGCACATAGGTAGGGTTTTGCCAAAGCTGGGCAAATCCGTGTTGTTCTATTTCTGCATTTTTATATTCTACTATTATTTGTGCTGCTATTATTTTGCTGTGATATGTGCTGAAATTATTTTATATACTTCCGCAATAAATTTTTATAATTAATAGTATCACCCTATTCACCCCCCTTTAGGGTGAAATCGATTGTACAAGTGGTATCAGAGCTAGGAACAAAAGCCATTTTTGTTTTAAAAAATTTTGATTTTTCAAAAACCGATTTTTATTTTAAAATTTTGAATTTTTAAAATGGTTTCTTTTAATAATGCTTTTGTTGAAGGTCAGTCCATAGTTAGACCACCAATGTTCAATGGTGAATATACTTATTGGAAAAATAGAATGAAATTTTTTCTGAAAACCATTGATGCTTGGAATATAGTTGAGACAGGTTATAGAGCACCAACTATAATGGTAGATAATCAGGAAATAGATAAACCGATGGATCAATGGACAGATCTTGAAAATAAACTATAGAATGCTAACGCTAGAGCTATGAATTCTATTATTTGTTCATTGGATCAAATTGAATTTAATCGTGTCTCACATTGTCTAACTACACAGGAAATATGGCACACACTCGAAGTGACTCACGAAGGAACATCTCAAGTCAAAGAATCTCGCCTTACCATGCTGAGTAGCGAATACAATAATTTCACAATAGTCAAGGAAGAAAATGTCGAGGAGATGTACGGACGACTTTCCAATATCGTATACAAATCAAAAGCTCTTGGAAAATCATACACAGAATGGGAAATAGTCCGAAAAATCCTCGGAGTCCTTCCATGGAATTTTGAAGCCAAAGTCACTGCCATTCAAGAATCAAAAGATTTGAAACAAATCAAAGTTGAAGAACTCATCGGAAATCTCACCACTTATGAGCTAAAAATGAAATTCAAGGAAGAGCGTGAAGGAGGTAATACTCAAAAGAAATCATTAGCTCTCAAAGGAACAATCGAAAATGAAGATGACGATGATGGAGCAGTTGAGCTGGCACTATTAATGAAGAATTTCAAAAAGTGGAATCGTAGAAATGGAAATCCAGCTCTAAATCAAAAACTGAAAAGCAGAATAGTTAAAGTTCTAGACAACCTAGAGGAACGGGAGATCATTTGCCACAAGTGCAATAAACCTGGCCAAATCAAGCCCAATTGTCCTCAGAATTGACACGGCCAAGAAAAGATATCGAAAAGGAGAATTTTTGCAGCCATATGGAATACAAGTGATGAAGATAATAAAAGTACTAACAGTGAGAGTGATAAAGCATATATGTGCGTTCGAGGTGATATAACTGATAGTGATGATGATGAGCCACGCGAGGTATCAAAACTCACTCACTCAGAATTACTTATATATTTCCATGAAGTAAATGGCTGTTATGAACGACTTAGGGAGAAATACACTAAAATTGAATGACAAAGAGATACTTTGATAGATTTAAATAAACAGCTTGATCAATTGGTTAAAAACTATCAAAGCAAAAGCCCTAAGTGTGATAAGTGTCCAACATTCGAAGAAGAGATTAGAAAATCAAAAATTAAAATAAAATCACTTGAAAATGAAATTCTGATTTTGAAAGAAAGTGAAAACACGAGGAGAGAAAATTCTATTAAAAAGTGCACTCAATTATTGAAGGAAAATGAATTGCTCAAAACACAAGTCCAACAACTGCCTACGACTTTAGGAAAATTTTCAAAAAGTGAAAGATCACTAAATATGCTAATAGGAAAACAAACAGTCAATATTGATAGACAAGTACTTGGATATAATCAATCTCAACATGTTAGAAATGAAATTAATCAAGTCAATTCAAAGTGCACGATTTGTGGAAAAACTGGACACAATCACAATATTTGTTGGTATAGACCCAAAAATATAAAAACCATTCCAATTTGGATTCCCAAAGGCACGAATACAAAATTCCTCAAAGTCAAACAAATCTAGGTGTTGAAAGGAACAAATATAAATAGTTTTGGGTCTCCGCAAACTTATTTTTCAAAATCTATTGCCACTAATAATCATGGACCTATAAAAACAAATAGGTCACAAAAATCTTTTATTGTGTAGGTATAGTGGCTGGCTAAGGAACAACAACTGTGTTATATGGAGTCTGGCTGTTCCAGAAACACAACGGGCAACAAATCAAAGTTCCTTAGCCTAGTATAAAGGTGGCAGAATCACAATGGGCAACAACGAAAAATTATCGACAAAGGTAAAATAGGTAACCGTATATATATCTTGAACGATTTATTAAATGTGATTATCTGCACCATAATCTGAATTAAATCAGCCAGTTATGTGATAATGAAATAAATGTCGATGATGATATTGATTCTGACTTTTTTCAAAATTGTTGGCCAAATTTTTTTTATGCCGAGAACACAACAATCCTTGAAATAATTCATATAGATTTGTTTGGTTTAATGATGGTGTTTTATTGATGATTACTCATGATACACGTGAATATATTTGTTTATCCTATGACTTCTAGATCTGACACTATGTTCACAATTTGTTTATTTGCACGGTTTCAATTCAAATTCAAAAGAATATCATTTAAAAACTGTAAAAATGATTTCAAGGTATTTGTTGCAACATCATGGTCTGGTCGATAGCATCCAACTAATGATAACCTCGAGTGAAAGAAAAATTCATATGCAGATTACACTGGTAATCTAGTTGATAGAAAAATTACTAGTGGAACGTGATTTATGTTGAGACATTCAGTAGCTGCATCGTTTTTAAAAGAAAATATTTGCATATTTTGCACTTGAATTTTTTTTCAAATTGTAGATATTTTTCTTTTATAAAACCCCTTCCAGAAAATCGTTTTGTTGACTGTTAGCGCCAAAATTGGTCAAAAACACCCAAATCCATATGAAAGCACCAATTGTCAGTCACAGCTCAGAGATAGTGTGTATGTAGAGAGTAATAATGTGAAGAACAGTAAAAATTAAGAAGAAAGCAGTAAAGAACAACAGATTTTATAGTGGTTCGGCTAACTCCGGCCTACGTCCACTTAGAAGTTTGCTTTTTATTGCTGTAATAATTGATTACAGTTACAAAAGTGGCAGAGTATCCTTAGCCTTAGAAAAGAGAAAGTAAGACAGCAGAAAGAAGAAGAAGCCCCCTCATTTGGAGACCCACATGTTGTATTTATAGGCAAAACCAGGTTGTTGGGCCTCCTGAGTAGTTTGGGCCCATCAAGGTCATAGTCGAACCCTACTTCATTATGCCGACCGATCCTGAGAAGTTGGTATGCCGAACGTGGGGAGGTGCGAGGTATCGAGGTACCGAGGTATGGAGGTCCCGAGGTATGGAGGTGTGAGGTGCAATGCCGAGCGAGGTGAGGTATGCCGAACGACCCATCCAATGCCGAACGCTCCCTGATGCCGAACGATCCATCCAATGCCAAACGAGATTTATGCCAAGCGCTCCATCCAATGCCAGACGAGATTTATGCCGAGCGCTCCATCTAATGCCGAACGACCCATCCAATGCCGAACGCTCCTTGATGCCGAACGATCCATCCAATGCCAAACGAGATTTATGCCGAGCGCTCCATCCAATGCCAAACGAGATTTATGCCGAGCGCTCCATCCAATGCCGAACGAGATTTATGCCGAGCGCTCCATCCAATGCCGAACGATCCTTAATGCCGAACCTCCATCATGCCGAACCATGTCTGATGCCGAACAGTTTCTAATGCTGAGTGCCCATCATGCCGAACGATCTCTAATGTCGAGCGCCTCTAAATGCCGAGCGCTCCTGGATGCCGAGCACTACTGAATGCCGAGTGCTCCTGGAATGCCGAACCACTCATGTATGTCAGACGCTCTATGTATGCCTAGTACTCTTGAATGCTATTCGAACGTAAATGCCAGACAAACTATTTGTGCCGAACCTCCACCATGCCGAACCATGTTTAATGCCGAACCATGTTTCCTAGACCCAAATTATAGTTGATCCATCTTTATTCAATCATATTTCCATCTCCCAAGCACGTTGCGTCATCCATCCATCCATCCAGTCGACTGAATCCATCGTACACCAGCCTTGACGAACGTGCAGTCGATTAAATTAAACCCGCCTGTCCACGGCCTTGTAAAAAGGCGGGTTAACACTTGCCCCCCAAAACATGCCTTGCTATTGGAAGGTGTGTTTTGAATAGCCTCAAATCCGATATCCAAAGTCCATGTTTCATCCATATCCAATAACCAATAACCGACTTTAGGACCTCTCTGGGTCAATATCCAAATCCTCTGCCGTCCATAGCCGATATTCATATCCGTAACCTCTCCGGGTTCTTGTCAAGCACAATCCACACCTGACGACCGTACTCCAGTGTCCCTGAATGTTGAGTAATGCATGGCTTAAGTCCTAAGCCGAATCCTGGTTGCTCCGGACCCTTGCCGAGCATTGTCCATACTCGACGACCTGAAATAGTAACCGATAATATGGGGCCTAAGTCCTAGGGTGAATCCTGGTCTCTCCGGACCCTTGCCGAGCATAGTCCATACTCGACGACCTGAATAAGTCGATTTGTCGTGATTGGACAAAGCGACCTACCCCTTACCAGGTATAATCCATACTTGACGACCATTTATCAAAAACCAGATAAAAAATCCAATCGAAAGCCAATCCAAAATCCAATCCAAAATCCAAATCAAATCAGACTTGCCAAAAACCCACATCCGAAATCAAAACCAATATCCAAAAATGAAAACAATCATTCAAATGAAAATCCAGATCAGAAATTAAACAGAATCAGGAGTTCAAACCAAACTCCAAAACCGAACCAGAAAAAGCAAATGTCCAAACCAAAAGAGAAAGCAGATTTCACAAATCATAGCATCGCAGTTTATCATCATTCAGAGCATGCCTAGGGGCCATCTCCGTCCCCGTACATGCACTACACCATAAACGATATTTTGATACGGCTAAAAGCCGTATCAAAATATGCCGAGCTTAATATTTTGATACGGCTTTTAGCCGTATCTAATGAAGCAATTTGATACGGCCTTTGGCCGTATCTAATGAAGAAATTTGATACGGCCTTTGGCCGTATCTAATTGACACAGTAGATACGGCCAGAAGCCGTATCTAATTGACAAATATGTAGCTTCTACGAACCAATTAGATACGGCTAAAAGCCGTATCTAATTCTTTTTTTACGATTCAACATAAAGAAGAAATAGTTAACAATAAATTTTGAAATTATATTTGCATAAATAGTTCACAGTTCGTACATCTTGCAGCTCAAAAAATAGTCAACACTAAGTACATTACAATTACAATACTTCATGCAATTCAACAACATTACATACGGTACAAAGTTCAACGACAATACATACAACAAAAGTTCAACAAGGTAGTTCAACAACATGAATAACATTAGTAATACAACGCAAATTTCAGCAAGTTCAGCAATTACAAAGTTCAGATAGTACCATCAACGCCTATATCTTGCCAATTTCTTCACCATCACCACCAGTGATCCCAGCACTATATCTTGCCAAACGATACGTATCAGACTGCAAGTAGAAGACCAGAATTGCACATAATATGCTGAAGACATTCAAAATATGAAGAAAATAAATTAGTTACAATTATGGTTTGTAATTTAAGATTAAGAGGGTGTAAAAATTATGTCCTTTTGCATTAATATTCACACACAGATGAAATTTCTTTGGATGTTATGACTAAAACTAATCATAATGCAAGTACACATGCAAGTTTATATGACACTCTGATTGTAGAAGACGTTGTATCATCCTCAGATGAAGGGTAAATGAATTATACCATGAAATATTAGAGGTATGAATGTTGATGAGAAAATTAATCAAGCATTCATGCTTCTATGTACATACAAGCTTACTGTACCGAGCTTGGTGGAAAATAAATTGAGTACACAGA
Organism: Allium fistulosum; assembly: GCA_030737815.1. Lineage (NCBI taxonomy): Eukaryota > Viridiplantae > Streptophyta > Magnoliopsida > Asparagales > Amaryllidaceae > Allium > Allium fistulosum. The sequence goes on along the minus strand of CM060905.1, from coordinate 768,541,848 downwards.
GTACATATAGACTGGTAGAACTGTGACAGGTAGACTTTGTTGTTTGGTATGTCTTTGTTGTTTGGTAGAACTGTGACAGGTAGAACTGTGACTGGTAGAACTGTACACAGAGTACACAGAGTAAATAAATTGAGGCAGATGGTTTATGACAGGTAGACTTTGTTGTTTGGTATGTCAATGGTTGAACTGTGACAGGTAGGTTCTGATGGTGGTGTGAAAAGTGATTAGTGCAGTAGTTTTGAGTGGTATGTGATGGTATGTGGTTATAGGGTGTCAAACTGAATATGCAGGCAAGGGGTATTGCATTAAATATAGATAAGGTTTCAGTCAATTATGACATCTTATCTATATTTCCACAATTTTCGACAGTTGCCCTCTGTTCATTGGCAAGTGATCATACACCCATACTCATCCGTCTCAGTCGGGAAAAGCAATCAAAGAAAGGAATGCCGTTCAGATACGTGAATAGTTAGCATTACATACAAGGATATACAGACTGCATAACTAAGGGTGAACTGGGATCCTTATGCCTAAATAAACCTCTAAATCAAGTCACATCTTATCATTTAGATCAAATAGATCCCAGATTTTGGATTAGGAGAAAGACCACAATACCATCAAGAAATATAGTCGGTTACGAAATTAGAATTTCCTAATGCACTAGGTTCTTTTCTATCTAGTTTCAAATAAACTCAATTATATGGAACAAAAAGGAGGTAATACAATTTTAAATGTTAATTATCTTAATAGGAACCCATAGAGATAAATCTGTATACACTGTATCACCATGGACAGAATAGTAGATGACCATCTAAATTAACCAGAAGAGTATGTTTACAAAATACACTATTCTATAAATCAATCCAGACCTAAATCTACCATTACGGCGTGCCAGGCAATGATAAAATGCAACAGAGTGAACAATATGCTCAAGCTTGTTTTGTTGGCATATAAGGGTCATCAATATTAATTTGTAACTGTTTCTCAATAATTAATTTGCGATGCCTTCGACTAGATGATAAGTATGAAACTCTTACTATAAATATATATAAGAAGGATACATATCTTAAACCCTTTGTATATCAAAATTTATAAAAATGAGCTATTAGTGCTAAGACAATCCACTAAGTCAATAAAAATTACGTCCTATTTTTTTGTCAATATTCATGTTACTCCTAGTTTATTTGTTTTCAATTATTTTCCCTTTTAGGAAAGTCAATTTTTATCCATGACAAAACAGGTGCAGGTATCATTTTCAAGTTCAACGTGCTCTTAGTTTTTTGTTTGTTTTTCGAAGGTTAATCAGTAACTTCAGGTATACAAAAGGAATACAATATGAAAATACTATGTAGATAAGTACGATTTTTTTTATTTTTTTGAATTGAAAAAGAAAGTTTAAGTACGAGCTTGAGAAGCAAAAATTTATGGAATGGGCAGTTATGCAAATTGGTTCAAAGTGTTTGCAAGGGGGTAAAGTTGAGTATAATCCATTTTATTAAAGCATTGAAACGCAATGAAGATTAAATGCATTATCTGTAGTTCTTTGTTTTTGTACCTCTCGTCTTATAACACTTTCTCGATGGCTATTAATTTTGAAGTCTCAAACCACTTAGCCTGAACAAGTTCAAATTTAAATATTGTAGAAATATATGGAATGACGTCAACTTGGTTTAAAGAACAAAGATGTTAATTTGATAAGCGTTAAGAATAAGTTTAGTTTACTTGAAACACGACACCAAATGAACCACTTCCAACTACAAGTTCTGCCATATATAAGACGGTATGCCATCAATCAAAAATCAAAAATAGGATTAGGGAAAAAAATGATTTAGAAAGTTAAAATTGCATTTAATAATGCAAGTTATCATTTTTGTTTAATCTGATGAACCAAGTTAAACTTGTATTGACATTAACAATCTATGTATTTTGACCTTATAGTTGTGTTTACCTAAACTTAAATATACATATAATTTCAGTTGGTACTTACTCTTTAACGATTAGTAACGATTAGTAATTGGTGGTTCCTGCACTTATCAATTCATTTATAAACTAAAGGCGATTAAGACTAAACTGTAGGCTTGGAGGTGATGCAGTCAATTTGTCCAATGTGAACATGAAGACGACAATTTGTGTGCTGCTACTTAGTACCAGTGGTTTGGCTTCGCTCTTGATAACGACATGATATTATTGTAGAATTAATATTTATCTAAACCAATCAACAACATAAAAAATTAAGGTAAAAAAGAGATTGATTGGGCTAAGTGATGATTTAGGATGGCAATGCCTAGGATTTTGATTGTTGCACAATTAGATATAGAAATAACCATTTTAGGTATCTTTTCTAGTACATGAAATATCTTGAATTCCATCAATTGTGTAAGAGACTAGTAGTTGGGATTTATGTGGAATCGATATCTTTAATATAGATATAATATAGATCAATCGTAGATAAAGGAAGAAATGCCTCCAAGAGAATATGCCAATCAAATTAATGAAAAGAAGAATTTTAGGAAGAAATTAATTCAAGATAGAAAATTTTGGGGATTCAAGATAGCGTTTGGCTTGAAAACGAGTTTTGTGGTTTTCGTTTTCAACGTGTACTTTAAAACGTATGGCGAAGAGAAAATATACCTGCTCCATCATCTAGAGATATCGAATAAGACACTTCGAATGCCACACATATCCACCCACTCCAACATCAGCAAAGGTCTCTGCAAATTGATGATTCATTTTGCTGGTTCTCTTATCTGGTAGCAGTATACTGTCCAACACCACTTTTTCATGTGTGGATGGTACGGATTTCCCATGGATGTTGGACAATGTAGAATCTCGGCATTAAGTACCTGTTCCTATTACTTCTAAATCAGAGTTGAGGATTTCACATTTTTGATTGTTTGTAACATTGGTCGAATCCTGGAACTGCGAAGCAATGAATTCAGGAGCATTGAATTATGTGGCGCGTCCTCCATCAGAAGAATTGACCGGTGCACAAATTCCCTGTTCAATATTTCCCACCATGTTGATCAAAACCTCCATTTGCCCAGACAAATTTCCCACTGTACCCTCCAAACTTCCCACCCTCATTTTCAACTCATCCTGCTCGCCACGATCATGTCGGAGTTGTTTCTGTGCAATGGCATAAGCCTTAACTTTAGTCTTTGGTATAACGGTCCCAACACCGCGGCTCCTACCCCTTGCATCCTTACCAAGCACTTGTGATAAGATGTCTTCATCCACTGTCAATTTTTCTTCATCACTATCAGTGATCTTTTCCTTCGCTTTCATAATTTGATCCTGTAATATGATAATACTTACATGATTAAGGAATTTTAAAGAATATGCAAGTTAATATTTGTTTAACTTACAAAGTATGAAGAAGTGGCATCTGATATGCTACCATCTTTTTTCCTGTGTGTCTTCTCCCATACTTGACGACGACTCATATTTGTTGATGGACCAGCAACGATCTGCAATACAAGTTGATGCCTCGGCATGAATATCCAATCACAATGTGTAAATCATTTGAATTAAAATGAATATAAATTACCATTTCTTGTTCTATTTTAGCGTGACTTTTACGTCCTGCATGATGAGCATAACTGAGCAATGCTCTGTTCTTTTTGCCTACCTCCCTTCTCTCGCTCGCTTCAGGCGTTGCTTCATTTTTTACGAACTCTGCCCAATCTTCTTGAGCAACTGTAGGTGGGCAATTTTTCAACCGTTCTTCGTCATTGTTGAAAGGGTCATAATAAACTACTCTCAAGTTTTTCTTGTATCTCCTAAAAGCCTCGGCCATTCTCTTTAAAAACATTTCCTTTGAAAGCGGATCGAGCTCATAAATTTTCTGCAAAAAATATATTAAATTATGTGTTGTGCAAAGAGTTGAAACCATAAGGCTATTGAATGAAATAGTCGTTGTCAAACAGATAAGGATACTTACCACCAATTCGTTCCAAACGTTGTCCTTGTATATTCCAGGTACTTTATTCCAACTTATATATGATATCGGCACATGAGCTCTTACCAGTTTACCGAGCATAGTAGCGATTTTTCCAGCGTTATCTGAGACCGGAATACCAAGTAAGTTTTGATCAACTTTCTTCGCCTCTGAACATGACGAATGTGAAGATGGTGGATTTTCTGACATAGTTTCCTGCAAAATATAATATTACTAATTATTTTAATAAGTCACGATAATAATTATACATGTATCAATGTATCAATGTCAACACTCCATAATATAACACACTTGCACATACAAAATTATTAAGTGACAACACCTGGAATTGCATTGGAATGTATAAAATATTCAAAACCATACATACACACAATCGTGCAATTAAAAATATGCAGACACACAATCATGTGATGTACGAATACTAATAAGTTAACATATGGATTTGGTAAGGTCTTCTAATTTTTCATTGTCTTCAAAAGCTGATTGGTAGACGGTAGGGAACTCAATGTCATCCACATTTGTAGTCAACCGTTTTGGTGTATGCAAGACCACAGACCATCCATTATTTTTTAAATCTTTTGAGTAGAAAACTTGACTCGCTTCTGATGCAAGAATAAATGGCTCGTCATTCACGTTATTTTTGTTCTTCAATTTCCCTAAATTTACCATGATGAGGTTTGAAATGGGATCTATTTTGCAACCATTGACCTTATCCTCGACTTTTACCCAATCACAATAAAAAACTGTTTGTTTGAAGTCAGTGTAATCCAACTCAAGTATCTGTTGAATGACTCTGTAATACGTTGTTTCTACTTCCTTATAATTTTTATCCTTGCCACTCACTCTAAATTTTGTAATTGCGCTCATGCATACACCGCTATTTTGTGTTACCATACTGTCTTCGTACTTTTTCGTGGAAAATGAAAATCCATTCACTTGGTACTTCATATAACTACGCGTGATGAACTTCGGCCCGTGCACTAACCGCCACAGAGTTGGATCAACATCGATGGTCTTTAACAGCTACATAAATTATAATAAGTAAAAAAGCATGGTCACAAAGGTGTATTGCACACTTATAAACACATGAAATACTTAAGACGAAGTTAAACCTCATTACGTAACCATAGATTAAAACTTTGAACTACTTCTATGGTGGTAGCCCTCCCTTTAGGTTGCAATCTAGTACTTTTCACATAGGAGTTATACCTCCTACGAAAAACACATATCAAAATGTATATATAAATTGAATTAAAAAAATTAAAATTCCAAACAAGTTCGTGAACTTACTTCTTACATTCATCCAATCCATCGTACTTATTAAGGACCCATCTACGCACCTGTTCAAACTGCACTTGGGTTAACATTATGTCTTTACCATTATCCAGAGGTATCTCACCAGCAAACTCATCGTCCTCGTCTAAAAACGCTTCGCGTGTATGTTTATGATTGCCATCACCTCCGTTTGGCATATATTCCATGCAGTAAAGACTAGCTTCTTGTACGATATATCCTTCTGCAATACACCCTTCAATGTATCTTTTGTTGCGCACATATCCTTTATATGTTTTCATCAACCTATAAATGTGATCAATTATATACTGTAGACGGTAGCTATTTATATGAAATAATGATGTGCATAACTGAAATTAGAAATTTACCGTTGGATACATCCATCTATATCTGACAGGGCCACAAATCAACGCTTCATCGGCTAAATGAACCATAAGGTGGACACTGATATAAAAAAATGCAGGTGGAAAATGTTTTTCAAAAACACACATTGCTTCTACTAAGCTAGCCTTTGCTTTTAAAAGATGTTCCCTATTGATCACCTTTGAACACAAAATGTTAAAGAATAAACTAATACAATGAACAGCATTTCGTAGATCCTTATGTTGTGGATAAGAATGTTGAAGCAATACCGGAAGCAAATGCTGCATTATGACATGGTAATCATGTGACTTCATATTTCTTAGTTCAGGAGGATTGATGCTCACATTGTTGTGAAAGTTAGAAGAAAATTTGTTAGGCACTTTCAGATTTTTCAAAACGGTGCAAAACCGTATCTTTTCTTCTTTGCTCAAAGCGAAAGTTGTCTTTGGTATGATTGTTTTATTTGTTTCAGGATCTTCCATCACCCACAACTTTTGTTTTATACCCATGATTTTCAAATCCTTGCGTGCATTGATGCCATCTTTTGACTTATCTTTATGGTCCATAATGGTGCTGATGAGATGCTCCGTGACATTCTTCTCCGTATGCATAACATCAATATTATGTCGGACCAAATTTGCTTTCCAATATGGTAAATCAAAAAAGATAGACCTCCTATATCATCCAGAAATATTGTCAACATCTTCATTGGTTGACTTTTTCCGTTTTCGACCAATTTCTTCTTTTTGTTTACCAACTTTCATTTTGATATTCGCTACTTTCTTTTCAACTTGAAAACCAGTCAATGGCCATTTAGGACGACGAAGTTCTTGTTCGTTGTTGAAATTTGTCTTATCGTATCGAAACTTGTGTTCGTTAGGAAGAAACATTCGATGTCCCATGTAACACATCTTCTTACTTTCAGGAAGATAATAAGAACAAGTGTTTTCCCCACAAACAGGACATGCAAAATAACCGTGAGTTGTACATCCCGATAAAGTCCCAAAAGCAGGGTGATCATGGATTGCCCACAGCACCCTAGCTCTCATTATGAACTCAGATTTATTTAACGAGTCAAATGTAACTACTCGTTCCCATAACTTCTTTAGCTCGTCTATCAACGGCTGTAAATAAACATAAATATCCTTTCCTGGTTGTTTTGGCCCAGAAATCAACAATGTTAACATTGAGAACTCCCTTTTCATGCACATAGACGGAGGAAGATTATATGGTACTACAATTACTGGCCAACAACTGTAAGGGTTAGAGAGAAAAGCATGTGGACAGAAACCATCTGTTGCTATTCCAAGTGTGACATTTCGTGGCTCGGCAGCAAAAGTTTGATCAAATGAATCTGCGACTTTCCATTGAGAAGTGTCACATGGATGACGCATTACGGTTGGATCAGACTTGGCACGACCATGCCAGGTCATTGCATCTGCCATCCATGGTACAGTATACAGTCTCTTCAATCTAGAAATTAAAGGAAAATGTCTTAATGTCTTTCGAGGTACTTTGGTGCATTTTCTCTCTTCGTTTAATGATGTCATATATCTTGGTTCATTGCAATTTGTACAAGAAACTTTGTTCGCATCATCTTTCCAGTACAATATGCAATCATTGATGCATGCATCATAAGTTTTGTAATTCATCCCAACTTGCTTAATGATCTTCTTCACGTCGGAGTACTTTGTCAGCAGCGTGTTACCTTCGGGGAGTAACTCCTTTATTAGTTCGAGAAGTGCAGTCATACCATTATCTGAAAAGCTGTATTGGGTCTTCAAGCTATTCAGTTTTACAATGGCATACAGCTTCATAATCCCTTTTGAACATGAAGGATACAGTGGCTCTTTTACGCTACCAAAAAGCGATTTATACTTCTTACTTTCATTGGCCTGCCAATCTGGATAATCAGTAGACTGCTCTCCAACATTAGCATGATCAGGCAACGAATTTGTAGGTTGAAAATGATGAAATCTATCTGCATCATTGACCAGATCTTCCATCCTAATATGTTCAGACTCAGCAGTAGTTCTGCCATGACTAACTGGTTGCTGTTTTTCCATCTCCGCCCTTTTTCCCCATGAAAATACCACGCTGTATACGATTGGATAATACCCCATCTGAGCAAATGAAAATGAATGTCATCTAATTTGATCGTCTTCATATTTTTGCACCGGGGGCAAGGGCATAAATACAATCCTTTCTTACCACCGTTTTCTTCAACAAAACTAATGAACTTCTGCACCTCGTCTATATAGTATGTAGATCTAGATCTGATTCATTTATCCATTGTTTGTCTATGCTTAATAACATACTACCCTCCTATATCATATTTAACAGAACATGAGACTTGTTTGTATAAATACATCACAAGTCTGTACAATGATAAAAATGTGAATACAATACAATATTTCAACTTTCTTTTACACACGCTAGCCATTTTTATTAATGGATGAAATCATTAGCACTTTGTTTAAAAGAAAACATTTAGTTTGGTGTTAAAAATAAAAATGTTAGTTTTTCTATGGATTTTCCATTATCGTTGAAAAGTTTAGCTATTTGTCAAAAAGAGAAAGCCATTTAGCATTTTATTAAAATGGCAATTTTTTAAAGATTTACTATCATGTTGAAATTTGAACCATAAACCTCTTCATATTTTTGTTTACCTTATGTTCAATATATTGAGGGGTAGGAATGGTAAAAAATAGTAACATTAGAGGGTTAACTTAGATAATTAAGGGATATACTAATTTTGTCCTTTTTGGTGGGGCTGCTTGAAGGAGTTTGAATAGGACTTTCCATTTACCAACCTCTTTCTTTTACTCACTAGACAACTAAATGAAAAATAGACATGTTTCACTTAATATTAATTTGCTAAATGAAAGTTTATAATTATTCCATAATACTTTGCTAATCAAAAAGTAAATAATAATAATACAAAAATTAAAATTCGAGCATACTACAGTAAAGTTTAAGTTGTAGGTATATTATCTTACTTTGATTTTGAAGCTATTAAAGCCTACAAAACATCAAACACAGTATACAAACGGGTTGTTTTTCTTCTTTAATCTCTATGATTAGCAAACTTCATAACTCCTTATTATCCTTGCCCCACTTGAACTGTTGAATTGTGGACCTTTATTCTTACCATCATTTTTCCCTTTTGAATTTTAGTTACATCAAATTGAGTTCCAAAATCGAATCCCTTGTAAATCATAATTATAATAATTGAAGCCTTATTTGAAGGAACCTAAGAAAAAGCAGACACTGCAAAAAAATCAAAAAAACGTTACTTTTTTCATTGCATCCAAGGGTAAGAGAATCAATTTTGTTTCTCATTTTTTATAATTTCTTTCTTTCCCTCTTATAAAATTTAGTTGATTTTTTCATTTTTTTTCTTTTATTGATTTAATATAATAAGAATGTTGTTGCCTTATATTTTTCTTCTTTTCTTGCTTCCATTGATTTGTTCCATTTGTATAACAATTACTTTCACTGCAAAAGTTAAAAGAGTTTATACTTTAATTTACAACTCCCAACCAACCAATGAAGTTTCAATTCAGAGTTAATCTATTATTATCTGAAATCAAGCTTGACTTTAGTGATTACTAAATAACTGGGTTTGGACCCTGTTCATAAAGTAAGCAACCCAACTTTTTTTCTAACCCATTCACCATTTCTAGATCTCTTTCAATTAAGGGCACATGCCCTTAGAGATCTAATTATTTTACTTCAGGAAAAAAAGTAACAATTCAAGTGGCCACCCTGAGTCAAGCCATACCATATGGATATTTCCCAAGCATTGAGTCTTTCATTTATCTCGATAATTTGTTTTTGGATTTTAATTCACTTTTTTTATTAACGGAAACTCCCTAATTAGTGGTCATCTCTAGTTAGTATATCCCATGAACATTTTGGTTCCCTTCTAGGTCTTGACCCTTGCATAGAGACCTACTTATTATGCTGCTTGAAGGCAAGCAAGAAATAACTCAAGGGCTACCCCGAGTCAATCTTCAACAATGGTTCTAAGGGGTACCCCTTTAAACATATATTATTTTACATAATTTATTGAGGTCCTTTAGAATATATATGTATATAACATTTCACTTCTCGGCTTACTTCGGATTATTTGGTAGGTCCTTCATTGATATTTTATTACAAGTGTAAATTATTTCTACTAGCCTTTCCAGGCTTATGCCGAAGGTATGAAATCAACGAAAGTATTTAGACTTTTGGAAGACCTTCAGATAGAACATCCCTTATCTTTCGATTTTTTTGTCCCTTACAACATTTATTATCCAGCCAAATGTCTCAGTTTTGACTACAGTGGAATCATACGTCCTCATCTTTGCTCCATTTTCTTTCATAGTAGTAACAGTGGAACACAAATAAGCTAACAAAGGGAAGCAAGCACAACATATCAGTAGATCGGCTAGGCGAAAATTGTGCTGAAAGCATGATCACCATTTTTAGTTTATATATGTAATAATATGATTCATGTCTGATGTATTTTAATAATCTGATGATCAGAGTATAACATCATGATGTCGGAGTTTAATGGCAAGATCATCATACTTATTTTATATTTGTATTATTGCGGTTCCTGTAAGATTTATTACTGCAATTCATGTAAGATATCCATTTAAAAATATGATATTTTTAAGCTGTTTTGATTGGAATAATTGATATTAGTGAAGTTCTATTGCTTTAGTTCAGAGTTGTAACTCATACTATTAACATGGAGCAGAAAGAGCATTAACCTCAAACTCTTTGCCCATACAAAAAGAGTGTTCGTTGGTGCCATATAAAAATTGTTTTATAATTCATATTCAAAATTCGTAGTGAATAAAAGTAAGAGCATAGCATAAGAAAATGTTTATGTTGCCTTTCCGAATGTATACTTGAAACACCAAGAGTTCTTCTTCCAACTATTAAAACTCAGTTTTCAACTGAGTTTAACCCAGTTGGTTAAAAACTGAGCATTTGCTCGCCGTACAAAACTGAGCATTTGTTTAGTTTTTAATACCGAGCATTTGCTCCATTTGTAAACTAAGTGCAATTGTTCGGTTTTCAAACTATTAGTTTATACTAAGCCAGACTGTCAACTTATGTTTTTACTAACTTTCCATTGGAAAGTTCAAATGATGCTGCTGCTTAAAAATAAGTATAATTATCATAATCCATATGTTTGTTTCAATAAATTTGATGCTTCTTATTAGTTCTAATATGGTGCAAGTACTACCAAATATAATGTACGACAATGAGTTGTTTGGCATAATATATATAAATATAATGTATGTTGATGAGTTGTTCGACATCATCAGCAAAACACGTGGACATTCATTGAGGGGTAATGCATAGACATTTAATTAATTTTAAATAGTTAAAATATATGGACTATTTAAATTTCAATAAATGGAACTCAAAATGTAGGGTTTATTTTAAACATTAGCACCAAACTGTTACCAAAAAATTTGCCATTACAACGGCGCCATTTTGTAGCACTGGAGTAATGTCTATGCATTACCCCTCTCCTGATACTTGGCTTGCGCCATTAACAACAATTTTATCCACTTATACAACAATGTCAGAACAATATACAACATTAGCACCAAACTGTTTCCAAAAAAATTTGTCATTACAACGGCGCTATTTTGTAGCACCGGAGTAATGTCTATGCATTACCCCTCTCCTGATACTTGGCTTGCGCCATTAACAATAATTTTATCCACTTATACAACAATGTCAAAACCATATACAATGTCAGAACAACATATTTACTGACATATAAACAACAATACACTAAATAGAGAGGGAAATGGTGAATAATATATTTATGGTTAATGATAGTTATATATTTACTGTTACTCGTAAGATTTTATGAGCATTTGATATCAACACCTTTTCCCACGTCTGTTACGTTTACAATCGAAAACACGGATTTAAAATGCAACAAATCTCTGCTTGCGTGAAAGTGAATGTAGGATAAGATTGTGTCTGATATGACATAGCTTTGTTCACATAAGGCATTTATTATTCTGTTTCACATTTAAGAAAATATAAAATATAGAAGTAACAAATTAAAATTTAAATGATATTTTCAGTTGCTAAAAATAACCTATTTATGCACTCTCTTCCAAACGCACAAACAATTAAATGTAAAACATGTTCAATACAATCTTATGTGTGTAAACCTTTCTCTGCATCTTCTCTGCATCTAGGTCTTGTGTTCATAAGACAAATATATTCCAAAAATACAAACATATAATATTGTTTCGTTATAATACACTATCAAAAATACTACTTATATAATTTGCACTCAAATAAATGTTATGACTATAGATGTTAATATATTGAGCAGTAGCAAATTTTACAGTACATAGTTGAACATAAATAAAAGTGAAGAATAATTTTAAGTAAAAGATAGTAGTATTCCCCATGAGCTAAACAAACATTGACTGTAACATACATATTTATTCACGTATGGATAAAAAACTCATGCAATGTTTCACTTATTTATTTGAAAATAGAAAAATAAACAAAATTTGAAAAATATATATTAACTGCTTAAGTAGATTCCATTAACTAAACCGTCTGCTTCAATTAATTCACCAAACATATCATTCAACATCAAAATTTTGTTGAAACAAACTGAACTCACAAACCAAAAGTCATTGGTTCAACCTAGATGCCACAGCGAACTCCTGTATCCCATAAATATGTTATACTTCGTGAACTAAAACTTATACGTTATTACAATATATTATTATTATTATTATTATTTACTATAATTTCCAATACCGAGACTGCAAAACAGAAGGTAAATATAGCAAGCGCCAAAGGTGCAAGTCGAATAAACAACAATATAGTCCGTAGTTTGAACTCCAACGTCAAAATTAACCACGCAATTTCATAACAAAAACAATGGAATTAAGCACGCAATTTCATAACAAAATTACCTGGACGTGGAAGGGGTGGAAGACGTGGAAGTCTCTGATGGACGACGTCAAAGCTCTGGCGATCGAGGTGGAAGCTCTGGCAATTTAACTCCTAAGTAAGCACGGGGAAAAAAGAAAATCTGGAAATAAAAAAAAGGAGGGAGAGGGTGTGCGTTTTGGGGAAAATTTTCCCACGAAAAGAGGCACAGATTTTGATACGGCTTATAGCCGTATCAAATTTTAATACGGCTTACAGCCATATTAAATAATATAGATACGGCTATAAGCCGTATTAAAATTTGATACGGCTTATAGCCGTATCAAATGCCCCGCCTACAGTTGCGCCAAAATCCTATTTGTGGTGTAGTGATGAGTAAATGACTTAGCCGTTTGCCAGTAGTTTGCTGCTTATTTCATATCATCTCGGTCGATTGATAACCAATCAACCATCATTCCTAGGTCTCGCACCATCGTGGTTTGAGGTAGATGGTGGTTGCTCCTGCTCCACCGCCGCATTCCGAGCCCCGACATATTGTCGTAATTGCCCATTCCTCACATGCTCCTCAATAATGTCCTTTAGATGCCTGCAACTGTTGGTATCATGTCCGTCTAAATCGTGAAAGAGATAGTGTTTTCCTGATGCCCTTTCACGTTCTGAGGGCTCCCTCCTCGCCGGCCTTCGATATGGAAGGTGATCTCGAGTATCCAAGAATATCCGCTCCAGCATTGCGTTCAATCCTGTGTAAGTGGAGAACTTTGGTTCTCCCCAGCGCTTCCTTTTCCCTTTATCCTTGCCCCCACCCGAGCTTTCGCCGGGTAGTCCTCCATCCTTAATCATGTTTACTTCCTTTGACCTCATGTCCAAACATGCATCCTCTTGTCGAAGAAATCTCTCAGCTTCATGAAAGAATTCCCCAAGGTCCAACGGTGGATCCCGTATCAACGATACTTTGAAATCCGAATTATCCCTGACTCCTGATACCGCAGCCATCAGAACCATTGATGGATCCGGCTGATCCACCGAAGCAACTGCTGTATTAAATCAAGTTAAGAATGTCCTGAGCGATTCATCCGCCCCTTGTTTGACTGACGTTAGTGTCATCACGTTCTTTGGCCTTTTTATATGAACTCGAAACTGACTTAAGAACTTGTCCACCAGTTCCGTCCATGCTCCAATGGATCCGTCCTCCAGCTGTCTGAACCATATAGCAGCAATATCAGTCAAATACAAGAGAAAACATCAGGCCATAACCTCCTCCGTTGCCCCCAGCACTTCCATATGCCTGGTGTACCTCATCAAGTGGTCGGTGGGATCCGTCTTCCCGTTGTATACTTCCAGAGTGGGTAGTTTGAAATCGAGTGGATTTCTAGCTGTCCTAATGTTCCGGGTTAACGGACTTTTGTTAACTCCCTCTGAATCCCTATTTGTCAGACCTCCGCGAATAGTCCGCCTGATAATGTCAGCCAATCCAGTGTTCCCAACCAAGGGTTGCCCCCTATCCATGTTTCCAGACTGCCTCCCAAGCCCTTGAGGAAATTCTGGCACATATTCCTCATCACGTACTCCTGTATTCCTATCGACGTCAGGCCGTGTAGTGTCATCCGGTATCCCTCCATGAACTGGTCCAGCATTACTTGGAGGTGTGCCCCCGAGTCTAGGTCCACCTAGATTGTCAGCTGTTTGTTGATTATGAGCTGTCCCCTGCTGAATCACTCCATCTGTCCGTTGGTTGAGTTCCTATGGTCCATTTCCAAGAACTTGGGCACCTGCATTTCGAGGTTGTCCAAATTGCCTAAGAAGAGCCTGCATCATCTCCTCTTCCCGTTTCATCATCTGCTCCTGCATAGAATTCATCATCACCTGCATCTCGTCCCGAGTTATGTAGATAGATGCATGATCCTCTCCAGCTCCAGAAGAGGCCGCTTGACTTCCTTCCTGATTGCTTCTTTCCGCTGCTTGCTTCCTTGTTGGTGGTCTAGCCATTGCTTTCTAGGATCCAAGTTCCTAACTCCAAAGTTCCTGAGTTCAGTTCTCAGTGAAAGCACCAAAGTGTTAGCGCCAAAATTGGTCAATAACACCCAAATCCAGATGAAACCACCAAATGTCAGTCACAGCTCAGAGATAGTGTGTATGTAGAGATTAATAATGTGAAGAACATTAAAAATTAAGAAGAAAGCAGTAAAGAACAACAGATTTTATAGTGGTTCGGCTAACTCCGGCCTACGTCCACTTAGAAGTTTGCTTTTTATTGCTGTAATAATTGATTACAGTTACAAAAGTGGCAGAGTAGCCTTAGCCTTAGAAAAGAGAAAGTAAGAGAGCATAAAGAAGAAGAAGCCCCCTCATATGGAGACCCACATGCTGTATTTATAGGCAAAACCAGGTTGTTGGGCCTCCTGAGTAGTTTGGGCCCATCAAGGTCATAGCCGAACCCTACTTCATTATGCCGACCGATCCTGAGCAGTTGGTATGCCGAACGTGGGGAGGTGCGAGGTATCGAGGTATGGAGGTGCGAGGTACCGAGGTATGGAGGTGTGAGGTGCAATGCCGAGCGAGGTGAGGTATGCCGAACGACCCATCCAATGTCGAACGCTCCCTGATGCCGAACGATCCATCCAATGCCAAACGAGATTTATGCCGAGCGCTCCATCCAATGCCAAACGAGATTTATGCCGAGCACTCCATCCAATGCCGAACGACCCATCCAATGCCGAACGCTCCCTAATGCCGAACGATCCATCCAATGCCGAACGAGATTTATGCCGAGCGCTCCATCCAATGCCAAACGAGATTTATCCCGAGCGCTTCATCCAATGTCGAACGATCCTTAATGCCGAACCTCCATCATGCCGAACCATGTTTGATGCCAAACAGTTTCTAATGCCGAGCGCCCATCATGCCGAACGATCTCTAATGCCGAGCGCCTCTAAATGCCGAGCGCTCCTGGATGCCGAGCGCTACTGAATGCCGAGTGCTCCTGGAATGCCGAACCACTCATGTATGTCGGACGCTCTATGTATGCCTAGTACTCTTGAATGCTATTCGAATGTAAATGCTAGACAAACTATTTGTGCCGAACCTCCACCATGCCGAACCATGTTTAATGCCGAACCATGTTTCCTAGACCCAAATTATAGTTGATCCATCTTTATTCAATCATATTTCCATCTCCCAAGCACGTTGCATCATCCATACATCCAGTCGACCGAATCCATCGTACACCAGCCTCGACGAACGTGCAGTTGATTAAGTTAAACCCGCTTGTCCACGGCCTTGTAAAAAGGCGGGTTAACATTGACCTTGTTTCAGATTAGTCATTTTAAGAAATTTGATTTTATAATTATTTTTGGATTTGATTTTAAATGACTGCATTAACTAATCTGACTCCCTACTGATTATCGAAAAGATAAATAGTGATTGAAAAAGTGATGAGTGTTGATATTAATTATATGTTATAACTTGAGACGGTATAATTAGTAGATTTCTTTAGAAATTTAAACAAGAGTTATAAAAACTTTTTATTGGTAAAAATTCCATGACCATTTCTATTTCTATCATATTTCTATCGACCATCACTCATCAAAATCCAATATAGTTTGTAAATATATGGTATTTTTAACGGAAAATCATTCGTTTTTCAATTTATTATATTTTTCAGCAATAAAAACATCCAAAGTATTCACTCTCATTAAAAAGTCCTCACAGTTATGCATGGGTGAATTACTTGGAATTTTTGATTATGTGCTTCCATGCTCATTTAAAAGTCATCACGGTTATGCATGTATGGAACGCATATCAAAATTGATTGATTAAATAGACAAGTTGATTTTAATCCCATTTAAAAGTCCTCACGGTTATGCGTGGTTAGAAGATACTTGAATTCATTTTTTTAATAAAAATTTGGAATACTACTAATCACATTTAAAAGTCCTAACGGTTATGCATGGTTAGTAGATATTCAAATTCCTGTAATAAATATACCACAAATAGATACAACTATATGGTTTTATATGATGACATCATCCATATCATTCTAAAGTGGAATATGCGTCAAACAGAGTATTTATGATTTTTGTTTGATATTTTTATTGAAATTTCATATTTATACCTGATTGAGTATTAATGTTGTATTAATGTCTATCACTTTATCTCTATTTTTCTAACACTATTACTCTTTTGCTAATAACAAAAGGGGGAGAGAAAAGTTAAGATTTTCTATTTGCATCTAGGCTCATTTGCATATTTTTTATTTACATGCATATATGAAGGGGGAGCTCGTGTAGAGAGGGAGCATTCAAATAGGGGGAGCAGATTGAATGATCAAATACATTTAATATATTCAAAATCTCAAATATATGTTTGTTATCATCAAAAGGGGGAGATTGTTGAATATGCAAGTATATGATTTTTGTTTGATGATAATAAACATATATATATATATATATATTCATTTAAATGTATTTGTTAATGTACTATTTTATTTTTCACATAATTAAATAAATATTTGCTGAATAAAATAAATAACACAGAATTTAAATTCAAACAGATATTTTATTCAAACAAATATTTATTACAATTTTGAATAGTACAAATTTGGGCTCTCACTATATATATACAATTTTCAATTACAATACAAATTTGATCACATCATAATTTACAAATGCACCTCACTACATATCACTCATTCACTCGTATTTATCTTCAACTCTATTCCAGATTGAATCCAGCATCTGAGCTATCTGCAAAAATACACACCGACGCAGTAAAATTGAAAAGAAAATATTTTTACAGTATAAAACAAAATGTGTATTTTGAAAATAATATCTGCCTTGGTTATTTGGGTTGTTCGTCATCATTTAATTTTGAATTCATGATAAACGAACAGCTTGTGACATGCACAGTGTATCACTGTACATGCCACAAGGCCGTGCACACCAATATACACTTGATAAAATTACAGGGACAGGTGAGCACAAGGTCAAACCCAATTAAAAGTCGGGTTCAACTCAAGTACAATACAAATAAAGTCACAACACGAGCACAAGGTCAAACCCGAGTTTTAAGCTGGATTCAACTCAGGTGCAATACAAAACTATGGGTCAAGATACATACAACACACCCTCAACCAAAATTCGAATGTACACTTGAACCCAGACTGGTCAGAGAAACAAGCAATCAAAGTCAAATGCTTTCAAATGAACAAGACCAAAACAGAAAATAGAATGGCATATGTATATGCACATGCAATTTGGTCAAAACTGTTTTGGGATGAACCAAATTACAAGATAACAAGTAAACCCAGTCCAACAAAAAGCTCCAGACTTGACCAAATCACTTCAAATGAAACAAAGTACATGCTTGTATCAAAACAGTTCACCAGGTCTCAACATGAAGTTCAACATCAAGGAAGCATGGTCAAACCAAACTATAGTGAGCACAAAAAATTGAAGTGCAGACCAACAGAAAATGTGCAAAGGCAGTTCACATATAAATAGTGAAGATCAACAACAATGGAATTTAACTTGAGTTTATATCAAACTGGAGTGCAACAATACATGCATACACACGTATGTATGTACATATATGGTAATGAACAAGTTTAATTCATGTGACAGCAATGCAGACAATGTCAACAAGACCACAATGCAAACTCAAGTGAAGAAAGTGCATATAAAATGAACTCGAATGAACAGTACAAGCTTCAACTGAAAAATCAGATGTCCAGAGACCAGACAAACAAGTACAGATTCAAGTAGACAAATGAAGGCATATTCAAGTGCATGGAAACCACACAGCAAGTACAACATGACTACATAATGAATAACACATCTAACAAGGGAACTTAACATAGATCAAGTGAACACCAAGTGGTACAAGACTGAAGTCAGATAACATGAGGAACATGAATTAACAAAGTCAAAATTTTCATAAATCAAGTCAGTGGCCGAACTCAACGTACAAAGGAATAATTCAAAGAAATGCCGAAGTCACAAACGAAAACAAGTTCAAAAGCAAATCAAGCCATGGAAGCAAAGGAATCAAACACAAGTCAGAATCGAGCCGTGTTAACCAAGTAAACAAATTATATGACTTTGAACAAGTCAGTAATCATCTTAAACATTCAAGCAAAATCAAGTGGTCGAGATAAATCAAATGACAAATTCAAATGAACGAGATTATAGGAATTCGATTCCTATTTAAACCCAATCATCATCGGCCTCAAAGGTATCGAGTTCAAACATATAAACGAAGGCAAAAAATAGGAAATTACATACCATCTCAGTCGAACTCGATCAAATCGGAGGTGCCGTGTTCGAATCGAAGAAACGGTCGATTGCCGAAACAAGTCAGAGGAATAGCAATTGTAATCGACCAACTATCAGCCGGCTTCATCGAAATTCTCCAAAGCCCTAATATTAGCAAAGAGGAACGAGCAAATAAAGGAACGAGGCCACCATTTTTACAGAGCAAAGTAGAGCAAAGAAATAAAAGTTAAAAGGAGGGCCGTCCTTGTTTTATTTTAATTTGGGCTTTAGTTTTATAAATCAGGGTTTTGCTTTTAATTTGTTTTTAATTTTGTATTTTCTCTTTTAAACTTTTGTAATTTCTAGTCGTGTGACTAGAGGACGAACTATAGTGGTGTACTTCGAGAATACGTGACTCAGTGGTTGAGTTGTGGCAGGGTTTTGAGCATAGAGTTAGGTTAGTCGATAGCGGGTGTCGCGAGTTTACGTGTGTAAGCGTCTGACTACTTAATTTCTAGTAGAAATCTTGCGGGCAGCACGTAGGCAGGGTTTTGTCGAAGCTGGGTAAATCTGTGTTGTTCTATTTCTGAATTTTTATATTCTGCTATTATCCGTGCTGCTATTATTCTGCTGTGATCTGTGCTGAAATTATTTTATATACTTCCGCAATAAATTTTTATAATTAATAGTACCCTATTCTCCCCCCTCTAGGGTGAAATCGATCTTACAGCTAGTACATTGGGTTTGTAGAGTAAATAGGAAGAAAAGCATACTCGGATCAGTTTAACAATTTATGATGATTCTAATTCTACGCTAGATATAAGTTCCAAATTAGGGTTTTAAAATTTCGATTTCGAGTTTACTAACACCCTAATTCAAGTAAAGTAGATTAAATTAACTATAACAATCATCTAATCAAAATCGTTCCCACTCACCTCAAACCTAAGCTCTTCCTATTTGCCTTGCTTGAGAATCGCCCCTCCATATGCTAGCTCTTCTTGGTTCGATTGCTTGTGTTCTTCTAGATTGATTTTATTTGATTTTTGAAGAATTTTAGGTTTAGAGGAGGGATTAGAATTTGGCAGAGTCTCGTTACTGTGAATGGTTATGCGAATTTTAGGTTAGATTAGGCTTGAATTTATGGGGTTTTGTAATTTGTTTAGGCCGTTGGATTTAGGTTGGAGAATCTTCTCAGTGAGCATGAACACTCATCTGGTACTTGGCTATGAAGTACATAATCACGACCGTTCGAACACGTCACATGGAAGAATATTACTCTTTAAACAGGCTAGGTCGACTGCTTGCCCTTTTGGGTCGACCGCTACCGGTCGACCTTCGACCCCCTTTGGCCAACTGGTCACCGTGTTAATTTGTGTATTTTTTAATTTCTTATTCTATTTCTAATTTTTCCAATGTCCGCAACTTCTCCATATTAACTCTGATTTTGGAGTGTTTTATATGAAAATTGTTCAGAAAATCACTACAAACACAATGGTGAAAGTTTCGTAGCCGAATTCGAACGGCTATGACAATTTTCATTTTAGTCATTAATTTATCTAAATTTAATTTTCTTATTAAATTTCTGTTAAATGTTCGGGGTGTTACATTCTTCCCTCCTTAAAAGGATGAAAAATGTAACTTACACACACAACCAATATCTACAACCATCTACTCTTCCATTGTCCACGGGCAAACATTGTCCTTAGAAATTTTCTAATACAATATGTATGCATATATGTAACGTGAAATGCACGTGGATCTATACTAATGTAAAGAGTAGGCGGTCTACTAATCCACTCGACCTCCTGTCATGCAAGTGCTTATGTCATGCATTAAAAATGTATGCAACATCCTAACTAAATATACTAGCAATTCTACATGCGTGCACAACCATTCAATTCATATGCAACATCCATATGCATAATTATCAATAAGATAAACAACAATCAAACATCCATATGTATCATATCTAACAAGCTAAACAATAAGTAAGAGAAAATGTGAATGCGTGTACTACCTAGAGGATATATTGTCCTAATTATGTAAAAGAAACAAGCCAAACAATACATCCACTAGCACCATTATCCATAACATTTCTCAATGACACGTTTGCAACCATTCCTACCCTTCAATGGTCTCTACCTAAGCTAGAACCTAAATACAAAAGTAATCTATACTTTCCTAATTAAAACACAAACGTACCAGAAAAAAATTCAGGATGGTAGCTCGAATTTTCTCATAAAGCTCCCATGTACTACCAACTGAATCATCTACTACTCGACTCTAACTAGTTTAATTATTTCACTATGGAGTCGCCTTGTTCCATGCCTAATAATACAGCTGGGTGCATGGTAAACAAAGGACTCGCCTATCCTTTTTAACTTCCCTAACTGACATGGCTTGACTGTGGTAACTGCATCACATAACTAGTTCCGTGATGTGACACCAAATAAACATTGTGAACTAGGAAGCTTCGCCCATAGGCTAACTTCCGTATTCTGTCCAAAATCGGAAAAAGGCCTTACACTCTCGATGCTAACTTTTCTGAACTACCCACCCAATACGTATCCAAGTAGCAAGACGTTCATTGTGACACCCCACCTCTATACTCACACTAGCCAAGGACACTACTGGGTAATGCCGTCAACTAGCATGAAGAATAAGGCAGTTGAGGTGCGACCATCTATGTAATTACTTTGTGCGAGTACTGATATGTCAGATAGTATGACATGCATTTCATTTCAAGAGGAAATCCGACATATCAAATAAAATCTTGGTTCCCTTCGGGAATCACAAGAATAGGAGCATCGAAAAGGAGTTCTTTTATTTCTGAAAAGCAGCTTCACATTTGTCTGACCAAATGTATTTAACTCCCTTCTTTGTCATACTAGTAAGAGGTACGGAAATTTTAGAAAAGTCTTTTATGAACCGACGGTAATAGCCCGCCAATCCAAGGAAGCTATGAATTTCCGTCACACTCTCCGGTCTCTTCCAATTTTGAATCGCTTCAATCTTTGAAGGATCCACGGAAATTCCGGATTCAGAAATAATATGTCCTAAAAATTTAACACGAGATTGCCAAAAGTGGCACTTGGAAAATTTTGCTTTCAATTGATTGCTCCTAAGAGTTTCCAACACAATTCGAAGATGTTTTTCATGCTCTTCCTCGGTTTTAGAATAAACAAGAATATCATCTATAAATATGAGAACAAATCGATCGAGGAAGTCTTTGAAAACTCGATTCATAAGGTCAACGAAATAAGCTAGAGCATTCGTCAAACCAAATGGCATAACAAGCCATTCATAAGATCCATAACGAGTATGGAACGATGTCAAAGGAATACTATCCTCTGTAATACGGAGCTGATGAAAACCGGTTGCTAAGTCTAACTGTGAAAAGACACTAGCACCACTAAGTTGATCGAATAAATCATCAATCCGAGGTAAGGGATATTTATTCTTGATGGTGAGATCATTAAGCTTGCGGTAGTCAATGCAAAGCCTAAGTGTACCATCAGATTTCTTCACAAAAATAGCCGAAGCTCCCCATGGAGAGGAACTAGAACGAATAAACTATTTTCCTTCCTATTCGGATAATTGTTTACGCATCTTCTCATTTTCCTTATTGGACATACGATAAGGAGGACGAGTAATAGGTAGAGCTAGGGGTGTAAATCGGTCGGACCGGACCGGACGGAGGTGTGTTCAGTTTATGTCCTAAATAAAATCGGACCGGACATGGACCGGACGAGATTTATGTTCGTACAAATTTTGTTGTCCTAGCTTGTGTCCTAAATGAAATCGGACGGACTCGTACATACATTTTTCGGACATGGACCCGAATGGACACGGACGGACAATGCTATTTACATCAAATTTTATGTTGTTTAATAGAATTTCCATCAGATATACTGAACTATAAGAAATTCGGACGAATTCGAACGAACTCGGACCGGACAATATTTTTTCTCATACAAATTTTCTTGTCCTAGCTCGTATCTTAAATGAAAATCGAACGGACTCGGGCTGACGTATTTCGGTTACGGACATGAACGGACATCGGACACTCGTACAAAATTTACAGCCCTAGGTAGAGCTCCAAGGATTAGATTAATTCTGAACTCAGTTGCTCGCTTAGGTGGTAATCCTAAAACAGGCTCGAATATGTCAGGAAATTCACGAACAATGTGAATGAGGGAAATGACATTTTCCTCATCATCATTATCGTCATCATGAGGATTTAGAGAATATAAGGATGCTACCGAATTGGAATCTGAATCTTTAAGAACAATAGAAATCTGCTTAACAAATTGAGGATGTCGAAGATAAATAGTCCTCACGGGACATAGGATTTGGGCTTCATATCGATTAAGCCAATCCCTTCCCAAAATCATTCCGAAACCAAGGTAACGCATAACATGCAAATCGGCTCGGAAAGCATATTCACATAAAATAATTTCAACATCTTTACAAAGTAAACTGAGTGTTGAGGATCCACCAACCAGATTCGCAATTCTCAATGAAGTCATCAATCCAATAACATTCAAAGACAAAGCATCAACAAGTTCTTTTGATATAAAAGAGTGAGATGCACCCGTATCAAATAGAACTCGAATAGGAAGATCACGAAATATAATAATGCCATCAAGGATAGAATGAGAAATACCTTGACCAAGAGAAGTGTTACTAGGGGCTTGCACAACATTTAGCTTTCCCTCTTTCTTGTTTGGAAGTTTGGGGCATGAGGATAAAAGATGACCCGAACTTTTGCAATAACGACAAAAAAGAGGTTTTGGGAACCTATTTGCATAATGGTCCTTAGAACCATAATTGTAGCATTGCCCACGACTAGAGGTAGGAGTCTTTGCTACCGAAGTTGCTTGCTTCCCTTTCTTATTGGGATAAGGCTTAAACTTAAATGGCCTCTTCTTATTGATGTTTTGTTTGGCACCCACAACTTCAACATCACTTTCTTTATCGGCCTCTTCGAGTCAAAGAGCGATATCAACAAGCTGATCAAAAGAAACTTCTAGTTTCAGAAGTAAAGGCTTTTTGAGGTTCTTATTCAACCCATAGACAAACCTCTGATTTTTCTTCAATGGGGTATTAATATACTCGACCCCATATTTAGAGAGAGATTCAAAAGATGCGACGTAATCCGTCACAGAAGATTCACCTTGAACAAGGTCAATAAAGCGTCGGGCCAAAGTTACATTTTCAGCCTCCGGCACAAATTTCAACTTGAACCTTTCCCGGAATTGCTCCCAAGTAAGATTCGCTTCAATAATTTCTGAGATCAAAAGCTCATACCAATCTAATGCTCTCTCCTAGAGCATGCTAGAAGCCACTTGGACTTCTATAACGCTTTCGGAACCCTTGAAATGCCTCCCACCCAAGTTGGTGTAATCACTGCACAAGTGTGCAAACCCATATTTAGGATGAGTAGGCTCTGGAATAGGTCCGACAGCTTGAGCATTCTTTACAAGATCTAAGAGCTGCTGGGCAGACATAAATACTCCATCCTGAGGAGTAGCACTGGATTGACCGGCGCTGGGACGGCCTGGTCTAACCATTTCTCTTCTTTAAGAAAGAAAGAAAGAAGAGGAAAAAGGTTATTCTTAGAATGAATATCAAACAAACTTTATTGATAAAACAAGGCATCATAACAGAAAATAGGATAGAACGGGTCCTACGACTTGGATAAATCCTAAGGCACGATTCCTAAGAAAGACTTAGGACAATGATCCTTGCTAGATTATTCTACATTGTTCCAAAGTTTGGCTTTGATACCAAGTCGTGACGCCCCACCTCTATACTCCCACTAGCCAAGGACACTACCGGGTAATGCCGTCAACTAGCACGAAGAATAAGGCTGTTAAGGAGCGACCATCTATGTAATTGCTTTGTGCGAGTACCGATATGTCAAATAGTATGACATGCAATTCATTTCAAGAGGAAATCCGACATATCAAATACAAACTCAAAGCTACTACACAGTGGCTATGTGGGCTTCGGAAACAAATATAGAAATAAGCATAATACAAATCAGTCACATATATTCATATCACAAAGGCGGAAACAGATATGAATATAACACATAAAAGTGTACATCAAAATAGAGGTCATACAAGATCCACTACATAATAAAAGAATAGGTACAAGTGCTAGACAAAAGAATAAGTATACATCAAGGAGTCTCTAACTCAAATGTATAAAAGCAAAAACTACTAATCTAAAGTAGTTAGCCAAAAAATCAGATGAGGGTCCCAGATAAGAAGTCAAGCAAAAGCACCTGAAATACCTCGGTCTGACCCGAGTATTATTTAAGAAGAAAATAATAAACGGATCAGTCTAGCTATGAATATCATATAAAATGAGATAGGATAAGAGATATTAGAAAAACGTATGATAACAATAATGCCATGCTGTGATAAGTATACATCGGATAACAACAAAAATCATACAATATCTCAAATATTCTCAAACACCAAAAAGAATGTCATATTCTTTAAATTATTCACCAAAACACAAATATTGATAGAGCTTATCAATGCATATCATCAAAATTGGTGAAACACAAATTCTAGAAATCATCAACTAGAAATCCAGAAATCACAAAAAGGGGAAGGCCTATCACAAACGGGAGCATGAAAACTCACCAACACGTGTGTCACAAATGAGTCGCTATCCCATGGTCGCTAACAATAGAGCCGGTGCAATGGCGTAATGCAATAACGGTACGCCCGAGGAACCTGAAACTCAAATGAGTTGGAACAACGACATAGTGCAATAACGGTACGCCCGATGAACCTGAAACTCAAATAATTCGGAACAACGATGTAGTGCAATAACGGTACGCCCGATGAACCTGAAACTCAAATAATTCGGAACAACGACGTAGTGCAATAACGGTACGCCCGATGAACCGAACTCCATAAAGCCCGTAGCTAGATAGCCTATAAAAATGAGACGAAGCTCAATAGAACGAGGTACAGTCCCCCACGCGGACAAAGAGACATCGCATATCGCTAGTCTAAACCATAAAATGATCATCATTGATCAATATGTGTAAATTACACTAAGCTAGTAAATAAATGAGTTTAGCTTCATGTCCCATAACCACTAGCTTAACTTAAATATTTACGAACATACTGTAGATTTCCACTCGAAAATTGTCACAAGATTTCAATCGAACAAGTCTAAGAATTAACCGACGAAGTAAACGCAAGTGTTTCATACCACTTGTTTTGCTAAGTCATTTAATTGGATTTCTCGTACGAATGAGGTAAAAGTTTGTATATACTAATAGATTAGAAAACGGATTTAAAAACGAGTTTTGTATTAAAAATGGTATTGAAATCATCTTTGTGAAAGCGTTTGAATATCTAATACTAGTATATGAACCTTTGTATTTTTATAAGTGACAAATCACATAAAACGATTGTAGGAACAATCGATCAACCAAAAATTCACATTCGACGCGTGAATCAAAACCATAAAAATCGATATCGAATCCATCAAATGGATATTCCCAAAAATCCAAAGAAAGAAGTCATCAAAGTTGATAATAAGTGATAAGCACTAACCGGATCAACAAAAATCGATTAAAATTGGAAATCCACTAAAAAAACAGCCGAAATAGGCAAAATGAACAGTTCCAGACGTCTGGTTGTAAATCCAGACGTCTGGATTTAGGTTCTGGAAATTTTCAGAAACCTTCCAAACGTCTGAAAGGTTGTACCAGACGTCTGGCAAGTTGTATCAGATGTCTGACAGGGTGTACCAGACGTCTGATTCTGTTCACTATGTTTTTTTTTCATCTGCTGCCCAAACCAGACGTCTGGACCTTACAACCAGACATTTGGTTGCCTTTTTTGGGCAACAATTTGCCTAGGCCAATGATGGCCAAAATGATTTGGAAGCGATCGGACGAGCGACGGAGGCTAGGGATTTATGCCAAGCGACAACCCAGCCTTGTAGGCTCTTCGATACACCCCAAATATCATGTCCAAACATCCATAGTAGGATTTTCATAGAATTGGACTTAAAAACCAAAAATTGGAAAATTCACCAAATCAATTCAAATCAAAAGTAAATGAACATGAATAAATGTTAGGAATTCATACCTAACAACAATGAAAATTATAGACGTAGATGTGAGTTAAAGAACTCACCTTTAAACCTAAAACAACAAGTGAGAAACTTTAAAACAAAGGAAAGATCAACCACCCTTCAACTTCAACTTCAACTCTAGAAGCTCCAATCTAAGATCATAAGCAAATATTTCCTAAGTTAGGTTATAGGAAATTTCTGAAATTGGAGAGAGATTGAGATGGAGAAGATGAAGAGGATACTTACCTAAGCTTCTCTTTGATTTTGGACTTGAATTTGTATTTCCTAATCAAACTAGGGTTTAGGAATTTTAATTTCCTATCTTTTCCCCCATTTTTACTTTAGCTTGAGAGTGTTAGAAAATAAGGAGTAGAATGAATGAAGAGTAGAGGAGTTAGGGTATTAAGTTGGGTTAGTGGGCTGAAACCCGAACCCAAAGCCCAAAATAGAAAAATAGCAAAATTCTACTCAACTCCAATCATATCGATGTTTATACTCAAAAAAGTTGTAAACGCCATTTTGGACTCAATGAACATGGTCTCGAGTCCCAATTCGACTGTTTACAAAAAGTAACATTTCGGACTTTAATCCGATTAACGATGCTATATTTAAATAAAACATTTAAATATACAATCGTAAAATACGCGGGTTGTTACATTCACATGAACCATGTCATCATCGCGGACTGCAACTCCATGTGTCTCCTATCAATGCTTGTTTTTTTGCATATCTTGTGCAGTCCTTCCTTTTTTATTAAACAAATCTGTTCATATTTTTTAAATACACTTCTCATCCTTTACCCCTGGCATAAACCTTTAATCTGAATGTATGTGCATGGATAATTCTCTACAATCCTAGCTAATAACTTAAATGGTGTTGTCATGCACCACGCTAAATAACTTGAGCATAAGTATGCTCGCACGAAACTGTAGCTCAATGAAATCCGCAGTGCACCACCATACTGCCTTAACTCATTCAGTGGTATAGTTAATCACCTCACCTTCTAGATACCAAGTGAGACAACTCAAGTGTGGACGATGTCCCCATTTATGGTACTTCCTACTTAGCTCTTTGTTATTTCTTCATTTTACCCAAGGTTATCCAAACTTGGCGATTTCTTAAATTGTTGAAAATTTCAAACTTCTTTTCCTATTTGATTCAACTTAAGTCATCCTCATTTTACTTTTAAATGGTTTCTTTAGTCTTTAAAAAAAATCATGGTACTAATGTATCACGTTTATAGTCTATAGGGATCTATAACAAGTTTTACAAGTAAGTACTCAACTGTCTAAAATTAATCGAGGTCGTAACTTAGAATCACTCTAGCATTGGTGATAATCACCTAAGTGGCACTTTGTTCACTTGCAATTGCTATGCATACAAACATGTATTCTGAGTTAGTCTTCCATGAATTTCCTTAAGTAAATAGTCTTTTTCAAATCCAAGTGATGATTGAGAAGAATCCTTTTTATCCCTTCCTCCAAGCCTTATCAAAAAATTTCCAATCTTATTTTCTATAAAGTCGCCTTCGCATTCCGATGCGTGCAAAACACAATATCTTTTTCTTAACGGAGACCCAAATCATTGGATTAACCATCGCTTGCATAATCTTGACTAAAATCTTATCCAGGATACTTTCTATGGTTTGAACTTCTAAAACATTACTATCTCTTAATGTCCTACCATAAATGAGACCTTTTTACCAAACATAACCTCTTATCACTTTATTCCAATTATTCCATGGTTGGGACAACTTACAATGGAATGATGCCTTGCCATTTTAATCCAATAACATGATGACCAATATTTTTGTTTATACTTAGGGATTTCTATATTTTAATACATTGGAACTATATCTCTCCCAATGGAAAAGTTGATAGTGTAAATTTCTATGTCTTGTCCAAAAGAAGAATTTGTGTTACGTTTGGAATTACAAGAAATTATCTTTTTAATAGTTATTGAAATAGACAGTACAAAATACGGTAAACATTCATATTTTATACATCTCTTTCTATTTGGGCGTATTCCTTGTCATTTCAAATGACACACTTTTATCCATAAATCTGAACTTGATACTCCATAGGAATTTACATTGTAACCCTCTATATTATAATGAATTAAAATATTACTTAAATCCCGTTCCAATTTAAATCAACATCCAATTATGTTCGCTAACCTATATCAATTACCCAACAAAACTTGGAATTACCATACAATTTCCTTAATGAGATTTCTCATTAATTTAAGAACTACTTCCCTCTTATTTTCCATATTCGAGCGTGTGCTTTACTTAGCCTTGAAATTCCAAGGTTTACATAGGCATACTTGAAACACATCTATAATGATAGAACCCAATAAGTAAACACCGCCCGTAGGCTACTGTGGAAACTAATTTCCACTAATGTCATCGTATAATGCTACCATGGGAACTGCTTTCCCATTAATACGACTTCCTACTCATGTCCACCTGGTCCGACCATAGCCTTTAGGTATCCTATTCTCATCTATATGTGACCTTGTTTCTTAGCGCCGAACCTACACTTACTGTCCAATTTAGATTACCTAATGAAATCAAGGAATTTCCCCTTTGTCACTTAACTCACTATATAAGAATTGAAGTAGACCTTACTTGGCCCTTCTTACACTTCAAACCAAACAAAACTCCTTGCATATATAGAATACCTTGATAATAACCATCTTGGCTTACTCTTTCCTTATTCTGAAATATGTTTTATCCAAACTTCGGTAAAAAGATACAAGGTGGTGCTCACCCTTCACTACTGCAAGAAGTTTGATCTAGTACTATGTTTTCCAATTCAACTGTTGATTGAAAAAGGTCACTAAATTCTCATGTTTCTTTTTAATCTCCACCCCAAACATTTCAAGGCTTCCAAATTCCATAGTCAAATTCTTTCCTAGTGGGATGTTTAACCCTATTTATCCAACTCCGATATATTTCTTTCCTTTTTAAATTTAAGTGATAATCATAATATTTTCGCTTTTCTCTTTTTAAATCAAAACCTTTGATTTTAACTTTATTTCCATAGAACTAGTAAGTTTTAAAACTATAAAACTCTCTTATTATTTTAACAAGCATTTCCTTATGATCATGTTATTCTTCTTT
The DNA here is from genome assembly GCA_030737815.1 of Allium fistulosum. Classification (NCBI taxonomy): domain Eukaryota; kingdom Viridiplantae; phylum Streptophyta; class Magnoliopsida; order Asparagales; family Amaryllidaceae; genus Allium; species Allium fistulosum. The sequence continues at coordinate 768,511,811 of CM060905.1, read as the reverse complement.
AATTAAATTATAAAAAACGGTTGAACTTAACCTATCAAAATATACATAAAAACACACCTTTTTAAAATTTTCTTTTATAAATAAGGGATCTTCACAAAAGCATATTTTGAAAGATAATGTAGTATATTTTTAACTTATTATTATTTTATTATAGTATAACAAGAACATTTATAAAGCATTTTGAACACATAACCATTTCTTATTTACAAAAGAAGTTCAAAAGTTAGGTCTTATATACTTCTCAATTTTTGTTTTTCAAAAGTTTTATTATTAAAAGCAAAGTGCACATTGAAAGTAAGTGTAATAATGTGCCTAAAAAACAAAACAAAAGCTTTAAAACAGCTATTGAAAAATCACTTTTTATCAAATTCTCTGCTTTTAATTTTTTTTAACAATTTCCATAAAGTTTGTCCTCCTTATGCTGTCAACATCGTATTCCTATTATATGGGTCTCATGGTACTAATCTTCTTTACTCATCCTTAAGTCCATAATTGACATGCTATAGCTAGCGGGTATAACAAACCTCTACTAGCCTATCTATATGGGGAAAACTATAATAAACGTGAAAAGTTTATTTTCCACCTCAACTATTATATCCTTAGCACTTATTCTGAACCACAATTGTTTGTTTATTATGTCAATAACTACCTTATGAGTCAAAATATATAAGTTGTTGTGTATTAATACACATACCAGAAAATTATAATTACACTCCTTTAATTGGGTTAGGCTTATCTTGTCTTCTCGCTTTAGATACCGAGGAAACCATATAGGGATGTTCATGATCGGAATCTTAGCTTCCTTTCTAGAGCCATTCCTCTAAAACTTGTACTCATTCTCACTATCTGTGATTGAGAATTATCTTCAGCTTTCCTAAAGATATACTTGGCAGAAGTACTTGATATCATTCTTTCTTATTATACTTATATACATGTAAAACCTTTGAAACCTTTTATCTAGACACACACACACACTCGTTTTAAAGTCCATTTTGAAAAATCCTTTTGGAAAACACCCTTTTTTTTAAAACTTTTCAAGTACATTCTCTCAATACGTGCCTAAATCCTAGGAAATCTTAAACCTAAGCTTCGATACCAAATGTAATAACCTGCACTTCCAAGAACACCGATCCAAAGCCTAATGTGACGTTGGGACTCGCATCATGCTAAGAAATACGAGTTGTTGGATTATTAAAACATTATAGAGCATATTAAATAATTAAATTCTAAGACATTCTGCACTTTCAGATCTCACAGCAGAAGTAATTGTAATATAAATACCGAAACATAGACATTTCAAAAAAATATTCTCCAAAGAACTTTATTTGCCATATACACTATTTCAAAGTACAATATATATTTTACAGACTTTTAATACAGTAAGTAACTACATGATGGACAACAAAGAATATGAGAACTCCAACGTGAAGCTCCTTTCTTCACATACTATGTCCAATCAACTGCTAACCTATCATCCTATGGTCGGAAAAAAACAAAGGGGTGGGTCATACAAACGTTCGATGATTGAGGGAAAGTTTAATATGTGATGATCATGTGCAGTTACTTTAATGCTACTCTAGATGACATAGGGTGTGATACAAGTGTCCATGAATTCCTAAGGTCTGTTACCTAAGGGTTCTTGTTTAATAAATTCCTATAATACAATTTGTGTAGGCTACCACAATAGGTCGAACTAAGAACCGAACCTTACATCTAACGATCAACCATTGCACCTAGAGCTATTCAATATGTAAAATATCAGCCTCTTGGCTACTAACTATGAAAACACCCCCACTTGGCTATTATGGAACTACTCCCACCAATATCACTGCCTCTAGGCTATTGGAGAACTAGTTCTCCCCTCTAATCACTACTACATGTAACCTCACCACACATCAAGGGGAACCCGTAATGCCGACTTGCCAAAGTGTCTCATCGTCCGCATCCATATCCACTTTTCAATCGTAGTGTTTGCCTCTTATTCCACGCTGAGAGATCCTTCATTCGAACTGTATCACATCGTGTCAGTATTCGTGCATACTAAGGCTCCCATCGTGCCGAGCCACTCTCCATCAATCATCCTCGTCGGTGCTTTGCGTCCACCGTGGAACCTCCTGTGAGTACCATTTGTGAAAGTACATCGCCTCTAGTCAATTACTCAACATTTACCCAATCCCGCAACGACCTAGCATCCGTTCATAGGGAACTAGCTTCCTTACACCTCCTAACATACATCTAAATGTCCTTAAATAGACCCCCAAATAATTAGTGTTTATATATTTTTTTATTGTTAAACTTAGGCCTTGGGCCGAGGTTAAATTTTTTCATTTTACACATCTACCGATCAACCACTAACCCTAACCAATCGACCTCTACCGGCCGACCCCCAAGGGTTATGTTCGACCGATCGTAGGCTAAATTTTTAGGGTTCGTTAAATTCTGATGTCAATTGATTATCGAATTTATTTTAGTTACGTTAATTTCTTTTGTTGACTTCGGTTTACAGTGACCCCTAATACTAATTTGACCAGTCCATATTCTTGATTTCAATTTGTTCAATTTAGTGTTTGTAGATTAAATAGGAAGAAAAGTGAACTAGGATTAGTTTAACAATTTATGGTGATTCAAATTCTACATTAGATATAAGTAGGGTTTTACAATTTCAATTTCAATTTTACTAACATCCTAATTCAAGTAGAGTAGATTAAATTAACTATAACAATCATCTAATCAAAATCGTTCCCACTCACCTCAAGCCTAAGCTCTTTCTATTGGCCCTACTTGAGAAGCACCCCATCGTATGCTAGCTTTGCTTGCTTCGATTGCCTGTGTTCTTCTAGATTGATTTTATTTGATTTTTGTAGAATTTTAGGTTTAGAGGAGGGACTAGAATTTGATAGAGTTTCATTACTACGAACGGTCATGTGAATTTTAGGTTAGATTAGGCTTGAATTTATAGGGTTTAGTAAATTGTTTAGGTCGTTGGATTTAGGTTGGAGAATCATCTTAGTAATCACGCATGCTCATCTGATAGTTAACAACAAAGTAAGTAATCACGACCGTTCAAACACGTCACATGGTAGATAATTAATCTCGATTTTTAGCAAGCTACGATCAACTACTTGCCCTTCTAGACCATTATCGGTCGACTTTTGACCCGCTTTGGTCGACCATTCACCGTGTTAATTTATGTATATTTTTTAAAATTTATTATTTTATTTCCAATTCTTCCAATGTTTGCAACTTCTTTGTATTAATTCTGGTTTTGAAGTGTTACACATGTAAATCGTCTAGAAAATCACTACGAACACAATGGTGAAAGTTTTGCAGCCAAATTCGGACGTTTGTGAATTTTTTTTCTTCATCCTCGATTTATTTAAATTTATTTTTCTTTTTAAATATCTATTAAATTTTTGGGGTATTACAAGAGAGACACATCTAATTGATCAATGTTATCAGTTAAATCGATTGACTTGTAAGTTTGGATTACATAAATAATACGAAAATTATTAAATTATTGACCGTAGACCAAGTTTAAGATGTCTTACTGGCATGGTGATGATGAAGAGACATAACGTATCAACATATCATTGCTTAAAGGTGTAGCTTGAAAGATTAAAAATTAATTTTTCACCTAAATGATCTGTAAGCAACTACAATGTCTGCACATATTTTAATATTTAAAATATTTAAATATTAGCTAGGGTTGAGTTCATACTTTGGAGTCATTAAACTATTTTAGACAACATATTTCCATATTTAGTTTAATCGAATTAATTTATAATTGTTACAAACTAAATTCATGAAAACTAGTATATTTTTTACATTAATTTTTATGGATTTTTATTTATTGATGGCTTCTAAATTAACTAAAATAATATATAAAAGGTTATCATTAACTAGATTTTATGCCAGTCGGCAGTCGCAAAGTAGTGATTAATAAAGGTTTATTGTGGTGGTTACTCACTAAAAACGTTGTTAGAAATGTAAAATGAGGAGTAAAATACAAGTGAATTATTTTGCAGGCAAAGTAAACGATAAAGATATAGATTGGTTTGATTTAGAAGAGATCTACGTCCAATATGACTTGTTATCTTATTACTTTGAAGTTTTCGGTTACAATAGTGATTTTAATGTCTATTACAGTAGCATAAATTATCAAGAATTTATGTTTTGAGTGAAGAGAATTCGATCTTATAAAAGTGCATGAGATCCCCTGTTTATAGCACTGGAGATAACTCCTTGAAGAGCTTGGACTAACGCCTTGATTCCAAATTTCACTAGAGTTGTTGATTGCGGTTTGTAGTTCAGATGTGGCAAGCTCAGATACCATTTTAAGGGGATGGTCCAGATGCATGCTTGCCAGCGGACCATGTTAAGACATGCTCATGTTAGAGGATCAGTATGGCATAAGGAGTGGTTGTTATACATTAGCGCTTTAGCCAAAGGTGAAGCAAAGTAGAACTAGTGGTTGTGGCATCATGGTGCTTTTATCAGATGAAAAATATAGTTATGGTGCCTTTGTTAGAGGAGTAGTGTTGGGTCATCGCATATTTTGCAAGGTGGCATGAGATTTTATCAAATGTTCATCCATTTATGACAAAAAGGAATGGGAAAGGGAGCTGGTTGATGAGAGGGTTTGACGAACAGTGAAAGGTGTGGTAAGACCCTTGGCAGATATGAGGGTTTAGGATGTAACCATTTATATTCGGCTTGGATAATGATTTATGGGGTGAGGTTGTAACGACCCGTAAATTTCGATAATTAAATTTATTAGTTAAATAAGTTTTGGAATTTAATGTTGTGAAAAGTAAAAAATTTAAGTTTAATAACGAGAATAATAACTAGAATGAAATGTAATAATGTTAGTGTAAGTTAATGGATAACCATTTTAATGCAATTTCAATTAATTGAAATTTAATAATGTTAATTTAAGGCAATTGATAACTGTTTTAATGAAATCTCAATTAATTGGAATGATTGTAAAGTTAAAATTGGGTATAAACTATAAATGAGTAAATAAATCAAATGTTGTATTAAACGGTGAAATTGTATGTAATTAATTGAAATTGATTAAAATAGAATAATTAATCCGTATGTGAATTTATTAGTTTTGTTTATTAACAATAAACATAGAATTGTGTTTGAAATTGTAAGTTATAACAATGGTTTAATTATCATTGCATTATTTAATCTGTTGAAACTTCATTGTAAATCAATTGCAATGAATGTAAGTAAATATTGCGTTAATATGAATTAAGATGAAAATTGTAGAATATTGATGTAATAAATGGAAAACCAATGTTAACTATGTCCATAAAGTAATGACTGATTGAATAAAAAGATTGAAATTAAAATGAATTAATTTATCGGGTTTTAAATTATAATTAATGAATCTATTGCAATTGGAATTGGAACGCTGTAATTAGCGCAATATCAATAGTTGAATTTGACATGGAAAATTTGTTTTAAAAGATTATAATTACTAGTTAATCAAAAGTGATAAAAATTTGTTAGTTATAAAATTTGAATTTGAAAAGTGATAAATTTAATAATAATTTATTTAATTAACGTGAAAATAGCCATTTTGGCCACTGTCTCGGATTTCGACGAAACTAGTTTTATCGGATCCGTAACAGCGAATTTTGTAGGGTTTCAAGTTTCGTAGCGATCGGACTTGCCATTTGATCTTGCGGGCTCGAAACGCATAGAAATCAATTTAATTGAAATCAATTTGAAACAAGGTGATTTTGAAAGCTAACTTCTGTATACAATGGAATTAGGACTAGAAACTTGTTCCATTGAATTTAAAAATATTGAAAACCTATATTTTGATATATTGGATGACCCATTTTCGTTTTGGGAACGAAACAGACTTTTCGGGTCGTTGTTACCGTTTCGATCCAACCCTGCCTATATATAGCCTGTTATAAACCCTAGTTGTTTCTCATTTTATTATTTCTGTACGTACATCTTCTTCCTCCATCTCAAATGTCAGAACATCAAACCTAATTTCCAAATTCTAAAAACCTAATTTCAAAAAAAAATTGCTCCAAGTTTACTTCGAGTCGGGAAGAGGTTCGCTTCGAGTTCCAGAGGCAAAAACCCTGCAGCTACTTCGAATCAGAGAGAGTTCCATGCCAAACAAGTTAGATCTGGGGGTGCTTCGAGTTCCAGAGGCGAAAACCATACAGCGACTTTGGGTCAGGAGCCAAATGACTCAGGTTTCGGATCATTTTGGCAAAAACTCAGAGCAAATACCAGGTAATTGAGGCGGTGACTCGAAGTAAGACCCAAAGTCGAAATTTTCCAATCTTCTAACGTTAATAACTTTTGCATACGAGCTCGGATTCACACGCGGTTTTCTCCGTTGGGACCGTATCGGAATTTCAGACATTTTGGAATAGGTTTGGCTACATTCTAAGACTGTTAAATTTTGGGCTAATTTTGGATTTTAAATCGACGACAAATCGAAGGTGAGTGTTTTAACCCACTCACAATTGCTAAACCTTCTTATGTTAGTTAAATTAAATTTATGATGTGATTAGGAATTAATTGATTGATGTTTGGAATGTTTAAATTTTTATTCTAGTTAAATTTGACTCTTATTGCATTTAATCATCGTTTAATTTAATATTGAATTTAATTATCAATTTAATACCTGTTAATGATAATCGGTTATATATTGATACTTATTGGTTGATTTGGATGATGATTATAATGAAAGTTTGATTGTTGATATTGGATGACTGGATGTTGTATTTTTATATTGTTATAACACTGCAAGTTCCCTATGGGTTGAAATGATGCATACCCGAACGATCTATAGATTAGGGAAAAATCGTTATGGGTTGAAATGATTGACTCAAGCGATTTTATAGATTTTTATTTAATTCGGTATTGCGGTTTAAAATGATATATAACCGTAAATTTTTTAATTGCGGATTGAAATGATAAATATCTGTATCACTTGACCATAGGGTAGAAAATTATATACAAACACCTGATTTGGTTAAATTAAATGATTTTTAATTCTTTAAATTTTGAATTCAATTAACTGGCATTTTTGAAATAGAAATGTATTTATATAAACTGAATTTTTGGCGATAATCCGAGCGTTAATGCTGAAATTTGAATTGATTTAATGAATTGTTCAAAGGATTTAAATTGGAATTTCAAAGTTGAAGTGTCAAATATAAATGAATTTATCAGAATTGAGTTATTGAAATGTTTGGGTTTGACTTTGAAATCTAGTTTAAACTAATTTAAACTATTTTAATTTATTTAACTATTTCAATCAATTTAAACTATTTTAATTTATTTTAATCTACTATAACCTATTTAATTCAATTTAATCTAATTTACGTATTTTAAACTAATTAAATTTATTTAATCTATTTTAAATCTATTTAATATAATTTAAATCTTTTTAATCTATTTTAAATTTATTTAATCTATTTTAAAATACATTTAATATAATTTAAATTTATTTAATCTATTTTAAATCTATTTAATATAATTTAAATATATTTAACCTATTTTATACCTATTTAAATCATTTTAAATCTAGCTAAATCAAATTTAAATCTCTTTAAACTGTTTTTACTCTTTAAACTATTTTAAAATATTTTTAAAACTATTTATGACTACCTAAACTATTTTTTAAAATTTCAGACTGTGTAAATTTAAAGTAATTATATTTATATCCTTTATAATGGTACAACCTAAGTTGGAATTTGAAATTGATACCTTCTATGAAATGACATATTTGAGTAAATATGATTTTGGAAGTGAATGTGATTTTGAAAGTGAATATGATTTGAAAATGATATGGTTTTGAGAATACGATATTTTGATATCAATTGTGAATTGACTTTTTGAAATGTGAAAGAACCATTCGGTGTGAAATAAGCGTTGGGTTGTTAAAGAGATCGGGATCAGATATTTTCATACTCTCTGCCAATATCGAAAACCACTTTAACAACTGTGTACGTGGTGGAGATTCCAAAAATGAAGTAGGATGGTTTGGCAAACGATTCTATTTGAGGTATTTTCGTGACCCAGACTCCCGTGAGTCAGCTTAGATGTGACTAAAACAGGAGCTATACCGGGCCAAGCGAGGTCATTCCTCCAACCGGGCACATTTCTTCGATACTATACTTTGACTTTGTGATTGATTTGGTGGCCACCCCTCGATTTTGATTATGGGAGTGTGTCCGAGGTGGGCGGTAGTAGCTGCTATGCGTTACCACCAGTCCGGAAGTGCAATTGGTATATCTACCCTAGCATTGCCTCGATTGCCATGTTTGCATGCCCTATCGCACCTTCTACGAGTTTGGTTTGTACCATACCTATGGAGTGCCCTCTGACGGCCCACTAGTTTACAGAGGAATAACGGTACTGTATAGACTATGGGAATATATAAAATGTGTTAAGGGGAATATCGGTAACGCCTTGACGCTATTTTAATACTTTACTTTACTGTAGACACTATTATAATAACGTATTGTACTACATAGTAGATAGTTTAACGGATCCTTAGGAGATGTGAATCCCGAACATCTGTTAACTTATTACACTCATGTTAGACATTGGATAGAAGATGTCAAAACCTGTAAACATTTTTGATGCCGTTGTTATCCCGCCTTTTGGCAAGGCCGAGATATCAAGGAACTGATTGGGGAATATGGATCATACATCCTCAGCATCAAGTAGCTACTGGATGACCACAGATATCGCTGAATTTTACCCGAGTCCAGATTGGGCTGCAATTGATAAGACACGTCAAGCAAGGTCAGGAAAAGCAACGTTCCAAGTTTCAAGTCAATCTGGGTTCGTACGCTCAAGATATCATCGATGCAAGTTGGAGGAAATTACCCTAAGTTCGAATCCATAAGCAACCTTTGTTCGTATCCATCGAGTTAAAGTGATTCGAATCCATGGAATCATTCCACTTCGTATCTATCAGCTTGGAGTACTTCGAATCGATCAAGTTGCCCCACTTCGTATCCATCTGGGCTCGGTGGTTCGTATCCCTCAAGATGGAGTGCTTCGAATCCATGAAGTTGCTCTACTTCGAATCCATCCTATTACAAGAGCTTCGTATCGATCGACCAAGGCTCACTATGATCGATATGAACAAACTTCCATTCGAATCGATGTGTGGAGAAATCCCTCGAATCTACTAAGTCAAAGTAGCGAAAATGATGGAGTCGACCCAGTCGACTCGGAGTGAAAAGAGGATCGAAGCGGATCAGAGTGAAAATCTAAGAAAGGAACCCACTACTTAAGATGGTTAGTACAAGAACTACCCTACGGCTGCTGATCAAGAAGGTCAGGATAGACAGAATCCTACACAGCAGCTACAATCCAATCAAGACAACACTGCTCACTCAGATCCGTCTGGGTCAGTAACGAGACAAGAGTTCCATGTATTGCTCCAGGAATTGACTCAAAGTCGGCAACAGCTGGCCGAACAGTTGCGTGCTAATATTGAATTGACCAATCAACTAAACTGCCGAAGGCGTAGGAGGACCAGGATGGATGATGCTTCCCACTCGTCCACTGAAAGTTCTGTTTCATCTGACTATCATGGCAGATCTACACGTCCCCGATTGGACGCGAGTCATACACAAGCTACCGGATATCAACTTGCCTTGACTGTAGGACAACTGAGGGTCGGACCGTCAACTAGCTTCCAGGCCGGGCCCTCGTCACGAGGAGGTGCTGTTCCACAGCATACCACAGACAATCGCACTGCAACCGCCGCGGTAGAAACAAGGGTTGATACCCAGAATCTGTCAGATCTGAATAATCAGCAACGTGGGCGTACTCCTGAACCATACGTCCCAGAAGATGTGGAGCCAAGGTGGCGAGACATAAGCCGTCGGCAGCGTCCGGTCCAAACTCGCACAGTGGAACCCGACCACACCTTAGCTTAGCATGCACAGAATGTGGCTATGCCCGATATTTCAACCATGATACGTCAGATGATTCGCGAAAGCCAAGGGCTTACCAATGACGACTGGGGAATCTCCCGTAGTCATACTCCTTTCACAGACGAAATATTATACGCTGATCCTCCTCGGCGATTCTGAATGCCAACTCTCCCGATGTACGAAGGAAGTAGTGACCCCAATCAACATATTTTGAAATATGAATGGTCAATGAGCGCCGCAAGGGCTGATGATGCAGTTAAGTGCCGAAGTTTCCCCATCTCTTTGGGAGGAATCACAACAATGTGGTTTACAAGGTTGCCACCTAGATCTATCTCTTCATTCGATCAACTGGATAAGAAATTTGTCGAACAGTTTCATATGCATGTCGCTAGACCTAAAGACGTTAACACCCTATCTAGCGTCACCCAAGCTAAGGGAGAGACACTCAGACGCTATTTGGAGAGATTCCACGCGGCATGTGTAGAAATTAGAAATCCTAACGATAACTCAATCTTGATGGCATTAACCAAAGGAATCGATCCCGATTCCGAGTTTGGAAATTGGTTAGCTGGGAAACCACCCGCATCGTTGGACCGTTTCTACTCCAAAGCCGCTCAATTCTTACGGCAAGAGGACGTGAAACAGTCTAGGAAGCAGGACGATGCGATGCCCAGAACTGAAGGAATACAAAGTAATGTGGCAGTTAAGCAGTCCGGTGAGAGTTCCGGAAAAGTTCAGTTGAATATACAGAACAAACAGACTCAGCCGTGAGGCAACAATGGTCAGGATAAAAAGAGAGATCAGAACCGAGGCCCACGACGTAGGGCTCCAATGTTCGATAATTACATGCCATTGAATACATCATTGGAAAACGTGTATCTACAAACTTGCAACACTGTGCAATATAAGAAACCTGCTCCGAAGCAATCATCGGAGAGGCAGATTCAAACAGGGAAGTTTTGTAGATTTCACGAGAGTTATGGCCACAATACCAATGAGTGTCGACATTTGCAGGACCTCATCGATAAGTTGATCAGGAAAAGAAAGTTAGATCAATTTGTGCGAACGCCGCAGCCTGGTAGTGCGGGCCCTTCAAACCAAAATCATGTACAGAATCAAGAAAGACAGGAAGAACCAGCTCGTGTTGGAGGAAGATTGGTAATTAATGCTATAAGTGGTGGTACTCATCCAACGGGTCGAAGCTGGGAGGAAATGGAATCATATAACGACTTAGTTAAGCATGCGAACTTCGAGTATGATGGTAACTTGGACGATAGACCTTCAACCAAGCGAAAAAAAACGATGACTAACAACATCATTTTCCGAGACAGCGATGTCGACAGCATCAGAAGCCCTACTATTGACCCACTTGTGATATTGGCTCAAGTAGGTCCGATGTGGATGAAGGGGATCCTAATTGACAGTGGGAGCTCTGTGAATATCCTGTTTGTGCATGATTACAATCAAATGAAGATGAAAGCCAGGGATCTAAAGCCTTGCCAAACTCATCTCCATGGATTCAACGGAAGCACTACCATACCTGTTGGGATGGTGGAGTTGCCAGTTGGGTTGGGAGCCGTAGAACGTAGGAGGATTCGGACATTATAGTTCGTTGTGTTGGATATAGACTCGCCATACAACGCTTTTTTAGGTCGACCTGCCCTTGCTGAATTCAGGGCCGTAATTGCCCCGTGGTGCTTAACTTTAAAGTTCCCTACCGTCAATGGAGTTGGGGTCATCCAGGGCGACCAGGTTGACTTGAGAACGATCATATGCCGAAATCAGGTCGCCCGATTACGCAATGCTAAGGACCGACTTAAAGCTTGTGAACTCGGTGAGCTTGTCACCAAAAAAGATTATCCGACACTCCCACACATGAGATCAACGTAGAGAAGGTTGCACAAAATTAAGCAAAAGCTCGGGGATGGCAAATTTAAGTTAGCAACCGTTGATGGTCTAACTTTACCAAGGGCTTGGAGTAGCAGAAGTTTTCGTCGCTACTGCAAATAACAGGCTATGTTTATCTATTTAGTTTAAATTCCATTTTAAAATTTGTTTCTGCATTTCGAAATTAGAACTTGTAATAAGGCAACTGACTTTGCCATATTTTCTTATTTCAGCAATAAAATGCCATGTCTTCGAGCCAGAGCTATGATTCATTGAATACGATATACGACATCACGACGCACGAAGAGATAAATTCCATCATGTAGTGGAATTTATTCAAATAAGGAGTGGCTGTGATACGAACGGCCACTCGCTAAGTGAAACCCGAGCTCGGGGGCAAGCCATCACATTAAGGCTACAAATGTGCTGATGCATGACAACCCCTTAAATAACTCCGTACTCCCAGAGTGCGAGACGGAGTATAAACATTACCTAACTCTGTGCTCCCAGAGTGCGAGATGGAGTATAAACATTACCTAACTCCGTACTTCCAGAGTGCGAGACGGAATATAAACATTACCTAACTCCGTACTCCCAGAGTGCGAGACGGAGTATAAACATTACTTAACTCCGTACTCCCAGAGTGCGAGACGGAGTATAAACATTACTTAACTCCGTACTCCCAGAGTGCCAGACGGAGTATAAACATTACCTAACTCCGTACTCCCAGAGTGTGAGACGGAATATAAACATTACCTAACTCCGTACTCCCAGAGTGCGAGACGGAGTATAAACATTACTTAACTCCGTACTCCCAGAGTGCGAGACGGAGTATAAACATTACTTAACTCCGTACTCCCAGAGTGCGAGATGGAGTATAAACATAACTTAACTCCGTACTCCCAGAGTGCGAGACGGAGTATAAATATTACTTAACTCCGTACTCCCAGAGTGCGAGACGGAGTATAAACATTACTTAACTCCGTACTCCCAGAGTGCGAGACGGAGTATAAACATTACTTAACTCCGTACTCCCAGAGTGCGAGACGGAGTATAAACATAACTTAACTTCGTACTCCCAGAGTGCGAGACGGAGTATAAATATTACTTAACTCCGTACTCCCAGAGTGCGAGATGGAGTATAAACATTACTTAACTCCGTACTCCCAGAGTGCGAGACGGAGTATAAACATAACTTAACTCCGTACTCCCAGAGTGTGAGACGGAGTATAAACATAACTTAACTCCGTACTCCCAGAATGCGAGACAGAGTATAAACATAATTTAACTCCGTACTCCCAGAGTGCGAGACGGAGTATAAATAATAAGTTAAGTTCATAATCCCAGAGTACTCCGAGAGCGCGAGCCGGGTATAAGCGTTAACGCTCAATTACAGATAATTTCGCACAACACCTATTACGGCTTATCCCCAAGACTGGGGGCAGAACCAAAGCAAATATTGAATTGAAGACAAAAGAGAATATGTTTTCATTTCCATTATCAACAAAAAGAATCCGGTTACAAAATGGTTCAAAAAATTCCTACTAGTGGGAGCCGAGTCCACATCTATACACGGCTATAGAAAAATCAACAAAACAAAACACTACCCCCGAACATGACAAGCAAACTAAAGGAAGAATTCAATCTTTCTTCTTCCTCGGTTTCTTCTTCGGGGTAGCCCCACTAGATCCGCTACCCGACTTCTTCCGCAATCTTTTGCTCTTCTCCGTTTTGTCCTCCGATTACGGCATAATGTCAACATCCTCCTCGGAGCTTGAAGTGACAGAGATTCTCTTGGAGGATGGAACTGGAGGCATAGGAGCTGTAACAGGAAGTGGGGCAGGAGCGCTTGCAATGACCACAGTGCTGCCCGGTGATATCATCATTAGTGGGGCAGGACCAGGCGGATTCATGCTTGCTGTCACTGATGTCATCTCAGCATCGATCTCAGCAAGAATTTCATCCGCACGAGATACTTGTGCCGTGCTAGATGTGCTAGTGGCTGACATAAAAGAGCTAACAGCTGGAGCAACCCCACTCATGGCAAAAGATGGATCTGCGAAGGGGTCGTTGGGTTGATTAAGAAGTTCCTCAATCATCTGAGCATCAAAAGATAACATGCTCGCTTCTCCCTCTTCGCCGACCACAGTAGATGTCATAATGGCCTCGGTGATGATAGCCCCTTGCGCTTGATAAGGAACTTGTGAAGCAGGAGGCGCAGAGACAACGGCTTCGGTCACTGAAATATGAAAAAGCAAAGATTGTTAGCTAAGTGTATTGCTTCAGATTCTTCACACTAAGTGTATACGGGAAGCGTTCAAATACCTTCCTTGGCCTGGCCCGAAGTATGGGCAGGTGCAGAGACAGGGGGATCAACAAGAGACAGCTGCGGTTGGTCAGGATTATAAGCAGGGACAGGCTGGGGATCGATCGTGCCAGTGGTCTCAGGCAATGTCGGAATTACAGCTCCGACACTTGCTTCATGATGCTCGATCCCCGAGCCATCACCGATCTCTGTCTGTCGAGCTCCAAGTCTGTCTTTCTCCACGGAAATCATCGCCTCGTGGAAAACCTTCCTCTCTTCCTCAGAAAGCAAGCACGTCTCAAGCTCGAAATCATCCAATGCTTCATCCGGATGCGCTGCTTTCTTCTCCGCCACCAGCCTAGTCCAGGCGTTGTACAAGATCATAAAGTCATCTCCAAGCCAAAATAAATTTCTATGCTCCAGCACGTTGGCGTTATAGGTAACCAGGAGAGCATCGAAATCAGCTTCCATCCTGGACTGCTCCGCTGTAATCTTTTCCTCAACTTCTGCCTCCACAGACTTAGTCTTGGTCACTGCCGCAGCAAGTTCAGCTCGAAGTGATACGGCTTGGTCACATGCTTCCTAAGCGGTGGTGTTTGCATCATCTTTTTCTTTCACCACCTCAGCGAATTTGGCTTTAAGCTCATTCAGCTCTTTGACTGCGGTGTCCCGCTCAGCTACGACGGTGGTATAGCGGTGGCCCATCCCTTCTACTAAGGAACAGTGTGCCTGCTGCATCCTCGCCATTTTTGCCACAGCCTCGTCATGATTTTTAAGTGCTCGGAGTTCAGAGTTTCGAGACGACTCCATCTCAGATTGAAGAACCTGGATGATGCGATCTTTCTTGACAATGTCAGCATCGCGCTCCTCAATAACCTTTGCTCGGTCAAAAGCTACCTTTGAAGCTTTTACAACTGCTTTGTACCACTCCTTGTATTGAGCATAAAAGTCCTGGATATAGCTATGCGCAATATTTTCGGCATCCGGAGGAATCCTCTTGAGATGGGGAGGGAAGACATATGCATCCAGACAAATTTCTGGAAAGTCCTTTTTTATTTGAGCAAGCTGGATGGCTCCTTCACTTGACAATTCAGTCGGAGCCTGTTCAACAATGGCAGCTGCCTGCGGTTCAACCCTTTGCCGCTGAGTTTCGGGCCTGGAAGATTGAGAAGGTTGTTGTTGCTGCGAAGACTCAGGAGGATCTATAGGGGCCCTAGGAGGCGGAGGAGAACGAGATCACGGTTGGTACTGATAGCTCCTATCTCTGTCAGTACGATCTTGACCAGAGTGGCTACGCCAATAATTTCGATCTCTATTATAGCGATCCTAATTGGTATAGCCTCGTCCATGATCCCTATCCGATTCCCTCCAGCGGGACTCATGGTATGAGGAAGATCGGCGTACATTACGGAGCCTATCCAAAGTGGATCCACGGCCTGACATCTCACCTGCGATAAGAAGAAACTGCAGTTTAGAATCCTACAAAAGTGACATTCAATATGCGGAAATCATGTAGTGCTGTGGAAGTGTGTGTAAATGTGTAAACCCCCAGACCAACCGGAAGTGTTGACCGCACTCAATGGGAAGGGCTCGCTCATATTTAAATCATCTTGAAATTCCTCGAACCCGGAATTGTGATGAATCGATATATAATCCGGGATGGGAATATCATCAAGCCCTTTGAAAGTATCTCTCGAATGAGAAGGGTCGGCCTCAGAAATTATAGCTCCGGAAGTGGGAGAAGACACATCTACAGACTTCCACCCCTTAGATTTAAGTTTTTTAGAAACGACGGTCTTGCTTTTCCATCTTTCTCCCAACTCTTCAAAATTTCCCGAAAGATCTGCCATCGGCTCTACATCTGTGTGAGTCCTTTCCTCGTCACTCACTCCAGTTATCACGACCCCGAGCGTTTTCTTCGCCATTTTCGTTTTCTTCTTCTTTTTCTTCTTTTTTGAGACGGGCTTTAGCATCCCTTCGGTGACTATGCTCTGATTCATTTCGATCAAGCCAAGAGTCCTTAAGTTATAATCGATCAACACCGAATCGATGTGTCTCAACTCGCTCGGGATCTCTTGAAGGCTCTGAATCATGCCCTTGTAATACCCGCCATCGGGTCTGGAGATAATGGCTATAAGAAAAACAGGATGTCAATACCAATGCCAAAAAGCTATTAGTCAAAGAAATCGTCAACAGGTTACGACACTTACGTCTAGACTACCATCGCCTAGCAAAACCAGGAGGACACCGGACATAAAACCATTCATTCTTGAAGTAACTAAGTCTGGTCCAGGCTTCGGTAATAACTTGACAGTTTCTCACTGCCTCCAAGAATGTAAAAGACGGACTATCGCCTCTTGTCTTGAAGTTAAATAGATATCTAATTTCCGTCGGCCTTGGAGGGCGGAAAAGGTGTTCCATAAATACAATAAACGCACTGTTCAGCAGCGCATGCCCGTTGGGGTGTAATTGAGAAGGAGCGATTCCAAGAAATGATAGCATCTCCCTAATGTATTGATTGAATGGAGGGAGTGTTCCGGCCACACAAGCATGTCGATAAAAGGCGGTATACCCTTCGGGCGGACAGTGAGGTTTGTCACTAGGTCCCGGCAATAGTGCATCATCCAAAGAGATGTCATGTCTCGTGCATATCCTACCTAATAAGTTTTTGGAAATATTGGACTGAACGAAATCTATAGGGTCTTCAATAAATATAGCCTCTTGTAGCTCGTCAGGAGCTGGATCTACTACCTCCGCTGGGATATCTGGAATTACTAGGACCGAAGGAGGAGAACTCTGAATCTCCTACTATTGAGAGCTCGAAGATTCCATAACTGACTAACTTATCAGATAGCAACGTTAAGTTCATAGAAAACCCATGCATTCCCCAGTGAAGTGCGTATGAATGTGTTGTGCAGTGCAAGTGCTGTGCATTACTTAAGCAGATTTTACGGAATGAAACGAAATATGCGAACGACAAAACTCTGAAAATCAGACTGGAAATGACCATCATCACTGACCGTCACAACCACGCCATCCAGATGCTACCGATTGATTCAAACATAAGTCCGTTGTATTTTCGATTAGGCCACAGTTCCATCGACAAGCTTTAAAAGGCAGTCAAATGTGCAGTCCTACAGTCAAGTTCAATTATGCAAGGCCGAAGCTCGTCGGAATCAAATGTTCGGGCGTGCTAAAATTCATCAAGTTCGTCAAATGTCAGCTCGAAATCGGTCATGGTTCAGGTGTTGGAGCAAGTCAGAAATATTGCATTCTTTGAATTGAGGACGATCGAATCGATCACCTCGAATCAATACAGGTCGACTCGATGTGCTTCGAATCGATAAGGGTTGACTCGATGCGCTTCGTATCGATATGGCCCTTGGAACGATGTCTATAGTCTCAATTAGAGGAGCACTTCGAATCAACCAGGAAAGCATTCATACCAACCAAGGAAAACGGCTTCGTATCGATCAAACTCGATACCTTCGAATCGATCGTGGGGTTATGGGTTCGAATCGATCGATACGAACCACTTCACCTCACGAGCATCGATCCGAGGCCACACAATCAGGACCGATTCGAACTACTCCCTCCCGGATCGATACGAGGCAAAGAGAAAAGCAATCCCTCAAGATCTCTCCTTCTTTTCCAAGAAAACCTAAACACTTTGTCGCGCACCATCCCTCGATTCGATCAATTTCGCTCAGATCTCAAAACCCTTCGAAATTGATCTCAGAAGAATTCAAGAATGATGGCGAAGATTTCCAGTTCCATCGTTCTTGGCATGGCCTTATCCATTAGTTACCTGATTTGTTACGATTATGATTGAAGGATTGAAGGTTTTCGATCGATTCGGAGAAGTGTCTCTCTCAAGTCTGGAGGATCGATACGAAGGAGAAGGCAGGGTAACAGTAAAAATAAAAAGTGAAAATGAGCCAAGTCTCACGTATTTATATGGATCCTAGGGAAGAAACGGGGCGTTTCGCCTCCCGGTCAACCTGACCGATCGCTACCGGTCAAACATCAATCGATTCGAACAATTACGTTCGAATCCGTTGCACTGCGAATCCATCAAAACAACGTTGCCACAAGGCTTCATCAATATGAAGCAACTCACAGCGTTTTGAGCGCATGTGCTGAAGTTGCAAAATCCCATCGAATCGAAGTGCCAGTTTCACGACCATCGGCTCACAGCGATTCGAAGACTATCGATTCGAACGGATACTTCGAATCCATCAGAAGCCATTGATGAGAATGGATGCATCATATCCACCAATTTGACCCGCACCAATATAAAGATTACTTGTTAACCTTTTACATCGATTTAGAAGAGGATCGATACAAGAGGATAATCATTAACAATCATCAAAACATTGTTACAACTCAAATTTCACATCGGTTCAGGAGAGGATCGATACGAAATGCAATACAAGAAAGTTAACAAAAACTCATTGGAACATTCATCCAATAACGACTGCAGCGAAAAACAGTTAATCACTACTGTACGATAGTCAGTTACGGCAATACAGAATACGACTTTCAACGAAACATGCAATAACTGTCCAACATTAATCTGCAGCTTTTCAAAGCACGTCATGTTTACACAAGATGTACTTTGGGGGGAAAATGTTATCCCGCCTTTTGGCAAGGCCGAGATATCAAGGAACTGATTGGGGAATATGGATCATACATCCTCAGCATCAAGTAGCTACTCGATGACCACAGATATCGCTGAATTTTACCCAAGTCCGGATCGGGCTGCAATTGATAAGACACGTCAAGCAAGGTTAGGAAAAGCAACGTTCCAAGTTTCAAGTCAATCCGAGTTCGTACGCTCAAGATATCATCGATGCAAGTTGGAGGAAATGACCCTAAGTTCGAATCCATAAGCAACCTTTGTTCGTATCCATCGAGTTAAAGTGCTTCGAATCCATGGAGTCATTCCACTTTGTATCTATCATCTTGGAGTACTTCGAATTGATCAAGTTGCCCCACTTCGTATCCATCTGGGCTCGGTGGTTCGTATCCCTCAAGATGGAGTGCTTCAAATCCATGAAGTTGCTCTACTTCGAATCCATCCTATTACAAGAGCTTCGTATCGATCGACCAAGGATCACTATGATCGATACGAACAGACTTCCATTCGAATCAATGTGTGGAGAAATCCCTCGAATCCACTAAGTCAAAGTAGCAAAAATGATGGAGTCGACCCAGTCGACTCGGAGTGAAAAGCGGATCGATGCGAGAAACGCGCGCCACGTCAACACCTTCGCGCGCTACACCATCGATTCGACCCTATCGATTCGAACGAAATCGATTCGAACGGAGCATATCAACCGGAAATGCAATCTTGAATCGATCATAACTCGAGATCTACAAATCCAAATGCTATGAAATTTTCACAGAAGCTTGAACACAAGTTGAAGAATGTCCACACCAAATTTCAGCTCGATTGGATGTTTTCTTGATTGATTCGAATGGATTTCGAATCGATCCCAAAGTGGGCCCGGATTTCCTGAAAGCGAGCATGTGGGCCCCCTCACGTGCCAGAACTGGTCTCCCGAAATTTAGGCGAAATATCAGCCTCCTACACCTATAAATAGAGCCCCTGGTCATTCAGAAAAGGGGTCGGACAATTTTAAGAGCTAAAGAGCGCCCAGACTCTGCCAGATTTACCCAAAATCACCACCGCTGCCTTAGATTTAGACTTAGCTCATAAAATCAGTTGTACTACATTATAAGAAATTGTAATCTTCAAGTATTGAGCAATAAAATCATCAAACTTCATAGTGGACGTAGGCGAAACGCCGAACCACTCTAAATTGTTGTCTCCTGTGCAATTTACTTTCTGTTATTTGGAGTTTTTGTTAGATAATCCTCAGTTTTAATTTTCTTTCTTCACTTTTATCTCTTCAAAAACTTCCGAAGAGTGTTGTGCCCATTTTTGGTACAAACAGCCGTTACACTCATATTTATATTACTGTTGATTTAACTTACATAAGATTTTTTAGTTCTGGCTCGAGCGTTTTGTCTTTTCAATTCGCTCGGGTCAGTCTGAGCTTTTTAGTTTATCGAAGACTGCTTTTTGGAGGATGAAGGCGATGATTTTGTACTATTATTATGTATTATATTTATTCCACTGCATCATGTTATTCCGCTGCATTTATTTATTTATTCTTGTTGTATGTAACTCTGATCTATATTGTAATAGTATAATCAAAGATCATTTGTAAACAGCTTCATGAACTGTTTATTTGATTATTATATTTTGTCATTCCGCTGCGAGATTCCTGATTTGTTTTCTTTCTTTCCTTGCTTTCTCTTATTTACCCCATAACAATCTGCCCTTTATAATGGTTTGAGTCTGACGTGTGTAGCTTATCGTCGATTTTAACCGTCCAAAAAGGCAGGTCATTACAGTTGGTATCAAAGCTTTGGTTTAGCGATAACCTTAGCTTTGTGGGGTCTAACTCATATAAGTTGGGTAGAAATACCCTAGAATGAGTCAGTGAGTGTATATATATGAGAGTGTGTATTTGTTAGTGTTATAAAAGGTTTTATATTGTGTTAATTTGTTCTGTTTAGTATTTACAAATTTTGGTCGATACATAGGACGCTATGGAATCGATAGGGATTTCTAAATACTTAATAGGGCAGACCAACACAATATTGTTTTGAAATATGGGTAAATGAAATAATTTTACCTATTATTATATTTTGTATATAAAAAAATAATCTTTATAAATGTATATAATTGTATGTGATATGTTCGGTTGTTTGTTAGGAATTGAAATTTACGAATATTAGTTTCAAAAATGGGATTGTAGATAAAATGAATATAAATTGAAAATTTAGAACTTAAGTTTTGGGATTTTGAAAATTTCTTTCGAAAGATTTTGGAATATAATATTAGTATAATTTGGAAGTATTTTCTGATATAAATATTTCAGTGTGATTTGAAAGAGAGTTTTAAAGGAATGTTTTAAAGAAAATAAATTCTATGCTCCCCTCTCTGTCGTTGGGAAATAATTTCAGTGATGAGTGCACGCATCATCGACATTCATTTTCAAGTTTCAAAGTGGGACGACCGCTGTAGTAGTTTTACTACACATTTGTTTGATGAACAAATCTTAATTTCTAAATAGGATTTGATATATAAAAGAGATATGAATATATATATTATTTTGAAATGATTTGAAATGGAATCTGGTATTTAGTTCTTAAGTTCTATAAATTAGAAACTTCAATTATTGTAGTGAAATGAAATCTTATCTATTTAATATAATTGGATATGAAGTGTTCAAAGGGAATTATGTTTTTAAGTGAAGAATTAAGATATATAAAAATGTTATAAACTTAAGTGATGTTTGAAGCCAATTATAATTAAAGTAAATAGTGAAAGCGAATACTATATGTGAAAGAAATTAAAGTGAAAAGAAAAAGGAAAGAATAAAAATCTAAGTATGAATGCTTCACAAATGAATATTGATGTTAAAAGGAAATCAAAACAAATAATAAATGGGGAGTAAATTGAAATAATAAGTATGCAATACTTAAATAATGAATTCATTGATTATTTTAAATAATTGAATGAAAAAAGTGATCATGCAAGTAAATGGATGTAAAGAAATGGAAAATAGCATTGTATGTATAAATGATAAATGAAATTTTGTAATAATGAATGTAAATTTATGAAGATAAGTGTAGTATGAATGAATGAAACTTCTAAAAATGAAAAAAATAAGAAATTTGATGCTAAGTGATTAATGAAATATATAAGAAATTGACAATCTGAAACTTGTAGATATGAAGATTTAGAAGATGTAATTATTGAACATTTGTTAACTAAATGAATAAGATAAACTTGTGTAACATTCAGTTACATTCTAAGAGACATATGTATAACTCACTAAAATATTAAAAGTTAAAATGTTAATAAGAATAGGTTATAGAATATTATACAAGTAAAACTTAAGTAATGAAAGTGTTCAATGGAATTGTGTCTATAAATAAGAATTTTGATGTTATAAAATGTTATGAACTTAAGTTAATAATTTGAAATGCTACTAGTTAAATTTAATAGAAAAGTGAATACTGTAAGTGAATGATTATAAACTTAAGTTAGTGCTCGAAGTCATTTATAATCAAATGAGTAGTAAAGGTGAGTACTATATAAATTGAATGATTATAACTTCAGAAAATGTGCAATGATTTAGAAATGGATGTGAAAAAGAAATAATCTATTAATGGTGAAATAAATAGTAAAGAGGCTTACATAATAATGGATAATCTAATAATTAAAATGGAAATAACTTATGTAAGCAACGAATGTTAAGTAATGAAAAGGAAAAATTTGGCATTATATGAATAAATGAATGGGAAATGAATCTTTATAAGTAATTGATGCAGGCCAAGTACTAAGTCGTGACCGACTTAAGGAAATGGAAGGTCTAAATCGTGACCGACTTAACCAAGGCAAAGACATAAGTCATACACGAGATAACAAAGGAAATGCGCGAGTTAATGAAGCGGCATTGAGTCGTCTTCGATCTAACAGTTCAGATGAAAAGGAGCTACGACTCAACTGGGGAGAAGGCCTAACTCATAACCGACCTAGTGAAATGATAAGTCGAGACCGACTTAGTATAACTCGGCAACGACTCAGTAGAGATATGCGGGTTAGCGAATCTCTTAAGTCACCAGGACGATCTACCGAGTTATGCAGTGAGAAGGCAGAGCAAACTGATGAAGTGTTAGGTCGAGAACGACTTAACGAGTCAAGTGGTAAGTCGGTATCGAGTTACGACTTAGTTAAGTCGTACCATCTTATGTTGCTGAAACCTGAAGCCGTGGATTCTCCTGCCGAGTTAATCTGAACCATTGTTCTTAAGTCGCTACGTATTTTTAGGTCGTTACCGACCTAAGTTAAGTCGCTGAAGATGGAAACCATAGATTCTTATGCCGCCTTATTCTAGGCCGTTGATTCATTAAGATGCGGAGGATGTTAAGTCGCATGTTTTAAGTCGCAGGTTATAAGTTGTAAACGACTTAAGTGTTGTAAATGCGTGATGTATGTATTGCTTTGTTAAGTCGTTATGTACTATGTGTTGTATTTCTTTAAGTCGTATGTCGTCTGTTTCGTATGTCGTCTGTTTGTAAGTCGTATGTCGTCTGTATTTCTTTGAGTCGTTCGTGATAAGTCGGTTCCGACTTAAGAGTTGCACAGAATTTTTGTTTTGTTTGTAACCTCTATAAATAGGCCGGTGGTGCCATTTGTAATAGTTAAGTTGTTTGGAAATAAAACTCTTGTTTTGTGAGCTTTGTGCTTTCACCAAATTGGTAGTTGAGTGTAATCTCCTATCTCCTCTTTTGGATAATCGAGTGCGCTCGATTCAACGACTGCAGAAGCCGATTCACGGAATCTAGTGCGCTAGATCAACGTGTGAAGAATCGCAGATCTTTGAACCCGGTATCGTGCGCGATCAACGAGTTCGGGATAGCTAGAATTCGGTATCTTCGGATCAACGAATTCGGGCATTTCAGTATCTTCCAATCCATCGATTGCTACTCTCATCGATCGACATTGTTTTTGATTTGTAATATCCGCTGCGTCAGTAATGAATGTAAATTAAAGAGAATATTCATTATATGAAAAATAATAATAATGATGAACAATAAATAATGTGAAAGGAGATTAATAAGAAAAACTTACATGACATTTGAATTTATTGGTTGTTTGGCTTATGGGATGATTGGGAAGTGATACTTTAAATCGTTTAGGATATATAAATAATCTATTAAGTTTTATCTAAGACTGTTCATGTATGGTATACTTAGTAGTTCATTTATCATTCTATACGATTAGAAGTGTCTAAACCCTAACAAACCATTCGTTTTGATTGGAATGGATGGATAATCGATTACTTTGATTGCATGTAATGATTGTAGGTTTTGTTTGTAAAGTGACTATTGTTATGTTGTGTTAATTTGTTTTGTTATTAATTAAAACAACGTAAACATTTCTCTTTTGCATAATTCTAACTCTCTTGGATTATATAAGTGAAATACAGGTTTATGGAAGCATTATCTACTGCTTTTGGTTTCATAAATAAGCATTGTTTGCCCGACAAATAGGTACGTTTTCGGATTACGGTTTTCTAGCGATATTATACTGTTTTTCCCGTGGTTTGGGATATTTTATTTTGAAATATGATATATATATGTTTATTACTGATATTATTATTTCTCCCGTAACTCTCCGTACAAAGGAAACTCTGCCGAAATTTTCCGTAAATTTTGGATTTAGAAATTTTTGTAAATGTGAGAATGTTTTTCGAACTTTTATTAACTTGAATATAAAGGATTTAATTGGTTATTAATTGATATATTTTATTTAATGCTTAATTATGTAAATTAATTGTTATAAATTGAATATTTTGAATAAAATATATTAATTCCTTAATCCCTTCTTTCCCTTTTTGAGAATGAAAAGTTTTGAGTGGGGTAGAGTGTAACGACCCATAAATTTTGATAATTAAATTTATTAATTAAATAAGTTTTGGAATTTAATGTTGTGAAAAATTAAAAATTTAAGTTTAATAACGAGAATAATAACTAGAATGAAATGTAATAATGTTAGTGTAAGTTAATGGATAACCATTTTAATGCAGTTTCAATTAATTAAAATTTAATAAAGTTAATTTAAGTCAATTGATAACTATTTTAATGAAATCTCAATTAATTGGAATGATTGTAAAGTTAAAATTGGGTATAAACTATAAATGAGTAAATAAATCAAATGTTGTATTAAATGGTGAAATTGTATATAATTAATTGAAATTGATTAAAATAGAATAATTAATCCGTATGTGAATTTATTAGTTTTGTTTGTTAACAATAAACATAGAATTGTGTTTGAAATTGTAAGTTATAACAATGGTTTAAATATCATTGCATTATTTAATCTGTTGAAACTTAATTGTAAATCAATTGCAATGAATGTAAGTAAATATTGCGATAATATGAATTAAGATGAAAATTGTAGAATATTGATGCAATAAATGGAAAACCAATGTTAACTATGTCCATAAAATAATGATTGATTGAATAAAAATATTGAAATCAAAATGAATCAATTTATCGGGTTTTAAATTATAATTAATGAATTTATTGCAATTGGAATTGGAACGCTGCAATTAGCGCAGCATTAATAGTTGAATTTGACATGGAAAATTTGTTTTAAAAGATTATAATTACTAGTTAATCAAAAGTTATAAAAATTTGTTAGTTATAAAATTTGAATTTGAAAAGTGATAAATTTAATAATAATTTATTTAATTAACGTGAAAATAGCCATTTTGGCCACTGTCTCGGATTTCGACGAAACTAGTTTCATCGGATCCGTAATAGTGAATTTTTGTAGGGTTTCAAGTTTCGTAGCGATCGGGCTTGTCGTTTGATCGTGCGGACTCGAAACGCGTAGAAATCAATTTGAAATAAGGTGATTTTGAAAGCTAACTTCTGTATACAATGGAATTAGGACTTGAAAC
Organism: Allium fistulosum; assembly: GCA_030737815.1. NCBI lineage: Eukaryota > Viridiplantae > Streptophyta > Magnoliopsida > Asparagales > Amaryllidaceae > Allium > Allium fistulosum. The sequence goes on along the minus strand of CM060905.1, from coordinate 768,486,129 downwards.
TTGTTCCATTGAGTTTAAAAATATCGAAAACCTATATTTCGATATATTGGATGACCCATTTTCGTTTCGGGAACGAAATGGGCTTTTCGGGTCGTTGTTATTGTTTCGATCCAATCCTGCCTATATATAGCCTGTTATAAACCCTAGTTGTTTCTCATTTTATTATTTATGTGCGTACATCTTCTTCCTCCTTCTCAAATGTCAGAACATCAAACCTAATTTCCAAATTCCTAAAACCTAATTTCAAAAAAAAAATGCTCCAGGTTTACTTCGAGTCGGGAAGAGGTTCGCTTCGAGTTCTAGAGGTGAAAACCCTGCAGCGACTTCGGGTCAGAGAGAGTTCCATGCCAAACAAAGTGGATCTGGGGGCGCTTCGAGTTCCAGAGGCAAAAACTCTACAACGACTTCGGGTCAGGAGCCAAATTACTCAGGTCTCGGGTTATTTTGGCAAAAACTCAGAGCAAACACAGGGTAATTGAGGCGGCAACTCGAAGTAAGACCCGAAGTCGAAATTTTCCAATCTTCTAACGTTAATAACTTTTGCATACGAGCTCAGATTCACGCGCGGTTTTCTCCATTGGGACCGTATCGGAATTTCAGACATTTTGGAACTGTTTTGGTTGGATTCTAAGACTGTTAAATTTTTGGGCTAATTTTGGATTTTTAATCGACAACAAATCAAAGGTGAGTGTTTTAACCCACTCACAACTGCTAAACCTTCTTATGTTAGTTAAATTAAATTTATGATGTGATTAGATATTAATTGACTGATGTTTGGAACGTTTAAATTTTTATTCTAGTTAAATTTGACTCTTATTGCATTTAATCATCGTTTAATTTAATATTGAATTTAATTGTCAATTTAATACTTGTTAATGATAATCGGTTATATATTGTTGCTTATTCGTTGATTTGGATGATAATTGTGATGAATGTTTGATTGTTGATATTGGATGAATGGATGTTGTATTTTTATATTGTTATAACACTGCATGTTCCCTATGGGTTGAAATGAAACATACCCGAACGATCTATAGATTAGGGAAAAATCGTTATGGGTTGAAATGATAGACTCGTGCGATTTTATGGATTTTTGTTTAATTCGGGATTGCGGTTTGAAATGATATATAATCGTAAATTTTTAAATTGCGGATTGAAATGATAAATATCTGCATCACTTGACCATAGGGTAGAAAATTATATACGGACACCCGATTTGGTTAAATTAAATGATTTTTAATTCTTTAAATTTTGAATTCAGTTAACTGGCATTTTTGAAAGAGAAATGTATTTATATAAACTGATTTTTTGTCGATAATCCGAGCGTTAATGCTGAAATTTGAATTGATTTAATGAATTGTTCAAAGGATTTAAATTGGAATTACAAAGTTGAAGTGTCAAATATAACTGAATTTTTTAGAATTGAGTTATTGAAATGTTTGGGTATGACTTTGAAATTTATTTTAAACTATTTTAATTTATTTAACTAATTTTCAATTTAAACTATTTTAATTTGTTTTAATCTACTATAACCTATTTAATCCAATTTAATCTAATTTACGTATTTTAAACTAATTAAATTTATTTAATCTATTTTAAATCTATTTAATATAATTTAAATCTATTTTAAATTTATTTAATCTATTTTAAAATCCATTTAATATAATTTAAATTTATTTAATTTATTTTAAATCTATTTAATATAATTTAAATCTATTTAATCTATTTTAAACCTATTTAAATCATTTTAAATCTAATTAAATCAAATTTAAATCTCTTTAAACTATTTTTACTCTTTAAACTATTTTAAATCTATTTTAAACTATTTTTAAAACTATTAAAACTATTTATGAGTACCTAAACTATTTTCTAAAATTTCAGACTGTTTAAAGTAGTTATATTTAAATCCTCGATAATGATACAAACTAAGTTGGAATTTGGAATTGATACCTTTTGTGAAATGACATATTTGAGTAAATATGGTTTTGGAAGTGAATGTGATTTTGAAAGTGAATATGATTTGAAAATGATATGGTTTTGAGAATACGATATTTTGATATCAATTGTGAATTGACCTTTTGAAATGTAAATGAACCATCTAGTGTGAAATAAGCGTTGGGTTGTTAAAGAGACCGGGATCGAATATTGTCATACTCTCTGCCAATACTGAAAACCACTTTAACAATTGTGTACATGGTGGAGATTCCAGAAATGAAGTAGGATGGTTTGGCGAACGATTCTGTTTGAGGTATTTACGTGACCCTGACTCCCGTGAGTCAGCTTAGATGTGACTAAAACAGGAGCTATACCAGGCCAAGTGAGGTCATTCCTCCTACCGGGCACATTTCTTCGATACTATAATTTGACTTTGTGATTGATTTGGTGGCCACCCCTCTATTTTGATTATGGGAGTGTGTCCGAGGTGGGCAGTAGTAGCTACTATGCGTTACCACCAGTCCGAGAGTGCAATTGGTATATCTAACCTGGCATTGCCTCGAGTGCCGTGTTCGCATGCCCTATCACGCCTTCTACGAGTTTGTTTGTACCATACCAATGGAGTGCCCTCTGATAGCCCTCTAGTTTACGGAGGAATTACGGTACTGTATAGACTATGCGAATATATAAAATGTGTTAAGGGGGATATGGGTAATGCCTTAACGCTATTTTAATACTTTACTTTACTGTAGACACTATTATAATAGCGTATTGTACTACATAGTAGATAGTTTAACGGATCCTTAGGAGATGTGAATCCCGAACATCTGTTAAGTTATTGCACTCATGTTAGACACTGGATATGAGATGTCAAAACCTATAAACATCTTTGATGCCGTTACACTCATATTTATTTTACTGTTGATTTAACTTACATAAGTTATTTTAGTTCTGACTCGAGTGTTTTGTCTTTTCAATTCGCTCGGGTCAGTCTGAGCTTTTCTGTTTATCGAAGACTGCTTTCTGGAGGATGAAGACGAAGATTTTGTACTATTGTTATGTATTATAATTATTCCACTGCATCATATTGTTCCGTTGCATTTATTTATTCTTGTTGTATGTAACTCTGATCTGTATTGTAATAGTATAATCAAAGATCATTTGTAAACAACTTCCTGAACTGTTTATTTGATTATTATATTTTGTCATTCCGCTGCGAGATTCTGTATTTGTTTTCTTTCTTTCCTTGCTTTTTCTTATTTACTCCATAACAATCTGCCCCTTTTAATGGTTTGAGCTGACGTGTGTGGCTTATCGTCAATTTAAACCGTCCAAAAAGGAAGGTCGTTACAGAGGTGATGCTCAAATAGGAGTTAGGAGACGGTGTCCAACATAGTTCGCAGGCAATCATTGTCTTTGTGAAAGAAGTGGACTTGGATCATAGGGCGGATAAGACTTAGGGCAAGACACTTTATGCAAACTTGCGGTTAAGCCGAGGGAGATATGGATCGACTCTTGCAAAGAGGGTCATTGCTGTTGGAATTTAGACTAAATGGGCCTATTTATAATTTTGTAAGAAAAACAAGAAACTTTTGCCCCTATCCTAATTTTTCCACTATGGGAAGGAATGGACTTGTCTTATATGTAATACATGTGAATGACAAATTGTAACAACCCGCACCTTAATGCGCCCAAATTTCGATTAAATTGAAACCCTAGTCATTAGGGTACAGATCATTGGTTTTGGTAACCTACTGTAATAAACACAAGTATATCAGAGTGGATTTTAATCATCCTTTTTTTGGACTTTCCTTCTTCCTACTCCTTTTTAACTCTTCTTCATCAAAAATCCAGCTATCTTCTAGTGGTGATTAATGCACACAGTCTTGCGGGAACTTGCTCCACTCTTATTATACCTTACATTAGGATATTTGCAATATATATCTTCTTACTTCCCATTTATCTGGATAAAATATGTACCTTCAATCGGTAATCCATCGAAATCTACAATCATAATGCAGCCTAGGTCCAACAAAGGAGTCAAGTACCATGCAGCCTCCGGAATTCTTCTATATTTTGTGCTCATGCTCTTCTTGATATACGCCTTACGATACATCCAATGATCCATGGGGTAATCGGGAAAATGTATAACTTTAACTCTATTTATTGGCCCAACTCATAGTTGCCTCTCCCATCCTTTTGGAATATGGCCGCAACTACTTTTGTAGTCGGAATTTATAGAGGTTAGCATATAATGTATATATAATTATATGTAAAAATACAAATACATTCTCTCAGCATATTCTAATTCCTATGGTCGACTAACCTACGTTATAATACCAATTGTAACAACCTACACCTTAATGGGCCTAAATTTCAACTAACTCAAAACCCAAGTCCATTAGGGTACAGATCGTTGGTTTTGGTAACCTATAATAAACATAAGTATATCAATTTGTGATCCATACAAACTTATAGTCGAACTGAAAATATAATAAAACATAAATACCGACCGAGGTTACTACATTCGAATCAATAGTATTACTTGGACATCTAATTGCCTCATCAACACCGAGCATGAATAAGAAGTCTTCTCCATCTACAGTTCCCCGTCTTACACCAGTAGCATGTCCCTCTAAATCTACCATGTTGGTTGTAATGAGAAGGGGGTCAGAACAACGTTTTGGTGACTAGAAAATCATACACTTTACCTCTAACATTGATTTATGGTAATTGATTTCCATTTAAGTGTCATGTCTATTATTTATGGCTAATCCGTTAAATCTTAAGTGCATATACGATATTCCAAACCTCCTCCATGGTATAACAATTATATATATGTGCCTATATACATAAATATCTAAGCATATACTATCCAAAAACCCCGACCGCTTAATACTTCTTGAATAGAGAGTAGGTAGACCCATCAGCCATTTAATACCTCAATTCTTGAAGCGGACCCTCCGCAATGTAAACGCTAGTCAATCGGTTCTAGCTACAGAAATTGATGACACATATATATAACTCTGCAATATATAATTTAATTATCGTACTACTAATGCATCTCAAAGACTCATCTAAGGGTTAACTTGTCGAACTCCGATAAACAATTTACGTTTAAACATCCACTTTAACATATGTGCATCTCACATTCAGATTCTACACTAGTAAGAAGCGAAATCGGTCAAGGCATAACCCAAGCATTTGCTACTACTCGCTCGGGACTACTGGTGGTCATAACCTCTATGCCAGACCTATTAATAAAGACCGGATGCCGACCTTCCAAAAATGACATCCCATTTAGTCTAACCTAAGTAAGTAAAGGAAAATGCCTCTTTCGTTAATTCCTCTTATTGGAAGTGAAGCAGATCCCATTTCCTTAAAAGTACCGAGTCATTTAATACTTCAAATCCGAATTTTTTCTCGCACCTATCCGCAATGCATTCCCTTTCCCACGGGTTCTATGGCTGGAGATGTCCCACATAAGTATTAAGTATACACAATTGCTGGTAGCCTCTAGGTGAAGAGCAGACGCCTGTTGTGTAAATCTACTGACCTCGCATCCTAACCCTTACTAAACTAAACCAAACACCCAAAGCCTAAGTGTTGGGCTAGGCCCGCTAATTCATGCTTATTCTAAACATATAATTGAAGCTATATAATTTCCTATAATGAAAATTATATTGCCATCTATTTATATTTAATAATATTACTACTAAATTTTTCACTGCTTACTTATTCCTATTTTATATGCTTAGACTTTGGTTTCCTTGTCTCCTTCTTATGTCTAATACATGTCAATTGTCCATAATAATTGGTCATTAATGCCAAAATTAGACAATCTCTAATGATATTTATTTACCCATTTCAAAATCCACCTATTATGCCTATTCAATTTTCCCATAAATGTCATATTAAATTCTCTAATCAGCATTCATTTAATTTCTTTAACTCTCTGTTGACACAAATTTATTGCTTATTAAATTTTTAGTTATTGTTCATAAATTTTGGAATTGCTATTTCTTCCTTTTTTAACCTCCTAGTCCTATAATTCTTATGCTATTAATAACTAATATGAATATCGTTGTAAATTACACTATGTGCATATCTTTATTTTTAATCGATAAGCGCGGTCATATGTATATTTAAATATTTTCCTATTTCTAACTATTAATTTCTAAACTAGAACCTTCTTTTTCACATTTTAAATTATCAGAGCTATCCTTCCAAAAAAAATTACCATTATAACTTTCCATAAATTACTTAAAAATGTGAATTTTTCTCCGTTTGAAATTTACAAGAAATTATCTCATTTCTTTTATTGAAATAGACAATGTAAACTCTCACCGCAACAAAACTTGTTATTAGTTGCATTTATCAAGTTTCAATACTTAGTGCTATTATTGCTCATTTATAAAATTAGAAGTAAGAGAAAAAATTAGGGGTGGGCATAAACCGCACCGCTATACGGAAACCGTCCACACCGGACCGCAAAAACGGTGCGAAAACCCACACCGAATCTTCTAACCGAAGCAGATACCCCAAACCGGACCGACCCGCATCGATACGGTTCGGTTGCGGTTTGGACGATTGAACCAACCATATTAAACTGGACCGAACCGAAAATTTACATTAGTAATCTTATGATAAAAATATAAGCAACTCCTATCTTATTTTAGATTCTAACGATGTACATTCTATTTTTAGCGTATGTTGCTGTTATATTAATAATAATCGCTATCATAAAGGAAGAAGCTATAGTTTTGGTATAATATTTTTCATCTCATTTTTTTGGATAAATGCTAATTATAATCGTAGTCATTTCCTTAATGATTATGCATTGGTTAATGTTGATGTTTGGTTAGTCTACCAAAAAAATCTCACTTGTAGGTAAATGTCAAATTGAAATATTCATACAATTAAGAACTAATCTTTCATTTCGGTATAACATTGTGTGTTTAACCTTTAAGTGTAAAAGTTTCACACAGTTGCCTTCGTAAATTGATTGTTGAAGAAAGCTATTCTCTTATTTCATATTTAATATGGGTTCAAACCGGACCGGACTGAAATCGAACCACATTACATTCAAACCGGACCGAAACCGAACCGTTTAAAAGATTAGTATAATGGTTTGTATTTTTGATTAACCGTTTGATGCGGTGCGGAAGCGTTTTGGACTCCAAACCGCACCAAACCGCACCAAACCGACCCGTGCCCACCCCTGAAAAAAATGGTACTACATGATCCTGCCTAAATTTTAGATAATTTTTTCCTACCCGCCCATATTTCTTTTCAATCCGTTAACCAATTTTATTAAAACTCTTTCCCTGCTACTTTTAGAAAACCCTAAAAATATCTCCTTCAATGTCATTTCTCTTTCGTTTGTAGATCTACCTCAAAATCTTGCGCTTCAGGTGATGATTCCAGTCTCCAGCCTGTGCTTTATACTTCCATCCCAATAAAGGTAATCCAAAAATGAACATTATTTTGAATTTGTTGTTTAAATTGGGATTGTGTAATGGTTAATCTATTTCATCTTCTTTCCTACTTGTTTTCAGCCGCACCATTTTCCTAATTTTCCCCCTTATTGCCATCCTCGAAAATTTATGCTCCTCGAGCGTTCGTCAGCTCTTTTATCTAGTCACTTGACCAGGTCATTGCTTCCTCCTTGTCGAGGATCCTCAGATACATCATATTCTCTTGGTTTCCTCCCACTCGCTATCATTCTGTGCCAGATGTCCAACAAGTGCATGAACGTTTCAGGATGCCGTCGCTCGTTCAACCATGCTCCTTCACCCCAGTTTTCCATCTTTTGGAACTCCTTGGGGTTGAATTGTTTTAGAGTTGTGTACGGGTTAGGAACTGTTTGTTTCGACTCTGGTGGTTGCATTATGTTTGGGTAAGGCGTATAGGGGTTGTGGCTTCAGTGGTGGGTATTAGAGTTGTGGGGGTTGTGTTGTAGAGCATTGTTTTTGGCCTTTGCAATATGGCTGAGAGTTTAATGTTTAGTTATGTCTTGCTATATATACCCGACTATATGATTCTATGCCTCTCTAGTCTCCCATAATTTTAACTCCACGACAACTGCCGCTACAATAGGTGTGTGTTAACCTTATTGATGTTTTGAGCCATGCTTAACATATGTGCTTCTGGATGGTGGCAAGTTAGTCGATACCGCTGCAAGTTTAAACTTTTATTTTCTTCCAAGTATTTGGTTTTGTCTTGTTAGTTAAGTAGGTTCTAAGAGCAACTCCAACAGTTCGGAGTGCAGAAATTGGATTTTACGCACTCCGAAATGTTGGAGGCCTCATTTCCACAACGGAAATGGGGCCAGGCGCCTGTTGAACAGGCGCCTGATACCCAAGCGCCTATTCAACAGGCGCCGGGTGTTTGCGCCTATATCAGGCGCTTTTCAGCCCTCCCCCCTCATTTTTGCTTCTTCTAAACTCTTCTCTTTTAATTTTTTAACTCGGCTTTGCGTCCAAATGCCGCCACGTCCGGTCAAAACTGGTAGACGCACCGTTCGATATGCGACCGATGCCAATATCGGACCAGCTCATGTCCCTCCTGATGCTACCGTGACTCCAGACGATCTTCGATCCTTACACGGCTACAGAATTGAAATAGTTAGTAATTTTTTTTTATACAAACTGATCAGATGTGCGACGATGAAGAGATAATGGAAACTCAGTTTTGGGACACTATTGCTGAACTTTACAATAGCAATGTTGAGTGTAGAAGTAGACGTACGAAGGTAGAGTTGAGGACTGCTTATGGGAACTTCTGCAACGCCTGTACGCGGTACAGTACAGTTACCAATGAGGTTATATTTGAAAATTTGTTCGAACCAACCCGTTCCACATTTGAAGGTCGTTACTTTCTCAAATATCACAGCACATTCACTGGACATGAGGCTTATATCATACGTCAAAATTGGCTAGAACGATTTGGATATCCATAATTTGAGTGTATTCTCATTGAGTTTCTTAGTGTCAATTCTAATTCCTAGTCGGGGTATTTTTTGTTGGTTGTATTATTGTAGAGTGTATTATTGTGGAGTGTATGTATTGTCGTTGACAGTATTAATGTTTGGGTGTTTCGGTAACATTGACTTGTTTCTTTCTGTATTATTGCATTAAGAACATGGCTACAGTTGTATGATGGGATGATACACCGCATCAACAGTCAATAGTGAATGGAGGGGACAAGATAGTGCAGACGTGACACTACAGCTAAGACACTGCTTCAACAGTAAATGTTAAGAACATGGCTACAGTTGTATGTTAAGAACATGGCTACAGTTGTATGATGGGACGAGACACCGCTTCAACAGTAAATAGTGTTTAGATGTTTGTTTGTTTTGTTATGAAAGCCAGTATGTGATTTAAGCTATAAAAGGCTTGCTAGATGCTGAGAAGTATTATTGATCATTCTTATTTCATACAATTTCAAATATAACAAATGGCGGCAGAAGATTATATATTTTTTGATGATAGCAACGACGAATTTGATGAAATGATGGAAGATCATTTTCGCCAGGAAAAGGAACTACTAAGTATGGCTGCACTACAGGTTGGTCAATCGAGCAGGCAATACGGTGGATCAGTTGTTGGTCGTCGGTATAAAAATCGTAGACATTCATGGCACAACGACAGACTGATGAAAGACTACTTTGTTCCAAATCCTACTTACACAGATGCTGATTTTAGAAGAAGATTCCACATGCGGCGTCCTCTATTTCTTAGAATCCTACACTGTATCAAGCAGCATGACAAATATTTTACCTTCAAACGCAATGCATCTCGTACAATGGGATTGACTGGAATTCAAAAAATGACAACTGCACTTAGAATGCTTGCATATGCAGGACCGGCGGACGCGCTTGATGAAAATTTGAAAGTGGCGGAAAACACGGTATTAGAGTGTTTGGAACATTTCTGTCAAGCTATCGTGGACATTTACGGCGATCAATACTTACGCCGACCAAACGAGGCGGATATAGTTAAGTTATTAAATATGCATGGTAGTAGAGGTTGGCCTGGAATGTTAGGCAGTATAGACTGCATGCATTGGGAGTGGAAGAATTTTCCAAAGGCGTATGCTGGAGCTTATCAGGGTAAGTCTCGTAGGTCCTCTATTATTCTTGAAGCCGTAGCGTCGTATTACTTATGGATATGACATGCATTTTTTGGAATGCCAGGTTCGAACAATGATCTTAACGTAGTCGAACGATCTACGTTGTTTAATGATTTAGTACACGGTAGATCAACTCCTTGTACCTTTACTTTAGGAGGTTACACATACGATCATGGATATTATCTTGGTGATGGTATATATCCTAAATGGAGTACCATTGTCAAGACAATTCCTAACCCACAAAACAATAAACAATCAAAGTTTGCAGCGATGCAAGAAGGCCAGAGGAAGGATGTTGAAAGAGCAATTGGGGTTCTTCGGTCTAGATTTGCCATAGTCAGTAATCCATGCAGACTTTGGTCACCGGTTAAAATGACCAAAATAATATACACTTGTATTATTTTACATAATATGATTATAGAGGATGAAAAAGACATGGAGGAAGATTACTTTTACGAGGGTGCTCCTACACCACCGCATGTTTGGCGCAACGATATGATTGGAAGCGCACTAGAACTCGAGTTTCATGTAGAAAGTCAAATGTCATACCGTAATGTTCAACTTCATCGAAGACTACAAATGATCTCATAGATCATCTTTGGAGGTTTTCTGAAAATCAGTGAAACTATATTTCTGTTCTTACTTTTTCTACTGTTGTTTATGTTGTTGTTACTTATTACTGTTATTGTAATCTGTTTATGTATAATTAACCTAATGTTGTTAAAATCTTTTTTCAATGTAATGCAATTTCAATGAAAATACTTATATTAATAATTGCTTGCATTAAGAACACAATACAAATAACGGTAATTGCATTATTGCATTAAGAACACAATACAAGACATGTGTGACGTATCCATAAACATTATTGCATCTTCATCTCTTTGCCGGTTTCTAGAAATAAGTTAATCCATTCTTGATAACTTTTCTTGGTGTTGCATTGCTCGAGTGTCCATTGCCCGGTTAAATCTTTCTTCAGATTCAAGCATGAATTTTTTAATTTCCTCTTGATCCGCTGCAGCAGTCTGCTTCTTTTTGGCCGCTTTTGCTCCCTGTAGCCTAACAAAATGATCTTCGGTTGGGGATGAGCCTTCTTCTGATCCTAAACCGAAGCTTCCTTGGGATTCCCTAGGACTGGAGCTTTCTCCAACTCTAGGCGTTTTACCCCGACCACTGTTTGATTGAACTTGTTGAACGGTTTTCTGAAGCGATGATTTCCATTTAACGTGCTCGACCAACATGTCATAAATATGCATGAACTGATAAAAATGTGGTGCTTGTTTACTATCAGGTTTATAGATTTGTTTGAACAACTTGTTTGCGGCCATTCTCTGTTAAAAAATAACTAGTACACTTAGAGAACTATGATAAAAAATAAAACAATGAAATTATATTAAAGATTACTAAATGCGTTTCATTCCCAAATCCACTAGGATTCGTTTGCTTTAGCTTGAACATTTGAAAATCGAATGTTTGCGTTTGACGATTTATTTTTCCATAATGACCGTTGACTGAAGATAGCGTTCATTTCCGATCGATGTTCTTCCGATTATAGCAATTAGTAATTTTGTCCCAAAAAGACTCACCACTTTGATCGGTCCCTCGAATAGGATCGACTGAGAGTGCACAGTAAATGTAGCAAAGATCGTAGTCTTCTGCAGCGCTCCAACTTGCATTAGTTACTTCTCCCCCAATCAGAATCGTAACGTCTTGTAAGTCGTATTCTTCAAAACTGGACCTTGCAGCAACGACGTCGAAATCAAAATACATTTTCAGTTGAGATTAGTGGCAGCAAAAAATTGTAATGGAGGAAAGAAATTGGTTGGGAATGGAAGAAGAGGGGAGAGTTATATTTGAAGGAGAAAAAGTGACCGTTGGGGATAACCGTTGGGCTGAGTAGGCGCCTGTTTAACAGCCGCCTGGATGCATCAGGGGCCTTGATGCCAGGCGCCTGTTGAACAGGCGCCTGAAAATGAGGCGCCTGTTCACCAGGCGCCTGTTGAACATGCGCCTCACCCAATACCAAATTCTCAGCCCGAAGGCCCCCCTTTCTGCACTATTGTATATTCTCGCATTCTGTTGGAGTTAATTCTGGGTGCAGATTCGAGAATCTTGGATCTGTTGGAGTTGCTCTAAGTATTTGGTTTTGGTGTCAATTCAGTAGTCTTGTACTACTGGGGTTTATATGACTAATACAGTAGCTTCATTTACAAAAATGTCTACTACTTCTTTCGACATGGTATTCAGTGGTAAGATTTAAGTATCGTATTTTTCACTTGTTTTTGTTATGTTATAATGTTGAAATTGTCCACATTTTATATAATATTCTAATTAACTATTATTTTAGAACCTTTTATGCATGTCTTGTATATTACACGAATCCAAAATATGCATCTAATACACACACATGTATGTGTACGTGTGTGTATGTATATGTATATGTTTATATATATATATATATATATATATATCTCTGTCTTTTATATATGCATATATATATATATATCTATATGTATATGTATATATATATATATATATATGTATGTATATATGTATGTATATGTGTGTGTCTATATATACCTGTGTTTTTATGTACGCGCACGCTCTGTCCCTAAAAGTAGTACTAAAATAATATCACATATAAAAGATTGTTTCTTGGCCTTAAATATTTTTTTAGTCTTTAAATGTTTAGTGAAATATCCTTATTCCATTATCTTTGATTGTCATTGGTAAAACCATCTCATTTGCAGATGGCTGGGGTGAATCGGAAGTGGGCATGAACTGTTGGGATTGCGGTGGACTAAAGAAAGAGAAATAGGTCCTTGAAGTGCATACAAGCCAATGTGCAGAGGCGAAAAAGGTGCCTGTAAATTTTTTATATTTTCTTTGCATTTCTGTTAAACTAGCTAGTATATTTTATAGTTCAAGCAAAGATTGGTTTATTTTGTTACACGATCCAGCTTCAAATTCAACACAGGTACCTACCATTTATCAACGTAATTATATTTTTTGTAAGGCTATAGGTGCAAAATTTGTGCATGTGAACTAGATATGCTTCAATACAAAGTTAAATTATAATAAAATTTCATTAGGCAGAAGTACTTTTATTATTTACATTGGAATTCTAGTCTTTGTTTTTAGTTCTGCATGACTTTTCAGTTTGTAGTATTTGTTGTCGATGCGACTGTATTAAACCATGTGCTATTACAGTGCCAAATAGTTGCAAAAGTTAGCTTATTTAGTAAAGGATATCTATATCTACACAAAAGCATAGCCCTATTTTAGTTAGAAAACTTGTCAATGCTTTGTGGGAATTTAATCAAGTCCATTCACCAAAGTTCGGTGAAAGTTTGCCTCCTTGTAGATCGAAAAGGGTACCTAAACCACGTTCTCATCGATTGTCTAATCTTTCACATAACAGTGAGTCTGAGATATTTTTTCCTTTTTAACAATTTTTTTAAATGATTTTGTTGGGTTGTTTTAATATATTTAGCAATTTGTTATTGTGGTTATTATAGAGGAGCGATCGGCTAAGGTCTAGCGATCATTGAAGTCATAAAAGAATAATGCTAATGCTTAATCCAAAAACTCAATATAAGCAACATAACAATAGAGCTTTGGATTTGATGAGTAATGCTAGCTTAATGGGGGTAAGAATAGCCTAATGGTGCATTATCTATATTTTCCGATGTTATCAATACATGGATGAATATGGTAAACCATTTATTGATATACACATTCAGAGTATTTTTAGAGCAACCAAATATAATCAACTACTTTGTTATGAAAATTATAGGTATTGAGAAATGGCGGAGGTAGTGAACAATAACCAAAGCGTAATTAATATGTCAATCTCGCAAAGGTTTGATTTTAGTTTCAATTCATGATGATATTGATCAGGCGCATTTTGATTGCTTTTCTTAGTGTCTGGGATCAATAATCAAACATTATTGCATGGCATACATTTTGATCATCCGAAGATGAATTTTGTTCATATTTTTCTTGCATTCTTTCTCTGCATTTTGTTACATTTTTTTAACGAATTATTTTACTTACCATTTAAATGTTATGTACATTAACAAACAATGTGTTGATTATCTGAATTGATTAATGTAACAAATTTTCTTTGGATATTTATATGCAAAGGCAGATGCAGCAGCATAATGAGATAGAGTTATCTGCACTTGGCATAGGTATGTATGTCATTTATCATCTTCTTTTTTGCCTATTTTCTAAAGACTGTATTATAGTTCATAGAAATAATAGGGTGTATTAATTTGAATTGTATATTATAATTCAGACTATTCATTATTTCAATGCAATTTGTTTCAGCAATTGACACAATTGTTACCATTTCAGAGATTCTAAAAAACAACGGCCTTGCTATTGAGAAGAGTAAGGAACTTTTACCTTTACAATTGGATCAAAGTATACATTTGCCCTGAAAACAACTGCGTACATCACAACCCAACCTATGCTTTAGGAGATCTTACAAGGATCAAAAAGCACTTTTGCCGCAGGCATGGTGAGAAAAAGTGAAAGTGCGGTAAGTGCTTTAAAAAGTACGTATATACATTTTTTCTATGAGATTTGTCAACCTACTTAAGTCAAACTAATTTAGATTTGTAATATATTCAACTTTTAGTGATGAAAGGAACAACTATAAATTTTTGTCTAGAAGTTATTTTCTTCGAGATAAGATTTAATGTACATGCCAGAGGAAAATAAGCTACTTTTGACTAGTTCCAAGTTTAATATAAACACAGTCAGACAAATCGAGAGTGCAAAATTTGCCTCTTATTTGACATTTCACATGTAATGGCTATCACAAACTATAAGTGTCTTACATAGTAGCTACATGACATAATATTATTGATCAATCCAAGGTTTGTTTCACTTTCATACATTTATGATTATCTTGTATTTTAATCAATACTATTGAATAGCAATTATATCTAAAATATATATAGGAGTGTGGCCAGAATCAGAAAGCTTCAAAGATGATGACATGGGTCCAATTCCTTTTAGATGGAAGGGTGCCTGCAAAGATGACTCTAACCAGTCCTTTCCTTGTAATAGGTATTATTATTTTAACATTTGTGGTTACTTCTTTTGTTTAATTGGGTATTTTATTTTGATAATTATTTATTTTCATTACCCAAGCAATAAAGGTTTGTTTGTTTACTTGTGCTATGTAATAATTTAGCTATCATATATTACTGGACTTCCATATAGGATAAGTTGAAGATGCATCTTTAAAATGGTATCCTTTCATCTATTCAACACTCATATTCTATTGCATATCATATGTCCTTTTCTTTTTATATTGTGTTATCTGAGTGTTAATCTCAATCATTTATTAGACAATGAAAAATGTGATTATGTCTGTAATACAGTGTATAGTTTTTTTTTTCTTTCTTC
This sequence comes from Allium fistulosum, assembly GCA_030737815.1. Taxonomy (NCBI): domain Eukaryota; kingdom Viridiplantae; phylum Streptophyta; class Magnoliopsida; order Asparagales; family Amaryllidaceae; genus Allium; species Allium fistulosum. Next base: position 768,470,637 of record CM060905.1, on the reverse strand, counting down.
TTTCAGAAGAAGAATATATATAAACAAAAGGAGAAAAAACGCCTTTCTTCGGTGGCTTACACAAAAGGCGGAGCATATGAAGGACATATACCACCCATACAGAATAGAGAAGACTAAAAGTAAAAAGACCACAACCAAAGCCATAGCAAGTAGCGACAGGACTGCTAGACCGGAGGATAAAGAAGAAGGAATCCATCGACAACCACCTACCCGCCTTAACCCGAGGGTAAAGGCCAGACCTCCAATCTCAACCAAATAGAAACAATCCGAGCTACAGCAGAGGCATCTAAACTGGAAAGCAGTCACCTGAGCTAAAAGCTAAAGCAGACACGATAGCGAAACCCGCTATAAAGAACCAAGCAAAGGCCACAGAAGGCGTAGAGCACCATGAAGAAAACTCCGGGATATCCAAAAAACAAAAGGAGCAATCTCCTCAAACTGGGCAAGTCCATCACCTAAAGAAGATAACCGAAGAACTTCGAGCAGTGATGGACGAAGGAGACTAATGCCACCAAACTACCCAAGAAACTGAGAAACCAAGCCAGATCGCAACTAGAAGGTGGAAACAAGAACCTCCACCGATGCCACAGAAGAAAATACCAGAAGCTGCCAACCTATGCGCCCTCCCGTATCGGGAGGGAACAGAGAAACCTGGAAAAGAAAACTAGCGACCGTATTAAAACAAAAAAAGGGGAAGGAGGGTGGGGGGCGGGGGAAGGGAGCGATGGGTGAAGGCCAACGCTCGAATGAAGGACTTCAACCAACTTCCTGTCTAGCAGAGGACAGAGCACACGAAATAGACAGAAGACCCACCAACCGACCAGATCGGGGGCTTATGGTTCTCCTGAAAGGTCTACCACGGAACGCCAGGAATACGTCATTCCTCACACGCCGAATAATGGACGGAGGATCCATAGGAGTGTTTTCGAAGATTGCCTTATTCCGCGCGCACCATAGATGCCAGCAGATAAGACAGGGAATCAAGCGGAACACGATAGAACGAAGAGATTTTCCAGAAATTCTAGCCCACCAAGATGTCTGGAGATCAAGAGGAGATCTGGCAATGCGTCGAACACCAACTAGGTTGCCGAAGTAATTCCAGCACGATCTGGCCGAGAAACTACCAAAAAACAAGTGGTTCAAGGATTCCGTTTCCCCATTGCCACAGCAACGGCAACGAGAAACAAAGGGGATGCCGATCTTTTGAAGATTTTCATCTAGCGGCAACCCATCGTGAAGTAGTCGCCACATCAAAATAGAAGCCTTGGGAGGAATACGGGATTCCCAAATGAACGAAAAAATCGGACGGATGGGACTGGAAGTTCTAATCGACGTCCAAGCTCTCAGAATGGAAAACGGAGCGCCGTCCCAACCAACAGACCCACCATGAGAGTCAGATAATAGCTTCACCATCTACATGTGCTTCCAGGTTTCGCTAGCATAGGACGGCGAACCTGAGAAATTAGAACTCGCCAGCCTACGGTATTTTGCATGAAGGAAAGATGCCCATAGAGAGTCGTTAGCACCAAACCGGTACCACAGCTTACAGGCAAAAGCAGCACAAAGATCCTTGGGATTACGAAGACCCAAACCACCTTCATTTTTAGGACGACAGATCGCTTCCCAGGACACCCAGTGGTGACGACGGGTGTTGTCCTTACTGCCCCAGAAAAAAGACAAAGCCAAAGCCCGATACGAACGAAAGAAGGAAGAGGTAGGGGTCATTGCCGCGAAAACATGAGTTCCTATCGAGTCTAAAACAGACTTGATAAGAACCAGTCTACCAGCTTAGGAAAGCAGAGCTGCATTCCAGCGTAAAATCTTGCCCCTCACTTTGTCTGCCAGCGAGTCGAAAAAAGCATTGAGCTTTCTACCTTTGTAAAGAACAATACCCAGATAAGGAAGAGGGAGAGTAGCTTCTTTGAACCCCGAGACAGTTTCTATCCAGGACGCACGAGAGGCAGACAAGTCCTTCGCATGGACGAAGCTACTTTTGGAAGGGTTAACGAGTTGGCCCGAGGACCTCTCGTATTGATGGAGGAAGCTAAGAAGCCTCCAGACAGAGGATCGACTCCCATTAGAGAAGATGACAATGTCATCAGCAAAGGATAGGGAGGACATAAGGGGGCAGCCCCTCGGAATCCCGAAGCGTTGGACCTGACCGAAAATAGTTAAAGAGTGGATACCACGAATGAGAGCCTCCGCCGCAATCACAAAGAGAGATGGAGAGAGAGGGTCTCGTTGACGCAGACCCCTCCCCGCCTTGAAATAACCGTTAGCCGAGCCATTAATGAGCACAGAGAACCAACAGTTGGAGATGAGCCTCCAAACCAAGTCAATTAGGGTTTCCGGAAACCCGAAGGCCCGTAAAACCCTGATGACGAAAAACCAGGACATACGATCATAGGCCTTAGCCATGTCCAGTTTGAAGACAACATTAGAACCCCTAACTTTCCGATCAATCTGGGAAATCAGTTCTTGGGCGAGGAGGACATTATCAGTAATCAAACGGCCTTTAACAAACCCCGCTTGAGAGGCGGAAATAATGCGTTGAAGGAAGGGAGCCAGGCGATTGGCTAAGATCTTAGAGATAACTTTATTCGAAAAGTTGCACAGGCTGATCGGCCGGAAATCCTCACACGACCTTGGATTCTTGCACTTAGGTATGAGAATAAGGTTGGTGGATGTCCAACCCGATGGGAGAGTTTCTCTGGAGAAAAAGGACTGAACAGCAAGACAAAAATCAGCTTGAATAATATGCCAGGTGGACCTATAGAAAACACCGTTGAAGCCGTCCGGACCGCTGGAGCTATCCTTGCTTAAGGCATAGACACAAGATCGGATCTCCTCAGCGGTTGGGAGGTCCGCAAGATGGACACTCTCCGGAGAAGGAACGATACGGGGAATGAAGGCCAACAGAGCCGGATCAGATACCGAAACAGGCTGAGAACCTAGAAATGATTGAAAGTGGTTTAGAATGGTTTCTCTAACTTCCTCAGGTGAGGAAGCCAAAGATAGATCAGGTCGCACAATCTCGCGAATCGATAGTAGGTTATTTTTCTTGCGAATAGATGAATGTAAGAATTTGGAGTTAGAGTCACCGTCGACCACCCACTTGATCCTGGCCTTTTGACGGAGGAAGTCATTCTCGATACGCAGCTCCGAGGAGAAAATGGTCTGAGCGAGATCCCAAGCCTCCTTGTTTGCCGACGTCGAAAACTCGTCTAGCAAGGATTCGGCTAATATAAGAGTCTCTTCAGCCAACCGAACGCGATCGAAAATGTTCTTGAAAACCTGACGGTTCCAGACCTTAAGGCATTCTTTGAGTCGCTTAAGCTTACGACCGAAAGCAGCACAGGGAGAGGCAGCAATAGGGACGCTCCAGGAGGTAGATACCTCTTGAAGAAAGGAATGGTGAGATCTCCACATGCTCTGGAATCGAAAGGAAGAAGGACCCGTCAGGGAGAAGGGGGAGCAACGAACAACCAGAGGAGCATGGTCAGAGAAGGACCGATGAAGGTGAGAGATCGAGAAAGAAAATGGGAGGCAAAACCAATCCTCCGACCCGAAAACACGGTCAAGTTTAGAAAGGATTCGGTTTGGTCCCTCTTGGTTGTTAGACCAAGTAAAAGCAGAACCAGTAAAAGGAAGCTCAGAGAGGCCAGAGCTAACAATGAAAGAGTTGAAATCCTCCATCGCGGCACGGTTGACGGAGGCTCCACCCCGTTTTTCCGCTTGGCAGGCGACAATATTAAAATCGCCGCCAATTACAGAAGAATCCAGCCCCAACGAACTAAGGGCAAGGATGTCGGACCAAAGATCAAATCTCTCCGACCGATCGCATTTGGCATAGACCGCCGAGAATAAAAAATGAGAGGAAAGAGAGGGAGACGAACAAGCCAAAGAAAGAAGCTGAGAAGAATCAAAAACGAGGCTAGCCGTCAGGGATTTGGACCATAAGATCCAGATCTTACCCGAATTGTTGGTGAATCCACCGCCAAAACCTAACGATAAAACAATATTGGGGATGCCTTTCGGGGCAATAAGAGGCTCCAGAATAGCAACCAATCCAACAGAATGCTTCCTGATTATGCATTTTATCCTAGCCAAAGACACATCGTTGCCAATACCACGGATATTCCAGAAGAGGAAGTTAGCCATAAAGAAATCACAGAGACCGAAGAGACAAGACGAGAGACCAATACAGAAGACAGGGGAAAAGAGCCAATCAGACAAGATACAGCGAAAACCGAGTAGACCGATCGATCTGCTCGGACGCCTCCATAGAGCGTGTGCGGATGGTGCGAGGAGTAGACGGAGCTCTACGAGAGCCACGACGACGCACTCGCTGAGGAGGGGCGGGAGGCTGGGGATAAAACTCAAAAGATACCCCATCATCATTCCCCCTCAAAGGAGACAGAGAAGCACCGGTCGAATGAGACGACGGGGCTGAGTTCCTAGATAAGCAGTCGAGATGCTCGTTGAGGAGCGCAATTTCTGCCTTACTCATTAGAGGAATGGAAATGGATAGCGAGCAAGAAGAAGCAGGAAGAGAGCAAGCCGATGAACACCAGGAAGAAGAGGGAACCATTGGCTCTGAAGGCTCAAATGGGAATCGAAGGCAAAAAGGGAGGCGGGCCAATCGCATAGCACACCTCCATGCAGACCAATCAGGAGCAGATGGGACCGAAAAAAAGGAGGAAAAAAGCGGACAGGAGCAATCCGATGCAGATAGCACTGTAGAAGTCGTCGGAGGAATATACGAGTCCGACGACAGAACGGGGAGAGCGACAGAGGGAGGAACAAAAGGATAACAAAAAGGTGTTAGGGAGCAAACAAGTTGCTTCCCATATTGCTGTGGGAATCTTACCACAGCCAGACTGTCACTAATAAAACAGCCCCGCGCTATGGGTAAGAGTCGCATCTTGGGACCGACCGAGGAGACAGCAAAGCGGACCAATGAAAGCTTGCAGTACAGTGTATAGGTTGTTAAATTTTATATGACATGTCATTTTTGTCTTAGTCAAGTATATAGTACAATAATAAATGTCATAACACATATCAGGATAATAAACTGATAATAAATGTCATATAGTAAAGTATATAGTACAGTGCATGTACATGGTGTATCCATCCAAGATTTGCCTCACCACCCAAACATTGTCATGCCTGGTGCTCTGCCTCTTGATGTTTCTGCAACACTTCAATTGTAGTGGATCAAGCTAGACTTATGCATAGTCGTTTAATATTCAGGTTTACACAGATGCATAACAGCTTTTACAAAGGTTACTGGAGAAGCTCATTGGGAAATTCATTTACGTGCACGTGCAATTGAGACTCAATGCTATGTACGTGACAACTCTTAGTTCTTACTTTTCCACAAGTGTTGGTAATTGATTTTTGATTAAGCTGCATGGAAGTTCAAATTTTTGTAGACGTTAGAAAGGGTTGAGAAATTTTACATGTTGATTTTTTATTAAAACTATTGTATCTATACAGTTATGGATTTTATGTGAATGTGGATATTTTGTTTAAAATATTTTATATCAAATTGTTTTTGTATCGTATTTCATTATGTGATTAATTTGTATTTAGATTGTTTAAATATGATAATTATATTAGTGATTGTTGGTTTCATAATGAAATATGTTAATTTTTACTATATAATATAATATATATGTTATGAACAAAATGAAGTGGAAATTGAATGAGCCATGGCAATGAGGGAAATCTGCACGAAATTGAATGTGATTTTTACTGTATATTAGATATTTTTTTTAATAAACGCTACTAAAATATAAATGGTGGAAGACAAAAAATGCCACTATACTATTTTGTAGTAGCATAAATAATACTTTTTAGTGGTCTTTATAAAAAGGTACGATAAAAATTTTTGGTTGCGTTTACAGAACGCTGCAATATGTTGCTTTCCAGTAGCGTTTATGGAAACGCAACAGAAAATACTGGATTTTTAATTGTATGTCGTATAGCGGCGTTCTCTAAAATGCTATAAGTTATAGTACTATTTTTTGTGAGCTACTAAAAATAATTTTTGGTGTAGTGCGTGTAGAAGAATATCCATGTTTTACACATCTCTTTTCTTTTTAGTGTATTCCTTGTCAATTGAAACGGGGCACTTTTCATACAATTATGGAATTAGATAATTTATGGAGATTACGCTGAATAGATACAATTAAATTGTACCCCGCTCTAATAAATTAAAACATAGAAATTCATATTCTAAGTCAACTAGAACAACCTAAATCGCAACCCAATTATAAATTTGGAATAAACTTTACAACTTTATAACATTCTACAATATTATATTTTTGGGACCGATTTCAAGTTTCCAAATTAGGTTGTACATACAATTCCAATTACCTATCTTATTGAATATGTAGCCGATATTTCATCTTTCTAAGTCTACAAATCCATAGATCTTGCTTACACATAATATTTTAAATGCTCTCAATGGTATAAATTTCAATGTTATAAATAAATTATATAATATCCAACATACCTTTCTAGCTTTCCAAATCTCTCAAATCTGATTCCATTCCTTTACTTGACCCCTTTTTCATTCTAACCCAAAAGAGTATATATAACAAGATATATATAAACTATTAGAATTACAAATCTGCGAAGAGATTTAGGGTTAAGGGGAATATAAATTTACCTTTTTTCGCGGTATTGATTTGCTTCTTCTCTTCCTCTCTTTTATTTTTTACATAATATTTTATAATTTTTAAAAATAGAGGAGAAGAAAAAATAGCAAAGCTTCGCTACTTTGATTAGAAAATATGAAGTGAGGGGTTATGCCTGTATTTATGAGTGCTCGAATCAAGCATAACTGTTAGATCAAAATAATTAAATCCAGGTCATTGGCCAAGTTCAAACCCTAGCCGACACCTGAAGCCCGGTATATTGCTCCTCTATAGGCGGTCGACTGCAAGCGATCGACCGACCCAAGGAGGGAATCGACTGATGGGGTCCACATTTAATATAATTTATTTCCTTTTTTTTAATTATTTTCACCCTAAAAAGTTCAAATGCTAATAATATTTTCGTTTGAGCTCCGATCATGAAACTCCAAATGTGAAAGTTGCTCTGAAAGTCGCCACGAACGCAATGGTGCAAGTTTCATGGTCAAATTCCATCGTTTGTACAAATTTTATTTTTGAAGTCTTATTAATTATCGTAAATTTTACGGGGTGTTACATTTTCCCCTTTAAAAGAATTTCGTCTCCGAAATTCCCTAAGGATTAAATCAGGTAATTTAGCATGCAACCAATCTAAGCTATCCAACCAATTAGTGTACATCCAATTTTGCAGCCTAACGTATACAAGTGCATGGTGTATTACAACATATAAGATATGCATGCATAATGACTCTAAATCTGCATCTCCTATATGAACGTATTCTTTTAAAAACAATTTGAAAATATGATTTAAATGACCCATATATATTGGCAGTTCTATAGGTATGCAAGTTTTCAAAAATCAAAAATCATTTTTCACACAAAATTTTTCACACTCCTGCGAGTAAAAATTTAGTTCAATCAATTTTGCATCCAATCCCTACTATCCAAAATCTAGCACATAATTTCTAACACCCAAATTTTTTGAAAGTCCGGTTCTTTTGAATCTATAATTCTATACCGAAAAAGGAATTTAGATGGAAAATTTTACAATTCCACCCTTCTTTTGGATACCATTCTATCGTACCTCGAAACATTCTCATTTGCCCTCAAAACTTTTCCGAATTTTTCAAGTACAATTTGCACAAGAAGGTTTATTTTATGATGTTAAAACATAATTATCCTAAGCGCTAGTTTCATTTCACTATCAATAAGGTATGAAAATAGAAATTCCAAAGCTAAATAGCATTTTCCCATGTTACTATCTATGTTTTGTATACTATCACCCTTATCGGACAGTAAAATTTATGTTCATTAAGACATCGACCTGCCCTATGTTAAGCATGTGACACTTAAAAATTGAAAATTTCTCCTTTTCCATCAAAAATCTTGTTCCTTTTCCAATCAAACTTGCAAATTAGTTTGAAAAATCAAATTCCCAAAAGCATTGGAACACCCATTTTATCAAAAGCACTTGAAAGACAAATTTCAAAAACATTTGAACTCAACTTCTCAAAAGCATTCAAGCAAAAATTTGCAAAAGCATTTGAACATAATTTTTCAAAACATTTGGCGCTTGATCCTTAAAAGAAATCAAGCCACGTCTTATTATAACTAGGACTCAGTTTATAAATTAATGCATATGATTGACCTTAGTATTATACAGTTAATCTTAGATTTGTGGAACCTTTTCTTTTATTCTAAAACAACAAAATACCCACAAACGTATTTATAAATTTTAGCTTTTAAGGCATAGGGATAGTGACTCGTGATTTTGCAACAACATTTTCCTGTCCTTCGTTCGCTAAAATTTATTTCACTCAAAATCCTAAAGTTTTGGGACCTAAGTATTCTTAATTTTTATTTCCTAATTTATTTTATAAACTTCCAGTCTTACCTATATTTATCGCTAGTAAGTGCCTTTATGAGATTTCCTTATTTACACTATTTTCCAATACATTTATATAGCGGTCAAAGCTTATCTGAACCATCAACACAACAATAAAATATGAAAATTTCTCATATCATATCGTGCGCTTTTCCAATAACTTAAGGGAGACAAGTACCGATTACAACCCAAAACCCTAAAAGAAAATTTTGCTAGAAACTGCCATTCACCATCAACTGGTTGTGACCCTAACACTCCTTAATAAATTAAGACGGACATTTCTATTATGCTATTCAACTATGACTTAAGTTACCTCCTTGAATTCTAATAAGTAAGGTATGTCCATCACTTTAATCACTACATCCGACTATGGATAAATTATGCATTTCCATACCGCAATGCGTAAGAGAGATAAGCTATGCACGTTTAGAACAATTCATTAGAAAAAAATTTGCTCGGTGGAATAACTTTCCTACCACATATCTTACCTTTTATAACCTTGAGTCAACCAACATCCTTTATGTGGGTTTTCCATCTCATTACTCTCTTCTCCAACCATAATACTGTCTTCTTATTCACAATTTCTTAACAGTATCCTCATACTGTGGTATTTACTTCCTCCATATCCTTGATCTTTCATGTGAGTTTACCCTAGGACTCGCGAAATTGTACTTTGATACTATTTCTCATTCCTTTGAGGATTCTTCTTATGACTTCCACACGTCTCTATAAAATAATCCTAAGTTCACTCCAATATTCCTTATATTCAACGGGGATTCCTTGTTGCTACCCTACGAGCATTGTAGTTATTTTATTCATAGCCTAAACCTTTACCCCATTTTATCTAGATAGTGATCACTATCTACTCAACATCAAAAATTGGTTTGGTTTTCTATAATTCTTTAAAAATGAAACTTCAAGTCATCAAGTACATAAACCAAATCCTTTATCTTTGAAAATATAAACTTAGAAAACTTTTTCAAAAATTGCTTGGTTTTAGAAAAATGAACCATGAATTTTTTTGCAACTTTACCTTTATGAGGACTTTCTTCAATTATGATTTACTTCTTTTAAAAATAGGATTTTTAACTCAAAATATTCAAATAATCAATTATCATACCAAACCATTTTTTCAAAAATATCTTCTATAATTTTAAATATGAAAAGTGGAATAGACAAGGGTAACTTCCATCCTATTATTTTCCTACTATTTATGTTATTTCTGCTTACACCCTTAGCGAAAATTTTTATAGCATAAGAGGGTGATTTGTAAAAGATATGAGCAATTACAACATCTATTTAACCGTCTTCCCAAAATATATGTGCAATTACAACATATCTATGTAAATTTATCCATTCTTCCTGTCCTATTCCTATTACTTTTCTCCTATATTATTTTTAACTAGATTACCAATCCTATTTTATATAAATTCCTAATGCTATTTCTATCTAAATTTCTAATACCACTATTAAAATTTCTCCTACCTAAATTGCCTTCAAGTGGTTTTCACTTCTCTAATAATACATTTCTCCTATCTTAGTTATTGGGCATTCCTACCCTTCTTTTCTCTTTACCTATATGAATTAAGTACAATTTCCATTTATCCACTCCTTTAAAAGAATTTTTAAATGAAACTTCCAAATTTACAAAAATTGAGAAAATCATCGAGCCAAAACTACGTTCAATTTTCCATTCATTTCAAACTCGAAAAACCTTTTTCCAAAAACCTTTAAATCATAAACTTTTGATCCAACCAATTTTAAACTAAGAATTTCAAATTTTCATCACTTTTTTAAAACAACAACTTCCCAATAAATCCTTTAAAAAATCCATTCGAAACATTTCAAGGAATTTTCAAAAATCTTTTAGTCAAATTCTTGCTATAAGGTTGGACACAGAAATTGATTTTAATCATCCTTTCTTTTGGACATTACTTCTTCCTACTCCTTCTACTCTTCTTTGTCAAAATTCCAGCTATCTTCAAGTGGTGATTAATGCATCCTTTCTTGCGGGAACTTGCTCCACTCCTGTTATACCATACTTTCAGATATTTGCAACACATAGCTTCTTACTTCCCCTTTGTTTGGATGAAATATGCATCATCAATCGGAAATCCATTGAACTCTACAGTCATAAGATATCCTAGGTCCAACAAAAGAGTCAAGTACCATCTAGCCTCCAGAATTCTTCTATACATCATACTTATGCTCTTCTCGGTATACTACTTACGGTATAGCCAATGCTCCATGGGGCAATCGGGGTAGACATATAAATTTAACTCTAATTATTAGTCCAACTCATATTAGCCCTCATTTTGGAATATGTTCGCAACTACTTCTATAGTCAGTATTTATAGTGTTTAGCGAGTGTGTGTGTGTGTGTGTAGGTAAAAATTCAAATACATTCTTTCAGCATATTCTAATTCCTATGATCGACTAACCTACGTTCTGATATCAAATGAAGCAACTTGCACTTTAATGGGCCCGAATTTCAACTAAATCAAAATCCAAGTCCATTAGGTACAGATCGTTGGTTTTGGTAACCTATAAATACACAAGTATATCAGAGTGGGATCAATATAAACTCACAACGAAATTGAAAATATAATAGAACATAAATATTGATTGAGTTACTGCCTTTGAATCAATAGTATTCCTTGGATATCTAATTGCCTTGTCAGCCTTGAGCATGAAGTAAGAAGACTCTCCATTGACCATTCCCATCTTACACCAGTAGCATATCCCTTTAAATCTATCTTGTGTTGCAATGAGGAAGGGGGTCAGAACAATATTTTATCGACTAGAAAATTACACGATTTACTCTAACATTAATTTATGTCGATTGATTTCCATATAACTGTTATGTTTATTATTTACAGCTAATCCGTTAAATCCTAAATGCACGTGCGATATGCATAACCTCCTCTAAAGTATAACTATTATATATATGCATTATCCAACCATTTGACCAGGCTATATTTTGACAGACTGGATGAGTCAAACTTGAAAGCTAACAAGGCCAGAAGCCTGAAGAGATATCCATTAGAGTCCAGAGTCCAAGTATAACCAGAGTCCTAAGGTGAAGGCAAAACTAACTTAAGAGTTCAACGATCGATATCCGACAACATGTTGGATAGGTACCGATTCAGCGCATGGATCGACATCGATCCATTATATTTCTGCCAAATTTTCCCAATCTTATCCTATCTACCATTCTTGATGCTAGAGGCCCATTACAAGTTCCATTGCATTGATTTTATGCAATCCTCTATCAATCTCCTCGAGCACTCAATGTCAACAACTCCATTCTTCCACTGATCCATCATTTGGACTTAGAGACAAGGAAATACTGATGCAAAAAAGGTGAAAATCATGAAGCTAGCCACGAATTGAGCCAGTACAAAGCATTCAAAATGATCCATTTGGTCGTCTTATGGATTGGTATCGATCCATGATTATTGATGAGGTGGCTTAGTTTTTTCAAGAAGAATTGGATTGTGCATGCAAAACTATGTGGAGATCGTATAGTTGAGATTTCAGGCTTTCTACGGCTATAAGTAGGAGGGAAAGGCTCATTTTAAGGATCCTTTCAGCTCTAGTACTCTCTTACTCTAATCTCTTGTAATCATCCACGGATTTATACCAAACCATAAGAACTAGTGCTTATAAACCAGTGATTAAATCAATAAAATCACTAAGTGGACATAGGCCAAGATTAGTCGAACCACTATAAAATGATGTATGTTCTTTTCTTGCTCATTTTAATTTACTTTTCTTCACTTTTTATTCCCTATACAATCTCCTGAGTGTTTGTGCCATCTTTTGTTCAAACATTTTGGTGTTTTCACCGAGGATGATATTCTCAGGCTTCTTAGATCCATCATTTTATGTTGGATTTCTTAGATCCGAGAGACTGATTCAATCTTCCAATCATACTGCTCAACTACTCAGATTTTCAACAATCTATAATAAGCTATTTTCCATGGCCCCAAGGAGAGACAGTTCTACAAACTCAAGAGCTACTAATGACACTGAGAACTAGAATACTCAGCATGTGGATAAAGTTGCCTAGCCAGAGCAAGTTGAGGTCCAAAATCCAACTAATGTTATGACCAGAATGAAGATAGATCGTATGATGAAGCAAATGGAGGGTAGGTTCTAGGAGAGTCACAATGTGATGACCCGGAAGATGTAAGAAAGCTTGAGGTCGCTGAATGAGCTAACTTAGAACCATTGTAGAAAGATCGGGAGGGACTTAAAAATCTTCTGATTCAGAGTCTGATAGTTTCCCATAATCTAAGTAGGGACAAAGGAATAGGAAGCAGAAAATGGCTCAAAAGGGGGTTGAACTTCAAATCAGGAATGAGACAAACTCGTGGCAAGGGTTTGTGGATCGATACCGGTCCAATAAGATGGATCGATACTGATCCGATAAATGTTGGAGCTAGATCTTGCCCTCTAGATGGTGGCATGGATTTGACCTCTGGTTATGCTATAGATGACCAGAATCTGGAATATCAAGCTACTATTAACGATCCGCCCGACAGGAATCAAATAGGGGGACTGTTGAACGAACGAATCTTTTGGAGTTTGGAGAACCTAGGTACCGAGGGTCTGCCCAAAAGCGTTCGCCGAGGCAAACACTAGTAACAGATCCCAATTACTGCTTTTCGGCCGAACCCATAGTACTTGGTCGAGATGGTCGGAAAACTTGTGAATGAAAACTAGTTCAGGAGTAACGACGAGTGATGTAATTTACCTGGTCGGAATCTGTTTACGGAGAACATTCAACATGCGAAGTATCCATTGAGGTTTGTAATGTCGACGATGCCGTTGTACGACGAAAATACATATCTAAGGTAGCACTTGATGAAATACGAATGGAATATGGACTCTGCTAGAGCCTATGTAGTTAATGCCCCGCTATATCCCCGCTATAACTCCGATATATCTTATAGCGGATTCCTACCGCTATGATTTTTCCATATATCCCCAACATATAGCCTTTCCGCTTTAATCCCCGCTATTTCCGCTATATCCCATTATTTCCGCTATATTCCGCTATTTCCGCTATATCTTCTATAAAAAATTGGATTGAAAAATGATATTTATACGCTATAAAAATTATGAAATTAATTAATTTCATTGAATTTTTGATATATGTTTAGAAATGATAATACTCTAATATTCTACTAAATTAAATTAAGTTATATAACAGTTTTACGTTCATTTACAATACATTTGCACATATTTTTATTTAAAATTATTTTTGTATTAATTATAATTCAATTTAATGTTAATTTTTCACATAATTACTATCTATATATTTGTAAAAACAACAAGTATGGGATTTATATGCTATTTTAGAGTAATTCGATATATCCCGCTATATCTTCGCTACATCCCCGCTATGACTTTTTGCACCTCTACCGCATTGAATCCACCGAGCTTTAACTGCACAGGCTAGAGCATCTGATGCCGCGAGATGTCATTGCTTTCCAATTTGCCTGAAGGGAGTAGCGATGATGTGCTTCACCTAGCTCCCACCAAGATTTATATCGTCTTTTGCTGAGTTGACGCGAAGGTTTTTGGAGCAATTCCATCTACACACTTCGTGCTCAAAGGACATGATATTGTTATTAAATCTCTTCCAGGGCATGGGAGAGTAATTTAAGAATTTCTTGAATAAGTTCTATAAGGCTGCGATGGAAGTTACAATTGCCAAGGATGACATAGTATCGGTGGCACCGATTAGAGGAATTCATCCCAAAACTAATTTTGGGAGATGGTTGGAAATGAAACCCCCATCGACGATGGATATTTTTTACAAGAAGGCTAATCAATTCTTACACTTGGAAGAGGCACACACTCGTTCGTGAAGGATGATGTTGGGCCTTAGATTGTAAACAAATATTACTGTGACATAGTCAAGGAGGAGTTTTGAAAATGTGGATGTGAATGTTGGCAACAAGAATAATGGTAAAAAACTGAGTAATAATAGGGTCTGGAAGCAAAAGCCGGATAATAGAAATCGTCTTAGGATTCCTAAGCATGACAGCTATACTGAATTAAATAACTTAATAGAGAATATCTACTAGGCTACTCAAGGTACTGAGTAGTATATAGGAAGCCAGCATCGAAAGAGTCAAATGAGAAGGAAAAAAACCGGCAAGTTTTGTAGGTTCCATGAGGCACGCGGTCATAAACTAATTAATGTAGACATTTGCATGGCATGATCAAGGAGTTGATTCGTGAAAAGAAGTTGCAGTAGTTTATGAAAGCACCATAGGATGGCAGCAAGGAAATTCCAATCCTCTTAGGTCGACATCCCTATAAGGCAAGACGGGCCTAGTAGTGAAGAGCCTATGCAGCTTAAAAAACATTTGGTGATCAATACAACCATTGGTATGCCACATCCAACCGATAAGATTTTGAACGAGATTGATAAGCAAGTTGGTGCATTAAAACATATAGAGAATGAGAGCTGCTTTGCTATGGAGGATGGAGCTTCGGTAAAACAATTCAGAACCATGACAAACGACGTTGTTTTTTGAAACAGAGATGCTGATAGGGTGGAATCCCCAACGATTAACCCGCTAGTGAGTACAGCCATGATTGGCCTTGCTTTTGTATGGAAAGTGTTGGTTGACTATGGGACTACAACCAGATGCTTCTTGAAGGCAAGGACTTAAAACCATGTAAATCCTGGATCCACGGGTTTAACGGAATGGCTACTGAACCAGTGGGATATGTGGAACTACCACTGGTGCTTAGCAAAGGCAATTATAAGCGAGTGTAGGCCATGCCTTTTGTGTTATTGGATATTTAGTCTTCTAACAACGCATTTAAAGGCCGTTAGGCCCTGACTAAATTCAAAGTGGCTATAGCTCCTTGGTACTTGACGATGAAGTTTCTATGGAGAATGGTGTGGGAATAATACAAGGAGATCAAGGGCATGGCCGCGAATGTTATGTCATTGAGCTAAAGAAGGCGAGGCGAAGAGAGAAAGGAAAGAGTGTAGAGGGGACCCTTTTCATTAAGGCTTTGGACACATAACAACCACTGCCTAAGCCTTGGCTCGGGTAGCACATTCGGTTCTATAAGGATATGGATCCACGAAAAGAGCAACTCGATGGAAGGGTGGCTCTAGCCGAGTTGATAATTAACATCTCGGTTAGTCAAGATGACCCAATATGGATCTTGAGGATCGAATCGCAGCTTAACATTAGGATGACGAAGGAGTTGATTAGTTTTGTCCGGGTGAACCTAGATGTGTTCGCTTGTACACACTCTGACATATGTGGGATCTCGTCGAAGATAACGAGTTATGCATTAAGTATAAATCCTATATGTGTTCATATGGAACAAAAACTCTAGCTTGGGTCCGGAGAGATCCGCTGCCCACAAAGAAGAAGTGGAGAAGTTGAAAGTAATGGCTTCATTCCTAATGCTTTATACCCATATTTGGTATCAAACTCGGTCTTAGTGAAAAAGTCAAACGGGAAGTGGAGGACTAGTGTCGACTATTCAGACTTGAATAAGACGTGAGTAGAGGATAGTTTGCCACTTCTGAGGATTGATTAGTGGTAGACCCTACAGCCAAACATGATTGCTTTCATTCGAGGATGCATACTCTGGATACAATCAGATTCCAATGCACCTCCCAGATAAGGAACATACTAGCTTTATAACAGAACTGGGACTGTATTGCTATCTTGTCAAGCCTTTCGGATTAAAGAATGCTAGACCAACTTACCAGTGGTTGGTAAAAAAGACGTTCAAAGATTAAATAGGACGTTCGATGGATGTCTATATGGATGACATACTCGTGAAGTCATGACATTTGCTAAACTACATTAACGATTTGGCGGAGATGTCGGTATTCTCTAGAAATACGAGATGAAGCTCAACCTTTTGAAATGCTCGTCTGCTGTTGCATCAGGGAAATTCTTGGGCTTCATTGTGAACTCCTATAGGATTGAAGCCAATCCAAAAAAAATTGATGCATTGAGAAACATCGAACCCCAAAGACGATTAAGGAGGTCCATAGTTTAAACGATAAGGTCGCCACCGTAAGTCGATTCATCTCTAGAGAAACAACAAATACATTCCTTTTTTAACGTAATTAAGAAGGGAAAAAGAAATTTCGCTTGGATGCAAGAGTGTAAAGACACATTCTAGGCTTTGGTAAATCACTTAGGGAGAACCCCCTATTTTTTCGAAGTCGCTGGCTGACAAGAACCTTTTTATATATCTGGCAGTGTCAGTGTATGCTCTGAGTGCCACACTTGTACGTGAGGACTCCCGCATCCAGCGACTGGTCTAACATATAAGTAAATGATTAACAAGAGTAGAAAGAAATTACCGAAGGTTGGAAAAGCTTTCATACTGCTTGTTGATCGCTTCAAGGAAGCTTTGTCCCTACTTTCAGGCTCATTCAACCAAAGTTCTCACTGACCAGCCTTTGCGTCAAGTCTTGTAGCGGCATGAGACTTCTGGAAGGCTGTTGAAATGGAAAATTAAATTGAGCCAATACAATATAACCTATCACCCTCGCAAAGCTATCTGGGGTCAAGCTTGAGAGGATTTCATAGCTGAGTACACCACGCGAGATGGTATTTCGAAGAGTAGTGGCTAGCATATTGCTAGGTGGAAGATATATATAGATGGTGCATTAAAAGAACATTTTTCAGTGCTAGAGCTGTACTTGTCACTCCCAAGGAGCGTTCAATTTATTATGCCTTAAGACTCAATTTCTCTACAATGGATAATGAAGTGGAGTACGAAGCATTAATTGTAGGACTCAAAATCGCCAAAGAACTGGGAGTTAAACTTTACATATTATTTGTGATTCCTAGCTGGTAGTGGGGTCAAGTAAGGAAAGAGTTTCAAATAAAGGGAGTGATGCTAGCTCCTGATCTAAATCGGACCCTTAGGCTGCTTAGTTACATTGAATATTACACAATAATGCATATTCCTAGAGAATAAAATGCGAAGGATTTAAGTTGCCCAGTTCTGGAGAGTGTAGCTCATGGGCCTAATTTCAATAGAAGTGTTGTCGGCTCTGAGCATCGAACATATGGATGTCGATTCAATCTTTGAGGCTGAGTGTGAGAAGGAATCATGGATGACTCCAATAAAGAACTATTTACAGAAGGGAATCCTTCTGGACAGAAAGAACGAATGACGGAATCTCCTTCGCCAAGCTTTGAGATATATCTTTCAGCAAGGAGCACTTTATAAGAAAGGATTCTCAGTCCCGATATTACAGCGTATCACCAACGATGTGGCCAAACAAGTCCTGAGAGAAATTCATGAAGAGGCTTGTGATGACCACATTAAGGGGCAATCCTTGGCAAAGAAGATTCTCCGCTATGGGTACTTCTAGCCAACTATCAACCAAGATGTAGCAGAATACACTAGAAAGTATGAAAAGTGCCAGGTTGCTAAGATTCTTAGAGCCCAGTTGATAGAGATTACTCAAATGGTCAGTCCCTAGCCGTTTGCAGTTTGGGGAATCGATATTATCGTTGGATTACTGATATTTAGTAGTAGCACAAATTATGCCATAATCGCAATTGATTACTTCACCCAATGGCTAAGGCAGAGTAATTAGCCACAATTACCACAAAGAAAGTAATCAACTTCATGGTCTTTAAAATCATCAGTCATCTTGGAGTTCCACAAGCAACTGTTTCCCATAATGGGACCTAATTCGACAGCATCAAGTTTAAAACTTTCTGCAACCGACATTACATAAAGAAGAGACTTGCTGTGGTGGAGCACCCCTAGGCAAATGTATAAGTTGAATCCATGAACAAGATTAAGTCTATTCTTAAGAAACGATTCGAAAAGGCTAAAGGAAAGTGGGTCGATGAACAACCATTGGCACTTTGGGCTTGTCGAAAAGCCCATAAGTCAGTGACTGGCCACTCTCCATTTGCCTTAGCCTATAGATTGGAGGCTATGATTCCAGTTGAATTGGAAGTGCCTTCTCATTGAGTGACTTACGATAATTCACTAACGAATGAGCAACTTCTATTGGAGTCTTTTGATATGATCAATTAGAAGCGTAATGAAGCTGACCTGAGAGCACTTTCAAATTGAAGCCGAGTCATCCAATATTACAACTCCAAGGTCAAGAATCGGACCTTTGAAATTGGCGACCTGGTTCTCAAATGAATCTTCCTAGGCCCTCGGAATTTGGGCCTGAGTTGGGAAGGTCCGTACGCAATTGAACAAAAGCTTGGAGATGACACTTTGAAGCTAGCAACAGTGGATGGGATCTCACTCTCGAGGGCGTGTAATAACAAACACTTATGATGCTATTTCACTTAAAGATAAATTTGTACAAAATTAAAACTATGTTATACAACATAACCTATCATTTCCCATCTTTTATAAAGTGAAATGGCTTTCCGAATCCGTGACTTTGTCTTTACATGGCTTAAGAGTTGTGACATATGACCGAATCGAATGAATCTACATATGTATAATGCATGTATGTAAGTACCTGGAGTTAGGTGCCAACCTATTTATGGTCCATGATCGGACCCTCGGAGTTCAACCACTCTTGGCGTCCGGAGATGGATGCCAACTAACTCTTGTCCTAAATGTAGGGGCAAGGGTATAAACCATAAGGGAGATGACTTGACCATCCATCTGCTATCTCTTGTCCTAAATGTAGGGGCAAGGGTATAAACCATAAGGGAAATGAATTGACCATCCATCTGCTATCTCTTGTCCTTGAAGCGGGGGTAGGAGTATAAACCTAAAAGGACGTGATTTGACCGTCTATCCACTGAATCTTGTCCTCGAAGCGGTAGCAGAAGTATAAACCAAAACGGATGTAACTCGCCCATCCATTCATCATCTTTTTCCCAGAGTTTGGCAAAGCGCCAATTTCTTATCTAAAGGATGGCGAGGCCGGAGATCATTGCCCGAAGTTAGGCGAGATGTCATTCAAACCTTGATCGATGCCCAGAGACTGACACGATTGTATTTTAAGTTTTTTGAAATGGAATGTTTAAATCACCTTTCTTGATAATCGACATTTGATTGGATTCGAAAGCACCACAGGATGGTAGTAGGGAAATTCCAATCCTCTTGGGTCGACATTCCAATAGGGCAAGACGGGCCTAGTAGTGAAGAACCCATGCAGCTTAAAAAACATTTGGTGATCAATGCAACTATCGGTAGGCCACATCCAACCGATAATAGTTTGAATGAGATGGATAAGTAAGTTGGTGCATTAAAACATACAGAGAATGAGAGCTGCTTTGCTACGGTGGATGGAGCTTCGGCAAAATAATTCAGAACCATGAAAGACGACATTGTTTTTTAGAACAGAGATGCTGATAGGGTGGAAGCCCCAACGATTAACTCGCTCATGAGTACAACCATGATTGGCCCTGCTATTGTATGGAAAGTGCTGGTTGATTGTGGGAGTTCGGTTAGTATTAAGAAATCCTATGACCATATGCTTCTTCAAGGCAAGGACTTGAAACCATGTAAATCCCGGATCCACGGGTTTAACGGGATGGCTACTGAGCCAGTGGGATATGTGGAACTAATAGTGGTTCTTAGCAAGGGCAACTATAAGCGAGTATGGGCTATGCCTTTTGTGTTATTGGATATTTAGTCTTCTAATAACGCATTTAAAGGCCGTTAGGCCCTGACTAAATTCAAAGCGGCTATAGCTCCTTGGTGCGTGACGATGAAGTTTCTAAGGAGAATGGTGTGAGAATAATACAAGGAGATCAAGGGCTTGGCCATGAATGTTATGTCATTGAGCTAAATGAGGCGAGGCAAAGAGAGAAAGAAAAGAGTGTAGAGGGGACCATTTTCATTAAGGCTTTGGACACAAAGCAACCACTGCCTAAGCCTTGGCTCCGATAGCACAGTCGGTACTATAAGGATATGGATCCACGAAAAGAGCAACTAGATGGAAGGTCGGCTCTAGTCGAGTTGATAATTAACATCTCGGTTAGTTAGGATGACCCAACATGGATCCTAAAGTTCGAATCGCAGCTTAGCGTTAGGATGACGAAGGAGTTAATTGGTTTTCTCCGGGTGAACCTAGATGTGTTCGCCTCTACACACTCCGACATGTGTGGGATCTCATCGAAGATAACGATCCATGCATTAAGTATAAATCCTAAATGTGTTCATATGGAACAAAAACACCGCAGCTGGGTCCGGAGAGATCCACTGCCTACAAAGAAGAAGTGGAGAAGTTGAAAGTAACGGCTTCATTCCTAATGCTTTATACCCAAATTTGCTATCAAACCTGGTCTTAGTGAATAAGTCAAATGGGAAGTGGAGGACTTGTGTCAACTATTCAGACCTAAATATGACGTGCGTGGAGGATAGTTTGCCACTTCCGAGGATTGATTAGTTGGTAGACTCTACAGCCGAACATGATTGCTTTCATTCTAGGATGCATACTCTAGATACAATCAAATTCCAATCCACCTCCCATTCCAATCCACCTCCCAGATAATGAACACACTAGCTTTATAACAGACTTGAGATTGTATTGCTACCTTGTCAAGCCCTTCAAATTAAAGAATGCTGGAGTAACCTACCAGTGGTTGGTAAAAAAGACGTTCAAAGATTAAATAGGACGTTCGATGGATGTCTATATGGATGACATGCTCGTGAAGTCATGACATTTGCTAAACTACATTAACGATTTGGTGGAGATGTTCAGTGTTCTCTAGAAATACGAGATGAAGCTCAACCTTTTGAAATGCTCATTTGCTGTTGCATCAGGGAAATTCATGGGCTTCATTGTGAACTCCTGTGGGATTGAAGCCAATCCAGTTAAGATTGAGGCATTGAGAAACATCACAGCCCCAAAGATGATTAAGGAGGTCCAGAGTTTAAATGTGAAGGTCGCCATCGTGAGTCGATTTATCTCCAGAGCAACAACAAATACGTTCCTTTCTTTGACGTAATTAAGAAGGGAAAAAGGAATTTCGCTTGGAAGCAAGAGTGTAAAGGCACATTCTAGGTTTTGGTGAATCACTTACGAAGAACCCCTATTTTTTCGAAGACGCTGGATGACGAGAACCTTTTTATATATCTGGCAGTGTCAGTGCATGCTCTGAGCGCCGCACTCGTATGTGAGGACTCCCGCATCCAGCGACTGGTCTACCACATCAGTAAATGATTAACAAGAGTATAAATAAATTACCGAAGGTTGGAAAAGCTTGCATACTGCTTGTTGATCGCTTCAAGGAAGATCCATCCCTACTTTCGGGTTCATTCGACCAAAGTTCCTACTGACCAGCCTTTGCAACAAGTTTTGCAGCGGCCTGAGACTTCTGGAAGGCTGCTGAAATGGAAATTGAATTGAGCTAATAAAATATAACCTATCACCCTCGCAAAGCTATCTTGGGTCAAGCTTTAGAGGATTTCATAACTGAGTACACCGCCCGAGATGGTGTTTCGAAGAGTAGAAGCTAGCATAGTGCTAGGTGGAAGATATATACATATGGTGCATTAAAAGAACATTTTTTCGGTGCTAGAGTTCTACTTGTCACTCACAAGAAACGTTCAATTTATTATGCCTTGAGACTCGATTTTCCTACAACGAACAATGAAGTAGAGTACGAAGCATTAATTGCGGGACTCAAAATGGCCAAGGAACTGGGAGTTAAACTTTACATATTTTTTGTGATTCCCAGCTTGTAGTGGGTCAAGAAAGGAAAGAGTTTCAGACAAAAGGAGTGATGCTAGCTCTTGATCTAAATCGGACCCTTAGGCTACTTAGTTACATTGAATATTACACAATGTCAGGCTACACTAGAAAGTGTGATAAGTGCTAGAGATTTGCTAAGATTCTTAGAGCCTTGTTAATAGAGATTACTCAAATGGTCAGTCCTTAGCCGTTTGTAGTTTGGGGAATCGATATTATCAGTGGATTAATGATATTTAATGGTAGCGCAAATTATGCCATAATTGCAATTGATTACTTCACCAAATGGCTAAGGAAGAGTTATTAGCCACAATTACCACAAAGAAAGTAATCAACTTCATGGTCTTTAATATCATCTTTCATCTTGGAGTTCCACAAGCAACTGTTTCCCATAATGGGACCTAATTCGACAACACCAAGTTTAAAGATTTTTGAAACCGACATTACATAGAGAAGAGATTTGCTGCGGTGGCGCACCCCTAGGTGAATGGACAAGTTGATGCCATGAACAAGATTAAGTCTATTCTTAAGAAATGATTCGAAAAGGCTAAAGGAAAGTGGGTCGATGAACAACCATTGGCACTTTGGGCTTATCGAAAAGCCCATAAGTTAGCGACTGGCCACTCTCCATTTGCCTTAGCCTATAGATTGGAGGGTATGATTCCAATTTAACTAGAAGTGCCTTCTCATCGAGTGACTCATGGTAATTCATGAACGAATGAGCAACTCCTATTGGAGTCTTTTTATATGATCCATGAGAAGAGCAATGAAGCTGACCTGAGAGCACTTTCACATCGAAGCAGAGTCATTTGATATTACAACTCCAAGGTCAGGAATCGAACCTTTGAAAGTGGTGACTTGGTTCTCAAACGAATCTTCCTAGTCCCTCGGAACTTGGTCCTGAGTTAGGAAGGTCTGTACGCAATTTAACAAAAACTTGGAGACGACACTTTCAAGCTAGCAACAGTGGATGGGATCTCACTCTCGAGGGTGTGTAATAACAAACAATTATGATGCTATTTCACTTAGAGATAAATTTGTAAAAACTTAAAACCATGTAATAAGACAGAACCTGTCATTTCCCGTCTTTTATAAAGTGAAATGGCTTTCCGAATCTGTGACTCTGTCTTTACATGGCTTAAGAGCTATGACATATGACCGACTCAAATGAATCTGCATATGTATAATGCATGTATGTAAGTACCTGGAGTTAGGTGCCAACCTAGCTTCTATGGTCCATCATCGAACCCTTGGAGTTCAACCACTCTTGGCGTCCGGAGATGGATGCCAACTAACTCTTGTCCTAAATGTAGAGGCAAGGGTATAAACTAGAAGAGAGATGACTTGACCATCCATCTGCTATCTCTTGTCGAAGCGGGGGCATGAGTATAAACCAAAAAGGTCATGATTTGACCGTCCATCCACTGAATCTTTCCCTTGAAGCGGGGGCAGAAGTATAAACCAAAATGGATGTGACTCGCCCATCCATTCATCATCTTTTTCCTAGAGTTTGGCAAAGTGCCAATTTCTTATCTAGAGGATGGCGAGGCCGGAGATCATTGCTTGAATTTAGGTGAGATCTCATTTAAACTTTGATCGATGCCCAGAAAAAGGCACGATCGCATTTACAGTTCTTTAAAAAGGAATGTTTAAATCACCTTTCTGGATAATCGACATTTGACTGGATTCGTGAATCTGGTATGATTACTTATAAATGCCAGGGATATATACCTTAATGATCGCTTTACATTCACAAAAACAACAAAAGGCCGGAAAATCACGAAAAGGGCTAATGAATTAGTCCGAAAATATCATGGAAAGAAATGGATCGCAAGTGAATTGAATGGGAAGCACATTTCTTAAATACTTAGATAAATTCAAGTGAAGATTGAAAAAACAAGTATTTTTTATTCACATTCAAGACAGAACTTGTAAAGAACAGTAAAAGTTGTATTTACATGTAGGTTGAAAACAAAAGTGGGGGATGATCCCGCACAATGCTAGCCTAAAACCAAAAAAGACTCCTACAACTTCAAACTAAAAGTGAGCCTATCTACACAAAACAAACCGACGATCAGTTCTTATGCTTTTGTTGCTTGGAATTTTTCTTTTCTTAATATAAGGGAGGTGTAAATTGGTCAGGTTTCTTCCTACTTCTTCATTGACCCTTAGATGGAGTGCTCTTTGATGATCCAGCGGGCACGCTTTGGGTGCTCCCAAGTGAAGGAAGAGTGACCAAAACGTAGAAAGTTTGGCCAAGAAAAGCTATGGACAAAGGAGAAGGGATGATCTCTATCTTCTCTTGCTTGATCTCTTTGGCTAGAAGAATTTGTTTTTCAAGATCGCACATGGTAGGACTCGATCTGGGCTCAGAGAAACCAGTGATAACAACATCGTCTTTGGTCTGAGCTCCCCGAAGCTCACCAATCCCCTTATTCTATAAAGCATCTATTATCCGCTCGCCAAGCCCAGGAGTCTCGCCAGTTGGAATACTCAGAACCAACATTGAAGTAATCATAGTCATCGATTCTATTGTAGAAGCTTGTTGTCCTGACTAAGGACCTTTGTCAGGAAGCAGTACAACTTTGGGTTAACCTAAAACTTGAGAGACATAAAAAAAGAGGTTTGCTATGTCAATCGATGACATGTGGACTCATAGAAATACAGACGAAGTCAATGAGATACCTCCTATGAGAAATGCGGATTATGGATCTTAAGGCTGGAATAACACTAGAGGGGGGGTGAATAGTGTTTTGTGGATTTTCTAAATCTTTTTGAAACTTATGTAAGTTTAGTCACCAACAAATGCAATTCACAGACATAGATATAATCACAGAATCAGACACAGATACAAATAATAAATAAAAGCAGTAAAGGAAAGAACACACCAGGATTTTATACTTGTTTGGAGTTACCCTACATCCAGTCCCGTACAATCGTACGGATTTCTTATCAAAAATAATCTCCCAGATTACACCCATGATTTCAAGGCCACGAGGTACACCCTCCTATATTCGAGTCCGGGGCAAACTCTCTTG
This sequence comes from Allium fistulosum, assembly GCA_030737815.1. Classification (NCBI taxonomy): domain Eukaryota; kingdom Viridiplantae; phylum Streptophyta; class Magnoliopsida; order Asparagales; family Amaryllidaceae; genus Allium; species Allium fistulosum. The sequence continues at coordinate 768,445,371 of CM060905.1, read as the reverse complement.
ATTTACCAAGCCACAAGATCACCTAATCGATTTCCGGGGCAACAATCACACCCAATTAATTTCAAGGCTCAACCGCACCTTTTACTCAACAGTTTGATTGATGAATAATCCTATAACTCTGAATAACATTGAGATCTTATGGAGAGAGTGGCAGAGAATCAAACAAGAGATAATCAAGTTTGATTCACTTGGTATTTCGGCAGAGTATAGTTTGGGATTCTTTAGGATAAATGTGGAAGATGAAGAGAAGAGAAAACAAGTGAAATATGATGGTAAATTCGTTTAGAATTACTGGTATTTATAGGAAATCAACAGCCATATCTATTCGTGAAAGGATACGACGAATAGACACTTCTTTTGAAAATTTGAATTTTGAATTTAACGGGCACCATGTTGACATGGGGGGTTGAGGGATGTCGACATGCTCTAGGCAAAATTGATGATTTTGATTTTCTTATTAAAATTGGTTTCTATAATTTGTCAAAACGATTTCTAAACTTTGTAAATATATTTGAATATAGTTTAAACATATAAAAGAGTTCAAAAGTAATTTTTAATATATATAATCTTAATCTATAAAGTGATTTAAAATCTGAGTAAATATTTTAAAGCTAAATATTTAAAACAAGAGATAGTTTAAAATCAATGACAATTTTGAAATCAAAATATTAAAAATGATAAAGATAGTTTTGTGGCTAAAATATTTCAAACAAGAGAGATGTCTTTTTGAAAAGAAGGTTTTGAAAACATTTAAAATAAGAAATATATTTTTGAAAAACATTTTTATAAAATTAGTGGACATCAAAATAGGACCACTATATGTTCCACTAGATATTGTCGTGGGTTCCATCCCACTAGGGTTCCATCCCTTTAACAGGCTCGAAGTGGATTCCATTCCACGAATAAATTTCGAATAAAGATGTAAGTGCTTTCAAGAAGCTTTAACATAATTCTAGACTCAATACTTATCTTGTACTATTAAAATCTTGAACTCTTGATAACTTGATTTCTTGATACTCATGAGTCTTCAATCTTGATATCTTTGATCTTTAAATTCATCAGTCTTGTATCTCTATACTGTACAGTCTTCATTCTTGGTACCTGCATGTTTATATCCTGCATATACATATATATATATATATATATCTAAACTATAATGTTAGTATTTATATTTTATAACAAGTCCTAAGGTTGTTGTCATCAAAACCATCCTTGTCAAGGACTAACAATCTCCCCCTTTTTGATGATGACAACCTATGTTTATAAAATATACTTCTCCTTCACAATAACTCCCCCTAAAACTAATAACTCCTCCTTAATCTAAGCCTAACTACTCTAACTACTCTATTTTTTATTTCTCCCCCTTTATTATCAACAAAAACTAATCCTAAACTCACCTTTAATCTAATACTATTTAAATTAAATACTAATAAGGAAGTATAATAAGTGAAACAAATATTTTATTATATATGATGTTATATTTACATGTATGTATGAAACATAAACATACAAATATATTTAAGTACACAAATTATAGAATAACAATACTAATGAGAGTTTTTGACAATCAGAGGTTTGTGAATCGAACAATTTGGATAATGAAAACAAAAGTTTCCATGTTGTTCAACCAAATTCCCAATTTTGTCAAAACAGACTTCGCAAACACAGACCACGTTGTCGTCTTCTTCCATAGGTGCTGCTTCCTCCTCCTCCTCCTCTTCTTCTTCCTCTTCTTCTTCTTCCTCTTCGCTGTGCTCTAAAGGATTATGCACGTGAATGTTGGGAGAATCTTCTTCAATCACAATAGGATTTGCGTGATTATCCATTAGAAATTTTTGTAAATTCCGAAGAATTTTGCCTTTCTTTTCTTGTTCTTTTGCCATCCTTAGTTGCATAACTTGAAATTCAGTCAACATTTGCATGGCAACCTTCATAGATTCTTCAATCTTTATCACACGTGCCAGTGTAGTGCGTTGGAATGGACCAGAATGAGGAGAAGGGAAAGAAATGGTGTCAATTTGGTTTGATTTAGTGGAGGAGGCCATTAATTTTAATTTACAGAAGTTTTATTTCAGAGAAAGAAAAGTGAGAAGACAGAAAAATTCGAAATACATTGGTTTTTATAACTACTAAACTGATTTTAGTGGTAAAAATCAAATTTTAAAATTTTTGCCATTGTATGTCTACATGGGTGGTAGGGGTATGTCGACATCCTTATGAAAAAATTGATTTTCTTGTATATATATATTACTATATCTATATTCTATATCTCAGTTATTGAACAAATGCCTAGTTCTCTTCTTAATTTAGTAAATATAGGTTGATTTAAGTGTTTGGTGAAAATATCAGCAATTTGATTCTCGGAGTTGATATATTCAAGAGAAATAATCTCTTTACTTATATTATCTTTGAGAAAATGATATCTGATATCAATATGTTTAGTGCTAGCATGATGAATAGTATTTTTAGACAAATTTATTGCACTAGAATTATCACAATAAATCGGTGATTTTAAAATTGTTAATCCAAAATCTTTTAGAGTTTGTTGCATATAAATGACTTGGAAGTAAGCCAAAGCAGCAGAGATATATTTTGCTTCAGTTGTTGATAAAGAAACAGTATTTTGCTTTTTGCTAAACCATGAAACCAGAGAATGCCCTAAAAAGTGACAAGTTCTTCTTGTACTTTTCCGGTCAGATTTGCAACCAGCATAGTCAGCATCACAATAAGAAATTAAATTAATGAATCATTTTTAGGGTAAAATAAACCATAGTCAAAAGTATGTTTAACATATCTTATGATACGTTTCACAGCTTTTACATGAGTTCTTTGGGTTGAGATTGGTATCTTGCACAAAGACAAACACTATGCATGATATCAGGTCTACTCACAGTGATATAGAGTAGTGATCCAATCATTCCCTATATAGTTTTTGATTTACATCTTTTGAAAGATCTTCTTTATTTAAAGCTTCATTAGTTGCCATGGGAGTGGGTTTTCAACTCGCAGTAGTCATACCAAATTTACTCACTAGATCCCTAGCATATTTTTCTTGACTAATAAAGATACCATTATCTAATTGTTTTATTTGTAAACCTAAGAAGAAAGTAAGTTCACCCATATGACTCATCTCAAACTCTTTTGTCATTATTTCAGAAAATTCTTTATCCATTTCATGATTAGTTGAACCAAAAATAATATCATCTACATAAACTTATATTAGTTGAATATCATTTTTATTTCTTTTAATGAAAAGAGTATTATCTATTTTACCAATTTCAAAATTTGATTGTAATAAAAAAGATCTTAGTGTGTCATACCATGCTCTAGGATCTTGTTTCAGACCATATAGAGCCTTTCTTAAGTTTGGAAACATGGTTTGGAAATCTTTCATTTTCAAAGAGTGGAGGTTGTTCAACATAAACTTCCTCTTTAACAAATCCATTTAGAAAAGCACTTTTAACATCCATTTGAAATAATTTGAAATTATTATAATTTGCAAAAGCAAGTAGAATTCTAATGGCTTCTAATCTTGCTATGGGTTCAAAGGTTCCATCAAAATCTATTCCTTCTTCTTGACAATAACCTTGTGCGACTAATCGAGCTTTATTTCTCACGACCTCACCAAGTTCATTCATTTTATTTTTATAAACCCATTTTGTTCCAATTATACTTTTATCCTCAGGTCTAGGAACAAGTTCCCAAACATCATTTTTGGTGAACTGATTTAATTCTTCTTGCATAGCAAGAATCCATGAATCATCATATGATGCTTCCATTGGATTTTTAGGTTCAATAGTTGATATAAAAGCTACATTACTTATGTTATTTAGTTGATTTCTAGTTCTAACAACATATTCAATATTTCCTAATATATTTTCTATAGGATGATCTTTTAATAGCCTAATTCTTTTATTAGGTTGAATGATTTCTCAATTAGTTTCATTAGGTTCATTATTTAAAGTTACAAAATCTTCTTCATCTTCTATTTGTACAGTCTTTAAACTTTTCGTCAAAAGATACATGCATTGTTTCTTTAATAGTGTTAGTTCTTAAATTATAAACTCTAAATGCTTTACTTCTATTAGAATATCCGATGAAGATACCTTTGTCGGATTTAGGTTCAAATTTATCTAAATTATATTTTGTATTAAGAATAAAACACTTACTACCAAAAACTTTAAAATAAGCTACTATGGGTTTCTTATTGTAAAGTAATTCATATGGTGTTTTATTAGTTAATGGTCTAATTAAAATCCTATTTAATATATAGCAAGATGTAGCGACTACTTCAGCCCAAAAGGTTTTAGGTAAGTTACTATCAGAAAGCATTGTTCTAGCACACTCTTGAATCGTTCTATTCTTACGTTCTACCACTCTGTTTTGTTGTGGGGTTCTTGGAAAAGTGAAATTATGAGTTATTCCCTTTTTATTGCAGAATCTCTCAAATTTTCATTTTCAAATTCCCCACCGTGATCACTACGAATAGTTATAATTTTTAAAGAAAGTTTGTTTTGAAGTCTTTTTGTAAAAAAATTAAATGAATCAAAAGTATCACTTTTATGTTTCATAAAAATTGTCCATGTAAACCTAGAATAATCATCTACAATTACAAAGACATATTTATTGTGATTTATTGATTGAATTTGAGATGGACCGAATAAATCTAGATGAAGTAACTCAAGAGGTTTTGAAGTTGAAATCATATCTTTTAATTTGAAAGAACTCTTCCTAAGTTTTCCTAATTGGCAAGCATCACATATACTATCCACTTTAAAGTTTAACTTGGGAAGACCTCTAACTAAGTCATGTTTTGATAACCTAGATAATAGTTTGAAATTTAAATGACCAAATCTTTTATGCCAAATCCAAGGGTCACTTGTATTAGCCAAAAGACATAAGTTATCATTTGAAACTTTCATACTAAGGATGTAAATATTTTTCTTCCTAATTCCTTCAAATATAATATTTGAATTATTATCTTCGATGTGACACTTATCTTTTTCAAATTTAATCTTGTATTCTTTATTGCAAAGTTGACTAATGCTAAGCAGATTGTGTTTCAGATTCTTAACTAATAAAACATTAGAAATAGTAGGAATTTTAGAGTTACCGACATTGCCGATACCAATCACATATCCTTTTGAGTTGTCTCCAAAATTAACCAATCCTCCAATCTTTATAGATAATATCATTCAGCATATCTGGATTACCAGTCATGTGTCTTGAACATCCACTATCAAGTATCCACTTATTCTTCTTGATTTGCACAATTTGTCCATTGAGTGTTGATTCTTCAAAGGCCATATAACATTTTTCTTTCTGCACAGAATAAAAACTTAGTAGATAACTTAGTTTTCTATAATAACTATATGCAGACTTATGAGACAATGATGATTTGAACAGTTTTAAACTAGTGTTAACAAAATCCCCAAAAATAGCCATTTTAATAACTTTTTCAAAATTCAGATTATGAAAACTTTGAAAACCTCGCTCTGATACCAAATGTGAGAAATGCGGATTACAGATCTTAAGGCTGGATAACACTAGAGGGGGGGGTGAATAGTGTTTTGTGGATTTTCTAAATCTTTTTGAAACTTATGTAAATTTAATCACCAACAAATGCAATTCACAGACACATATATAATCACAGAATCAGACACATATGCAAATAATAAATAAAAACAGTAAAGGAATGAACACACCAGGATTTTATACTGGTCCGGAGTTACCCTACATCCAGTCCCGTACAATCGTACAGATTTCTTATCAAAAATAATCTCCCAGATTACAACCTCGATTTCATGGCGACGAGGTACACCGTCCTGTATTCGAGTCCGGGGCAAACACTCTTGATTTACCAGACCACAAGATCACCTAATCGATTTCCGGTGCAACAATCACACCCAATTGATTTCAAGGCTCAACCGCACCTTTTACTCAACAGTTTGATTTACAAATAATCCTATAACTCTGAATAGCACTGAGATCTTATGGAGAGAGTGGCAGAGAATCAAACAAGAGATAATCAAGTTTGATTCACTTGGTATTTCGGCAGAGTATAGTTTGGGATTCTTTAGGATAAATGTGGAAGATGAAGAGAAGAGAAAACAAGTGAAATCTAATGATAAATTCGTTTAGAACTACTGGTATTTATAGGAAATCAACAGCCATATCTATTCGTGAAAGGATACGACGAATAGACACATCTTTTAAAAATTTGAATTTTGAATTTAACGGGCACCATGTCGACATGGGGGGTTGAGGGATGTCGACATGCTCTAGGCAAAATTGACGATTTTGATTTTCTTATTAAAATTGGTTTCTATAATTTGTCAAAACAATTTCTAAACTTTGTAAATATATTTGAATATAGTTTAAACATATAAAAGAGTTTAGAAAGTAATTTTTAATATATATAATCTTAATCTATAAAGTGATTTAAAATCTGAGTAAATATTTTAAAGCTAAATATTTAAAACAAGAGATAGTTTAGAATCAATGACAATTTTGAAATCAAAATATTAAAAATGATAAAGATAGTTTTGAGGCTAAAATATTTCAAACAAGAGAGATGTATTTTTTAAAAGAAGGTTTTGAAAACATTTAAAATAAGAGATATATTTTTGAAAAACATTTTTATAAAGTTAGTGGATATCAAAATAGGACCACTATATGTTCCACTAGATATTGTCGTGGGTTCCATCCCACTAGGGTTCCATCCCTTTAACAGGATCGAAGTGGATTCCATTCCACGAATAAATTTTGAATAAAGATGTAAGTGCTTTCAAGAAGTTTTAACATAATTCTAGACTCAATACTTATCTTGTAATATTAAAATCTTGAACTCTTGATAACTTGATTTCTTGATACTCATGAGTCTTCAATCTTGATATCTTTGATCTTTAAATTCATCAGTCTTGTATCTCTATACTGTACAGTCTTCATTCTTCGTACCTGCATGTTTATATCCTGCATATACATACATACATATATATATATATCTAAACTATAATGTTAGTATTTATATTTTATAACAAGTCCTAAGGTTGTTGTCATCAAAACCATCCTTCTCAAGGACTAACACCTCCTTTAGACTAGGGTTCTGTTTGGGCTGGAGTGCTGCTGGAATTCCCTTCCAAGACAAGATAAGGGACGATAGACCTGTGCATTTGAGGTTTCTTTGGATCGTATTCAGGGATGGAAGATGAATAGAGAGTAGCTTTAGGTCCAGGTGTATGGCCGGTGGTGACTTTTTGAGGTGATGATCCGGAGCCTTTGCCTATTTCTTTTTGCACTGTAGAAGCAAGCACCGGATGTAGAATAAGCTCGCCCTCTCTTAGCACCCTGGGCTCATCTCCTATTAATACCTCATTTTCCAATTGTGCTAGATCTTCTTCACCACCTTTTAGAAATTCCTTCTCCTCCTTAACAACTTTCTCCCAAGCCAGATCCAAAGCCTTGGGATAATCATCACTGAGCTACTCTAAATTGCAGAACTTAAGCACGTGCAACTTCCTCCTTAATGAGTGCCTTTCAGAATCTCTCCATCATCCGCTTCTTAGCGGCTTTAACTTCCTTCTTAACGAGCGCATCCACGTCCCTAACATGTGCAACTACCTCATCCCTTTCGCTATGGGCAATAAGTAGCTCTTCATAGTACCCTTGGGCCTCTTGGAGAGCTTCAACCTTCATTTCCGTCTCACTTTAGATTTTGGTTGACAACTCATTTGCATTTTTGGTCAAAGGATCTCTTTCCAACACTAAGTCACAATTTCATGGTGTGCAGTCTCTATCTCATCATGATGCTTAGTCTTCTCACTCTCGAGTGCCTTGATAACATCCTTGGCCCTCTTCTTGGCCTCAGCTCATGATATTTTCAAGTCTATGACCTAAGTGTCGAGATGAGCGACGATCCTTTATCTTGTACCTCCATAAGTTTTAGATTATCGATCTTGAGCTTCCTTTCCCTTGAAACATTAGAGATCTTCATGGCTATCTATCTTCATTCGTTATATTGATAATAAGAATTAGCTATATAAGCAACTGTCAAACCTTTAACCTCTTACAGGATGCCCTTCAGAATGTGCATGAACGTAACTCCATCAAAGTAGACCTTTGGGAACTGTGACTTTAGTTCGGCCATTCGCGCATCAGCGGCAAGCTGTTGCTCCATAGTGACGATCGAAGTTCTAATTAGTTACTTGCTAGCCTTGTGATGAGAGGTCTTAGAATTGCCTTTATTGTGCCTACAGTCAGTAGGTCGACTGATTTGAGTCGATATCGAGTGTTGAACGAGACGGAAGCCGAAGGTAGTGCCAAGAAGCATCCCTCGGTGGAAAGTCATCAGAGCGATCAGAATGCTTGCCCGAGCCTTTTATTGGAGGTGACCGGGATCTAGAATGGTATCTGGAAGTAAAATCATGAGATGGATAGTCTCTATCACAACTGCCTCCATTATGGCTAGACTATGCAGTTAATGCCCCGCTATTACCCCGCTACAACCCTACTATATCTCATAGCAGATTTCTACCGCTTGGATTTTCCATATAGCCCCAAATATAGCCTTTCCGCTTTAATCCCCGCTATTTCCGCTATATGCCGTTATTCCCGCTATAATCCGCTATTTCCGCTATATGCCGTTATTCCCGCTATAATTCGCTATTTCCGCTATATCTTCTACAAAATAAATTAATTGAAAATTGATATTTGTACGTTATAAAAATTATAAAACTAATTTATTTAATTGAATTTTTAATATATTTTCAAAAATGAAAATACTCTAATATTCTACTAAATTCAATTATGTTATATAACAGTTTTACATTTATTTAAAGTATATTCGCACATGTTTTTATTTAAAATTATTTATGTATTAATTATAATTCAATTGAATGTTAATTTTTCATTTAATTACCATTTATATATTTGTAAAAACATAAAGTACGAGTTTTATATGTTATTTTAGAGTCATCTGCTATATCCCGCCTAATCCTCGCTGTCTCCCCGCTGTGACTTTTTGCACCTCCGCCGCATTGAATCTACCGAGCGCTTTAACTGCACAGTGGCTGGACCAATGGATGGACTCTGAATCTCGACCATCACCTTAATGATATGTGTTTGAACAATGCCTATGTTGTTGGGATTCATTTTCTTCGAATGACTGAAACATGTACTTCCCCTCCATGGATCTTGCAAATGAAACAAGAACAAATAAGCTTCAATAAGGAAGGACATGAAACAGGTGCAGTGTTGTGCATGTGTGTGTGAGTGTCCCAGCGTCCTTCGATGGATCGTGTGTTGGAGTTTTTCTCATAGAAGTGATCTCTCCCATGCTAATGGAAGGCATATCATCGTGAAAACGGATAGGGGAATCAAGACCCTCGAGACTCATATTGTCAATGCCGAAGAATTTAATCTTAGTTGGAATCGACCCCAGACCAGCGAATATGTCTTTAGAGGGGAGAGAAGGAGGTTTCTCCACGGTTATGACTGGAGGGGTTGTGTAGAGGTCTATCCTTTGGAGATTTTTACAACTAGTCTTTTCTTTAAGGCAAACTATTGGTCATCTTTAGGCTCCTCAATTAAAGGCTCGTAACCTACATCAGCATCATCGTGGCCAGCTTCATCGCCTTCGTCTACGATTTTGCCTTCCTCGGCGTGTTCTTGCACTTCTTTAGCATACTCTTTAGCTTTATCCCCTGGACTTGAAATGGGGCCATGTTAGGATTCACATCGCTACCTTTAGGCAAGTTATCTTCATCATCATCACTAGCAGCCATGTGGATTTGAACGATGCTACGACCCGCTTCCAGCAAGCTATGGGCTAGAAAATTCTCATTGGAAAGTAGAACTCTAATATCTCTATCCACTTTTGGAAGTGCCATGAGAGCTTTGATGGCATCAGCAAGTGCCATGCCACTAGGCCTCACCAGAACATATAAAAGAATAAAGGAAATGTGAGTTAAGTGCAAAGAATTGCATGGTAGGCTCATATGGGCTATATGAAGCGGAACTTATGTCCAGATAGCAATCTTCGTGCAAAACCAGGTAGATAGTGGACGTAGACCATTCACTCTTGAAGTAGCTCAGTTTGTTCCATGTACTAGTAACAACTCTACAGTTATTAGCCAGTTCCAAATAAGTCAGGGAAGGGTTTCCTTTTCGGCTCTTGAAATTATACATGTATCAAATTTTCTCATCACTAGGTACTTGGTGCAAAGGTTGAACAGAGACAATATATGTGCTGTGAAGGAAGGCAAAGCTATTTGGATGTAGTTGCATCAGAGCCAATCTCATTAAGCTCAGAACTCGACAAATGAATTGATAGATCAGTGGGATGCATCCTGCTAGACACATGTATCTATTACAAGCAGTATAACCCTCTAGGGGATTGTGAGCTCTCTACTGACGAAAATGGGTCATTACATCCTTAAATGAGATTCCATGTTTATCCTCGATTCTACGACGTGATCCCTCTTCAATCCTTGAAGCAATGGAGTCGATAGGAATCGTCTAAGGTAATAGAATCCTCAAGAGTGTCAACAACAACTTCAACTTCAGGGCCTTCTACAGGCATTTAAGGAACCTTTGGATGAGGCTAATCTGCTTATGGATTTTCAATTGGTGGTATGAACTATGATGGTGTATGTTGTGTAGAAGGAGTCATAGTCAAACTCAACTCTACATCAGATTCAGCGTGTCTAGAAGTCAATGGACCTGAAGCTAAAGTGGCAAGACACTCAGAACGTCTACAATCCATGTCTTTAAAAACTCAATAGATAATCAACATCAGATTAATTATAAGCCGCACCCCCGTGCTAAAGTAGGACCTAGTGTGGTGTTGTGTAGTGGTGTGTAGTGCAGATTTCCGATATTGTACGACAGTTCATTTTAAAAGTTTGAGGATAACTTGAAGAGACTATTATTGCTGACCGTCTCAATGGACTTCACATAGGTGACCTAGCATTGAAAACAGCTTTGGATTTTGGGGATAACATTGGAAAAAATGAAGTTAATCGACAATGCAAAGTCCATAAAGGAGTTTGAGGACAAAAATCTAACCAAGGGTCGGTTCGGTACCAAACCAAACCCTTGAGTGGATTTTCATTTTCCTTCCCCTCTATCTCCCAAGCCCATGTGCCTCCATCAACATGAAACCATCCACATCCTAGTCTGATGCCTTTACCTACCTAATTCCGCATAGAGTTGATTCGAGTGCAAGTTTAGGTTTGGATTTGGAAGTAAATTCAAGCACGGAGGTGGACATGGACCAAGACTAGGGATTCGAGTTCAACAGTGGCAACGCTGAGGAGTTTGGAATCAAGGAATGTAGTCGGAGATAGGTGCTAGCAAGGAGGGTTAGCAGAGTTTGATTTGGATGCGGAGGAATTTCAATGGAAAAGGCGGGCTTTGGTTTGGTAGCAAGGTAAAAGTGAAGGGAAGGGATAAAGAGTTGGGTTATATACCCAAGGACCCGATTTCTCAGGCAACAAAAGTGAGGACTTTTCAAAGTCCTGGATCTTTACCGATCCAAGGATTTGGATCGGTACCGAGTCTAAAAAAATGGATGATGGAATTGACCTATATATATGCCTACATAAGTATATGCATATAATCGAGAGCTTTTACAAGAGAGTGCACGTGTATACATGTATACAATCATATTCAACACCCAACGACCGAAATCAAATAAAATTAGATTCAAACTTGGAAAATCCAAGAGAGGAACCAATTCAAAATTACTGAGCTTGGAATGATAGATCGTGAGAGCACATTCCTATTTTTAATACCAGATGTTGGTAATGTGTCATGATGAATAACTGGAGACATAGCTCTTCATAAAAACGATTCAAAAAAGGACAATGATCATTCAAAGCACAAGAGTGGAATCCTTTACAGTAATCCTGACTTATCTCGATTCAAAGCATATTATGTTGGAAACAAGATGTATAGGAAGCCGGGAGAGATAGCCACAAGAGTCCAGAGACTAAGTACAACCGGAGTCCCAAGGTGAAGGCAAAGCTACCTCAAGAGTTCAACAACCCAAATCCAACAAAGTGTTGGATCGGTACTGATCCAACTCATGGATCAGTATCGATCCACCATATTTTCTCCAATTTAACCCAATCTCCTTCTAACCACCATTCTTGATGCTAAAAGCCTATTCCAAGTTCCATTGCACTGATTCGATGCAATCCCCCATTGATCTCCTCGAGCACTCGAAGCCACTAACTCCATTCTTCCACCGATCCATCATTTTGACCCAGAAACAAGCTAATAGCGATGCAAATAAGGTGGGAATCACGAAGCTAACCAAGAATCGAGGCAGCACAATGTATTCAAAGTCATTCTTTTGCTCAGCTTTTGGATCGATATTGATCTAAGCCCATGGATTGGTACTGATCCAGACCGATGGATCGGTACCGATCCACGATTATTGATGAGGCGAGTATGGTTTTCTTTGGAAGAATTGGTCTGGCATGGAAAACTATATGGACATCATGGGCGTGAGATTTTAGGCTTCCTGCAACTATAAATAAGAGGGCATGGCTCAGTTTTAAGGATCCTTTCAGCTCTAGCACTCTCTTACTCTAATCTTTCGTAATCATCCATGGATTTATACTGCTCCATAAGAACTAGTGCTTGTAAACTAGTGATCTAATCAATAAAATCACTAAGTGGACGTAGGCCAAGATTAACTGAACCACTATAAAATGCCGTATGTTCTTTTCTTAGTTATTTTAATTTATTTTTCTTCACTTGTTATTCTCTACACAATCTCTTGAGTGTTTGTGCCATTTTTTGGTTCAAACAATTTGTGACTATACACATATATATCTAAACATATACTACCCAAAAACCCTGGCTACCTAATACTTCTTGAATATGGAGGAGACAGACCCATCGACTATTTAATACCTTAGTTCCTACAGCCGGCCCTCCGCAATGTAATGCTAGTTAATTTGACCTAGCTATAGAGACCGATGGCATATATATACGGCTCTATAATATATAATTTCATCATCATACTACTAATGCATCTCAAAGACACATCTAAGGGTTAACTAGCCTACCTCCAACAGACTATATACATTTAACCATCTACTTTGAGGTTTTGTGCATCCCCCAAATGGATTCTACACTAGTAGGAACCGAAATTCATTACGGCATAACCCATGTCATTGCTACCGCTTGCACAGGACCGCTGGTGGTCATAGCCTATATGAAGACCTACTACTAAAGACCAGTCTAAAATACTAATATAACCGATCAACCTTCAACACCTGACATCCAGTATAGACTAACCTAAGTAAGGCAGGGAAAATGCCCCTTTCGGTTACTTAATACCTCTTATCTGAGGTGAAGCAGACCCCCATTTCCTTAAAAGTACATGGCCATTTAATACTTCAAATCTGAGACAAACCCTCGGTATATTTTCCCCTACATATCCGCAATGCATATCCCTTCTCCATGGGTCCTATGGTTGGAGATGTTCCACATCAGTTTTAAGTATATAGAACGGCCGGTAGCCTCTAGGAGTAGGACAGACTTTTGTTGTCTAACTCTGCTAAACTCGTATCCCAACCCTTACTAAACTAGAATAAACATCCAAGGCCTAAGTGTTAGGCTAGGCCCACTAATTCACGCTCGTTCTAAATGTATGATTGAAGTTATATAATTACTTACTATGATAATTATATTACCTTCTATGTATATTTAATAATATGAATACCTGTTCGGTGCATCCTTATTCCTATTTTATGCACTTAAGGCTTTTATTTCCTTGTTTCCTACTTATGTCCAATAAATGTCAATTGTCCGTAATAATTGGTCATTAATGTTAATATTAGACCGTCTCTAATGATATTTATGTACCCATTTCAAAATCCACCTATCATGCCTATTCAATTTCCCCATTATTGCCATACTAATTTCTCTAATTAGTCCACATTTAAACCCTTTAACTCTCTATTAACAAAAAAATTATCGCACACTAAATTTATAGATATTGACCATAAATTTTGGAATTACTATTCATTCCTTATTCAACCTCTAGTCTTATAATTATTACGCTTTTAATAACTAATATGAATATCGTCTTAAATTACGCTATGCATATATCTTTATTTTTAATCGATAAGTGCAGTTATATGTGTATATAAATATTTTACTATTTCTAACTGTTAATTCCTAAACCAAAACATTCATTTCCACATTTTAATTTATCAGAGCTATCCTTGCAACAAGGATTACGTTATAACTTTCATAAATTACGCAAAAATAAGACTTTTGGTCCATTTGAAATTTACAAGAAATTGTCTCTTTTCTTTTATTGAAATAGACGGTGTAAACTCTAGAGAAGAATATCCATACTTTACACATCTCTTTCCTTTTTGGTGCATTCCTTGTTAATTCAAACAACGCACTTTTCATACAATTATGGAATTAGATAATTTATGGAGATTACACGGAATAAATGTATTTAAATTGTACCCAACTTCTAATAAATTAAAACATATATTCACATTCCAAGTCAACTAGGTCAACCTAACTTAAACCCAATCATACATCTAGAATAAACTTTATAACTTTACAACATTCTACCATAATAAATATGTGGAACTGATTTCAAATTTCCAGATTAGGTTCTACATACTATTCCAATTACCTATCTTATTGAATATGTTGGCGATATTTCATCTTCCTAAGCCTACAACTTCATAGATCTTTCATAGGAATAATATTTAAATAAAACTCAACAATATAAATTTTAACGTTATAAATAAATTTTATAATTTCCCACTCACCTTTCTAGTTTTTCAAATCTTCCAAATCTGAATCCATTCTTTTACTTTACTCATTTTCCATTTTAATCCAAAAAAATATGTATAACAAGGTATATACATACTATTAGAATTAGAAGAGATTGGAGGTTAAGGGGAATATAAATTTATATTTATAGAATTTACCCTTTTCCGCAGTATTGATTCAGTAATTCTCTTCTTCTCTTTTATTTTCTACATAATATTTTATAATTTCAAAAATAAAAGAGAAGGAAAAATGACAGAGCTTTGCTACTTTGATAAAAAAAATGAGAAGAGAAGCAAAGGGTTAGGACTATATTTATAGGCGGTCGAATTAAACATAACCGTTAAATTAAAATAATTAAATCCAGCCCGTTGGCCAAGGTTCAAACCCTAGCTGCCACCTGAGGATTGGTCGATCGCTCTCCTATAGGTGGTCGACCAACCCAAGAAGGGGTCGACCGGTGGGGTCCATATTTCCTTTCTCATTTTTAGTTATTTTAGCTCCGAAAACTTCAAACCCTAATAACTTTTTCGTTTCAGTTTCGATCACCAAACTCCAAATATAAAAGTTGTTCAGAAAATTGCCACGAATGCAATGGTGCAAATTATATGGCTAAATTATATTGTTTGCTTAAATTTGATTTTTGAAGTCTTGTTGATTATTTATTAATTATCGTAAATATTATGGGGTGTTACACAAATGACACATTCACATTGATTGAGAAGATTTGGGTCCCGATATGGTATAAGTGATTCGATGTTTGATTTAACAGTGCACTCGAGCAATATCCTATGGTTGGATTGTTTCATGTTCATTCCATCCAACAGGTTAGATTGGATACCAAAATCTATAAACAAAGGGGAGACGTCCATTTTTTTAATTGTCTTCAGCAAATCCTCCACTAAAGCTTCTTTGAGTTCTCAACAAAATGAAGGTTTTTCGATCTCCCATTGCCAACTTCGACTTAGCAAACTTAAGTGTTTCCTACCTTCCTGCCTTTTCTCTTTCTTTTTCCTCTAACTGTTTTGCTTATATCAGGATTATTGTGGTTTCACTTTTGTATGCATCAATGATATACTTAGGAAAACTTTAAAGTCTTGTTAACTTAAGTGAATTTTCTCGAGGTGGTTGATTATTTTCTATGAGTTTTGAACTCTAAAACAATACATGAGTGTGGATATTTAATTCAAATTCAATCATCTAAAAAAGTTGTATGCTAAACAGTCATGTTCCATAATATACAGAATTTTGATAGAACTATTTCTTTTGAAATAATCAAGTAAATCGTAGCATGAGATTATGTATTCAATAGCACTAAAACAATGGGGATCTTTTTTGCATTGGGAATAACTAGACTAAGGACTACAAATAGACCTAAGAATGCGAACATCAAAATGCTAGTTTTGATTCATTGACTTAAGTACAATGTATTTGATTTCTTTAAAATGTTTAGGATGACCGAATACAATTTTGTAAAGAAACCAAGTATAATCTTATTCAAAAAATAAGCTTTCAGTTTTACTTTCTAGTGGATATATTATCATACTGGGATATAAATAATGTTATAAATATATTAAATATACATAAGTAGAAGATCCTTGGGAATGTATATAATTGATTATAGTTACAAATGTGTTTATACCCATGGGTATTGGATCGATAAAATAAATACTTGTCCTTAAATATTCTAAGTCAAGATTTACCAAAAATGGGATATCGATATATTCATTATGCCTAGTGTATGTAATGCTCTCCATATGATGGGTGGTGAATTACACATTATTGTTGTGGGCACCAAGGATTTGCTACGTGTAATTATTCATAATAATTATGGAATGACCCACTAAGAGGCTTCTATAGTTTAATAGTTAAATAAAATATAACAACCCGCATATTTTATGAATATATATTTAGATGTTTTATTTAAATATAATATCGTTAGTTGAATTAAAGTCCGAAATATGACTTTTTGAAAACAGTCGAATCCGGACTTGAGACCACTTTAATTGAGTTCAAAACGACATTTACATCTTTTTTAAGTATAAACATTGATATGTTTAGAGTTGATTAGGATTTTGGTATTTTTATTTGGGCTTTGGGTTGTGTTCCAGCCCACTAACCCAACAAGATAACCCAAACTCCTCTACCAAATACCCTAACTCCTCTCCTCTTCATTCATTCCACTCATAATTTCTTAACACTCAAGCAAAAGGAAAAATGGGGGAAAAGAGGGAAATTATGAAATTATGAAAATTGGAGAGGGATTGAGATGGGATTATGAAAATTGGTAATTTATGAAAATTATGCAAATATTTTCTAAGTTAGGTTATAGGAAATTATGAAAATTGGAGAGGGATTGAGATGGAGAAGATGAAGAGGGATTGAGATGAAAACCATGGTCGCCTAAAATATTTTAGGCGACCATGGTTTTCATAACCCATATGCAAATATTTTCTAAGTTAGGTTATAGGAAATTATGAAAATTGGAGAGGGATTGAGATGGAGAAGATGATGAGTTTTGAATTATGAAAATCTAAGGGTTATGAAAACCATGGTCACCTAAAATATTGATCTAAGCCCATGGATTGGTACCGATCCAGGCCCATGGATCGTTACCGATCCACGATTATTGATGACCCGACCATGGTTTTCTTTGGAGAATTGGTCTGGGCATGGAAAACTATATGGAGATCATGGGCGCGAGATTTTAGGCTTCCTGCAACTATAAATAGGAGGGCATAGCTCATTTTTAAGGATCCTTTCAGCTCTAGCACTCTCTTACTCTAATCTTTCGGAATCATCCATGGATTTATACTGCTCCATAAGAACTAGTGCTTGTAAACTAGTGATCTAATCAATAAAATCACTAAGTGGACGTAGGCCAAGATTAACTGAACCACTATAAAATGCAGTATGTTCTTTTCTAGGTTATTTTAATTTATTTTTCTTCACTATTTATTCTCTACACAATCTCTTGAGTGTTTGTTCCATTTTTTGGTTCAAACAATTTGTGACTATACACATATATATCTAAACATATACTACCCAAAAACCCTGGCCACCTAATACTTCTTGAATATGGAGGAGACAGACCCATCGGCTATTTAATACCTTAGTTCCTATAGCGGGCCCTCCGCAATGTAATGCTAGTTAATTGGTCCTAGCTATAGAGACCGATGGCATATATATACGGCTCTATAATATATAATTTCATCATCGTACTACTAATGCATCTCAAAGACACATCTAAGGGTTAACTAGCCTACCTCCAACAAACTATATACATTAAACCATCTACTTTGAGGTCTGTGCATCCCCCAAATGGATTCTACACTGGTAGGAACCGAAATTCATTACGGCATAACCCAAGTCTTTGCTACTGCTCGCTCAGGACTGCTGGTGGTCATAGCCTATATGAAGACCTACTACTAAAGACCAGTCTAAAATACTAATATAACCGATCAACCTTCAACACCTGACATCCAGTATAGACTAACCTAAGTAAGGCAGGGAAAATGCCCCTTTCGGTTACTTAATACCTCTTATCTGAGGTGAAGCAGACCCCCATTTCCTTAAAAGTACATGGCCATTTAATACTTCAAATCTGAGACAAACCCTCGGTATATTTTCCCCTACATATCCACAATACATATCCCTTCTCCATGGGTCCTATGGTTGGAGATGTTCCACATCAGTTTTAAGTATATAGAACGGCCGGTAGCCTCTAGGAGTAGGACAGACTTTTGTTGTCTAACTCTGCTAAACTCGTATCCCAACCCTTACTAAACTAGAATAAACATCCAAGGCCTAAGTGTTGGGCTAGGCCCACTAATTCACGCTCGTTCTAAATGTATGATTGAAGTTATATAATTACTTACTATGATAATTATATTACCTTCTATGTATATTTAATAATATGAATACCTGTTCGGTGCATCCTTATTCCTATTTTATGCACTTAAGGCTTTTATTTCCTTGTTTCCTACTTATGTCCAATAAATGTCAATTGTCCGTAATAATTGGTCATTAATGTTAATATTAGACCGTCTCTAATGATATTTATTTACCCATTTCAAAATCCACCTATCATGCCTATTCAATTTCCCCATAATTGCCATACTAATTTCTCTAATTAGTCCACATTTAAACCCTTTAACTCTCTATTAACAAAAAAATTATCGCACACTAAATTTATAGATATTGACCATAAATTTTGGAATTACTATTCATTCCTTATTCAACCTCTAGTCTTATAATTATTACGCTTTTAATAACTAATATGAATATCGTCTTAAATTACGCTATGCATATATCTTTATTTTTAATCGATAAGTGCAGTTATATGTGTATATAAATATTTTACTATTTCTAACCGTTAATTCCTAAACCAAAACATTCATTTCCACATTTTAATTTATCAGAGCTATCCTTGCAACAAGGATTACGTTATAACTTTCATAAATTACGCAAAAATAAGACTTTTGGTCCATTTGAAATTTACAAGAAATTGTCTCTTTTCTTTTATTGAAATAGACGGTGTAAACTCTAGAGAAGAATATCCATACTTTACACATCTCTTTCCTTTTTGGTGCATTCCTTGTTAATTCAAACAACGCACTTTTCATACAATTATGGAATTAGATAATTTATGGAGATTACACGGAATAAATGTATTTAAATTGTACCCAACTTCTAATAAATTAAAACATATATTCACATTCCAAGTCAACTAGGGCAACCTAACTTAAACCCAATCATACATCTAGAATAAACTTTATAACTTTACAACATTCTACGATAATAAATATGTGGAACTGATTTCAAATTTCCAGATTAGGTTCTACATACTATTCCAATTACCTATCTTATTGAATGTGTTGGCGATATTTCATCTTCCTAAGCCTACAACTTCATAGATCTTTCATAGGAATAATATTTAAATAAAACTCAACAATATAAATTTTAACGTTATAAATAAATTTTATAATTTTCCACTCACCTTTCTAGTTTTTCAAATCTTCTAAATCTGAATCCATTCTTTTACTTTACTCATTTTCCATTCTAATCCAAAAAAATATGTATAAAAAGGTATATACATACTATTAGAATTAGAAGAGATTTGAGGTTAAGGGGAATATAAATTTATATTTATAGAATTTACCCTTTTCCGTAGTAATTATTTAGTTATTCTCTTCTTCTCTTTTATTTTCTACATAATATTTTATAATTTTAGATATAAAAGAGAAGGAAAAATGGCAGAGCTTTGCTACTTTGATAAAAAAAATGAGAAGAGAAGCAAAGGGTTAGGACTGTATTTATAGGCGCTCGAATCAAACGAACCGTTAAATTAAAATAATTAAATCCAGCCCGTTGGCCAAGGTTCAAACCCTAGCTGCCACCTGAGGATTGGTCGATCGCTCTCCTATAGGTGGTCGACCAACCCAAGAAGGGGTCGACCGGTGGGGTCCATATTTCCTTTCTCATTTTTAGTTATTTTAGCTCCGAAAACTTCAAACCCTAATAACTTTTTCGTTTCAGTTTCGATCACCAAACTCCAAATATAAAAGTTGTTCAGAAAATTGCCATGAATGCAATGGTGCAAATTATATGGCTAAATTATATTGTTTGCTTAAATTTGATTTTTGAAGTCTTGTTGATTATTTATTAATTATCATAAATATTATGGGGTGTTACACAAATGACACATTCACATTGATTGAGAAGATTTGGGTCCCGATATGGTATAAGTGATTCGATGTTTGATTTAACAGTGCACTCGAGCAATATCCTATGGTTGGATTGTTTCATGTTCATTCCATCCAACAGGTTAGATTGGATACCAAAATCTATAAACAAAGGGGAGATGTAACGACCCGCCATTTTGGACCATTCGCATCCATTATAAGTGTATAGGAAGACACTCATGCCGGAGTTGAATTGCTCAAAATACCGCGTTGTTAATTTAAATTTGGCAAAACTGAACATATACAGTAAATAAATAATCACAGATCACAGACACAGAGTAATAAGTGCAGCGGAAATAAAAGAGATAGTAGTTCATGAATCTACTATATGAATATATAAAATACATCAGAGTTAGAACAGATACAACGGAAGAGTAATACGATACATCAGATACAAATCAGAATACATCACTGGAATCATCGAATATCTGAAAGCTGGATAGATGGCTGGATCTTCAAGCAAAGCTCCAACTTCAAAGGTGAGTCTTGATTTCTGGTACACTCAGTCTGACCCGAGCGTAAAGCAAAATACAAAACACTCGAGTCAGGATTAACATTCTTATATTAATAAATCCAACTCAAGTGAAATAGCAATTGAAATACAAGTAACTCAAAGAATGTTTGAAATAACCATCCTTTAAGGATCCGTTAAACTATCTACTATGTAGTAATATATGCTAAGTAGATAATGTCTATCAGTAATAATAAGATATCAAAATAGCGTTAAGTCATGGCCCATTCCACCCTTAACACATTTTTATTCCCAAAAGCATATACAAGACCGTAGTTTCCCCAAAACCGGAAGTCACCAGAGGGCAATCCATATACTAAAGGTACAAATCAAAATCGTAGTGGTCGCGCATAAATGGAATACAAGTATGACAAGGCACATGAGGCAATACCCAAGGTAGTGATACTACCGTTCGCCTGATCCGGACTGGTGAGAACGCAACGCCGCAGCGCCCGCAACACCGTGAAACAACACTCCCAAAATCAAGGGTGCACCAATCGACAACAAGTATAAGTAGTTTGAAGAAGTGTGTCCACTTGAGGTAGCTAATCCTCCATTGGCCCGGCACAGCTCCTGTTTTAGTCATTTCCAATTTGACACAAGTGTCTAGGCTATCCATCATCGTTCTCTTTCTTCAGTCAACACGTACATCATTCCAACCACTTCATTCAGGATCATCACTCCGCGTATAGTTATTAAAGTGGTTTCGGTTCAGATAGAGAGTATATCCATTACCGATCCCAGTCTCTTTAATAACTTTCGTAATTATTACACCGATTGGTCGTATATATATTTCAAAAACCAAATCAAATTCAATTTCAATTTCAATTCGTAAACCAACATTTCATTTATCTTTCCAAATCAATTTTCATAATTTACGTTTCAAAACTTCCAAATTACCATTTTAAAATCTTATAATTCAATTTCCATTTTTATTTAAACAATACGAATATCAATTCAAGTTCAAAAATAAGTTTCATTCCGAAATCCTTTAAATAATTTTAATCTTAATTTTCAAATCAATTTAAACTCATTTATCGATTTCATTCAATATTCGTTAAGTTACTTTATCATTCAAAACAATTTCTATTAAATTTCCAATTCATTAAATCAATTCTTAAGTTCAACTTTATTAAATCAAAACTTACAATTTTGAATTAAACTGAATTCGTCAAATCAATTCTTTAAATTTCAAGTCTTACATTAATTTAATAAATCACATTTTATTTCTTGTTAAAGAAATTCAATTTCACTTATTTAATTACTTAAACAATTTTCCCAAAACTTAATTTATAAAGAAACTCAATTTCAATTATTTACGAAGTAAAATTCACTTATTCAAAAATTCAGTTTTTACTTATTAAAGAGTTCAATTCAATTTAATCATTAAATAATTCAATCTTATTTAATTATTAAATAATTCGAACTTAATTATTAAATAATTTCAAGGTTTAATAATTTCAAACTTAATTATAATTTCAAACTTAATTATAATTTCAAACTTAATTATTAAATCATTTCAAACTTAATTAAATCATTTCTCAAATTAAACAACATTCTTTCATCAATTACATCGTTAATATTTTGTTTCAGATTATTAAATATTAACATTTTCCTTTCATTAAAAATTCAAATTTCAACTTCATTTCAAAACCATATTATTCATTCAAATAAAATCTTCATTTTATTTTTAAATCAAATTATTAACCAATCGGGTTTTATTTAATTTTCTATCCTAGGTCAAAGTTTAATTTGGGTATTTATCATTTCAACCCGATTCCAATTCAATTCAAAATCAAAACATAACAAAGGGAACTTGCAGTGTGATAACTGGGATGGTGTCAAAGTAAATAAACAAGCAATAACAACAATCAATAACAATCCAATAATCCATTCAAATAATCCCGAAATAACCGTATTAATTCGTATTGTCATTTGTACGAATTAATATAATTATTTCTAGAATCTACACTATCATTTCATGTAGATTAAAGATTATTACATTACGGTTTTTCACTTGTCATCTATTTACAATTTCATACATCATCAATTTAACAACATACATGCAGTGATTCAAAGTGTAATTAAACAAATCCTACGTGTCAATAAAGTTAACAGTTAAAGGGGTCATAATTGTCATTTAATCAAATTTAACATTTAACTATTCTATATCCATTTAAATTTGCATACCATTTATCATTTTAACATTAACAATTTAACGTCCAATATAAACATCAACAAACAATCAATTATCAGCCAAACTGTATTATCATCGCATAAATAATTAACGGAAAATGGTGTCAGATGTCATAGGTGAACTGATATAGGTAATAGCATATATAACAGTGTAATTAACTAACAGCAGTATATTTCAATTGTCGTTTCAATTGAAATCAAATTTAATAAATAAAAGAACGTTAATCGTGAGTGAGTGCTCACCTTTCGAGGTTAAAGACGAATGGAAATGAGATGAGTTACGAATCCAAGCACGAATTCCTAAACGATGCAAGGTTGGAACGAATTTGATGAACGGACCTGATAAATAAGAATTGGCGAAAGCAAATCAGAAATGGATCGATGAGGCTAAAAGTTATAAGTGGACCTATATATATAACTATATATAACTCTACGTATAAATATCTAGTCATATTCTAAATTTTAAGCATATGTTAAATTAAATATATACATATCTTCCAAAATCATCGTTTTAAACTAAACTAAAATATTA
This sequence comes from Allium fistulosum, assembly GCA_030737815.1. Taxonomy (NCBI): domain Eukaryota; kingdom Viridiplantae; phylum Streptophyta; class Magnoliopsida; order Asparagales; family Amaryllidaceae; genus Allium; species Allium fistulosum. The sequence continues at coordinate 768,421,577 of CM060905.1, read as the reverse complement.
AAGTCAAGCATATATATATAACTAATTAAACTACATAAATACTTCTCTAACATAATTTCCAAAAGCAAGCCACGCATGCCAAATACTTTTATATGAAATCATATATTATATATAACATTCTGCAACAAAATATATACCAGTTTAAATATACATAAGATCCTGTTTATACTAATACGCTATATAGATTATATATGTAACCATATATACTTAGTAAAATAACTGAATCATACAACTTAAATAATAGAACATATACATATTATAACCTATGTGAATTAGATTAATATATAAACAAGATAATTCATTACTAATATATAGACCCTACACTATTACTTCACAAATGGTATCAATACTTTGAAATAGTATAATTACAGTACAATTCTTCGTTTATATATATTAAACACTACTTGTAACTTGCATATATAAGAAAATATATAATATATATTGTCAACAGCTTTGCCAACCAAACTAAAAATAAAATAAAATAAACTATATATATATATACAAACTCATATATACAGCTATATACAAAATAAGAGAAGAGCGTGCGTTACCCAGCACAGCAAAAGAGGAGGCGAACAAAGATAGGAGGCTGTAGTGAGGAATTTGAGGAAGAGGGCGGGTGGAGGAGGTGCGGTTCGAAGAAAAGATGAGACCGAGGGAGGCAGGCTTGCATGTCTGGAGGAGATCGGCCATAGGTTAGGCGATGAAGTGGGTGCTTGATGGCAGGCCGAGTGGGGAGAGAGCCGGCGGTGGAGTGGTGGTTGAGGTGTGGGCTGCGTCCATGGGGCAGAGGAACGGTGGTGTGGGCATTTGTAGGGGAGGCGGAATTGAGGAGGAGGAAAGACGCGGATGGTTCGGTGGTGCTGGGTGTTGAAGGCGGGGTGTTTGGTAAAGAAGGTGTGGGGTTGCGTGTGGCGTTGCTTTGGGCTGTTAGGTGAAGAGGGGCTATGGTGGCGCAGAGGGGAGGTGAAAGGCGAGTTTCGGCTGTGGATCAGGGAGAGGGTGATCGGTATAGATGGATGGGTTTTGGGTCGGCACTGTGCGCGAAGGGGAAGGAGAAAAATGGGCGGAGGTCAGTGAGCGACGCATGCATGCTGGCGTGACTTCGGCCAAGCTACGCGAGGGGAGGTGAAGTGAAGATAGGGTGTTTCGGCAAATAGACTACTGCAGGGTTTTCATTTTGTTATTTTTATTTTATTCTTAAAGAAGATGAACGCATAGAATTAGAAAAACCAGAGGAAGTAATGTATTGGATAGCCAAACGTCAGTAATTAAGTTCTGCGATTTCCAAAGAGCTAGTACCCATTGGTTATCTCAAGAAGCCAACAAACGGACAAGAAAACCAAAAGGTGAAAATCGGGTACCGATACGGTAAACCATTTTTCAGATTCCACTGTGAATCGGACCCCAAAAACAAGAATCGAATATACCGCAAAGATCAGCATGACGAGACGATCAAAACGGTATACTAATATCAGTGGTATGATTGAATTATACAATTCGAATTTTCTTCTGGCGGAAAATGCAAGAAAAACGCAGAAAAATAAGATCAACGGAGCCAAAGATGTCCAAATTTGGAAAAACGACAAACTAACATCTTGCTCAGAAGATGGTTTAGAATTTTTCTATTTAAAAATATTTAGGTTTCGAAAACATTTTATTTTCATTGCTTTTAACTGATTAAATTGAAGTGAATTTACGCGCGAAATAAATTTTCATATTTTCGAACGAAAATTTACCAGTTGCTATGTTTAACTAGACGTATTCCAAATATTAAATTTTTATTTCAAAATTTCATCATTTAAATTTTCACAAAATTTCAACTAATTACGTTATTAAAACAGTTGAAATTTACGGGTCGTTACACTCTCCCCCACTCAAAACTTTTCGTCCCCGAAAAGGAACGAGGTAGGAGAATAGAAACAACCAAAAGAAAACAGACTCGAAATACAAAATAACAATTTATTTAATCCATATAAATTCAAATTTAAATTAATTGATATTCAATAATTGATTTAATCCATTTGATTTCACTAAAATCAATCTCAACTATTTCTACATTCATTATCTTATTATCCAATTATCTTCAATTTACAATTTCTAAAACCATGAATTTTGAATAGTCTTTTATTATCATCATATTTTATTCAACAAATTTAATTCTTCTTTATTCCAAATTACTGTTAAATTTATTCTACTTAATATATCTTATATCTAACCCATATAAATTAATTTAAACCACAAAAGTTTCGATTTAAATTAATTTACATCTATTAATTTCTTTTAAATTCAAGGTATTTTCATATGTTGATCAAATTTCAATTTATTAATTATTTCAAAACAAATTTATTTGTCTCATCTATTATTCAATTAACTTATTATTCTATTTATTTCAATTAACATTTATAATTAAAATTTAAGTGTATAACATTTATTATAACCACTCAAATTTTATTTATAAACTCAATTTATCTTATATATTATTCAATTACATATTCAACTCTGAATTATTTAGGTAATTTGTATTAGAATGCAGTTGAACAATATACAAATAAAATTTTCCAAATTCAATTATTCAAGTTAAATATTTATCCAAATTTTGGTTTTATTTATAATTAAAATCATCCTTTAACAAAATTTAAGAATTAGATTTCCGATTAACTTTAAACAATTTAGAGATATATATAATATATTTATATCAAATCAAATTAAATTTAAAATAAGATACTTATATGTATATAAATCAAATTATACTGAAGAAATTCAAATCAAAATATTTTTCTCAAAACAAAACCGTAGCAAAGCTACAGAATAATCTCTTCACTTCGAAACTCGAAAATGAATGTCGATGATGCGGCCGCCATCACCGAAATTATTTTCCAACGACAAAGAGAAGAGCACTGATTTCGGCATTTTAAAATTCTTTGAAAACGGTTTCTATTTGAAAATACCTTCAATAATATACACTTTAAAATTATAAAATCAAAGTTCGAAATCACCGGAAACTAAATTCTCAAATTTCTGAATCAAATTCATTTCAAATTTCAAATCAATTTATAACCAAGTTTATGAATTCATTTATTTATATTATGCAATAGTCAATGGTTTACAAAACAATAAATGAAAATCAAATATTATTATTTCAGACAACAAATTCATTAAAAATTTTATTTCAGAAAACTTATATTTATATATAATATAATCATTCAAAACCATTTTGTTTATCAAATTTGAAAACAACATTTTAATATAAATTTAGAAATACATTTCTTTGCTCGACGATACAGGAATGGATTTTTCAAAATAAAGATAGGGTTTCAAATTTGATGGACTCAAACCAAAAGAGAATTTTGATTCAAAGATAAGTTCGAAACAAAGATTAGATGATGAAATAACGAAATAGAAAGATGGATAAGTTTATATAAATCGCGGGCGACCTTAACCGGGTCGACCGTGACTTCAAGAATTAGATCGATGCAGAATTTCGAGGCAACTCTACATACGATCTCAAGAAATAGAATTCAGGTATAGCAGGAGATAGACAGCATCGTAAACCGAGGATACAGAAATCTCCGGTAAATCAATGCCTATTGTAAAGGAGTTTCTCCCCTTTACAAATCATTCGAAGTTTGGCGAGACCGCCGATTCACTATAAGGGTCATTCGAAGTGGAGTTAGGTGATGCTCCAGAATTGAAAGGAGACGAATAGTGAGGGACACGAATGAATTTCGAAACCGAAAGGACATTTCAAAATTCAAAGGGATCGAGTCAAAAGAAAGAGTTTGAAACTCGAGTGAGAGTGATTCTGTAAATACATTTACCCTATATGTTGAGTTTTGCCTAGAGCTACCAAAGCTCTGATACCAACTGTAACGACCCGCCATTTTAAACCATTCGCATCCATTATAAGTGTATAGGAAGACACTCATGCCGGAGTTGAATTGCTCAAAATACCGCGTTGTTAATTTAAATTTGGCAAAACTGAACATATACAGTAAATAAATAATCAAAGATCACAGACACGAAGTAATAAGTGCAGCGGAAATAAAAGAGATAGTAGTTCATGAAGCTACTATATGAATATATAAAATACATCAGAGTTAGAACAAATACAACGGAAGAGTAATACGATACATCAGATACAAATCAGAATACATCACTGGAATCATCGAATATTTGAAAGCTGGATAGATGGCTGGATCTTCAAGCAAAGCTCCAACTTCAAAGGTGAGTCTTGATTTCTGGTACACTCAGTCTGACCCGAGCGTAAAGCAAAATACAAAACACTCGAGTCAGGATTAACATTCTTATATTAATAAATCCAACTCAAGTGAAATAGCAATTGAAATACAAGTAACTCAAAGAATGTTTGAAATAACCATCCTTTAAGGATCCGTTAAACTATCTACTATGTAGTAATATATGCTAAGTAGATAATGTCTATCAATAATAATAAGATATCAAAATAGCGTTAAGTCATGGCCCATTCCACCCTTAACACATTTTTATTCCCAAAAGCATATACAAGACCGTAGTTTCCCCAAAACCGGAAGTCACCAGAGGGCAATCCATATACTAAAGGTACAAATCAAAATCGTAGTGGTCGCGCATAAATGGAATACAAGTATGACAAGGCACATGAGGCAATACCCAAGGTAGTGATACTACCGTTCGCCTGATCCGGACTGGTGAGAACGCAACGCCGCAGCGCCCGCAACACCGTGAAACAACACTCCCAAAATCAAGGGTGCACCAATCGACAACAAGTATAAGTAGTTCGAAGATGTGTGTCCACTTGAGGTAGCTAATCCTCCATTGGCCCGGCACAGCTCCTGTTTTAGTCATTTCCAATTTGACACAAGTGTCTAGGCTATCCATCATCGTTCTCTTTCTTCAGTCAACACGTACATCATTCCAACCACTTCATTCTGGATCATCACTCCGCGTATAGTTATTAAAGTGGTTTCGGTTCAGATAGAGAGTATATCCATTACCGATCCCGGTCTCTTTAATAACTTTCGTAATTATTACACCGATTGGTCGTATATATATTTCAAAAACCAAATCAAATTCAATTTCAATTTCAATTCGTAAACCAACATTTCATTTATCTTTCCAAATCAATTTTCATAATTTACGTTTCAAAACTTCCAAATTACCATTTTAAAATCTTATAATTCAATTTCCATTTTTATTTAAACAATACGAATATCAATTCAAGTTCAAAAATAAGTTTCATTCCGAAATCCTTTAAATAATTTTAATCTTAACTTTCAAATCAATTTAAACTCATTTATCGATTTCATTCAATATTCGTTAAGTTACTTTATCATTCAAAACAATTTCTATTAAATTTCCAATTCATTAAATCAATTCTTAAGTTCAACTTTATTAAATCAAAACTTACAATTTTGAATTAAACTGAATTCGTCAAATCAATTCTTTAAATTTCAAGTCTTACATTAATTTAATAAATCACATTTTATTTCTTGTTAAAGAAATTCAATTTCACTTATTTAATTACTTAAACAATTTTCCCAAAACTTAATTTATAAAGAAACTCAATTTCAATTATTTACGAAGTAAAATTCACTTATTCAAAAATTCAGTTTTTACTTATTAAAGAGTTCAATTCAATTTAATCATTAAATAATTCAATCTTATTTAATTATTAAATAATTCGAACTTAATTATTAAATAATTTCAAGGTTTAATAATTTCAAACTTAATTATAATTTCAAACTTAATTATAATTTCAAACTTAATTATTAAATCATTTCAAACTTAATTAAATCATTTCTCAAATTAAACAACATTCTTTCATCAATTACATCGTTAATATTTTGTTTCAGATTATTAAATATTAACATTTTCCTTTCATTAAAAATTCAAATTTCAACTTCATTTCAAAACCATATTATTCATTCAAATAAAATCTTCATTTTATTTTTAAATCAAATTATTAACCAATCGGGTTTTATTTAATTTTCTATCCTAGGTCAAAGTTTAATTTGGGTATTTATCATTTCAACCCGATTCCAATTCAATTCAAAATCAAAACATAACAAAGGGAACTTGCAGTGTGATAACTGGGATGGTGTCAAAGTAAATAAACAAGCAATAACAACAATCAATAACAATCCAATAATCCATTCAAATAATCCCGAAATAACCGTATTAATTCGTATTGTCATTTGTACGAATTAATATAATTATTTCTAGAATCTACACTATCATTTCATGTAGATTAAAGATTATTACATTACGGTTTTTCACTTGTCATCTATTTACAATTTCATACATCATCAATTTAACAACATACATGCAGTGATTCAAAGTGTAATTAAACAAATCCTACGTGTCAATAAAGTTAACAGTTAAAGGGGTCATAATTGTCATTTAATCAAATTTAACATTTAACTATTCTATATCCATTTAAATTTGCATACCATTTATCATTTTAACATTAACAATTTAACGTCCAATATAAACATCAACAATCAATCAATTATCAGCCAAACTGTATTATCATTGTAACGACCCGACTTTCCAGTCCCGGAAAATCGAACCATTTTAGTTAAGAAGAAGAGGTAAAAGAAGAAGAAACAGAAAATCAATAACAGAATCTCACATCGCAGCGGAATAAAATATAATATATACAAAACAGATCTTTACTCAAACAGAAAAATATATCTGTTTATACAATATATTTACAGAATACATCATCAGAGTTCATCACATCAATGACATACATCCAAATACACAGCGGAACAATAAACAAATACGGAAGTACGTATCGCCATCCAGCTCGTCTCCTGAGCTCCCCAGCTACAATCTGAACCTGTTTATCTCGGTCTGACCCGAGCATCATATAAAAACAATACCCGAGTCAGTCTGGAAAACCAGCGTGAGAAAATCACACTCAATTGATTATTAAAGTTTCAAAAATTCTTTTGAAAATAAAAGCATCTCGTAAGACCACGCCACAAATAAACATGTCGGGTTTTTACCTTACGATAGCTAAAACACTTTTTATCAAAATCCTCTGATATTATAATAGTGTCTATTCACAAATACTTATTAAAATAGCTGAAATTGTTACATGATTAAATTCCAGCATACTAGCCACAACGTGGGTAATACAAACAAAACTCGTACAAAGCACGTAGGGAGAATGGATTTCCAACGAATGACTAGGCACTGGGGTACCACCTGTCACAGTACGTGGCCTAGATCACAGTACCGAGGAGTACGCCCGCTCCCCTGCAACACAAGGCCGGAATCATCCCTTACTGGATAATTCCAAATAAAATCACCCCACGGTTGGGATCAGCAACCGCACCACTAAGCCGGAATAAAAGGGACATCTAGACAGGGATGACTTTACTCTCAAGTGGGTGCTACCCACGAAGCCTTGCTGCATAACCCCTGATTTTCAGTCATTCCCGGTTGATGAGGCTCGAGGCTAAACGATACCTTTATAGCACATATCCCTTAGAATGCCCATCGTCCACCTGACGATGTCACGAAAGCATTCGTCCATACAAGTCCGTCCCGGGTTCGAACGGAACCGAAGGCACTACTCCTACTACATCCATTTTGGAAATATCCTCAGGATTAGTAGCGACTAGCCCTTGCACTTCACAGCTCCATCTTCGACTCCGAACACGTTACACGAAACGTACAAACCGAATCGAAGTGGTATTCGAGTCTCCAGACCTAGAATCCCGGTATACGGAAACTCGATCCCGGTCTCTTCGAAACGATCAGCGCATTTGGCCAATATTGATAGTCGGTTATTTAACTATCAATTAACATCCACAAGCAACCATCACAAAATAAATAATTTCCCACATTATTTATTTGCCCAAATATCTTTCCAAGATATATTTCCAAATTTTCGAAACTCATTTGAAAACAGTTTCCGCTTACGGAATACATTTCCCAAATAATTATTTCCACTGAATCACCAAGTACAAAATACTTTTAGATTTTAAAATAATTTTAAAACACTTTACTATAAATATACTTTATAATATTGAAATTTAAAAACTACTTTAATACCTTAACAAAATATATACTTAAGGAATATTTAAAATGAAACCACTTTTCAAATATAAACTAAATTTCTCTTTTTAAAACATAATACCCAATCACTTTTATATAATTACTACAATAATAGATTTTTGAAAATACTTACTTTGGAAATTAACATTTAAAAATAATCAATTTTCTAAAACATGCCTTTTTAAACAAATTAGAACTTTTAACTTATATTAAAAATTGCTTTGAAAAAAACGTACTTGGCTATCCAGAGAAATACACTTCTCTTCACATCCCTTAAAAATACAACACTGTTTATTTTTAAACAATTTCTCATTTCCCTTAATAAATTCCCAATTTGAATTTATTCTTTCCAAATATCCTCTGAGATATTACTTTACTTTTATAAACCCCGTTTATAAATTCCATTGCCACATTCTTCCTTCAAATTCCCAGTTTCACAAATTTAAATCAATTCCCAAATTGATTTTCAATTTAATCCATTTATTTCAAAAATCCTTTAACTTCAGATTTTAAACCCTTCATTTGATTTAAAATACTTTTAACTGGAAATACCAATTTTAGATTTCCCAAATTTCCTTTTTAAGTTAAACTTTTAATTTTTTTTAAATATTTCTTTATTCCTTTTCGAACAATATCACTTGAATTTACAATTCATTAATCCCTTAATTACTGTTATTGCAAATTCTTTACTTTTCATATTCAAAGTTATTTATTTGTATTTAACATCATTTCCATCTTTCAATTCATTCTTACTTCATTCAAATTTTCGATAATTATTTCTTTACAAATTTACTTCCTTTACTTTCTTTCAAAAATCCAATTTATATATTTCTGGTATTTCCTTATACCCAAATATTCAATCAAACAATAACATTCAATATTCCAATATAATTTATCAGGAAATATCAAACAATCACAACAGAGGATATTGAGTAATATAATAAATGTTGAGGGGTCCAGTTGGATCCCTCCAACCTGTTTTTCCTGCATCCACAGACGTTAGCACAATATAAAATACCAATTCCACTTCAAGGTGGAATATCGTGGTATATGGGATTAAATAAATATCATCCGCTATTATGCGGCGCATAGGGTCTCATCCGCTATATAATGCGGGAATATCAACAACTCCAATATATACATATGCCAATATGTATATATTGCTATATACTACTATATATAATATAGCACATCAATCAATGCAATCATCCAATCAATATTTTAAATTTAACCATTTAAATTTAAATTAAAAATTCAGCTGAGTGAGATTAACTCACCTTTGCTTTTATTTTGCCAATCCGATCCAATCCTGACTGTTTCTTCTTGATTTTAGACCTTGTATAACAATTATTTGATTTTTATTAATACTTGAATCAATCGAAAATTAAATTTCCATTTGTAAATCTAATTACTAATGATTTTATTTTAATCCAGAACTTAACTTTTTTTTTTCCGATTTCCTTTTAAAAAATATATATATATATATATACTCTTAGCAACTAAAATAGTTGCACAAGTTAATTAATGGGTTCATCACACAATTCATTATTTTAAATATAAACTGGTAAGTTTAAAATGTGTATATTTATTAACTTATTTTCCACTTCCAAATTGTAAAAATAAAAATTAACTTTTATATCCAAAATCTTACGTGTGTGTGTGTGTATATATATATATATATGAACCTTATATATATATAAAGTCTAATAAAATAAAATTTGCTTTTAACCTATATATTAAAACGAAATTATCTCATTACTGTAAACTATACAATATTTATCACTTTCATTATTAGTCTATATATTGAAAAAAACTGAATATATATAAAATTAAATTAAATAAAAATATATTCATACCTTATTGACACACTGTCTCAGGCGCGTCTCCACCTGACTTCGTCACGCAGCTTCTCGAGATCGACACTTCGACCTCGCGATGAAACCCACGCCTGCTAATCGACCGCGTGAACCTGACATCGCGATCGCCACTCTCGAGCACCTCGCGTATGCGCGCGTACCCTCCAGCCTGCCGCTCCACGCGATCGCCTTCGCCAGCTCGTTCATCTCGAGCGACGCCGCAATCAACTCGGCCGCGATTCCCAATTCGTCGCCTCTCAAGTCGTCCTCGAACGAGCATGCCTCTTTGGGTCTCGCGAGTTCAATCGCCCTTCCTCCATTTTTTTTTCCGGCTGCTTCGATTTGAATAAATTAGAGAGGACGAAGACGCGATTTCACTCGGTAACTAAATTGATTTTGAGACGAACTGGGCTTGAAGAAAATTGGGGAACTCGGCTCTGTTAAATTAATTTATATTTTTATCTACTCGACCAAAATTCGATTTGAAGATTGAAGAAGAGGGGCGCCGGCCATTGTTATCTTAGAATTGAACGAGTTCGATTTTTACTTGCTTTTTAAAATGAAGGCTTCGACCATTTTTTTTTCTTAGTTCGATTTCGTTTGAACTGAAGGCTTAAAGAGGAAGAAAAGGAGAACGGGATATTTAAAATCGAACGAGGCATGCTTTGCACGATTTGTTTCGTGATCTTCGGCATGATTCTAGGAGACAACGTGTTGATGTTGAAAATTTTAAAAAAATTAAATTTTAAATTGAATTCGATTTAATTTTCAACGCGTTTACTCACCGTGTGCTCACATAACAACTCCGAAAAATACGAAATTTGAAATCCGATAATAATTCAGTATTACGGACCCAATGGAACTGGTTTCGTCGAATTCCGAGACTGTGCCTCGGAAGGCTATTTTTAAATTCAATTTAAACGATATATTTTTAAAACTGAACAAAACTCTTTGAAATTCCATTTTAAAAGTTCTAGTCTTCAGCATCATTAATATTAATTTTTCAATCTTCCAAAATAATTTAAATTAGCTTAGAATACCAGATTTACTATTTTATCCAACTTCAAATAAATTTAATTTAATTATTAAATTACTCAATAACAGCAATATTTGAAATTTAAGTTTATAATTAACCTCTGAATATTTTAAATTAATTAAATATTCCAATTTCAAATGCTCAAAAATTCCGGGTCGTCACATTCCTCCCCCCTTAAAAGAATTTCGTCCCCGAAATTACCGGTTAGGAAGAATGATTCTATTCCCGTTAACTATTTTCCAAATCAAACAGTTTTAACAATACCCAAACAATCTTTTATTAATGATACACTAATCATCTTTTAACTTCCCAAACTTATTCATAAGTTCAACCCATATCACCTACTTATCAATTCAAATTTAAATTTGAATTCAATTTTGAATTATCAAAATTTTCTCAAAATTTTTCTAACTCCCTAAATTTCCGAAAATTTTTGCCAACGTCTCCTTTGCGCGGCTAGCTCGGTACTACTACAAAATGGCTCTACGGCCTCCCAATCTAAAAAAGAAAACAAAAAGCCAAGTGGCTGGATCCAAAAACCCAATCAAATTTCATATAGAAATTCAAATACATACCTTTTGTCGGGCCATTAAATTTTATCTTCTAAAATTAAAAATCCCAATTTATCCATTGCCTTTATACACCTGTATATCCTACTAAGCAGTAATATCCAATTTCAGCTTCAAACCATTTTATACATTCATGTACCAATTTCCAATATTGGTCTTACTTAAGCCCGTACGATGCACATATATCATTCGTACGCAATATCATATTCGATCGCTCACTCGATCACACAATTTCACTTCCGAACTAGTATCGTCCACCCGACTTCCTAGTGCGGACTCAGATCTGGTTTCTTGATCAGAAACCGTCATTCTCCTTGCATAGCCATAAACTATGATAGAGAATTTCCAGAATCAATCAACAATCCATATCCAGGTTCGCCGCCGAAAATCGTGTGAAAAATTCCAACTCGGATCGATATATCTATCTCGAAATTCTGTGCTCGAATCCGGATCAAATAGCTATGCGAATAAAATAATATACGTACACCTTACGTAATTAGCCCAATTGAATTATCAATTACCTCAATTCTCTTTTATTCACATTCATTTGATTGTTATCCACTTATTCACAACTTTCTCATTTCACAACTTCAAATTTTAATTGCCATTCAATTATTCATCTAGAATAACTTTCCTCAATACCAAATTACTTAAGAATCTCACCATATTCCTTAAGTCCAATATAAGTATTTTACATATTGCTTACACTTATTTTCACTTCACTATTGAACTTTATTTTCATTACTATTTACTTAGCCTTACAATTTCATTTAATCTCAAATTGGCTTCCGTTTTGAATATTGGATTAGTTTCACTTACTATTTAATTTAAATCTCAAATAACAGTTTATTTACAAACTTTACTTTCTTTAGTTCCTTTGATTTCTCTTGCTTTACATTCATATTTCAAATAGGTTTCAATTATTCAATTTCAATTCCATTTGGTTAGCAAATTTAAATTGCTTGTCGTTAGCGAAAATTTTCAAAGATTTCAAAAAAATTCTAACTCCCAAAATTTACGAAAAATTTTGACAGAGTCTCCCTTGTACGGAGGGACTTCTGCGATATCGCAGGATGCACAAATATATATATACATCGGCCTCAGGCCGGAAATCACAATATATATCAATATAAACAGTTCATATCTCCTATTTTGAATTATTGTGTAAGCGTACCTTATTTTAGCATTTTTTTAAGCAAAGCGGTTATTTATTTTAGCAAATGCATAACCCGACCCAGCCAAACGGCCTCTCTGAACCTGTACTTACTCAATTCAAATATGTAAGTGACAAATATACAAGGTTGGTTATCATTTCAATTAATTTCAATAGCTAAACACATGCATTTCATAAGCAACATACACCGAACAGTTCCCAAATGCCATTTTCAAGTTTCGATACTAACTTCAATTACTTACAACCAATACTTAAACTATCAATTTCAGTTTTAAGTGATTTACTATTCACTTTTAGTTTACCATTCAATATTAAATTCATTAACCCACTAGTTTCATTCAAACCCTTTTTATTTGTTCACAGTCCATTCCTTTGATTATCCAACAGGTTCTATTCAAAGCTATTTCATAATCCACTTAAGTTAACACTTAAGCTCATTTTCATTTAATTTGTTTATTCAAATCTTATACCCAATATTTGATTATTATTTTTATCTCTAAACCACTTTACTTGGTTTACTTGAATTCAAATTTATTTTATATCTCAAGTTTGGATTTTCCAACATACTAACAAATCTTCTTTCCCACCTTCCCATTTCTGATAAACCACACACTTATATTTTTTATACTTCCATTCAATTATAATTAAACTCATTACCACATTAATTCAATTAATCATACTATCCAAACTCATATTTAATTTATACATGCTCGAACAAAGTTTATTTGCATCCCAAATCATTTTATTTTAATTCAATTCCCTACCATTTCAATTCATATTTTTCACTTATAGTCTCAAGTTGAATTTCTATTAACAACTCAAGCTTCACCTTCAAATTCTATTATTAATTTCATTTCTGAATTTTATAAGTCACAAACTCATTTACATCCATACTTCCATCTATTTAAAATAAATTTTATTCACATTTTATCTTTTAACTCAGAATTATACATTTTATTTAGCCAATAAATATTTTTATTATTCCATACACAACTTTAAATAAGATTCCAGAGTTTTAAACAATTTTCCAAAATTTCAAAATCATTTTTGAAATCAACTATATCCAACCCTTTTCAATTTCAAAACCAAACTCAGTTTTGCAAACAAACACCAGCCCAAAACATCCAGGTAGCAATTCCTCTTTTGGAAACTCGAAAATGAACACCGATGATGTCGCGATCATCATCGGAATTATTTTCCAGCGACCACTGAGAGTTTAGTGCTTTTATCACCTTAAAAACATTTCAAATATTTTTAATTTCCAAATCTCTCCATATTTGATTTCAATCAAAAAAAAATATTTTCGAAATAATGTCACCATTATTTTTCCAAAGCCCTTTGACAACCATTTTCAAATTCAAAGGAATTTAAACTTCACAAAATTCCAAACTCGAAATCCATCTCGATCTATTTCCAAATATTTCTCTGGAATCCTATTTCAAATTTTGAATCACATTTGTATATGAAGTTTATTTCAACTTATAAATTACATATATAATTTATTTTCTCAAATTCCATTTGTTATATAAATTATGTTTCAACTTTGGTTATAATTTGTCGAATTCTTATTCAATTCCCTCCTAATGATAATAATTTATTATCATCATCTAACAACCAAACATCCAAATATAACTATAATAATTTATAAAAACTATTTCTTTCATATACAAAAATAATTTGGGTAAAATTATTTCATTTACCCTACTTTAAAACAATACTGTGTCGAATTGTTCTATACAAGTGTTTAGAGATCCCTATCAATGTTGTGGCGTCCCACACATCGACCAGAATCCATAAACTACTCAATAATCCAATCAACACAATATAAAACAATTTTATATTCACTAACAAATACGCGCTCATATCTATTAATACTCTCAAAATTCCCACCAGAGCCAAGGTTGTCGCCAGCCTAAGCTCTGATACCACTGTAACGACCCGACTTTCCAGTCCCGGAAAATCGAACCATTTTAGTTAAGAAGAAGAGGTAGAAGAAGAAGAAACAGAAAATCAACAACAGAATCTCACATCGCAGCGGAATAAAATATAATATATACAAAACAGATCTTTACTCAAACAGAAAAATATATCTGTTTATACAATATATTTACAGAATACATCATCAGAGTTCATCACATCAATGACATACATCCAAATACACAGCGGAACAATAAACAAATACGGAAGTACGTATCGCCATCCAGCTCGTCTCCTGAGCTCCCCAGCTACAATCTGAACCTGTTTATCTCGGTCTGACCCGAGCATCATATAAAAACAATACCCGAGTCAGTCTGGAAAACCAGCGTGAGAAAATCACACTCAATTGATTATTAAAGTTTCAAAAATTCTTTTGAAAATAAAAGCATCTCGTAAGACCACGCCACAAATAAACATGTCGGGTTTTTACCTTACGATAGCTAAAACACTTTTTATCAAAATCCTCTGATATTATAATAGTGTCTATTCACAAATACTTATTAAAATAGCTGAAATTGTTACATGATTAAATTCCAGCATACTAGCCACAACGTGGGTAATACAAACAAAACTCGTACAAAGCACGTAGGGAGAATGGATTTCCAACGAATGACTAGGCACTGGGGTACCACCTGTCACAGTACGTGGCCTAGATCACAGTACCGAGGAGTACGCCCGCTCCCCTGCAACACAAGGCCGGAATCATCCCTTACTGGATAATTCCAAATAAAATCACCCCACGGTTGGGATCAGCAACCGCACCACTAAGCCGGAATAAAAGGGACATCTAGACAGGGATGACTTTACTCTCAAGTGGGTGCTACCCACGAAGCCTTGCTGCATAACCCCTGATTTTCAGTCATTCCCGGTTGATGAGGCTCGAGGCTAAACGATACCTTTATAGCACATATCCCTTAGAATGCCCATCGTCCACCTGACGATGTCACGAAAGCATTCGTCCATACAAGTCCGTCCCGGGTTCGAACGGAACCGAAGGCACTACTCCTACTACATCCATTTTGGAAATATCCTCAGGATTAGTAGCGACTAGCCCTTGCACTTCACAGCTCCATCTTCGACTCCGAACACGTTACACGAAACGTACAAACCGAATCGAAGTGGTATTCGAGTCTCCAGACCTAGAATCCCGGTATACGGAAACTCGATCCCGGTCTCTTCGAAACGATCAGCGCATTTGGCCAATATTGATAGTCGGTTATTTAACTATCAATTAACATCCACAAGCAACCATCACAAAATAAATAATTTCCCACATTATTTATTTGCCCAAATATCTTTCCAAGATATATTTCCAAATTTTCGAAACTCATTTGAAAACAGTTTCCGCTTACGGAATACATTTCCCAAATAATTATTTCCACTGAATCACCAAGTACAAAATACTTTTAGATTTTAAAATAATTTTAAAACACTTTACTATAAATATACTTTATAATATTGAAATTTAAAAACTACTTTAATACCTTAACAAAATATATACTTAAGGAATATTTAAAATGAAACCACTTTTCAAATATAAACTAAATTTCTCTTTTTAAAACATAATACCCAATCACTTTTATATAATTACTACAATAATAGATTTTTGAAAATACTTACTTTGGAAATTAACATTTAAAAATAATCAATTTTCTAAAACATGCCTTTTTAAACAAATTAGAACTTTTAACTTATATTAAAAATTGCTTTGAAAAAAACGTACTTGGCTATCCAGAGAAATACACTTCTCTTCACATCCCTTAAAAATACAACACTGTTTATTTTTAAACAATTTCTCATTTCCCTTAATAAATTCCCAATTTGAATTTATTCTTTCCAAATATCCTCTGAGATATTACTTTACTTTTATAAACCCCGTTTATAAATTCCATTGCCACATTCTTCCTTCAAATTCCCAGTTTCACAAATTTAAATCAATTCCCAAATTGATTTTCAATTTAATCCATTTATTTCAAAAATCCTTTAACTTCAGATTTTAAACCCTTCATTTGATTTAAAATACTTTTAACTGGAAATACCAATTTTAGATTTCCCAAATTTCCTTTTTAAGTTAAACTTTTAATTTTTTTTAAATATTTCTTTATTCCTTTTCGAACAATATCACTTGAATTTACAATTCATTAATCCCTTAATTACTGTTATTGCAAATTCTTTACTTTTCATATTCAAAGTTATTTATTTGTATTTAACATCATTTCCATCTTTCAATTCATTCTTACTTCATTCAAATTTTCGATAATTATTTCTTTACAAATTTACTTCCTTTACTTTCTTTCAAAAATCCAATTTATATATTTCTGGTATTTCCTTATACCCAAATATTCAATCAAACAATAACATTCAATATTCCAATATAATTTATCAGGAAATATCAAACAATCACAACAGAGGATATTGAGTAATATAATAAATGTTGAGGGGTCCAGTTGGATCCCTCCAACCTGTTTTTCCTGCATCCACAGACGTTAGCACAATATAAAATACCAATTCCACTTCAAGGTGGAATATCGCGGTATATGGGATTAAATAAATATCATCCGCTATTATGCGGCGCATAGGGTCTCATCCGCTATATAATGCGGGAATATCAACAACTCCAATATATACATATGCCAATATGTATATATTGCTATATACTACTATATATAATATAGCACATCAATCAATGCAATCATCCAATCAATATTTTAAATTTAACCATTTAAATTTAAATTAAAAATTCAGCTGAGTGAGATTAACTCACCTTTGCTTTTATTTTGCCAATCCGATCCAATCCTGACTGTTTCTTCTTGATTTTAGACCTTGTATAACAATTATTTGATTTTTATTAATACTTGAATCAATCAAAAATTAAATTTCCATTTGTAAATCTAATTACTAATGATTTTATTTTAATCCAGAACTTAACTTTTTTTTTTCCGATTTCCTTTTAAAAAAAATATATATATATATACTCTTAGCAACTAAAATAGTTGCACAAGTTAATTAATGGGTTCATCACACAATTCATTATTTTAAATATAAACTGGTAAGTTTAAAATGTGTATATTTATTAACTTATTTTCCACTTCCAAATTGTAAAAATAAAAATTAACTTTTATATCCAAAATCTTACGTGTGTGTGTGTGTATATATATATATATATATGAACCTTATATATATATAAAGTCTAATAAAATAAAATTTGCTTTTAACCTATATATTAAAACGAAATTATCTCATTACTGTAAACTATACAATATTTATCACTTTCATTATTAGTCTATATATTGAAAAAAACTGAATATATATAAAATTAAATTAAATAAAAATATATTCATACCTTATTGACACACTGTCTCAGGCGCGTCTCCACCTGACTTCGTCACGCAGCTTCTCGAGATCGACACTTCGACCTCGCGATGAAACCCACGCCTGCTAATCGACCGCGTGAACCTGACATCGCGATCGCCACTCTCGAGCACCTCGCGTATGCGCGCGTACCCTCCAGCCTGCCGCTCCACGCGATCGCCTTCGCCAGCTCGTTCATCTCGAGCGACGCCGCAATCAACTCGGCCGCGATTCCCAATTCGTCGCCTCTCAAGTCGTCCTCGAACGAGCATGCCTCTTTGGGTCTCGCGAGTTCAATCGCCCTTCCTCCATTTTTTTTTCCGGCTGCTTCGATTTGAATAAATTAGAGAGGACGAAGACGCGATTTCACTCGGTAACTAAATTGATTTTGAGACGAACTGGGCTTGAAGAAAATTGGGGAACTCGGCTCTGTTAAATTAATTTATATTTTTATCTACTCGACCAAAATTCGATTTGAAGATTGAAGAAGAGGGGCGCCGGCCATTGTTATCTTAGAATTGAACGAGTTCGATTTTTACTTGCTTTTTAAAATGAAGGCTTCGGCCATTTTTTTTTCTTAGTTCGATTTCGTTTGAACTGAAGGCTTAAAGAGGAAGAAAAGGAGAACGGGATATTTAAAATCGAACGAGGCATGCTTTGCACGATTTGTTTCGTGATCTTCGGCATGATTCTAGGAGACAACGTGTTGATGTTGAAAATTTTAAAAAAATTAAATTTTAAATTGAATTCGATTTAATTTTCAACGCGTTTACTCACCGTGTGCTCACATAACAACTCCGAAAAATACGAAATTTGAAATCCGATAATAATTCAGTATTACGGACCCAATGGAACTGGTTTCGTCGAATTCCGAGACTGTGCCTCGGAAGGCTATTTTTAAATTCAATTTAAACGATATATTTTTAAAACTGAACAAAACTCTTTGAAATTCCATTTTAAAAGTTCTAGTCTTCAGCATCATTAATATTAATTTTTCGATCTTCCAAAATAATTTAAATTAGCTTAGAATACCAGATTTACTATTTTATCCAACTTCAAATAAATTTAATTTAATTATTAAATTACTCAATAACAGCAATATTTGAAATTTAAGTTTATAATTAACCTCTGAATATTTTAAATTAATTAAATATTCCAATTTCAAATGCTCAAAAATTCCGGGTCGTCACAATCATCGCATAAATAATTAACGGAAAATGGTGTCAGATGTCATAGGTGAACTGATACAGGTAATAGCATATATAATAGTGTAATTAACTAACAGCAGTATATTTCAATTGTCGTTTCAATTGAAATCAAATTTAATAAATAAAAGAACGTTAATCGTGAGTGAGTGCTCACCTTTCGAGGTTAAAGACGAACGGAAATGAGATGAGTTACGAATCCAAGCACGAATTCCTAAACGATGCAAGGTTGGAACGAATTTGATGAACGGACCTGATAAATAAGAATTGGCGAAAGCAAATCAGAAATGGATCGATGAGGCTAAAAGGTATAAGTGGACCTATATATATATAACTATATATAACTCTACGTATAAATATCTAGTCATATTCTAAATTTTAAGCATATGTTAAATTAAATATATACATATCTTCCAAAATCATCGTTTTAAACTAAACTAAAATATTAAAGTCAAGCATATATATATAACTAATTAAACTACATAAATACTTCTCTAACATAATTTCCAAAAGCAAGCCACGCATGCCAAATACTTTTATATGAAATCATATATTATATATAACATTCTGCAACAAAATATATACCAGTTTAAATATACATAAGATCCTGTTTATACTAATACGCTATATAGATTATATATGTAACCATATATACTTAGTAAAATAACTGAATCATACAACTTAAATACTAGAACATATACATATTATAACCTATGTGAATTAGATTAATATATAAACAAGATAATTCATTACTAATATATAGACCCTACACTATTACTTCACAAATGGTATCAATACCTTGAAATAGTATAATTACAGTACAATTCTTCGTTTATATATATTAAACACTACTTGTAACTTACATATATAAGAAAATATATAATATATATTGTCAACAGCTTTGCCAACCAAACTAAAAATAAAATAAAATAAACTATATATATATACAAACTCATATATACAGCTATATACAAAATAAGAGAAGAGCGTGCGTTACCCAGCACAGCAAAAGAGGAGGCGAACAAAGATAGGAGGCTGTAGTGAGGAATTTGAGGAAGAGGGCGGGTGGAGGAGGTGCGGTTCGAAGAAAAGATGAGACCGAGTGTGACGCCCCACCTCAATACCCACGCTAGCCAAGGACACTACGATGTAGTGCTGTCAACTAGCACGGAGAATAAGGCTGTTGAGGAGCGACCATCCATGAAATTGATTATCACACGGTGGCTATAAAATAATCTTCGGAGACAAACATAGAAATAAACATAACACATAGCAGTCACAGACATCCATATCACAAAGGCGGAAGAAGATATGAATATATAACTAACACATGAAAGTGTACATCAGAGTAGTGGTCAAAAAGTTCCACAATAATACAAAAGAATAGCAACACGTGCTATACCAAAAGAATACAACTATGAGTCCATATCTCAAGTGTATACAACAAAAACTGCTAAACTAAATAGTCAGCCAAAAGTCAGAGTAGCAAATCCCGAAAGGAAGTCAAGCAGAAGCACCTGTAACATCTCGGTCTGACCTGAGTATTATTTAAGAAAATAATAAACGGATCAGTCTAACTATAAATATCAGATGACATGTTATATAATAAAAGACATGGCATAAACATAGAATATCCATACTGACATACTACTATAAGTATGAAAATGATGATCAACAGGAGATCAACCGATGAGAAATGATCAATATCACGAGAATCTTCTCAAAGATCCAAAGAGGGCATCATACCCTAAACTTGTACTCATAACAAGTCAATGACATAAAAATCCAGAAATCAAACAAGAAATCCAGAAATCATAAAAAAGAGAAAGAGGCCTATCACATGATGGTCCGAAGACCATGGGGCGCTACCCCATATGTGTGAGTCGGAATCACACTGATTGAGGCCTAGGCTAACCAAAAAGCAAAAAGTTATGTGTGAATGGAATCACACAAGTGGTGTCTAGCCTAACCTCGCAAACAAAAAGATATGTGTGAGTCGGAATCACACTACTGCGGTCTAGACTAACCTTGCGGACAAAGAGATATGTGTGAGTCGGAATCACACTACTGCGGTCTAGTCTAACCTTGCAAACAAAGAGACATCGCACAATTTCTAGTCTAAATCATAAAATGATCATCATGATCAGCGAGAAGTGTCAATCACACCAAGCTATTAAATATATGAGTTTAGATTCATGTCCCATAACCACTTGCTTAACTTAAATATTTACGAACAAGCTGTAAATCTTCACTAGGAAATTGTCACGAAAAGGGTTCAATCGAACAAGTCCAAGAGCTAACCGACGAAGTGAACGCAAGCGTTTCATACCACTCGTTTTACTAAGTCGTTTAAGTCGATTTCTCATTCGAGTGAAGTAAAGGCTTATATATATTAGTAGATTGAAAATCGGTTTGAGAAAACGAACTTTTGATATTAAAAATAGTGTTGAAATCGATTTGATGAAAGAGTTTTGATATTTACTACTAGTATTAAAACCTTCATATCTTTAAAGTGACAAGTCATAAAATGATTGTTGGAACAATCTATCACAAAAATTCACGTTCGGAGACGTGAATAAAATCCAAGGAATTCGCGAACTAAAAAGACCAAGTGTAAGGTCGGCGACGACCTACGACTTAAGGTCAAGCGACCTAAGGTAAATGGTCCAACGACCTAACTCGAACGACCTAGAGGGTCGAACGACTTAACTGGAGGATAAGTCGGAGACGACCTACGAGATATACTGGCCGACCTAACTCGAGCGACTTAAAGACTTAGCAGGGTCGAGCGACGTACGAGCTACGACCTAAGGTGACGAGGGGCGTTAGGTCGGAGACGACCTAACACTTGACTCGCGAATGACTTATGGATAAGAAGCTTAGGTCGGAGACGACCTAAGAGATAAGCCAGTGCGAGTGACCTAAAGTTTGCCTGGGGGATTATAGGTCGGCAACGACCTAAGACTTAAGGGCGAACGACTTTTGCCTGGGGATTATAGGTCGGCAACGACCTAAGACTTAAGAGCCAACGACCTATGACTTAAGAGCCATACGACCTATGACTTAAGAGCCATACGACCTAGGACTTAAGAGCAAATACGAGCTACGACTTAAGCTCAAATTCGAGCTACGAGCTAAGGTCTATACGACCTAACGACTTATCCCAGTACGACCTAAGCCAGGACGAGGTAGCTGAAGGCAACGACCTAACTCTTAACTCGCGCACGACTTAGCACTTAACTCGCGAACAACTTAGCACACCCAGAATGACTTAAGGCCTGGAACGACTTATGCTCCATGTGACTTTTCAACACGAACGACCTACGACTTAGGCTTAACTCGCGAACGACCTAGCGAAGGCAGAACGACCTAAGTGCAGTTTTTTCACCAAAAACACTAAAATTTTGGGTTTTTCACCAATCCAATCCAAACCAAATGCAAATGCTGATGCTAAAATGATAGGGAACCATTCCCAACAGTACAAGATAGATATAGGCAAGATGTGAGATCAAAGATCTCACCTTTTCCACGAAATTGATGTTGGAGAGCTTAAGAGCAAAGCAAGAATCAACTCCTAGCTTGAATCTATGTTCTTCACCTTGAATTCGGAGTTTGATGTTGAATTTACTAAAGATCTCGAGCTTGGAATTTTAATTTCTCTTTCCCTCCACCATTTTTGAAGAAGCTTGAAGTGTTTGATGAAGTGATGAAGAGAAGAGGGGGTTGGGCTGAGTTAAGAAGGTGCAGTCCCAACCAAAGTCACAAGTGGGAAAAGTGACGAAAATTTCACTATCTCCAAACATATCGAAGTTTACACTCAAAAAGATCGCAAATGTCATTTTGAACTCAATGGGGGTGGTCTCGAGTCCTAATTTGACCGTATGCAAAAAGTAGCTTTTCGGACTAACATCCGACTAACGATAAAATATTTAAATATAAAATCGATAGATATGAGGGTTGTTACACCGAGGGAGGCAGGCTTGCATGTCTGGAGGAGATCGGCCATAGGTTAGGCGATGAAGTGGGTGCTTGATGGCAGGCCGAGTGGGGAGAGAGCCGGCGGTGGAGTGGTGGTTGAGGTGTGGGCTGCGTCCATGGGGCAGAGGAACGGTGGTGTGGGCATTTGTAGGGGAGGCGGAATTGAGGAGGAGGAAAGACGCGGATGGTTCGGTGGTGCTGGATGTTGAAGGCGGGGTGTTTGGTAAAGAAGGTGTGGGGTTGCGTGTGGCGTTGCTTTGGGCTGTTAGGTGAAGAAGGGCTATGGTGGCGCAGAGGGGAGGTGAAAGGCGAGTTTCGACTGTGGATCAGGGAGAGGGTGATCGGTATAGATGGATGGGTTTTGGGTCGGCACTGTGACGCGAAGGGGAAGGAGAAAAATGGGCGGAGGTCAGTGAGCGACGCATGCATGCTGGCGTGACTTCGGCCAAGCTACGTGAGGGGAGGTGAAGTGAAGATAGGGTGTTTCGGCAAATAGACTACTGCAGGGTTTTCATTTTGTTATTTTTATTTTATTCTTAAAGAAGATGAACGCATAGAATTGGAAAAACCAGAGGAAGTAATGTATTGGATAGCCAAACGTCAGTAATTAAGTTCTGCGATTTCCAAAGATCTAGTACCCATTGGTTATCTCAAGAAGCCAACAAACGGACAAGAAAACCAAAAGGTGAAAATCGGGTACCGATACGGTAAACCATTTTTCAAATTCCACTGTGAATCGGACCCCAAAAACAAGAATCGAATATACCGCAAAGATCAGCATGACGAGACGATCAAAACGGTATACTAATATCAGTGGTATGATTGAATTATACAATTCGAATTTTCTTCTGGCGGAAAATGCAAGAAAAACGCAGAAAAATAAGATCGACGGAGCCAAAGATGTCCAAATTTGGAAAAACGACAAACTAACATCTTGCTCAGAAGATGGTTTAGAATTTTTCTATGTAAAAATATTTAGGTTTCGAAAACATTTTATTTTCATTGCTTTTAACTGATTAAATTGAAGTGAATTTACGCGCGAAATAAATTTTCATATTTTCGGACGAAAATTTACCAGTTGCTATGTTTAACTAGACGTATTCCAAATATTAAATTTTTATTTTAAAATTTTATCGTTTAAATTTTCACAAAATTTCAACTAATTACGTTATTAAAACAGTTGAAATTTACGGGTCGTTACAGGAGACGTCCATTTTTTTAATTGTCTTCAGCAAATCCTCCACTAAAGCTTCTTTGAGTTCTCAACAAAATGAAGGTTTTTCGATCTCCCATTGCCAACTTCGACTTAGCAAACTTAAGTGTTTCCTACCTTCCTTCCTTCTCTCTTTCTTTTTCCTCTTACTGTTTTGCTTATATCAGGATTATTATGGTTTCACTTTTGTATGCATCAATGATATACTTAGGAAAAGTTTAAAGTCTTGGTAACTTAAGTGAATTTTCTCGAGGTGGTTGATTATTTTCTATGAGTTTTGAACTCTAAAACAATACATGAGTATGGATATTTAATTCATATTCAATCATCTAAAAAAGTTGTATGCTAAATAGTCATGTTCCATAATATACAGAATTTTGATAGAACTATTTCTTTTGAAATAATCAAGTAAATCGTAGCATGGGATTATGTATTCAATAGCACTGAAACAATGAGGATCTTTTTTGCATTGGGAATAACTAGACCAAGGACTACAAATAGACCTAAGAATGCGAACATTAAAATGCCAGTTTTGATTCATTGACTTAAGTACAATGTATTTGATTTCTTTAAAATGTTTAGGATGACCGAATACAATTTTGTAAAGAAACCAAGTATAATCTTATTCAAAAAATAAGCTTTCAGTTTTACTTTCTAGTGGATATATTGTCATACTGGGATATAAATAATGTTATAAATATATTAAATATACATAAGTAGAAGATCCTTGGGAAAGTATATAATTGATTATAGTTACAAAAGTGTTTGTACCCATGGGTATTGGATCGATAAAATAAATACTTGTCCTTAAATATTCTAAGTCAAGGTTTACCAAAAATGGGATATCTATATATTCATTGTGCCTAGTGTATGTAATGCTCTCCATATGATGGGTGGTGAATTACACATTACTGTTGTGGGCACCAAGGATTTGCTACGTGTAATTGTTCATAATAATTGTGGAATGATCCTCTAAAAGGCTTCTATAGGTTAATAGTTAAATAAAATATAACAACCCGCATATTTTATGAATATATATTTAGATGTTTTATTTAAATATAATATCGTTAGTTGAATTAAAGTCCGAAATATGACTTTTTGAAAACAGTCGAATCCAAACTCGAGACCACTTTAATTGAGTTTAAAATGACATTTACAACCTTTTAAAGTATAAACATTGATATGTTTAGAGTTGATTAGGATTTTGGTATTTTTATTTGGGCTTTGGGTTGTGTTCTAGCCCATTAACCCAACAAGATAACCCAAACTCCTCTACCAAATACCCTAACTCCTCTCCTCTTCATTCATTCCACTCATAATCTTCTCCATCTCAATCCCTCTCCAATTTTCATAATTTCCTATAACCTAACTTAGAATATATTTGCATATGATCATAGATTGGAGCTTTTAGAGTTGTGATTGAAGTGGAGTTGATCTTTCCTTGTTTTAGAGCTTCTCAATTGTTGTTTTTGAGTTTAAAGGTGAGTTCTTGAACTCACATCTATGCCTATAGCTTTCATTGTTGTTAGGTATGAATTCCTAACATCTATTTCATGTTCAATTGCTTTTGAATTGAACTGGTTTGGTGAATTTTCAAATTTTGGTATTCTGAAGTCAAAATCTATGAAAATCCTACTATTGATGTTTGGATATGTTGTTTGGAGTGTATTGAAGAGCCTATAGGGCTGGGTTGTCGCTTGGCATAAATCCCTAGCCAACATTGCTCATTCGATCGCTTCCGAGTTGATTTGGCCATCAATGGTTTAGGCAAATTTTGCCCTGAGTTTCAGCTCAGACATCTGGGAAAACACTCAGACGTCTAAGGAAAAGGAATAAAAATCCCAGACCTACAACTCAGACATCTGAGGTTATTCCCAGACATCTGAGCGATCTGGAAGAAATTTCCAGACCTTCAGCTCAGACGTTTGGGAAAACCACCAGACGTCTGGTGCTGTTAAATTCAACCAATTTACCTATTTCTATGCGGGTTTCCATTTTATTGGTTTTTGTTTATCCGGTTAGTTCTTGTCATTTATTATCGACTTTGATGACTTTTTTTCTGGATTTTTGGGAATATCCATTTAATGTATTTGATATCGATTTTCATGGTTTTAATTCACGTCGTTGAATGTGAATTTTTAGTGATAGATTATTTTTACAATTGTTTCTATGATTTGTCACTTTAAAATACAAAGGTTTCTATACTAGTAGTAAATACTCAAACTCTTTCACAAAAATGATTTCAACATTACTTTTAATACAAAATTCATTTTTAAAACCATTTTTCAATCTATTAGTATATGCAAACCATTACCTCATTCGTACGAGAAATCCAACTAAACGACTTAGCAAAACAAGTGGTATGAAACGCTTGTGTTTACTTCGTCGGTTAATCCTTAGACTTGTTCGATTGAAATCTTGTGACAATTTTCGAGTGGAAATCTACAATTCGTTCGTAAATATTTAAGTTAAGCCAATGGTTATGGGACATGAATCTAAACTCATTTGTTTACTAGCTTAGTGCAATTTACACTTCCTTTTGATCAACGATGATCATTTTGTGATTTAGACTAAGCGATATGCGATATCTCTTTGTCCGTGTGAGGGACTATACCTCGTTCTGTGGAGCTTCGGCTCAATTTGGTAGGGTAGCGACCCATGGTCTTTTGACCGTTCATGGAGCAATCGGCTCAATGAGTCTGTGCATGAGGCATATCTTTTAGGGTGCGTCGATGTTCGTCTCGTTCGTCCTCAAGTGGGGACACTACCCTGTATTTTTATGGGTTAGCGACCCATGGGATAGCGTCCCGTTTGTGATACACGTGTTGGTGAGTTTACATGCTACTATTTGTGATAGGTCTCTCCCCCTTTTTGTGATTTCCGGATTTCTAATTGATGATTTCTGGAATTTGTATTTCACCAATATTTGTGATTTGCATAGATAAGCTTTATCAATATTTGTGACTTGGTGAACAAAATAAAGAATATGACATTCTTTTTGGTGTTTGAGAAAATTTGAGGTATTGTATGATTTTTGTTGTTATCATTTATATTTGTCATATCTCTTATGCCATCTCATCTTACATGATAATTACACCTAGACTGTTCTGTTTATTATTTTTCTTCTTAAATAATACTCGGGTCAGATCGAGGTGTTTCAGGTGCTTCCTCTTGACTTCTTAACAGGGATTAGCTTCTGACTTTTGGCTAACTACTTTAGCTTAGTAGTTTTTGTTTTTATACATTCGAGATAGAGGCTCCTTGATGTATACATATTCTTTTGTCTAGCACTTGTACCTATTCTTTTGTGATGTAGTGGATCTTGTATGACCATTACTTTGATGTTCAGTTCTATGTGTTATATTCATATATGTTTCCACCTTAGTGATATGAATAGTTGTGACTGATTTTGTGTTATACTCTATGCAGTTAAAGCGCTCAACAGATTCAATGCAGCAGAGATGCAAAACATCATAGCGGGGATACATCGATGATATAGCAGGATATAGCTGATGACTCAAAAATAGCATATAAAACTCATAATTAATGTTTTTACAAATATATAAATGGTAATTAAATGAAAAATTAACATTCAATTGAATTATAATTAATACATAAATAATTTCAAATAAAAACATATGCGAATATACTGTAAATAAATGTAAAACTGTTATATAACATAATTGAATTTAGTAGAATATTAGATTATTTTCATTTCTGAAAATATATTAAAAATTCAATTAAATAGATTAATTTTGTAATTTTTATAATGCATAAATTTCAATTTTCAATTCATTTCTTTTAAAGAAGATATAGCGAAAATAGCGGAATATAGTGGGAATAACGGGATATAGCGGAAATAGCGGGGCTTATAGCGGAAAAGATATATTTGGGGCTATATGGAAAAATCATAGCGGTAGAAATCTACTATGAGATATAGCAGGATTATAGCGGGGTAATAGCGGGGCATTAACTGCATAGGTTATACTTATTTTATATTTGTTTCCGAAGGCCACATAGCCACTGTGTAGTAGCTTTGGGTTTGTATTTGATATGTCAGATTTCCTCTTGAAATGAAATGCATGACCTATTATCTGACATTTCGGTACTCACACAAAGCAATTACATAGATGGTCGCTCCTCAACAACCTTATTCTTCATGCTAGTCGACGGTATTACCCCGTAGTGTTCTTGGTTAGTGTGAGTATAGAGGTGGGACGTCACATAAAAGATCTCATGTGACGATGTATAATAATCTTTTGATTTAAGAATATATTGAATCTTAAATGTCTAAACTATACATTGATTATGGCTAATCACACGATAACATTGGTCGTGTTATAGCTATATTAAGGCTATACTTAGGTATAAATTGAACCACTTGAAGTTAAACAATATTTAGAGAGGATTCGTCTCCTTTAAATAGAAGATTAGTATCATCGTATTTGGCAGCCAATGTAAAATCAAAATCTTTGGCCAAATCAAATATGTTAATTGATAATTGCTATCAAATTGAACAATGGAATTTAGTTTTGGACTTCGCATTAACTCAAGGTATTAATAGAGTTTTGATCATTGACCAAGCTCTAGATATCAAAGTGATGCTATGTATGAAGAGAAAAGGTGCACAATATATTATCCCTTTAGGGTGTCACCTTAATTGATAAGAAATTCAATTTCATTTAGATAATCTATAAACAACTGAACTTGTGTCAAGCTACTTTGCTTTATCAAAGCCTATATAGGCTTTAATGTTTGAATTTTTTAAATATTACTGATAGTTAAGTTCACATCTAGGAGTTAAGTTCACATCTAGGAGTCACACAACTGCAACTCTCAATTTTTGATCGAAAATAGTTATTGAAATAATTTGTAAAAGTTATAATTATTAGTATGGAAACATTAATATAATAGTTATATTAATTAATTTATTATTATTAAAGGGTTTAAAATTAATTTACAAAATGAATAATTGTTATATATTATTCAATTATTTTGGGGCTTATATATATGTTATATATATACACATATATATGTTCGTATATATACATATATTTTATCTTGATAGCATGAAATTTAAAATCATTTGCAATGCCCCGGCTCTAATAGCCGAAATATTATATGGAGATTACTATCTGATAACTCGAATCAATGGGCATGGAAGGAGCGATCTCTCATATACACTACTTTGGGTCAACACAGATACGATTCAATATCTGAATACATATGAAATAATATGTATCTCATCTCAAAGCAAGATTATGTACATGAGTTCATGAATAATTTATATGAGTTGCTTTCCTAAGAGATATAAATGAAAATTTCTGAATTAATAGAATCGAAGTGAATATAAATAATGAATATTATATTATGTCCAGAGGTTTAATACATTATCTCATATACATTACAACTCATCAAATCATATCAACCAATACAATGACCATTCAATATAAGTATATTCAGTGTAATTACTCATCATCGTCATCTTCTCCAAATCCATATTGCAACCCATAATGCATATACAAACATATCAAGTCTGTAGAACAACCTCAGTCTGACCGGAGGGTGTCGGACAAATAACAACCCCGAGTCAGGCTAGAAATCTAGTTGTAAGTATATTAGTACTTAATAAAAACATATAAGTATGATATCAGATATAAATACATGACATATCAACCAAACACTATTGCTCACACCAAACAATATCCCACCTACATTTCATTGAAAAAGTTTTAATACAAGTGTCACGGCACTATATATCGTGACTCATAGCTGCAACTCTAACCAACTGAGATATCATAATCTATTCATATTATATGAGTTGCTTTCAGTTTAAATTCAAGTACACTTTCAGGTCTTCGGAGTCTGATTTTGTTGTTTACCATAGTACGGTCTTTTTTACTTGCATATCTAAGAATTAACAGTTGTACATATTCATTGTTTACCATAGTGCATCCTATTCACCCATATATCCAAACAATGTTTATATATTTTACGAGATCAGTAATTATATAGGAGAGTCATACTTAACTCACTACTTTGATTTCCCAATAGGAAAACCCCTTCTGGATTCACCCTGTACATAGACTAACTACCTCAACAAGCCTGTTCGATCTATTTCACTCACTGCTTACGACCAATTGTGAGTGCACTTTATACGATCCCTTAGTTGCACTTCCCTTTTGGATTCTAAAGATGTATACATTTTTCATGCTGTAGGCACCTGCTCAATTCAATCTTGAGGTGCTAGCTCCTGTGTGAAGGAACTGGCCAGCCCGTAGCTGAAGAAATGTGTGAATTTCATTTTTTTTTACAGTTTTGGATCTTTAATAGGCCTACGAAGTCTGAATTTCATTTAGAACTTTTCTAAATTTGGTTTAAATAAAATCATACATTCTATTTAAAATAATTAAAGGGAAGTTTAAATAAATTTAATTTCAAATGTATAGTGTATCTAATACACCTAACATTTATTTATAAGTGTTAATGTATAGGGAATGCAACCTTTCATTTCTTTCCCTAAATCAAGAATTAATTGAGAGCATTAATCGTATTAAATAGAGAGAGAAACCTTTCATTTTCTCTCTTTAATTTGAATTGATTGATTCATTAAATGTCATTATTTAACAATTTATTCATGGCAATATTTATTACTATGTCCATATGTATTCTAACTGTACAATTTGTAGTTTGTGATTTTTTTTATTTGTACAAGAATACATACATACATAAATACATATATATATATATATCAATATATATATATATGCATATACATATATATGTGTGTGCACGTGTAACATTATAATCCGTGAACGGTATAATGTGCCCGTATAAAGATTTGGGATTTACATTGCAACAGACACATTAGCTCATTTGTATGTACTGTCATTTGTTCAAATATATGCTTTTATAATATGACAAAACAAAATGCATATATATATATGTATGTATCTGTGTGTGTGTGTAATTTATTGAATAAAACAGTTTCTGCCATAATAAATTAATGTAAAATAATTATATTATAATAATACAAGTTTATAAAATTTCAAAAAAAAAATTGAAAACACATTTTGGGCTTAAGATTAATTTATGGAATTTTTTACAATTAAAATAATATTTATTATTAAATAATTTATAATAAACCGCAATCAAAATAATTCTTAAAATTAGGAAATCAAGTTATGAAAAATTCTAAAAAAATTTCTAAAGGTATCTGAGATATATTTTGGGCTTAGTAAAAGTTTCTGGAATTTTCTTAATTGAAATTATATTTTTAATTAACCAACTATTTGTACTTAAAAATAAATTAATTCAAAAAATCATTAAATTAAGTAATAAAAATATGAAACTTTTTTAGAATTTTCCAGATACATAATAAAAGCTTAAGAAAAATTTCTAGAATTTTCTCAGCTGAAATTTTATTTTTAATTAAATAATTGATTGTAGGATGAAAGTAAATTAATTTTAAAAAATAAAAATTAAGTTTAAAAAATATGAAAATTTTACTGTAATATTATTACATGGTGCGAAAAATATAAAAAATATGAAATTTAAATTTTGAACCATTAGTTATTTTATTCATAATAAACAATCCATAAAACTATTATTTAATAAAATATTTCTATATTGTATGATCCAGAATAGGTATAAATTTCCATAAGAAAATTTTAATAATAAATATATATAACATAAAAATATATACAATTATACATATTCATAATTTGCAGATCCGTACACATTTAATCTAAATCTATATATAATAATATAAATCAAAATTAAAACTTTTTTTCCTAAAATTAATTCATTAATAAATCATTAAACAAAATATTATAACAAGCACATAACCAATCTAATTTTAACAAATACATGTACCCACAAAAATCTCATCTAATCTAAAAAATAAACAGATCTGAATATAAACAGAGGATTTGGATGTAAATCAACTTTTATATGATAAACTTAAAATCAATACAATAATTATAAATAAATGTGCACCTCCTAATGAAGCCATTGAATCCACGTTGAATAATGATTTCTCTTCTATGAACAATTCACAATCCGTAAGGTTGACAATCCGGGATTGGAGACCTTCTACTACAAATTAGTATTTTTAATTTTTAATTAGATTTGAGAATTTTGGGGATGATTTTAGAGGAAAGTTTCTGCCATTAAAGTGTGGAAGAAGAAGAAGAAAGTTGCGGTTCAAAATTGAATTAGCTTATAATTAGGTTTTGAGATTGACTTTTATATGGATAAGACAAGAGAGAAACAATGATCTCAACCACACATCTCAAAACCTAATCGCACATGTTGTAGCCACCTCCTATCTTTCTCCAAACCAACGCCTATAATCTCCAAATCTCATGGCTTGTGAGCCCATTTAACCCAAATTAAATATGTACAATCATATTTAACATATTTTGTTATCAACATCTCATATCGATCAATATATTGATAACTTTTATAAATATATGTAATAAGTTTATTTCTCAAATCACATTCAAAATTCATAATTAATATTTCATAAATATTAAATTATTTATAAACTAATTAAATTTTTGGGTCTAAAGATAATTCATCGTTTCGATTGCCCGACTCTTGGGTGTAAATTAGGTTAGCGATTAACGTCGAACTATTCGAACGTTGACGTTCACACTTCACTTAGCAAGCAGTATGATATTATGCCCAAATTTATTGCTTACTCATTTTCAGAAAAATCTCATTTTAATTTAGTAAGTCTTACCCAATTGTGATAATTATTTACACCAATTCTCTTCGTCAAAACTATATCACTTCGGACTTGTTGAATTTAGTAATGGTCAAAATTCCAATATCATTCCCGTTCAACTCTATAATCCAAACACAAAGTCCTTGGTTCAATAATAACAATTATTATCGATCGAACTAATCTGGTCAGAGATTTTGATTTTGGGTTGACTTGAGTTGACCATGATACTAACCCCATATAACCGAGGAGACGGATCTTCCTCTGAATAGTGCTTCACTTCCAATAATTCCACTCGACCCAACTATAGTCACTCGATGGACGCTATGCCCTGATTTGAGTATAATCAAAGCGAAGCTTTCATATTGAAGATTCACATATTCTCAAGTCGAAAGAACTGTGTAAATTTGTCGCAATGATATTTCCTATTTGACTTTGGTTATATTAACTAATACAAAACTACCGAGTTAGTCATTCCATAGTTATCCAATAACTATTAGTACGTAACCCCTAGGTGCCTCCAGTAGTCATAAGTAATATAGTGCCCAACATTTGGAGAGCGTTACATACTCTAGTCTCAACACATCGATATCCAGCCTCGATGCATCTTGATTAGGAGCATTTAAAATGATATATTTGTTTCATTGTGATAAATTACTCATGGTTACAACACTTTGTAACTACTATCACAAAACATACCATTTATGGATTTCCTATTAAATACACTTTTAGTTAAATTAATTAATTAATATAACCACATTATACAAAGTATATAATAAAAAGAAAACACCTTTATTTCGAATAAGATTGGTCAACAAGTTAGATATATGTACCAAACTACATAACTGCCCCCTAGGGCATACCCCTAATTCTATCAATCTCCCACTTGCACTTAGGGTCAATTATGAAATCTTATTCAACATCTCTAATCAGTTTTCTCAAATCCAATTGGGTCAAGCCCTTTGTGAACGGGTATACTATTTTCTTTCAATTATCTACTCCGCCAATCAACTCTCTCCGACGGTGATAAACTGTTTTATCATGTGGAACAATTTGAAGTATGTTTCTCAACTTCTAGTAAGCTCTAAGTTCTATTATGAACTATATCACGACATTGTTATCATGTAACAATGTTATGAGTTTCTCAACATTCGGAATCGGTTTATTTATAAATCTATGCACTTATATATTTATGTATATTGTTTTTATTGCGACGCTATTCAATACGATGTACTTAGCCTTTTTCATTGAACCGACCATGATCTTTCATTTGGAACAATTCCAACTTAAAGATTCTTAACTTGAATTTATTATTGACATATTATACTCAATATCAC
Organism: Allium fistulosum; assembly: GCA_030737815.1. Lineage (NCBI taxonomy): Eukaryota > Viridiplantae > Streptophyta > Magnoliopsida > Asparagales > Amaryllidaceae > Allium > Allium fistulosum. The sequence goes on along the minus strand of CM060905.1, from coordinate 768,387,086 downwards.
TTATGATGTTTGAGTCCAAACACTCCTTCATAAGGAGTTTTTGTTTCTGTAAATAATTCCCTAGTATTTATGAAATACACGAGAACACTTCAAACAACCATTTAGTGATATCAATTGGAATTTGATATTTACTTCATATATCAAATACATAAACAAATCATGATATCGTAACCAACATAACATGTATGATAATTCCTATTGCCAATGCGTAAGGAACTCACGTGTTTCGTATTAATAAATTAGTAAGTGTATTTACAAATTGATTTGGGACATTCCCAATATCTTTTATACTTACTATAAAATGCATCATTTACAATCCAAAGTTGAGTATTAAAACAAATGAGGTTGATTTCAACATAAGTACACCACTAGAATCAACAATGTGTTGTTTACTTATAGTTTAGAAATATTAGTGTACCTTTTAACATTCTTTCTTATGAACATGCGCTTTCTCTGCACTTTGATTGAAAATCAAATTATGTGATTTCTATCAAAATACTTATTCAATCTTGATGCTTATAAAATGATACTTTCGTATCATTTCTTGGATCATATCCAAAGACTCACAAATCAATATTGCTCCTATTAACTTCAAGACAATTTTGGTTAATATGTGTAAACAGCTTACTCTAAATCGTTACTTAGAATTTTCTATTTTAATACATATGTACCAAAACACATAGTCTTATCAAGCGATAATTTTGTAAGTAAATCCGAATTAACTTGAGCATGTTGAATACCGAATCTATTATGCTAATTTCAACAATTGAAATTGGCGATATTATTCTTATCAACATTGCTCATTTAGTTACATCTACATTAGTCTTTCTCTTAAAGACACAATCTCGGTCGATGGATCGCATCCATTTGGTTACGATGGAAAAAATCATATTTTGATAGCTTACTTGGAATTCTTTTGGATTTGCACATCATACCATATAGAGTCAACACTCTTAATGGTTTAATTAAATAACCGAGGATTATATAATTTTGACATTAATAAGAAACTCATAGTTTCTCTTCGATGTAAGTGAATACTTATTAGACATTTATGCTTTGTGTTCATTTAGGTTAGTTAATTTCATTTCATCTCATATAATCAGTTCTACCTATGGCTCGTATCCAATTTCATTTAACTACTAATAATTCCTCAAAGAAATTCCTTCACAATGAAGTTAGTATATCTTGAAACAACAATTGTTTTTTAATGTAAATAGAATAGGGATTCATAAACTTTTTATAAATTCCTTTATTTTTAAAACTGATTTGGTTTTAGTTTACAAAAATTATGTTCAAAACATAAATATGTCATTCAATGACAGTCATTTCTAAATTCCTTTTGGGAAGATTCATACAAGATCCCTTATAAACAATTATTACATGCAATCTTTTGACTCGCATAACCTGCCAACTCCTAAGCCTAGGATATGTTGGAGTTTCTAATAAACCCTTATCTTGTAAAATTTTGTAAACTGTTATTTAGATGAAATAATATTAAACTTATGTACTACTCTTAAGTACATTACCTTATAGAAAGAAACTAACTCAACTTCACTCATAGTTAACCGTACATTGTCCAACAAAGTTCGATTACTCCATATCGATGCATCATTATGTATCATATGAAGGAGTTAATTTAAGATTGAATCTTTATTCATTTTAGGGACGTTTGGAACCTTTTCCAATATACTTACTCATTCGATCAAATCGAATCATTTCTATCGTATGTTATTTTTACTTCTATTTTATATTCAATGAGTTTACCATAGACATACTACATGTGTATCAAATACACATGTCCATGTCGATGATGACTCACCCGTGAATGTAACGACCCGAAAATTTTAACGGTTTTATAACGTAATTAACTGAAATTTTGTTTGAAATTTAATTATAAAAATTTTGCAATGAAAATTCGATATTTGGAATACGTCTATTTAGACATAGCAAATGGAAAATTTTCATTGGAAAATATCGAAGTTAATTCTATTGTGTAATTTCCAATTTAAATTTAAATCAGTTAATATTAGATGATGATAAAATATTTTTCAAATTTGAATATTTTTACATAATAAATTTTTAAATCATCTTCCGAGTGAGACGTCATATTTCGTTTCGTCAAATTCGGACTGTTATTGCTCCGTTTATCTTATTTTCGGCAAATTAACAGCATTTTCGGTACCGAATATCGAATTCTGATAGGATGGTCGTACCATTGATATCTGTATACCATTTTGGTCGTCTTGTCGTGCTGATCTCCACAGTATATTCAATTGTCAAATTCGAAGTCCGAGAGACGGCGAAATCTACGAAACGATTTCTGTATTGGTTTCGAAATTTGGCTTTTGGATTTCCCGTGACCATTCATTACTCACCCTGTATAAACCAACAGTCATAACCTTTGATATTTCCTAGAGTTCAACATATGACTTTTGCTTTTCCCCATAGTTTAGTTTATATTCACTGGTTTAATTCCAATTCCGGTTCGTTCATTCTTCTTCCCCCTCTCTGGTGAAAAAAAAACTAAAGCTTCAGTATTTTGCTCGTCCTTCTTCCACTTGGCCGACCTTTCCCTTCCCAAAGCCGTGTTTCCTCCTTGCCGTGAGCCACTATTCGCCTAACCCCGAGCCTTTGCTTCGCCGTCCATCCACTCGTCTTCATCTTTCCTCTCCACCCCTATCTTGTTCGATCCCCGACAACCTCCCCTTCCTTTCTTATGCCAACCGAACCAACAGCCCAGCAACCAAGCCCGCCACCCTCCTTTTGTAGCCACCCCACTACATAGTCTCGGCCTCACCTCTCTCCCCCTCACTCTGGCCTTTCCTCCTCCACCCGCTCACCTCCCTCAGCCATCAGCTCCAACCCAAAGCCCACCACTCTTCCCTTCCGCCTTGCGAAGCTTTGCGGTGACATCTTCAATCCCAACCGAAGCTTCCAGCTACCTGTCTCCATCTTGTATGTGTATATAGAGGTGTATATATATCTTAGTTATATATATATAATCTATCCGCTTCTCTACCCTGTCTACCTTTCTTGCTTTGAGGAATTTACTTTTTTATGTAAGTTTACTTACATTTTAAACTATCTGCTTATATATAAAAATCTAACTGAGTTTGTATATACTAATGTTGAAAAAGAAAGTATATATATTAGTTTATATAAAATCTGTTGGGGCTTTAATGTATATTTTATAATAGTTATATAAATAAAAGTTTACTTAAGTTTGTGTAACAAGTTAGTATATATATCAGTTTAGATATATATTGGTATAATGTTGTATATATGTTAGTGTACATATATCTATGATCTATTTGGGTTTTAATGTATAAATGTAAATGTAAATAATCCCACTGTTTATATAGGTGTGAGTTTATATAAGCTATGTATGTTATGTATAATCTGTGTTGTATACATAAGCATATATTTTATTTTAAAGACAGTATTATATATAACCTGTTTACATAAGTTATATTTGTTATATAATGAAAATTAGGTATAGTGCAGTTTGCGGTAGTTATATATATATAGTAATGTGTAAATTAAATATATATGTTTTCCAAAGATTTGCATTGTGGCTGACGTGTACTTTATATATGTTATAGTAATCTTGAATTTTAAGGAATGATATTATATGTTATGTGTTCAATTTTATATAAATATTGCTTTACAAATATTGTTTAAGTATTGTTTTGAAAATATAAAATATTCTGACTTTAAGTTATATGTGTCTTAACTTTAATATTGACTTTTAAATATATGTGTTTTAAGAATAATAATTTCTAATTATATAAATATATTATTTTATATTAATATGTGTTTTAAATTAAATATTGATTTTTAATAAAATAATAATAACAACAATATATATTCTGTATTTATCAAGCTGATTTTATTGTTCTCATCGATCCCTATTTATCAGCTTCGCTTGTCAAATCCGTGTCCAGCTTACTTTGCTTTGAGATTCGTTGTTTGGATCGATCGATTGTCGAATTCATGATTTATTCCATGTGTTTGTCCTGTCTTCTCTAGCGTTGAAAGGTGAGCAATCACTCACGATTAACGTTCTTATATTTATTAAATTTGATTTCACTTGAAACGACAATTGGAATATGCTGCTAGATTGAACTGTTATTTATATAATTGCTATATATGATTTGTTATTGTCTGTAATTGTTCACCTGTGACATATAACACAATAACCTGTCATTTATTTTATGATTTAATTTGCTATTGATGACATATGCCTGTTGTAGATATATTATATTGTTATCATAATTGTTCCCACTTTGCAAGTTCCCTGATAGTTTAGAATTCCCTATGGGTTGAAATGATACATACCCGAATGATATTCTAGAATATGGGAAAATCGTTATGGGTTGAAATAATAAACCCAATCGATTTTCATTGATTTTAAATTTTTTGGGATTGCGGGTTGAAATAATATATACCCGCAGATATTTAAATTGCGGATTGAAATGATAAATATCTGTATCACTTGACCATAGGGTAGAAAATTATATACGGACACCTTTGTCTATTTTGAAAATGATTTCCAGAGTTTTGAAAGGAAATATATAGTTTTAGTAAATATTGATTTTAAATATAATATATATAAATGTTATCATAATATATGTCTAAATTTTTAATTTTTAAAATTATATGTTTTGGAAATTTTAAATTTTATAAGCTAGTTTTAAAAATATAATTTTTAAGATTTTTCTTATAATTTTAATATTTAAAAAAAAATATAAAATTTGATTTAATATAAAATAAATTTAATAATAAGATTTAACTTAATAAAAATTTAATTTATTTAGTATATAATATGTGTAACAACCCGGGTTTTAACTTCAATTTATAATCGTCATTTAACGATTAAAGTGATGATAATTGATACTGAATTTTGATCGGTTGGAATCCTTTGATAAAAAAATTGCAATTGGATTTTTATAGGGTTAAAACTCTTTTATAAATTGTTAAATGGGTTGAAATTCTTTTATAAAAATTTGTTAAAGAGTTTGTGGACTTAGAAAAATATTAGGCCGTTCCCTTTTCAAATTATTCAACCCTTTTCTTTTTTTTGAGATAAGGGTTTGTAACCGATTCCCCTTCATTTTTATTTCCCGTTTGTAACCCTAGATCAAATGAAAGAAAGAAATAAATGGCGGCTTTGTTCGCGTCTTTGCAAATTAGGGCTTCGCGATTTTTCAAATCGGCGTCTCGTGATGATTCAGCGTCCCTTTTTGGTCAATCGGTGGACTCCATTTCAATTCCTCTGCTTTGAATTTTGGTTGAGTTCGTTTTAGGACTTCGCTCGATTCGTCGATTTCGTTCTCGTCAATATAAGGTGAGTATTATACTCACATCTAATTCCTATCTCTAGCTTATTAGTGTTCGAATTCTACAATTTTCGTTCGTATTCGATTGTTAATATCGTCACTTGATTTGTCTGCCATTCGAATGTGTTGGAGGTGATGTTCTCTGTTTTGGTTGTTTCCTGTGTCTTGACGATTGCCGTGATGACTTTGAGTTGTTTCGAGCATGTGGGTTTTGTTGATTCGAGTTGCATTTTTATGATGAACATCGACTATAACTTTGATTTATGGGAATGTATTTTGGCTTCGGCCTCCGCCTGCTATTCGAACTTAATTTGGGGTTTTTCTTTGCTGATGTTGATTTTGATCGAGTTGGGGCCATTTGAAGTTAATTTAAATTTTGGACTTCGTTCCATTTTTGTGTTCGACCCTGGCCATTTTTGTGTATCTCTGTAGCATATTAAGATGTCTTCATTGTCGACTGTTGCACTTTTTGACCTGATGCTTCACCCTGGTTATCTACATTATATATGGGTGTTGGCAAGCCTTTCATTTTGTTTGATCACTAGTGTAGCCTGGTGCATTTGGTTTTGATGACCGTATTTGATACAAGCGAGTCTGGTACCTTTTGTACCATTGAGTTGCACTGCGCTTGTTCGTTTTCATGTGTAGTTTAGTTGATTTTATAAAACCGGTTATTTCGATTACTGTAAAATGTGATTTTATCACTTTGGCATTGATTTCTGATTTGAAACTTGTGAGGTCTATTTAACTGGTTCATTGCAGTTTGATTTGAACTGCATTTTCTGTTGGCATCGGTTTGACTTGGACTTTGCATTTTTGTAATGGGTTCGGCCCTTAGGTCTTTGATTTGGATGACCTCGGCACTGTCCGTTGTAGTGGCACTTTGCATTCATGGGCTTGCAATTTACAGTAGTTGTTTTGATAAAGCAATATAATTTGTCTTTTGCTTCGGCACTGCTTTATGCATGTATAATTGCTTCTTGTATCGCTTGTGGTCTGCATTGCTACTTTCGAAATTCTGGGCTGGCACTGGAATTTGTATTGTATAGATATATATATGTATATACAAACATTCGTGTATGTATATGTATACAGTGGTTGTATGCATTTTTGATCATCCTACTTTATATATATTAGTGTGATCACTAGCTTGCGGTAGTGTAACGACCCTAGATTTTTAATTTATTTAAATTAATAATTTATTGAATTTTTGAATAAAATTGTATAATTAATCGATAAATGAATTCGAGTTTCCCCGAAACGAATAAGTATTTGTTTCGAACAGATATTTTTAACAAATTTATAGTTATATAAAATAGAAATTTATTTATATTTTACAAATTAAACAAATTGATATAATGTAAGAACAAAAGAAATAAAATATAAAATAAATTGTAGAAATAAATATAATAAGTAAATTATAATACAAACAAGTTCAAATATAAGCATGGAATAAAACAAAATATATGGAAGCTTATAAACAAGACAAGTATATACAAATGAAAACAAAGACAACATTATATATATTCACAAATATGAAACCAGGCTAAGTAATAAATGCAGCCACCACACCAAAACTATCAGCCATCAAGTAGAAGAAGTATCAGCTGAGTTGAACAAAACAAAAGCATATCGAATATTTCTTTATAAATTTGTTTTATATAAAAACCAAAATGTCTTCATACAAAAGATCAAAGGACTTAAGTAATAAATGGAAATGTCCTTAGTACATAAAGTAAAATCAAGTATAGGTATGAGCTTGCAGTATTGTAAAAGAAGAAAAACAAAAGTAAAACAAGTACAAAGCATATGAATATTAACAAACAAAAATCTTATCAGCCGAGATCTTGCATATGAAACAAATAAACAAAGATATGTATGAGCTTGCAAGTAAGGACAGAGAAACATTTTGAAAGTATGGTATAAGTGTAGTTTGTACAAAGCATTAAATGCAATTACCTCTAGTATGGTACAAACAATATATATCCCTGTACAACCATATCACCCTGTAACTTCTCTCTTTTATATCAAGCTCTCAGTGTAGTTCGTTCACCATAACCACTTAGCAAACCTGAGAAGAAAAAGGCAAACTAGAAAACATTGTTTGAAAACCAAACTCAAAAACAAAATGCAAACCAAAGAAAAAAAAATCAAATCAATGCAACCAGATATTCAACCTGGAAATTACAAATGAAGATTGAATGCGAAAGTTCAAAGCAGAGATCTTCTCAGTTTTAAGCATGCAAGTTCAATCTAAAAGAAGAAGAAAAAAAAACAAAGAAAATTAAAAGCTCCAGCTTTCAAAAACAAAACCTGGTTCAACAAACATAAAGCTATGTTCTTTCTCAATGCCAGGTGAGCAAACATTACCTCTATCAAACTTTACATGTTTCTGTTTTGCTGTATGTGATGAATCTGTGAATCTTGTTGTGGAAATTTTGTTTATATGCGCTTGTATGAACTTCAGTTCATATGTGATGGGTATATGTGTTTGTAAGCCTCCCCTATTCTTGTTCTCTAATGCGAACTGTTTCAAAACCTATCAATGTGAGTAACTCCACCTTTAAAAATTTAAAGTATAATATAGTCGAATATCATTGTTGTGGTCAATATGGTATTGTGAAGTATGTTTGCAAAATTTTGAAGTGAGTAAACATAATTTCAAATTCTATGTAAATATGATCTGAGAATAATTTATGTTAATATGGTTTGGACGTCGTTTTCAAACACTGTGGATATGAGAAACTCTTTTTGACAATACAGAGACAGGCTTTGCTTCTCTGTTTTAGATTTATGAAACCATCATTTAAAATTCGATTCCTCTATTTCCAATCACTTTCAAGCTTTGTTGTTTAAAGTAAAAAGGTGTAATTAGGAAAGAACTTTTTTCTAAAAACACTTTCAAGAAGAATAAGAATATACAGTATGTAAAAATGTGGTTTTTACAGAGGAAATTCAAATTTTGAATAAATGTGAATGTCACGATTTAGTGATTCAATTACATAATATGAACTGGTATTAGGAGATAGGATTTTTAAAACAAGTATGATGATTTTTAGTTGCGCGTTAAAGGTGCAGCTTCGAGGTGAACCAAAAATGCTTCTTTGTCAATTCCTGATGATTAAACAAATCTTGGACGTTAAAATTTGTTTTGAAGCTAGCTTAATGGTTTACGAAGTCGGGAAAAATGTTAGAAAAAATTTCTATTGCGTGAATTTGGGGGACGGAGTAAATTTAGGGTTTTGTGGGATGTTTTGGTGGTCGAGGTTCACGGGGTAATGGCGAAGTGATAAATGGATCGGAGGTCATCGCGACTGGGGGGATCGCTTCATGGATGGGAGGAGATGTTATGGCCGGAGGGGCGTAGTTCCTGATCATCTTGATCGTCATGGCGATCGTGTTTTGTCATGGGTTTATGGTTCTGGATGGAGCTAGAAGCTCGATTTTCGAGTTCGAGATACAGGGGTGCATTGGGTCGTTCGAATTGAGGCGGGGGATCGTGGGAGAAGCTTTGTTCAGTTCGTCGTCGCTCGGCGATGGGAATTATGGTTGTGCACGTATACGTACATCAATGGTATCCGTGGATTTCTTATTTTGGGGAAGATGAGGTGTTAATCAGGTGCGACTCGGAGATAAGCTCGGGTTGGACGTGGGGTAACTTGAGTTATAACTCGAAGCAAGGATTGAATGGCTTGGGTATTTTAAGTATTTGACTCGAAGTAATAAGGGGGAGGCTCGGGTCGAAGTTTGTTCAAAGTTTAAACCTGTAACCATTTAACAGTTTTTAAAAAATTTTGTTTTAAATTAAAATCAAAGTTAAACCAAGTCCTAACCAAAGTTTAATAATGAATTCAAGTTTGTTTTGAAACTGAGGAAAAAAAATGGAGTTTCATAATTTAAATTGATTTAAATAAGTTTTAAGTGTTAAAATAATGTTTTAAACATGTGAGTTTAAAAAGGATTTTAAAATTGTTTAAACTTTGTTAAAGATAAAATGATACCAATGATGAATTAAAGAATAAGTAATTAAATGTTGTAATTAATAATTTAAGTGTCTAATTTATTTGTAATTAAGAATTGAAATAATAATTAATTACAAAGATGGTTAATTTAAAATGTTTAATAAGTTAAGTGAATTAATCAAAGGATAACTGAATAATTAAAGATTAATTATTTAATTAATTAAAAGTTGATTGATTAATTAAATAAATGATTAAAGGACAATCAATCAAATGATTTGAAACCAAGTAATGTTAATTAACCATGATTGATGACCCACCTGATTTAAATTAATCGGGTAATGAAAATTAATCCTACTTATGGATGTTTGGATTCTATTGAATGATTTGATTGTTTGATATCCCTGATATATGATGCTTTGTGATACATCCTGATTTATATTGTGATTTGTAATTTACTTACCTGTGATATATATCTGTGATCTTTGAACGAACGATAAGCGTTATAGTTTATATCGCTTATCAACTATATTTCTGTATGCTGATCTATGATGATTGATGATGTTGCACTATTGTGTAAAACCCCTGGACCACACTGTTACACACACAAATATGGATTTCACGTGGAAATCGGTTAAGTCACAGATAATTTAAATTTGATGTTTTGAAATTGAAATTTTAATTTCAATTGATTTTGAAATTGGAAATTCGGGTTTAAAGTGAAAAGTTTTTGAAATGGAATTTCAAAGATAAAAGTTATTTTGATAACTTAATCGAGTTTTGAAAATTTAAATAATTTGATTTAAATTTGAATTCGAGTTTGAAATTGAATTCTATGATTTGAAACTAGGGATTGAAGATGCTGTATAAGTTATATATGGGTTGAACCATTTTAAAGATATTGATTTGGGAATTTGAATTTAAATTCAAAGGTATTCACTCGTGTAAATAAAATTGGATCTTTCTGAAAAGAAAACTATTTGTTTTCGAATGATTAAAGCTTTCAAATAAGAGGTGAACTTCCAAATTGTGTTAAAAGGAATTTTAAGATTTAAATGAAAATGATTTCCAAGTTATGGAAACGATTTGAAAGCTATAAGTTAAATCTTTAATTTAAAGATTTTAAACGAGTTTAACCATTCGAAATGGAATTGTTTTGAAAACTATAAGTTAAATCTTGACTTAAAGATTTAACGAGTTAATCCAAGTGAAATGGAAATTGTTTTGAAATATATGAATGAATCTTTGTGAATGGGGTTAACTTTGTGAATTAAATCTTTTTGTTTAAAAGATTGGAAATGGTAATTTTTTTAACCATTCGAATGAAAAGTTTTGCTGTGACTTAATTGAAATCCCATATCCATATGTTTTAAATATTTCGCTCACTATTCGGGTTAGCCGGGAAAGGACCTTTGGGTCGTATAACCCATTCCGAATATGTGATACGTCGTATATGGATCGCATTTGATGACCGGTGTTGAAGACCGGATATTTTTGAAAACGGAAGGATTACCGTCGAGTTACTCTGCATCGGCTGATCCCCGATATAGAGGTTTTATCACCCTTAGTGACGGGAAGTCCGGACGTGATTGGAAATTATCCGGATTTGCAAGGGCTTCCTTGGAAGTGCCTTCAGTTCTGTTCGATCCCGGAACAGACTTGTATGGTTATGTGTCTGACATTACACTTTGAGATATAAAGCCGATTTCTTTCAAATACATTTCTGTTGGTGGCGGAGAATTTATTCTTTTAGCTTAACACCCTTCTCTGAGACATACGAGCTCAGAGGTTATGTAGTTGAAATTTATCAGCGATATATTCCCAATTTGGTAATGTGGCATGCTGAGTGTTGCTGTTTGATGATCAGTGTTTGATCATTTGTGATATGATCATTTGTTTGATCATTTATCTTTGTGATCATAGGTTGATCATCTGTTGACCCAAAGCATGGCTTTGTGACAAAGCGTAGCTTTGTGGACGAGACTTCGTCAGGGCCTCACAAATCGGAAATGGTCGAAACAGGAATGTTGCGGCAAGGTTATAAGGGTCGCGCCCTTTAGGGTATGTCATTTCCTTCTGGAAAGGGGTGGTATCATGGTATGGAGCACAAATACTTACTCATGTTGACACACTTTATTTATTATGTGTGATGTTGGATATCGAGCGCTCGGATAAAGGTCCCAAAGGACCGGGAGGTGGCATATTCGTGAGTTACCTGTTACAGGGGTAACCCGGCCTTGTTGGCAGAGAGCAGTTTGTCTCTCGGAGCGTCCCGCCAGAGGCGTTTCCTTCGTGGCATAGGAAGTTCCTTAGCCTGACCATTTGTTGGAAAATCCTAAGAAACAATACGAACCTTTACGATTGCAATTGTATAACCAGTCTCCTCAGGCGGCAGCTATAGCAGGCATAATATAATGGTACCTATGCTGGCTAAGATTAATATTGTATTTTTGGAAATGATTTTGTACACTATGCACTAATAATAATATCAAAAGAGTGTTTGCGTAATAAGCATATTTGACTATCATAAGAAGCAATCTCCTCCAAGTCTGCGATTACATTGTGTGTGTGGTGGGAGGTCTTATGGTAGTTTCATTTTCCAAATGCATTGCGGGTTTCAATGTTTAAAAAAATTCTTTTGTTGTTCGTTTTTAAAGATAAATTGTTTTTGTTGGTCACACCAGTCCCATGACTGATCCGGAGTTTATTGTTCCCTTCCTAAACTCTGGGTGCCCACCATTTTCCACACGGGCAGTCTAGAGTTGGGTTTCTCAGATATTCAGGTTGAGTAGATTATCTGGAGCTAGTCAGTCCTTGGACGACTGACCTTGCTTTCCGCTAGCTATGGATTGGAGCATTCTATTGGAGATATTCTATCTGCTGCTGGTGTTATCTATTTTCTTTCCGTTGCTATTTGCTGTATCATATCTCTGATGTATATTGATATCTGTTGTATCATTCTGTTGTATCATATTGTATCAGATTTTGTATCTGTCATTGTATCAATGTTATATATATTGATATATTCTTTTTTTTCCGCTGTGTTATTTACTTAATGTTGTTATAAGCTCCGGGAAGCCAGATTCGACGTTTGAATCTACAGCATTTTGAGTACAAGTGAAGTACGGGTGCCGATTTTCGAAGGCCGAGTTTTTGGAATCTTATAGGTAGCCTTTGTGATTAGTGGCTGTGTTGCTTTATCTTTAGTACACATGCTATTATTACTTGTTGCCTTATTGATAAAACAAGGCTGTGACTTTGGTCACTCTGATGTCTCTGAACCTGTTTGCAACTGCTGGCACCATTGTTGTCTTCACTTGCATACATGTTATATCTTTGTTTATGCCACTCTTTTGGTTTGTGTTTCACAAGTATTGTTGTAGTGGCAAGGCAGTACACGCGTGCGTGTACTGCAGCCCTAGCAAAAGTGATAGGTTTAAGCTGATGATTTTGTTGATATCTAATTATCTTTTAGATAATTAGATTATGTGTTATCTAATTATCGTATCGATAATTAGATTTTTTGTTGTTCACGCTGTTTTGTTGGCTTGGGTTTCACTTTGACCTCTGCAGTTTGATTGCTGTTAGTATTCTCTGTTGTGATGATTTCACGTACTGTGTGGCGAGGCAGTGCACGCGTGCGTGTACTGCAGCCACACAGAAATTTGATTCGATTGATTATTTTGAGATTCTAATTATTTATTTAATAATTGGAATTTGTTGTAAATTGCTGTTTAAGCAATTCTGTTGTTTTCTAAAATTATCTTCATTGATACTCTTTTTGTCCATCTTTGTTGATGATTTGGATTTGCTGATATGTTGTTTAACACTGTTTAGTGTTATATCTGCCGTTATCCGATTCTCTTATCAGGAAGTTGGATATACGAGATTTCTGTGAATGTCGTCTATTTGATATTGATTATTATTGCTTCTGTGCATTAATAACTGAGTTTGAATTAGACTGACCCATGTATTTTTTTTTGAATTTAATACTCGGGTCAGACCCGAGTTATTTCAGGTTGTAGATTTCCTACTTTGAGTTGCTGTTTGAGCTATGAAGACTTTTCGCATCTGTTGGAGTAGTCGTGTCTTAGTATAGGTTGATATGTATTCATGTACATTAGTTGATAATGTATTTGTATATATAACTTCCAGAGTCGACAGTTGTAGTTATATCATATGTATTGTGTCAACTGTATTGTAACTGACATCAGTTATATATATATAAGATCTTTTGTTATCTGTGTTCCGTATTCTTTTGTATCTGTGTTATTATTATATATATTGTCCTAAACTATTATAAACCATCGTTGTTCGTTTTATACTGGTAATTGGGTATGTCGATGAGAGTAATTAAATAAACGATGAAAAATGAAAAATATATACCACTCCTATTGAGGTAACCAATACTAGTGTAAGGCCAACTACGGATGGCCGCTCCTATCCAGCCTTATTCTTCGTAATAACGGACAGTATTCCTTTTAATAAACTTTGTTATTGTGAGCATAGAGATGGGGCATCACAGTTGGTATCAGAGCTTGGGGTTTATGGACATAATATAAAACATAACTTAAATGGAACATATGTTACAACTATTGGTCGGTGTTTTTATTTGTGCTTTGAGTCAAAACTAAAATTTTGAAATTATGCTGATTTTTTTTAAATATCTTTATTTAAAAATAAAATTGAAACCGTGTTTTGTTGATTTGATTAAATTGTGTTCTGCTAATCAGAGTGCGCAGCGGAAACAGTGAAACTGTCTTCGCTGAGTACAACTGATAATCTTTTTGATTTAAAAATCAAAATATGAAATTGAAATAAATTTCATTTGCTGTTTACATAGCTGTGTTTATTTTGCTTCTTTGAGAATTTCGAATCCGAATTGAGGATTTGAAACGATTGTAGTTATGTGATTCTTGTTGAGATTTTTGCTGATTTTCTTTTATGCTAATCACATGTTGATTAGATTTTTGCTGTTTTAAATTATCTTCATTGAAGATAATAGAGTAATTTCTTTGTGTATATTGTAGTGTGCGTGCAAATATGAATTGCACGTTACTGCATAAATTTTACGTTGAACCGATGTTTGGTTATGAAACGTATTTTGTTGCCGTTATTTTTATAACGGGATTTTTACACCAATGCTAAATTTTTGAAGCACGGTGTTTTGTGGCATTTTTGATGAATGAAAATTCACTGATATTACATTTTGATGTAAATTATTTGATGAGATTTTGACATTTAAAAATTACTGTCGCTTTGGCTTCAGTAACCGTCAAATTTTAAAAGTGGATTTTCAAGCGGTTATTCCGCAATGCAGATTTTGAGATTCGTTTTACGATGTTTTGAGAAGTGCAATTTCCTTTTTGAAATTGCTACTGATGTTGTTGCTTTAATCACGTGATTGGAAAATCGTTTAAAATGAATTTTTTTTATAAAATTTTTAACAGTTTGCGCTTTCAAAAGAATGAGGAAGCGACTTAAACGTTTCAGCAAAATCGAGGACTATGACCCCTTTCTTTTACTGATTCGCTTAACTCCGGACTTGTCCAGTTGAGAACGTGAATTGTTATTTTTATAAAATAAATAAAATTGTTTTCAGGAATTTTACAGTTTGCGATTTCAAAAGAATGAGGAAGCGATTTAAACGTTTCAGCAAAATCGAGGATTATGACCCCTTTCTTTTACTGATTCGCTTAACTCCGGACTTGTCCAGTTGAGAACGTGAATTGTTATTTTTATAAAATAAATAAAATTGTTTTCAGGAATTTTACAGTTTGCGATTTTAAAAGAATGAGGAAGCAATTTAAACGTTTCAGCAAAATCGAGGATTATGACCCCTTTCTTTTACTGATTCGCTTAATTCCGGACTTGTCCGTTTGAGAATGTAAAGTGTATTTTTACAAAACACATAATTTTGCACTTTCAAGGAAACGATGAAGAGAATCAAACGATTTAGTAAAACACGTGGTATGGGACATGTGCGTTTGCTATTTCGGTTAATTCCGAACTCGTTAATTGAAACTTCTGCTGTTTTGATGATTCTGATGATTTTGTGTGCCTTCGAGCCACTATGTTGGACCTTCGGGTCATCTGCTGGACCTTCGGGTCTTTTGTTGGACCTTCGGGTCATTTGTTGGGCTTTCGGGCCACTTTGATGGACCTTCGGGTCAAATACCAGTACTAGACCTTCGGGTCACTCTGCGGACCTTCGGGTCAATCTGATGGGCGCCAAAATTATGTTGAGTACTTGGTAGGCTTCGGCCATTTGTTGATGCACGTGCGGCGAACTAAAAATCGCCATCTGATGGGATCGATCCAAGCTTTTATGTTGATTTTCTCGTCTTCTTAATTGATTTCTAGATATTTGTTGTTTCTAATTATCTGCAGGTAATTGAATAATTGTTGATATGAGTTCTGATTATCGTTTTTGATAATCGGATATTTGTTGTTTCTAATTATTGCTTGTGATAATTAGATATTTGTTGATTCTAATTATCGTTTTTGATAATCGGATATTTGTTGTTTCTAATTATCGCTTGTGATAATTAGATATTTGTTGATTCTGATTATCGTTTTTGATAATCGGATATTTGTTGTTTCTAATTATCGCTTGTGATAATTAGATATTTGTTGATTCGATTATCGTTTTTGATAATCAGATATTTGTTGTTTCTAATTATCGCTTGTGATAATTAGATATTTGTTGATTTTGATTATCGTTTTGGATAATCGAATAATTGTTGATTTGAAATTTGATTATCGTTTTTGATAATTAAATATTTGTTGATTTGAAATTTGATTATCGTTTTTGATAATCGAATATTTGTTGATTTTGATTATCGTTTTTGATAATCGAATATTTGTTGATTTGAAATTTGATTATCGTTCTTGATAATTGAATATTTGTTGATTCGAAATTTAATTATCGTTTTTGATAATTAAATATTTGTTGATTTGAAATTTGATTACCGTTTGTGGTAATTAAATACTTGTTGATTTGAGATTTGATTATCATTTGTGATAATTGAATATTTGTTGATTTGAGATTTAATTATCGTTTTTGATAATTGAATATTTGTTGATTTGAGATTTGATTATCGTTTTTGATAATTAAATATTTGTTGATTTGAAATTTGATTACCGTTTGTGGTAATTAAATACCTGTTGATTTGAGATTTGATTATCATTTGTGATAATTGAATATTTATTGATTTGATATTTAATTATCGTTTTTGATAATTGAATATTTGTTGATTTGAGATTTGATTATCGTTTTTGATAATTAAATATTTGTTGATTTTTGATTATCGTTTTTGATAATTGAATATTTTTTGATTTGAGATTTGATTATCGTTTTTGATAATTGAATATTTGTTGGTCTGAGATTTAATTATCGTATCGGTAATTAAATATTTGCTGATTTGAGATTTCTGATTATCGTTTTTGATAATCAGATATTTGTTGTTTCTGATTATCTGATGTTTTCTGATTATCGTTTTGTTAATTAGATAATTGTGTTTTCTGGTTGTCATTTTCGATAATTGGATATTTGATAATTTTGCTGATTATGTAATTCTCTAGTATCTAATTGATTTTAGAGTATGCTGATTTTATTGATATGAGATTTTCTAGTCTCTAATTGATGGCTAGAGTTTGTTGATTGTGGAGTTTGTGTTTTCTAGTTATTTGTTGGATAACTAGATATTTGCAGTTTTGCGAGTTGTGATTTATGTTTTCTAATTATCTTTGTTGATAATTAGATATTGCTGTTTTGTGATTTCTGTATTTTTGATTATCTATTGGTAATTGAATATTGCTGATGATTGCATTTATTCAGTTTTGTTGTCTTCTGATTATCTTTTGATAATTGGACTTTGTTGAGAATTTGTGAATTTCTTTTATGGAATTAAAAGATTTCTTTGGCGTTTGTATTCCCAACTTCTACTTTTCTAGCTTAACCAGTTTATGTTAGAAAAATAATTGTTATTGACGACTTTGATTATGAAAATTGCGGGGACGCAATTTTTATAAGGAGGGGAGTCTATAACAACCCGGGTTTTAACTTTAATTTATAATCATCATTTAACGATTAAAGTGATGATAATTGATATTGAATTTTGATCGGTTGGAATCCTTTGATAAAAAAATTGCAATTGGATTTTTATAGGGTTAAAACTCTTTTATAAATTGTTAAATGGGTTGAAATTCTTTTATAAAAATTTGTTAAAGAGTTTGTGGACTTAGAAAAATATTAGGCCGTTCCCTTTTCAAATTATTCAGCCCTTTTCGTTTTTTTGAGATAAGGGTTTGTAACCGATTCCCCCTTCATTTTTATTTCCCGTTCGTAACCCTAGATCAAACGAAAGAAAGAAATAAATGGCAGCTTTGTTCGCATCTTTGCAAATTAGGGCTTCGTGATTTTTCAAATCGGCGTCTCGTGATGATTCGGCGTCCCTTTTTGGTCAATCGATGGACTCCATTTCATTTCGACTGCTTCGAATTTTGGTTGAGTTTGTTTTAGGGCTTCGCTCGATTCGTCGATTTCGTGCTCGTCAATATAAGGTGAGTATTATACTCACATCTAATTCCTATCTCTAGCTTATTAGTGTTCGAATTCTACGATTTTCATTCGTATTCGATTGTTAATATCGTCACTTGATTTGTCTGCTATTCGAATGTGTTGGAGGTGATGTTCTCTGTTTTGGTTGTTTCCTGTATCTTGACGATTGCCGTGATGACTTTGAGTTGTTTCGAGCATTTGGGTTTTGTTTATTCGAGTTGCATTTTTATGATGAACATCGACTATAACTTTGATTTATGTGAATGTATTTTGGCTTCGGCCTCCGCCTGCTATTCGAACTTAATTTGGGGTTTTTCTTTGCTGATGTTGATTTTGATCGAGTTGGGGCCATTTGAAGTAAATTTAAATTTTGGACTTCGTTCCATTTTTGTAACGATCTGATTTTTCGACGCTCGAAAGTTGACATTAATACGTCCACTATATCAAATGCCGCGCAATCGAATGCCGGAAAACCGAACCATTAGGGTTAAAAGAAGAGGTAGAAGAAAAGATAGAAGAAAAAGAAAGAAGAACAGCTACAGAAAACACAGAATCAGAGACAATATCAGAATCTCACATTTCGCAGCGGAACAAAATATAATAGATAATCACTTGTCTTTTAAACAAAGAACTAGATCAGTTTATACATACATCAATCAGAGTCAATATACAACTCAATACAACAATGGACAGTTATATAAACCTGTCCTCATATCGAATACATAGCGGAAATAAATAACAAGTACGGAAGTACGCTTCGCCATCCAGCTTATCCCCAAAGCTCCAGAATATCCAGAATATCCTGATAAAAATAACTCTAGGCTGCCCGTGTGGAAAATTATGGGCACCCAGAGTTTAGAAGGGAACAATAAACTCCGAGTCAGTCATGGTGACTGGTGTGAGATCGTAAAACAATTATTTTCACAAAGAAAATAAAACAGATTCGCAATGCTTTTGGAAAATGAAACTACCATAAGACCTCCCGCCACACACACAATGCAAACGCAGAATTGGAGGAGATTTCTTCTTATGATAGTCAAAGATGCTTACTACGCCAATCATTGGATATTATTATTAATGTCTAGTGTGGAAAACATTTCGAAAGTATAATATTAATCTTAGCCAGCATAGACATTCCGAACTATGCCTACTATAGCTACCATCTAAACAGTGGGGCGCCACCATAAGTAAATGGCAGGTTCTACAACTAATACCGTACAAGGTTCGTATTGTTTCTTTGGATTTTCCAATAAATGGTCAGGCTAAGGAACTTCCTTTCCTCCTGCCGAATAGGATCGCCTCTGGCTGGACGTCCCGAGAGACAAACTGCTCTCTGCCAAACAAGGCCGGGTTACCCCTGTAACAGGTAACTCACGAATATGTCATCACCCGGTCCTTTGGGACCTTTATCCGAGCGCTCGGTAACCAACATCACACATCATAAAGAAAGTGTATCCACATGAGTAAGTATCTGGGCTCCATACCATGATACCACCCCTTTCCAGAAGGAAATGACATACCCTAAAGGGCGCGACCCTCATAACCTTGCCGCAACATTCCCGTTTCGACCATTTCCGGGTTGTTGAGGCCCTGACAAAGTCTCGTCCACAAAGCTACGCTTTTTTCAAAAAGCCACGCTTTGGGTCAACAGATGATCAACCTATGATCACAAAGATAAATGATCAAACAAATGATCATATCACAAATGATCAAACACTGATCATCACACAGCAACACTCAGCATGCCACATTACCAAATTGCGAATATATCGTTGATAAATTTCAACTACATAACCTCTGAGCTCGTACGTCTCAGAGAAGGGTGTTAAGCTAAGAGAATAAATTCTCCGCCACCAACAGAAATGTATTTGAAAGAAATCAGCTTTACATCGCAAATTGTAATGTCAGACACGTAACCATACAAGTCTGTTCCGGGATCGAACAGAACCGAAGGCACTTCTCACGAAGCCCTTGCAAATCCGGATAATTTCCAATCACGTCCGGACTTCCCATCACTAAGGGTGATAAAACCTATAAATCGGAGATCAACCGATGTAGAGTAACTCGACGGTAATCCTTCCATTTTCAAAAATATCCGGTCTTCAACACCGGTCATCAAATGCGATTCATAACGACGTATCACATATTCGGAATGGGTTATACGACCCCATGGTCCTTTCCCGGCTAACCCGAATAGTGAGCGCTTATTCAAAAATAAGTGTGGCATTCAAATTCATCCAATTCACAACAAATACCTATTCAAGGTAATTATTGATAATCGGTTATTTAACTATCAATAAAGATGCGCAACATCATCAGATTCCAAATAATTCTCCAATTTATTTATTTTCCAAAATATCTTTACTAGATATAAAATTTCCACACTTCAAAAATAAATCAACATTTATTTTTCTAAACAATTTCCCTTTCCTTTATAAATTCCATAGTGAATTTATATTTTCAAATATCTACTCATATATGATTTTCAATCGATTTCAAATATTCACTTTCGATTTATCTTTACAAAGATAAATTCTCAAAAACGTTTCATTTCATTTTGGAAAAGCATTTCCATACTTATTTAAAAATAAGTAATTCACAAATCTATTTATTTTCAACATTTGAAAATATTCAATATACTTAAAACAATATTAAGTATACATTTCATTCTTTAAGGAAATCTATTTGAGTCAAAACGAATGTTGCGTAAAACATCGTTACGACGACTCAAAATCACTAGTATAGGGATTCGAATTTTTAAGATAGATGTATAAATCCCAATACTACATAAAAAGATTTCCTTTCGGAAATCATTTATAACAACAGTGTTATAGTCCACCATTTCCTTATTTCTCGAAAACGTCTATTTCAACAATAAATGTTGAAATCTATGATTTGGATATTTACCACATTTTAAAACATTGTTAAAACAATTAACTTCATTTCAAATATTGCTTTCCCAAACATAATCATTTTATTCAATAATATATTCACTGTCCAAATTCGTGAATAAATTTCCTTTAATAACCTTCTACATTTAATTTATCAAATTCAATTGATTTCAAATTTATAAAACAACTTTTATAAATTCTATTTCTATTTTCTAACTTCGATTTTATAAATCTCCTTTAACGACCAATTCAATTTATAACTCAATGTATATACCAAAAATCCATATTATAAGTTAAATACTTATAATTCATTTATTTTACAAAATCATTTTCATTTATAAGTTCACAATTTATAAATTTCATTTACTTATGAATTCTTAAAAATTCATTTTAACGCTTATAAAAACTTGTTTTATAATACCAATATTTTAAAGTTATAAATATCAATTTTGTACATCTTTTTAATAAACCGTTTAAAATACTTAAAAATTCTCAATTTAACCCATTTTATAAATTTCTTAACCTTTATTTCAAAAATCACAATTTGGTTATATTTCACCAAAAATCTTAACTTTTATAACTTTAAAATTTTAGACGTTTATTCATTTGAAATAAATCAATTCAATAATTCAATAAAACGTCTACTTTCAAAAATCACTTTAAGAATCCTTTTAAAGTAAAAGTCGTTATTTTTAAACTTCAAAACTGAATCCGATGATGCAACAACACCAATTAGTCAATCACAACAGCAAACATCATATATCAATATGATAACAGAATATACCACAATATCTGTAAATAAATAAATACAGTTGAGGAATCCAGTTGGATCCCTCCAACCTGTTTCCCTGCATCCATAGACGTTAGCACAATACCAATTCCACTTCGAGGTGGAATATCGCGGTATATGGGTTTTATAAAAAATCATCCGCTTACTAACGGCGCAATAGGGTCTCATCCGCTATACGAGGCGGGAAATCAATCAATCCAATATATACATATGCCAATATGTATATATTGCTATATATAGATATATCCTACTATATCTAATATCACATCCAAATAGCAATCAATAACTGCAATACAAATTTAAATCTGAGTGAGAAGATCTCACCTTTGGTTTTAATTCGCAATCCGTTTGCCATTCACTTTAATCCTGATTTGGTTTTCTCGGTTTGACCTTGCATAAATAATTATACAATTCTATTAATATTCGAACGAATCGAATAATTATTTATCGTTTAAATAATTTTATTTTAATTTCCTCCTTTGTAATTTCTTATCCCAAAATGACTCATATTATTTAAAAAATCTAATCTGGATATTGTTTCAAAGTCCCATATACAAAACTTCGGTCTTGCCTAAATACATATATATATTCTTATTCTAAAGAATTAAATTCATCTTCCTATATAAAATTATTTCCAGATCCTAACTGCATATGTATACTTCAAATCTATTTATATAAAAATTTTAAATTATAATAAAGAAAATTTATACCTCAATCAGAGGTCAAAGGCAATGAACCTTAGCTGAGCATAATACTGACCAAGTATCTCGTGCTCGAGCTCGAGCTCGTCTCCACGTCGCTGACCTCCCCGAATCGCGTCGCCACACGCACGAGGAGCCACTCGAGACTGTCGAAGGTTGTTCTCCTCCTTCACGCGCCTGTCCCCGCGCTTCACCTTGCCGTGCTTCCAGATCTCAAATTCGAGCCTTCCCATAGTGGCGATGCTGCGGTGCCGATGCTACACCTCCAGAACACTTTCAGCTTCGCGAGCCTCCAGCTCCAACCTCAATCGCGACCCTCCACTTCAGATCGAAATAGCCCTTCGCTTCGAGCCTCCACGCGAAATTTGCCTTATTCTATCGAAGTCGACTCGAGAACGAAACCCCATCTCCCGATCGTCTACGACATCGCGAACCCTATCGACGACGCCCCACTTTTTTCGATTCGAGTATTCTCGATCGTGATGCCGCCATTGGTTTTGTCTTGTGAACGAGACGCTGCTCCTTTCTTCGATTTTTGATTTGAAAAAGGGAAAATGAAATCGCGATGTACACGGTGAGGCTCTAGTTTAAATTCGAATTGAATGTGGCCATTGTTTGTTTCGAACGAAGACTATTTCTTTTATTTGTTATCTGCTTTCGAACTGAAGATAGTTGCGTGATATCAGATGGGGAGAGGACACGTGTTGAATTGGAAGGACGCGTGTCTTCAATTTGCCACGTGGTTGAAGATAGAAGCAACGTGTTCAAGTTACATAACAAAAATTCAAATTGCCTTGGTTTCACAATTAAAAATTCGATCTAAATTCCAACGCGTTTATATATCGTATGCTCACACAACAACTCCAAATATTACGAAAATTAAAATCCTGTAATAATACAATATTACGGATCCAATGGAACTAGTTTCGTCGAATTCCGAGACTGTGCCCCGGACCGCTATTTTTAAATTCAATTTAAACGATATAAATTCAAAACAGAACAGAACAGTTTCAAATTCAATTCTGAAAGTTCCAGCACCTTCAGAATTATCAATATAAATTTTCTAAGACTTCATATTATTTTTAATCAACTCAAAACTGAAGATACAATATTTTACCCAATTTCAATAATTAAATTTAATAATTTAATAATTTAATTGCCAAATTCCATTCTGATATTTGAATTTCAAATTAAATTATCATTCGAATATTTAAACTCATTTAAATATTCACTTTTCAAATGTCAAAAATTCAGGGTCGTTACAATCTTCCCTCCTTAAAAGAATTTCGTCCCGAAATTACAAGTTAGAAAAAAATGCTCCACTTCCCATTAACTATTTTCTTAAATTCAAATAGTTTTAACAAATTTTCAAACCCAAATCTTTTTACTAAAGATTTGTTATCACTTCAACTAACTTTCCAAACATTTTTATAGTTTTCAAACTACTTTGTTTTATTTCAAAATTTAAATTCAAATTTTGAATTATCCAAAATTTCTCAAAAACTTTCTAACTCTCGAAATTTTCGAAAAATTTCGCCAGCGTCTCCTTTGCGCGGCTAGCACGGTACGACTACAAAACGTCCCTACGGACCCTCAGATCTCAAAAGAAAACAAAAAGCCAAGCGGCTAGACAAGAAATCATCAAATCTCATATCGAAATTCAAATACTTACCTTTTGTCGAGCCATTCAAAATTATCTTTGAAATCAAATCCAATTTCCTTTATACACCTGTATATCCTATTTAACTATATCCAACTGCAGATCTCAAAAATCATTTCACACATTTCTTACAGAAGTTTTCATATCTACTTCTATTCAAATAGTTTTCCCGTTACCATATGAATTCAATTCATTTACAACTTTGAATATTGAATTTTATCTGACAATCCTTTCTTAAGTTCAAGATTTAAAAATTCAAATTCATCTCTAAATCATATTTACTTTGTCATTCCTTCAATTAGTTTCACTTACTAATTTTATTTCAATACAAATCCAATCTCTTTTATCTAATTCACATTCAATTCAATGGTTTACAATGCAATTCTTTATATTCAATTCATGTTTGAACGAAATGAATTCATATCCATTTTAATTGATTTCAAAATCAATTCTATTTGCTTTTATTAACTCATAAATTTATACAATCTCGTTTTTATCAAACGATAATTCTTCCCATTCAGATTCGTTAATATTCATGCAACTAAATGATTACTTGAGCTAACAATTATTTAAATTGATTCCATTCAATTTAACTTGCATTCCATATTCACAAAACCATGTTGAATTTACTTTATCAATAACAAAGGGATCTCAATTTTTATTCTCTACTGTTACTTGAATTTATATACAAATTCAATCATTTTAAATTTAGTTCACAACTCAACTTTAATTTAACTAACTTCCAATTCATTACTTCGTGAATTAACAATTTATCAAGTTAATTTACTTGAATTCAATCCACTTTATCTTATTTATTTTTCAAGTTTGGATTTTTATTCAACTTTATTCAAATCGAATTTCATTCCATTTCTTCAATTCATTTATTTACAAATGTAAACTCATTTGTTTATTCACAATTTCATTCCTTTTATACTTTGAATCTCATTTCAATCAAACTTTAAATATTTTATAAGTTATCAACTTATTTTATATTCCATTTGTAAATTTTATTTTCAAATATTTTCTTGAAACTCTATTTCAATTATAAATCTCATTTACAATTACATTTACAAATTCATTCGTATATGAATTCAATTCCTCATCTTTCGATCCATATTTATAAATTTCATTTGTTAAATGAATTTATCTTCAAATCTTTGGTTATACCTTTTATTTCTTATTCAATTTCAATATAACAATGATAATATTTCAATGTTATTACTTCCTAACAACCAAGCATCCATATACTATGATAATTCATAGAAAATCATTTCTTTTCTATACAAAAATAGTTTTGGGTAAAATTATTTCATTTACCCTATTTTAAAACAATACTGTGTCAGTTTATCTTGTTTAAGAGTTTAGAAACCCCTATCGATTACAGTTAGCTAGACTGCACCGACCAGAATCTATAAACAATCAACCGATAAGTCAACACAATACAAAACAAAATTTATATTCACTAACAAATACGCGCTCATATCTTTTATTACACTCAACTCATTCTAGAGTACTACTGACTCTATCTCTAATGAGTAACACCCAACAGAGCAGGGTTGTCGCTTAACGGGATGCTCTGATACAACTTGTAACGATCTGATTTTTCGACGCTCGAAAGTCGACATTAATACGTCCACTATATCAAATGCTGCGCAATCGAATGCCGGAAAACCGAACCATTAGGGTTAAATGAAGAGGTAGAAGAAAAGATAGAAGAAAAAGAAAGAAGAACAGCTACAGAAAACACAGAATCAGAGACAATATCAGAATCTCACATTTCGCAGCGGAACAAAATATAATAGATAATCACTTGTCTTTTAAACAAAGAACTAGATCAGTTTATACATACATCAATCAGAGTCAATATACAACTCAATACAACAATGGACAGTTATATAAACCTGTCCTCATATCGAATACACAGCGGAAATAAATAACAAGTACGGAAGTATGCTTCGCCATCCAGCTTATCCCCAAAGCTCCAGAATATCCAGAATATCCTGATAAAAATAACTCTAGGCTGCCCGTGTGGAAAATTATGGGCACCCAGAGTTTAGAAGGGAACAATAAACTCCGAGTCAGTCATGGTGACTGGTGTGAGATCGTAAAACAGTTATTTTCACAAAGAAAATAAAACAGATTCGCAATGCTTTTGGAAAATGAAACTACCATAAGACCTCCCGCCACACACACAATGCAAACGCAGAATTGGAGGAGATTTCTTCTTATGATAGTCAAAGATGCTTACTACGCCAATCATTGGATATTATTATTAATGTCTAGTGTGGAAAACATTTCGAAAGTATAATATTAATCTTAGCCAGCATAGACATTCCGAACTATGCCTACTATAGCTACCATCTAAACAGTGGGGCGCCACCATAAGTAAATGGCAGGTTCTACAACTAATACCGTACAAGGTTCGTATTGTTTCTTTGGATTTTCCAATAAATGGTCAGGCTAAGGAACTTCCTTTCCTCCTGCCGAATAGGATCGCCTCTGGCTGGACGTCCCGAGAGACAAACTGCTCTCTGCCAAACAAGGCCGGGTTACCCCTGTAACAGGTAACTCACGAATATGTCATCACCCGGTCCTTTAGGACCTTTATCCGAGCGCTCGGTAACCAACATCACACATCATAAAGAAAGTGTATCCACATGAGTAAGTATCTGGGCTCCATACCATGATACCACCCCTTTCCAGAAGGAAATGACATACCCTAAAGGGCGCGACCCTCATAACCTTGCCGCAACATTCCCGTTTCGACCATTTCCGGGTTGTTGAGGCCCTGACAAAGTCTCGTCCACAAAGCTACGCTTTTTTCAAAAAGCCACGCTTTGGGTCAACAGATGATCAACCTATGATCACAAAGATAAATGATCAAACAAATGATCATATCACAAATGATCAAACACTGATCATCACACAGCAACACTCAGCATGCCACATTACCAAATTGCGAATATATCGTTGATAAATTTCAACTACATAACCTCTGAGCTCGTACGTCTCAGAGAAGGGTGTTAAGCTAAGAGAATAAATTCTCCGCCACCAACAGAAATGTATTTGAAAGAAATCAGCTTTACATCGCAAATTGTAATGTCAGACACGTAACCATACAAGTCTGTTCCGGGATCGAACAGAACCGAAGGCACTTCTCACGAAGCCCTTGCAAATCCGGATAATTTCCAATCACGTCCGGACTTCCCATCACTAAGGGTGATAAAACCTATAAATCGGAGATCAACCGATGTAGAGTAACTCGACGGTAATCCTTCCGTTTTCAAAAATATCCGGTCTTCAACACCGGTCATCAAATGCGATTCATAACGACGTATCACATATTCGGAATGGGTTATACGACCCCATGGTCCTTTCCCGGCTAACCCGAATAGTGAGCGCTTATTCAAAAATAAGTGTGGCATTCAAATTCATCCAATTCACAACAAATACCTATTCAAGGTAATTATTGATAGTCGGTTATTTAACTATCAATAAAGATGCGCAACATCATCAGATTCCAAATAATTCTCCAATTTATTTATTTTCCAAAATATCTTTACTAGATATAAAATTTCCACACTTCAAAAATAAATCAACATTTATTTTTCTAAACAATTTCCCTTTCCTTTATAAATTCCATAGTGAATTTATATTTTCAAATATCTACTCATATATGATTTTCAATCGATTTCAAATATTCACTTTCGATTTATCTTTACAAAGATAAATTCTAAAAAACGTTTCATTTCATTTTGGAAAAGCATTTCCATACTTATTTAAAAATAAGTAATTCACAAATCTATTTATTTTCAACATTTGAAAATATTCAATATACTTAAAACAATATTAAGTATACATTTCATTCTTTAAGGAAATCTATTTGAGTCAAAACGAATGTTGCGTAAAACATCGTTACGATGACTCAAAATCACTAGTATAGGGATTCGAATTTTTAAGATAGATGTATAAATCCCAATACTACATAAAAAGATTTCCTTTCGGAAATCATTTATAACAACAGTGTTATAGTCCACCATTTCCTTATTTCTCGAATTCGTCTATTTCAACAATAAATGTTGAAATCTATGATTTGGATATTTACCACATTTTAAAACATTGTTAAAACAATTAACTTCATTTCAAATATTGCTTTCCCAAACATAATCATTTTATTCAATAATATATTCACTGTCCAAATTCGTGAATAAATTTCCTTTAATAACCTTCTACATTTAATTTATCAAATTCAATTGATTTCAAATTTATAAAACAACTTTTATAAATTCTATTTCTATTTTCTAACTTCGATTTTATAAATCTCTTTTAACGACCAATTCAATTTATAACTCAATGTATATACCAAAAATCCATATTATAAGTTAAATACTTATAATTCATTTATTTTACAAAATCATTTTCATTTATAAGTTCACAATTTATAAATTTCATTTACTTATGAATTCTTAAAAATTCATTTTAACGCTTATAAAAACTTGTTTTATAATACCAATATTTTAAAGTTATAAATATCAATTTTGTACATCTTTTCAATAAACCGTTTAAAATACTTAAAAATTCTCAATTTAACCCATTTTATAAATTTCTTAACCTTTATTTCAAAAATCACAATTTGGTTATATTTCACCAAAAATCTTAACTTTTATAACTTTAAAATTTTAGACGTTTATTCATTTGAAATAAATCAATTCAATAATTCAATAAAACGTCTACTTTCAAAAATCACTTTAAGAATCCTTTTAAAGTAAAAGTCGTTATTTTTAAACTTTAAAACTGAATCCGATGATGCAACAACACCAATTAGTCAATCACAACAGCAAACATCATATATCAATATGATAACAGAATATACCACAATATCTGTAAATAAATAAATACAGTTGAGGAATCCAGTTGGATCCCTCCAACCTGTTTCCCTGCATCCATAGACGTTAGCACAATACCAATTCCACTTCGAGGTGGAATATCGCGGTATATGGGTTTTATAAAAAATCATCCGCTTACTAACGGCGCAATAGGGTCTCATCCGCTATACGAGGCGGGAAATCAATCAATCCAATATATACATATGCCAATATGTATATATTGCTATATATATAGATATATCCTACTATATCTAATATCACATCCAAATAGCAATCAATAACTGCAATACAAATTTAAATCTGAGTGAGAAGATCTCACCTTTGGTTTTAATTCGCAATCCGTTTGCCATTCACTTTAATCCTGATTTGGTTTTCTCGGTTTGACCTTGCATAAATAATTATACAATTCTATTAATATTCGAACGAATTGAATAATTATTTATCGTTTAAATAATTTTATTTTAATTTCCTCCTTTGTAATTTCTTATCCCAAAATGACTCATATTATTTAAAAAATCTAATCTGGATATTGTTTCAAAGTCCCATATACAAAACTTCTGTCTTGCCTAAATACATATATATATTCTTATTCTAAAGAATTAAATTCATCTTCCTATATAAAATTATTTCCAGATCCTAAGTGCATATGTATACTTCAAATCTATTTATATAAAAATTTTAAATTATAATAAAGAAAATTTATACCTCAATCAGAGGTCAAAGGCAATGAACCTTAGCTGAGCATAATACTGACCAAGTATCTCATGCTCGAGCTCGAGCTCGTCTCCACGTCGCTGACCTCCCTGAATCGCGTCGCCACACGCACGAGGAGCCACTTGAGACTGTCGAAGGTTGTTCTCCTCCTTCACGCGCCTGTCCCCGTGCTTCACCTTGCCGTGCTTCCAAATCTCAAATTCGAGCCTTCCCAGAGTGGCGATGCTGCGGTGCCGATGCTACACCTCCAAAACACTTCCAGCTTCGCGAGCCTCCAGCTCCAACCTCAATCGCGACCCTCCACTGCAAATCGAAATAGCCCTTCGCTTCGAGCCTCCACGCGAAATTTGCCTTATTCTATCGAAGTCGACTCGAGAACGAAACCCCATCTCCCGATCGTCTACGACATCGCGAACCCTGTCGACGACGCCCCACTTTTTTCGATTCGAGTATTCTCGATCGTGATGCCGCCATTGGTTTTGTCTTGTGAATGAGACGCTGCTCCTTTCTTCGATTTTTGATTTGAAAAAGGGAAAATGAAATTGCGATGTACATGGTGAGGCTCTAGTTTAAATCGAATTGAATGTGGCCATTGTTTGTTTCAAACGAAGACTTTTTCTTTTATTTGTTATCTGCTTTCGAACTGAAGATAGTTGCGTGATATCAGATGGGGAGAGGACACGTGTTGAATTGGAAGGACGCGTGTCTTCAATTTGCCACGTGGTTGAAGATAGAAGCAACGTGTTCAAGTTATGTAACAAAAATTCAAATTGCCTTGGTTTCACAATTAAAAATTTGATCTAAATTCCAACGAGTTTATATATCGTATGCTCACACAACAACTCCAAATATTACGAAAATTGAAATCCTGTAATAATACAATATTACGGATCCAATGGAACTGGTTTCGTCGAATTCCGAGACTGTGCCCCGGACCGCTATTTTTAAATTCAATTTAAACGATATAAATTCAAAACAGAACAGAACAGTTTCAAATTCAATTCTGAAAGTTCCAGTACCTTCAGAATTATCAATATAAATTTTCTAAGACTTCGTATTATTTTTAATCAACTCAAAACTGAAGATACAATATTTTACCCAGTTTCAATAATTAAATTTAATAATTTAATTGCCAAATTCCATTCTGATATTTGAATTTCAAATTAAATTATCATTCGAATATTTAAACTCATTTAAATATTCACTTTTCAAATGTCAAAAATTCAGGGTCGTTACAATTTTTGTGTTCGACCCTGGCCATTTTTGTGTATCTCTGTAGCATATTAAGATGTCTTCATTGTCGACTGTTGCACTTTTTGACTTGATGCTTCACCCCGGTTATCTGCATTATATATGGGTGTTGGCAAGCCTTTCATTTTGTTTGATCACTAGTGTAGCCTGGTGCATTTGGTTTTGATGACCGTATTTGATACAAGCGAGTCTGGTACCTTTTGTACCATTGAGTTGCATTGCACTTGTTCGTTTTCATGTGTAGTTTAGTTGATTTTATGAAATCGGTTATTTCGATTACTGTAAAATGTGATTTTATCACTTTGGCATTGATTTCTGATTTGAAACTTGTGAGGTCTATTTAACTGGTTCATTGCAGTTTGATTTGAACTGCATTTTCTGTTCGCATCGGTTTGACTTGGACTTTGCATTTTTGTAATGGGTTCGGCCCTTAGGTCTCTGATTTGGATGACCTCGGCACTGTCTGTTGTAGTGGCACTTTGCATTCATGGGCTTGCAATTTACAGTAGTTGTTTTGATAAAGCAATATAATTTGTCTTTTGCTTCGGCACTGCTTTATGTATGTATAATTGGTTCTTGTATCGCTTGTGGTCTGCATTGTTACTTTCGAAATTCTGGGCTGGCACTGGAATTTGTATTGTATAGATATATATATATGTATATACAAACATTCGTGTATGTGTATATATATATATATATATAAAGTGGTTGTATGCATTTTAGATCATCCTACTTTATATATATTAGTGTGATCACTAGCTTGCGGTAGCCTTTGTGATTAGTGGTTGTGTTGCTTTATCTTTAGTACACATGCTATTACCACTTGTTGCCTTATTGATAAAACACGGCTGTGACTTTGGTCACTCTGATGTCTCTGAACCTGTTTGCAACTGCTGGCACCATTGTTGTCTTCACTTGCATACATGTTATATCTTTGTTTATGCCACTCTTTTGGTTTGTGTTTCACAAGTATTGTTGTAGTGGCGAGGCAGTACACGCGTGCGTGTACTGCAGCCCTAGCAAAAGTGACAGGTTTAAGCTGATGATTTTGTTGATATCTAATTATCTTTTAGATAATTAGATTATGTGTTTTCTAATTATCGTATCGATAATTAGATTTTTTGTTGTTTACGCTGTTTTGTTGGCTTGGGTTTCACTTTGACCTCTGCAGTTTGATTGCTGTTAGTATTCTCTGTTGTGATGATTTCACGTATTGTGTGGCGAGGCAGTGCACGCGTGCGTGTACTGCAGCCACACATAAATTTGATTCGATTGATCATTTTGAGATTCTAATTATTTATTTAATAATTGGAATTTGTTGTAAATTGCTGTTTAAGCAATTCTGTTGTTTTCCAAAATTATCTTCATTGATACTCTTTTTATCCATCTTTGTTGATGATTTGGATTTGCTGATATGTTGTTTAACACTGTTTAGTGTTATATCTGTCGTTATCCGATTCTCTTATCGGGAAGTTGGATATACGAGATTTCTGTGACTGTCGTCTATTTGATATTGATTATTATTGCTTCTGTGCATTAATAACTGAGTTTGAATTAGACTGACCCGTGTATTATTTTCTTTTGAATTTAATACTCGGGTTAGACCCGAGTTATTTCAGGTTGTAGATTTCCTACTTTGAGTTGCTGTTTGAGCTATGAAGACTTTTCGCATCTTTTGGAGTAGTCATGTCTTAGTATAGGTTGATATGTATTCATGTACATTAGTTGATAATGTATTTGTATATATAACTTCCAGAGTCGACAGTTGTAGTTGTATCATATGTATTGTGTCAACTGTATTGTAACTGACATCAATTATATATATATATGAGATCTGTTGTTATCTGTGTTCCGCATTCTTTTGTATCTGTGTTATTATTATATATATTGTCCTAAACTATTATGAACCATCGTAGTTCGTTTTATACTGGTAATTGGGTATGTCGATGGGAGTAATTAAATAAACGATGAAAAATGAAAAATATATACCACTCCTATCGAGGTAACCAATACTAGTGTAAGGCCAACTACGGATGGCCGCTCCTATCCAGCCTTATTCTTCGTAATAACGGACAGTATTCCTTTTAATACTCTTTGTTATTGTGAGCATAGAGGTGGGGCATCACAATATATTTAAGTATTTACTTAAATTTATTTTAATATTTTAAAAATAGATTTTATAACTTTAATAATAAAGGTTGGGAAGGTAAATCAATGTTGACTTGGAATTTAAATTGGTTAAAAATTGAATTTAAATAAGAATTTATTTGAACTTATTGATTTTGAGATTTTGAAAATTTTGATTTATAACTTGATTGATAAAAAGGTGATTAAATGAATATTCTCAAATTTAAATAAAATTGAGATTTAATATTTAATTAAATATATAAGTTAGGAATTTAACAAATTGTTATTGAAAGATTAAGTGAATGCTTTCCGATTTGAATAAAATTAAAGTTAAATGTTGAAACATAAATAAAATTTATACTGTAAATGTTTGAATATTTAAACTTGAATCTTTGAACTTTAAATTGAATTGGTTAAACTGGAATTGATTCAAATTGAATTTTTGGAATTTAAGATGATTTGAATCGATTTGCGAAATTTGAGGAAACTATTTTTATTATATAAATTATTTTTAATATATAAACTATTTTAATATATAAATCATTTTAATATATGAACTATTCTAATTTATAACTATTTAATATATATACTTGTGTAAGTTGGAAGTGTTATGATTTCCAAAGTGTTATGATTCCAAAGTGTTATGATTTCCAAAGTGTTATGATTTCAAAGTGTTATGATTTCCAAAGTGTTATGACTTCAAAAGTGTTATAAATTTGAAAGTGTTATGATTTTGGAGAAGAATATTATTTAAAGTGAATAAGGATATCGAATTGATATGGTTTTGAAATGAATACGATATTTTGATATGAAGTATGAACTATTTGAAATGAAATGACCGTGGTGTGAAATAAGCGTTAGGTTGTTAAAGAGACCGGGATCGGATATTGTCATGCTCTCTGCCAATACCAAAAACCACTTTAACAACTGTGTACGTGATGAAGATTCCCGAATGAAGTAGGATATTTTGGTGGTGATCCTATATGGTATTTACGTAACCCCGACTCTCGTGAGTCAGCTTGATGCGGCTAAAACAGGAGCCATGCCGGGCCAAGTGAGGTCATTCCTCCTTTCGGACACATTTCTTCGATACCATTCTATTGCTTTTGTGATTTGATTGGGTGCACCCTTTGATTTGGGAGTGTGTCACGAGGTGGGCGGTAGTAGCTGCTATGCATTACCACCAGTCCGGATCCGCAAACGGTATATCTTCCCTGGCATTGCCTCGAGTGCCTTGTCGCATGCCCTATCGCGCCTTCTATGAGTTTGGTTTGTACCATACCTATGGAGTGCCCTCTGATAGCCCTCCAGTTTATGGAGGAATTACGGTACTGTATAGACTATGAAAATATATAAAAATGTGTTAAGGGAGATATGGGTAACGCCTTAACGCTATTTTAATACTTTACTTTACTATAGACATATTATAATAGCGTATATTACTACATAGTAGATAGTTCCACTGATCTTTAGAGAATGGAAATCCCAAACATCCTTTAAGTTACTTGATTTCAGTTGACATTTCACTTGAGTTGAATTTATTAATATAAGAAAGTTAATTTTGTCTCGAGTGTTTTGTGTTTTGCTTTATGCTCAGGTCAGACTGAGTGTCATAGCATTTGAGACTCACCTTTGGAGTTTGGAGCTTCGCTTGGAGATCCACCTATATCTATTCAGCATTTCCAGTTGTTTGTTCAGACTTGTCATCTGTTTGTATTCGAGACTACATTGTATTTGAGATATTCTGTTGTACTTTGTTTTAGACTCTGATGTTTTATAGTAGCTTCATGAACTACTATTTATCTATTCCGCTGCTTATTGTTATATTACTCTGTGTCTGTGATTCTGTGATTGATTTATTTACTGTATATGCTTAGTTTTGCCAAATATAAATTAACAATATGATATTTTGAGCAATTCAAGTCTGACATGTGTGGATGCGAATGGTTCGAAATAGCAGGTCGTTATAGTGAATATGATAAAGTATGTGGAACCATTTCGGTATTTATAGAATTACAATTGCATACATCTATATGTATCAATCTAAAGAGTTTATCAACTCTTATGATGCTCCCACTAAATGGATGCATAGCCCTTTACTGTTTGAGGTATAATTAACAAGTATCATATGATTCAAAATAATATAATAAAATTATTTTCTTAAAACGATTGCTTAGTTTTTAATTCCAGACTAATTGTAAATAATATTAGATACTTCTGTATTTTCCAATTCATCACTTTCGTTATGAAAACAAATAACATATTATAGTTTTATTTCATAAAGAATATTCATAATATTCGTAGAAATATAGCCTTGTCTATTTTTTCAGCCAGTAACCAAAAGTAGTCATTATTTCATAAATAAGGTTCGGTACATTTTACGAAAACAATTTTCGTAATTTGATATAATCAATAAGTACTGTATCACATGCTCCCACTATTTCTGCCATTACTATAATAGCGTACTAAATTTGAAGGTCCATCTTTCACTTAATATAGATTTTTTTTCATATACTGCAACCAATTTACCGTGGAGAGTTTTTCGATCAAATATCTTGAACTCAAAGAAACAAATCTCATAGAAAACAATTTTCTATATGAAAATACATTTTGGAATAGAAATCATATTTTTCATTCTAATGTTAAGTACCAATCACTATTATTACAATTCTCGTTTCTGTTATTTCTTTATGAAGAAGAAATGACTATTCACTATCTCCATCGCAATTATACCTTAAATCACATTTACTCTTATACATTCATTTTCCTTTCCAAATGGTCAAACCATTCAAAAGAAAACCCTTGCTACATTATCATAACGAACTCATTACGAAAGCGTTATCCTTAACATTTAAGGACATCAAATATGTTGCTCTTTGCATAAACTAATTAAACTGAGATTTCAGCAATCGAGTTATTAGACCAATCTTGTAGTTTTGCTTGTGCTATAATATGATCTTTTACGTAATCAATCAAATTGAATACTCGATCTCATAGTATAATTTATTGGCTTATTTCAAATGAACTATATTCATTGAAGTATCGTACATTACGAACTATTACCGTTTACCATACAACATTTATATGTGACAATATGGATCAAATATCCATCCATAGTCTTGTATTGCTTTTAGAGTTCGAAACTCATAAAATGAAATACACGGTCTAAACCAAATAACATGTAAGTGATCATTTTATGAATGTATTAAGTAGTTATAAAAATTAGGCACTTGCATGGGTATAGAAAACATTAACATGCAATTGGCATTTAATAGTGGGTATTATATTTCCATTTGTCAACCTTCAATTTAGTTTATTCGTATATGTTAATTGATAAATGTTTTATCAATCATATTAAATGCACAAATTTATCATTGTAGATAATTATAACATTATTTAGAATATGTTCTTACAATATTAGAAAGGTTAAATATTACCATTTCATTTTTCTAATAAGGCTACTAGTAGTATTTTAAGTTTCACCAAATCCTAAGCAAAACATAGAAGTCATTCAACTTCATCGGTGGGTGTTAGGACTCGTATACCTTAGGATTATGACCTTGAGAGAAGATCAACAAATCATAGGCCCACATACGATGTGTAACTCTTTATCGGTTGTATCACATACTACATCTAACCTTTGGAACCTTGTCATAATCTCGCCTTTATCTTGATGAAAGCTCAACAAGTAAAGTGGGAGTATTCACTCAAACCTATCATTTCGTGACGGCCTAAGTATAATGCACACACCTAGAGGAAAGCTCAACAAATATGTGCGGTTATCTTACCTCGTCTATTTAATATATTAATAATACTACATATAACATCCCTAGCTCGAAGAAAGATCAACAACTAAGGAGTATGCAAGTAATCTATTAATATATAAATGATAAAGAATAACTTAATATTAAATATACATAATCTTCAATATATTATATCAAGTGATATCGACTTATGGAATAATGTATTCCTTATGAAATACTCCCATGATTCAAGTGTCGGACACATCAGAAATCATGGTATACGTACATTTACATATATATATTTATTCCTTAAGTATATTTAGGTTTTTTTAAAGTTCCACCTTTTGTTACGCATTCATATTACATAAGCTGAATTATTATATAACATTTATAACTTAATTAACTTATATAATAGTCGTTTGTATAATATTATATTGACTAAATCTTATTTAATTAATTTTAACTAATTAACTCTTTAGTTAATTTTAAGTAACTAACTTTTTAATTAATTTTATATTATAGTTCCAATACAACATTTATATTGGACATATCTACTATAACCTTTATAGTGCACACTATAACCTTTGTAGTATAACACACGTATATATCTTATATATGTGTATTTTATTTAATTAGTTAACCTTAATTAATTTATTCAATTAAACAATTCTCATTAAATTTTATTAATTTCAAATTTTATCTTACATACATGTAAACTTACGTTATCTTAAACATTTTAAAATAACATAACATATATCAATATATATAATGTGTGCATATACGTATTAATTAATTAACATACTAAATTAATTCATTTTATTAATCTTTTTGATAAATTTTAAATTTTGAAATCAGTATATAAATATTTTCAAACATTTTTGAAAATATCGTTGTCCTTTCATTCATTTTGAAAACTTATGTTGTATTATGAATTTTATAATAAACATGTTTTATTTTAATTTTCAAAACAATTTTGAAAACTAGCTCAAGGCCTATTTGAAATTTGGCCTTTTCTATTAGGGGCAACTTTTGGATTCACTCACCTTTTAGGCCAAGCTGCTAACCAGGTAGGACAAAGTACTTGATTACCCAATTCCAAGCCTAAACATTACCTTTCTAGACACCGTACTTAGTGGACAACTTTAATTAGTTAGCCCTAACATGACTAATTTAGACCACATAGGCTATTCGGCTATGATACCATTGATGGAACTAGGTCAGCCCGTAGCGGAAGAAAAGGATAATTTTTTTTTTACCATTTTGGATCTTTAATGGGCCTACGAAGACTAAATTTCATTTAGAACTTTTCTAAATTTGGTTTAAATAAAATCATGTATTCTATTTAAAATAGTTAAAGAGAAGTTTAAATAAATTTAATTTCAAATGTATAGTGTATCAAATACGCCTAACATTTATTTATAAGTGTTAATGTATAAGGAATGAAACCTTTCTCTTCTTTCCCTAAAACAAGAATTAATTGAGAGCATTAATTGTATTAAATGGAGAGAGAAGCCTTTCATTTTCTCTCTTTAATTTGAATTAATTAATTCATTAAATGTCATTAATTAATAATTTATCATGGCAATATTTATTACTATGTCTATATGTATTCTAACTGCACAATTTGTAGTTTGAGATTTATTTTGGTTTTTTGTATTTATTTATACAAGTATATGTATACATACATACATACATACATACATACATACATACATACATACATATATATCATATAAAAATATATATACATTTATGTGTGTGCATGTGTAAAATCATAATCTGTAAAGGGTACAATATGCCCATATATAGATGCTGTGATTTACATTGCAACGGACACATTGTGCTTGTATAATATGTCAAAACAAGAAACTGGTATATATCTGTATGTCTACACACATATTAAATTTACTGAATAAAATAGTTTCTGGCATAACAAATTAATGTAAAATAATTATATGATAATTATACATGTTTTTAATATTTTAGAAAACCTGGAAACACATTTTGGGCTTAATATTATTAATGTATGGAATTTTTTACAATTAAAATAATATTTATTATTAAATAATTGATAATAGCTCGTAATCAAATTTATTCTTAAAAATAGGAAATCAAGTTGAAAATTTCTAAAAACATTTCTAAAGATAAATGAGACATACTTTGGGTTGATGAAAATTTTCTAGAAAATTTTCAATTGAAATTATATTTTTAATTAAATAATTAATTGTTGTTCAAAAATAAATTAATTCAAAAAATTAATGCATTAAGTTATAAAAATCTGAAACTGTTTTCGAATGTTCTTGATACATATAAGGCTCAAGAAAAATTTCTAGAATTTTATCAGTTAAAATTCTATATTTAATTAAATAATTAATTTCATGCCGAAAGTAAATTAATTTAAAAATAAATAAATTAAATTTAAAGAATCTGAAAATTTTACTATACTCTTATTATATGGTGCATCAAATATAAAAAATATAAAATTGAAATTTTGAACCATTATTATTTATTCATAATAAAAAATTCAAAAAATCATTAAATAATAATAAAATATGTATATACATATTTAATAAAATATTTCTATATTTTAAGATTCATAATAGGTACAAATCATCATAATAAAATTTTAAGATTAAATATATATGATATATAAACATATCTACAACTATACATATTCATAATTTTGCAGATCTGTACATATTTAATCTAGATATATATATATATATTAACATAAATCAAAATTAATTTTTTTTATAAAATTAATTCAACAGTAAATGAACAAACAAAATATTATAACAAGCACATAACCAATCTAATTGCAACAAACACATGTACCCATAAAAATCTCACCTAATTTAAATAATAAATAGATCTGAATACAAACAGAGAATTTGAATGTAAATCAACTTTTACATAATAAACTTAAAATCAGAACAGTAGTAAAAAATAAAACTGCACAACCTAATGAAGCCTTTGAGTCTATGTTGAACAATGATTTCTCTTCTAAGAACAATTCACAATCTGTCAGGTCTGTTATCCGGGATTGGAGACCTTCTACTATAAATTAGTATTTTTAATTTTGAATTGGATTTGAGAATTATGGGGTTGATTTTATAGGAAAGTTGCTGCCATTAAAGTGAGGAAGAGGAAGAAGAAAGTGGTGGCTTAAAATTGAATTAGTTTGTAATTAGGGTTTTGAGATTAGCTTTTATACGGATTGGACAGGAGAGCAAACAATGATCTTAACCACACATCTCAAACCTAATCACATATGTTGTTGTCACCTCCTATCTTTCTCCAAACCAACGCCTATCCTCTCCAAATATCATGGGTTGTGAGCCCATTTAACCCAAATTAAATATGTACAATCATATATATTTAACATATTTTGTTACCGATATCACATATCCATCAATATATTCATAACTTTTATAAATGTATGCAACAATTTTATTTCTCAAATCATATTCCAAATTCATAATTAATATTTCATAAATATTAATTTATTTAATTAATTATAAACTAATTAAATTGTTTGGTCTAAAGAGAATTCATCGTTCCAGTTGCGTGAATCTTGGATATAAATTCGGTCAGCGATTAACGTCGAACTATTCGAACATTAATGTTCACACTTCACTTAGCATATGGTGTGATATTATGGCCAAATTTATCGCTTACTCATTTTTGGAAAAATTTCAATTTAATTTAATAAGCGTTACCCGGTTATGACAATTATTTACAACAATTCTCTTCGTCAAAACTATATCACTTTGGACTTGCTGAATTTGGTAATGGTCAAAATTCCAACATCATCCACATTCAACTCTATAATCTAAACACAAAGTTCTTGGTTCAGTAATAACAATTATTATCAACCGAACTACTCTGGCTAGAGATTTTGATTTTGGGTTGACTTGAGTTGACCGTGATACTAACCTCACATAACCGAGGGGACAAACCCTCTCTTGAATAGTGCTTCACTTCCAATACTTTCACTCAGCCCAACAATGGTCATTCATTGGACGCTATGCCATGATTTGAAAATAATCAAAGCGGAGCTTTCATAATGAAGATTCACAGTATTCTCAAGTCGAAAGAACTGTGTAAATTAGTCACATCTATATTTTCTGTTTGACCTTAGTTATATTAACCAACGTAAAACTACCAAGTTAGTCGTTCCATTGTTATCCAATAACTACTAGTACGTAACCCCTAGGTGCCCTCGGCAGTCATGAGTAATACATTGCCCAACATTTGGAGAGTGTTATGTATTCTAGTCTCAATTGATATATCAATATCCAGTTTCGATGCCTCTTGACTAGGAACATTTAAGATGATATATTTGTTTTATTGTGATAAATTACTCACAGTTACAACACTTTGTAACTACTATCACAAAACATAACATTTATGGATTTTCTATTTAATATATTTTAACTAAATTAATAAATTAATATAACCACATTATATCAAGTATATAATAGAAAGAAAACACCATTATCTCGAACAAGATTGGTCAACGAGTTAGATATATGTAACAAATTATATAATTGTTGTTAGTCCTTGAGATGATGGTTTTGATGACAACAACCTTAGAATAAGATTATAAAATAAAAATACTAACATTATAGTTTAAATATATATGTATACGCAGGATTTAACCATGCAGGTGTCAAGAATGAAGACTGTACAGTATAGAGATTCAAGATATCAAGAATATCAAGAATAGCAAGATTATCAAATAGTACAAAATAAGTATTGAGTCTAGAATTATGTTAAAATTTCAAAATAGCACTGAAATCTTCACTCCATATTTCATTTGGGATGGAACCCATTTCTACCTGTTTAGTGGCTTATAAACCCACAATAAGTAGCTTACAAACCTACGACAAGTGGCTTACAAACCCACGAACAACCTAGTTTTGTACAAGTTCTCGAGTCCTGATGTGATGAGATATTCTACAGGAAGAAGCTTGCAAAAGTACTTCAAAATGATTTTCAAAACTGCTTTTCAAAATGTTTTAGCCTTAAAAATTACCTTTTCAAATGATTTTCAAAAAGATGTTTTAGCCTTAAAATATTCTTTGATTTTGTTTTTAAATAAACTCGTGTTTTAAACTTCGTTTGTTTTAAACTATCTTTTAATTATAATATATTTATACTTAGATTTAAATATAAAATTATATATATTATTCTCTATATTTACTTATGTATTTTTACTATAGTTAAGTATATTTATAAAGTTTAAAATAGTTTTAATATAAGATAGAAGTAATTTTCAAAGAAAAACAAATCACCATAATTTCCTTTGGGATGTCGACATATCCAAGATACCCATGTCGACATAGTGGCAGTTGGTTTCAAAAATTTGAATTTCAAAAGAAGTGTCTATTCGCCATAACCTTTCACGAATAGACATGGCTGTTGTTCTTCTATAAATAGGGGATGTTTTCAACGAATTTTTAACAATATTTTTCTGGTTTTCACTCCTCTTCTTCTTCTTCCACATTTCTTTATATATATTCTTACCAATACTCTACCGAAATCACCATTGAATTTAGCTAGATCATTTCTGGTTTGATTCTTATCACTATCTCAACAAGATCCCAGTGCTATTCAGAGTTATAGGCTTCTTTGTAATCAATCAAGTGAGAAAAGGTGTGATTGTAGCCTTGGAAATCAATCAAGTGAGAAAAGGTGTGATTGTAGCCTAGGAAATCAATTGGGTGAACTTGTTGCCCGGGAAATCAAGTATCTCTACCCAGAGGATTGTGAATCTGGAGTGGTGTACCTCGTGGCCTTAAAATCGAGGGTTGTAATTGTAAAGATTGTTTTTGAAAGGAAATCTGTACTTGTGTGCGGGACTGGATGTAGGGTTACTCCGAACCAGTATAAAGTCCATTGTGTTCTTTCCTTTACTGCTTTTACTTTATATTTGCATCTGTGTTTGAATCTGTGATCATATCTGTGTTTGAATATTGCATACATTTGTGTTCAAATTAATATAAACTCAAAAAGAATTAGTAATTCCTTAAAACACTATTCACCTCCTCTAGTGTTTATACTAGCCTTAAGATCCGTAATCCGCATTTCTCACATTTGGTATCAGAGCAAGGTTTTCAAAGTTTCATAATCTGAATTTTGAAAATTTTTTAATGGCTATATTTGAAAATTTTGTTAATACTTGTTTAAAAATATTCAAATCATCATTGTATCATAAGTCTGCATATATTCTATATTCAAAGTCAAATCGTTCACAAAGTTTTTATGATGTGCAGGAAACATGTTTTATGGGTGTTGAGGAATCAATCCACAATGGACAAATTGTATAGATCAAAAAGAATAAATGGATACTCGATAGTGGATGTTCTAGACACATGACTGGTAATCCGGATATGCTGAATGATATAATATACAAAGACGGAGGATTGGTTAACTTTGGAGACAACTCAAAAGGATATGTGACTGTCATCGACAATGTCGGTAACTCTAAAACTCCTATTATTACTAATGTTTTGCTAGTTAAGAATCTGAAACATAATTTGCTAAGTATTAGTCAACTTTGCGGTAAAGGATATAAAATTAAATTTGAAAAAGATAAGTGTCACATTGAAGATAATAATTCAACCATAATATTTGAGGGAATTAGCAAAAATAATATTTATATTCTTAGTATGAAAGTTTCAAATGATAACTTGTGTCTTTTGGCAAATACAAGTGACCTTTGGATTTGGCATAAGAGATTTGGGCATTTGAATTTCAAACTCTTATCTAGACTGTCAAACATGATCTAGTAAGAGGTCTCCCTAAAAAGAATTTTAAAGTAGATAGCTTATGTGATGCATGTCAATTAGGAAAACTTAGAAAAAGTTCCTTTAAATTAAAAGATATGATTTCAACTTCAAAACCTCTTGAATTACTTCATCTTGATTTATTTGGTCC
This sequence comes from Allium fistulosum, assembly GCA_030737815.1. NCBI lineage: Eukaryota > Viridiplantae > Streptophyta > Magnoliopsida > Asparagales > Amaryllidaceae > Allium > Allium fistulosum. The sequence goes on along the minus strand of CM060905.1, from coordinate 768,343,520 downwards.
ATCTCAAATTCAGTCAATAAATCACAGTAAATATGTTTTTGTAATTGTAGATGATTATTCTAGATTTACATGGACAGTATTTTTGAAACATAAAAGTGATACTTTTGAATGTTTTAAGAACTTTACAAAAAGGATTCAAAATCAACTTTCTGTAAAAATTATAACCATCCGTAGTGATCACGGTGGTGAATTTGAAAATGAAAAGTTTGAGGAATTCTACAATAAAAAGGGGATAACTCACAATTTTTCATTTCCAAGAACTCCACAACAAAACGGAGTAGTAGAACGTAAAAATAGGATGATTTAAGAGTGTGCGAGAACTATGCTACTATGCTTTCAGATAGTAATTTACCAAAACATTTTTGGGCAGAAGCAGTTGCTACCGCTTGTTATATTTTAAATAGAATCTTAATAAGACCTTTAACAGATAAGACATCTTATGAACTTCTTCACGGAAAGAAACCTAAGGTATCTTATTTTAGAATATTTGGAAGTAAATGTTTTATTTTAAATACAAAAGATAACTTAGATAAATTTGATCCTAAATCTGACAATGGTATCTTTATCGGATATTCTAATAGAAGCAAAGCATACAGAGTGTTTAATTTAAGAACTAACACCATTGAAGAAACAATGCATGTTTCATTCGATGAAAATCTCTAAAATTTTGTAGAGACAAATGATGAAGAGGATTTAATTACTCAAAATTAAGAGTCAATTGAAACTAATAATGAATTTAATCATCCTAATAAAAGGATTAAACTTTTAAAAGATCATCCTATAGAAAATATTCTAGGAGATATGCAATCTGTTGTTACAACTATAAATCAACTAAGTAAAATGAGCAATGTAGCTTTTATATCAACTATTGAACCCAAAAATCCAAAAGAAGCATCAACCGATGATTCATGGATTTTGGCTATGCAAGAAGAATTAAATCAATTCACTAGATATGATGTTTGGGAACTTGTTCCTAGACCTGAAAATAAAACTATAATTGGAATAAAATGGGTTTATAAAAATAAAATGAATGAACAAAGTGAGGTCATTAGAAATAAAGCATGGTTAGTCGCTCAAGGTTATTGTCAAGAAGAAGGAATAGATTTTGATGAAACCTTTGCTCCCGTAGCAAGATTAGAAGCCATTAGGATTCTACTTGCTTTCGCAATTTATAATAATTTCAAATTATTTCAAATGGATGTTAAAAGTGCCTTTTTAAATGGATTTATAAAAGAAGAAGTATATGTTGAACAACCACCACGTTTTGAAAATGAAAATTTTCCAAATCATGTTTACAAACTTAAGAAAGCTCTATATGGTCTAAAACAAGCCCAGAGCCTGGTATGATATACTAAGGTCTTACTTACTTCAATCAAACTTTGAAATTGGTAAAGTAGATAATACTCTTTTTATTAAAAGAAATAAAAATGATATTCAACTAGTACAAGTTTACGTAGATGATATCATTTTCGGATCAACTAATTTTGAAATGAATAAAGAATTTTCTGAAATAATGACAAAAGAGTTTGAGATGAGTCATATGGGTGAATTAAACTTCTTTCTAGGATTACAAATAAAACAATTAGATAATGGTATCTTTATTAGTCAAGAAAAATATGCTAAGGACCTAGTTAGTAAATTTGGTTTGACTACTGCAAGTAGAAAACCTACTCCCATGGCAACCAATGAGTACCTAAGTAAAGAAGATCTCTCGAAAGATGTAGATCAAAAATTATATAGAGGAATGATTGGATCACTACTCTATATTACTGCTAGTAGACCTGATATCATTCATAGCGTTTGCCTCTATGCAAGATTCAATCCCAACCTAAAGAGACCCACTTAAAAGCTGTAAAACGTATCATAAGATATATTAAACACACCATTGACTATGGCTTATTTTATCCTAAAAATGATTCTTTTGAATTAATATCTTACTATGATGCTCACTATGCTGGTTGTAAGTCAGACCGAAAAAGTACAAGTGGAACTTGTCACTTTTTGGGGCATTCTCTAATTTCCTGGTTTAGTAAAAAGAAAAACACAGTTTCTCTATCAACAACTGAAGTAGAGTATATTTCTGCCACTTTAGCTTGTTCTCAAGTAATATATATGCAACAAACTTTAAAAGATTTTGGTTTAAATATCTCAAGATCATCAATTTATTGTGATAATACTAGTGCAATAAATTTATCAAAAAATACTACTCATCATGCTTAAACTAAACATATTGATATCAGACATCATTTTCTCAAAGATAATATAAGTAAGGAAGTAATTACTCTCGATTATATCAATTCTGAGAATCAAATTGCTGATATATTAACAAAACCCTTAAATGAATCTATATTTACTAAATTAAGAAGAGAATTAGGTATTTGTTCAATAACTGAAATATAAAATATAAATAACAAAGAATAATTAAAAATTAAATTAAAAATAAATCAAATAGTAAAAATATCAAGCACCATGTCGACATCCCCCTCCTAACCATGTCGACATATAATGATTTTTTATTTTTGAATTTTTCCCACCAAAATTCAAATAAGTGGTTATATATTCTTCTTATTTCGAAAATTGGATCATTCTTTCCGTTCTTCTTTGTTCTATCTTCTGAAAACATTTAAACAATGGCCTCCTCTTCCAAATAAAAAAAAATTCAATCTTTTCGTTCCCTTGTCCTACTTCTGGACCATTTCAACAAACTACACTTGCACGAGTGACGAAAATGGAGGATTCTTTGAAGGATGCACTGCAACTAATGACTAAAATTCAAGTGGAGCAACTTAGAATGGCCAAAGAACAAGAACGGCAAGGCAAAATTCTTAGAAATTTGCAAAAAAATCTAATGGACAATCATACTAATCCGATCTTGATTGATGAAGAGTCTTCAGGAGATCAAGTGCAAGAGGACAGTGAGGAAGAAGAAGAAGAAGCCCCCATGGAAGAAGAGCACGCTGAAGATAACGACAAAGTCGTTTGCATTGGCGAAGTGTGCTTTGACAAAGATGGAAATCTTGTCGAACAATGTGGAAATTTCTGTTTACACTATCCAAATTATTCGGTTCATAGATTTCCCATTTTTGAGAACACACATTAGTTTCTCTTTCCTCTTTCCTATTGTTGTATGTTTTTACTTACGTTCTCTACGCTCATGTAAATATAACAATATAAATGATTTGTGTTCTTATATTACAAATATTATCATATATAGATTCTTAGTTAGGAGAGTTTGTAATTTAGGACCAAAGTTTTAGTTTTAGATTTAAGTGTTGATTATTTATGATAACACCATCATTATAATCATTTAATATTAGACTAATGGGGAGTTATACAGTTTGGAGTTAGTTTTTGTTGATGAAAAAGGGGGAGAAGTATAAAATATAGGATAGTTAGGCATAGATTAAGGAGGAGTTATTAGTTTTAGGGGGAGTCAATAGGATAGAAATAATATTTTATAGACAAAGGTTGTCATCATAAAAAAGGTGGAGATTGTTAGTCCTTGAGATGATGGTTTTGATGATAACAACCTTAGAATAAGATTATAAAATATAAATACTAACATTATAGTTTAGATATATATGTATATGTAGGATTTAACCATGCAGGTATCAAGAATGATGACTGTACAGTATAGAGATTCAAAATATCAAGATTGAAGACTCATGAGTATCAAGAATAGCAAGATTATCAAATAGTACAAGATAAGTATTGAATCTAGAATTATGTTAAAACTTCATAATAGCACGAAATCTTCATTCCATATTTCATTTGGGATGGAACCTATTTCAACATTTTTAGTGGCTTACAAACCCACGACAAGTAGCTTACAAACCTACGACAAAGTGGCTTACAAACCCACGAACATCCTGGTTTTGTACAAGTTCTCAAGTCCTGATGTGATGAGATGTTCTGCAGGAAGAAGCTTGCAAAACTACTTCAAAATGATTTTCAAAACTGCTTTTCAAAATGTTTCAGCCTTAAAAATTATCTTTTCAAATGATTTTCAAAAAGATGCTTTAGCCTTAAAATATTCTTTGATTTTGTTTTTAAATAAACTCTTGTTTTAAACTTCATTTGTTTTAAACTATCTTTTAATTTTAATATATTTATACTTAGATTTAAATATAAAATTATAGTAAAATTTATATATATTATTCTCTATATTTACTTATGTTTTTTAACTATAGTTAAGTATATTTATAAAGTTTAAAATAGTTTTAATATAAGATAGAAGTAATTTTCAAAGAAAAACAAATCACCAAAATTTCCTTTGGGATGTCGACATACCCAAGATACCCATGTCGACATAGTGGCAGTTGGTTTCAAAAATTTGAATTTCAAAAGAAGTGTCTATTCGCCATAACCTTTCACGAATAGACATGGCTGTTGTTCTTTTATAAATAGGGGATGTTTTCAACGAATTTTTAATAATATTTTTCTAGTTTTCACTCCTCTTCTTCTTCCACATTTCTTTATATATATTCTTTTAATTACTCTGCCGAAATCACCATTGAATTTAAATAGATCATTTTTGGTTTGATTCTCTATCACTATCTCAACAAGATCCCAGTGCTATTCAGAGTTATAGGCTTCTTTGTAATCAATCAAGTGAGAAAAGGTGTGATTGTAGCCTTGGAAATCAATCAAGTGAGAAAAGGTGTGATTGTAGCCTAGGAAATCAATTGGGTGAACTTGTTGCCCGGGAAATCAAGTATCTCTACCCAGAGGATTGTGAATCTGGAGTGGTGTACCTCGTGGTCTTGAAATCGAGGGTTTTAATTGTAAAGATTGTTTTTGAAAGGAAATCTGTACTTGTGTGCGGGACTGGATGTAGGGTAACTCCGAACCAGTATAAAATCTGGTGTGTTCTTTCCTTTACTGCTTTTACTTTATATTTGCATCTGTGTTTGAATCTATGATCATATCCGTGTCTGAATATTGCATACATTTGTGTTCAAATTAATATAAACTCAAAAAGAATTAGTAATTCCTTAAAACACTATTCACCCCCCTCTAGTGTTTATACTAGCCTTAAGATCCGTAATCCGCATTTCTCACAATTGCCCCCTAGGGCAAAACCCTAACTCTATCATTGTGGCACTACATCTCAAATATTTTACTCTTCATCATATTATCCGTGCAATAGATCGTTGGACTTTATGACGAGGGACAAAGTCGCCATGATTCGAAGTGCAATCCTCGAATTAGTCTGCTATCTAGAATGGATTCTAGTAGCCTATTAGTCAATATCTCGTATCGTTTTCATCCAATGTAAAATTTTATTTTTCAAAAACATTTGGCTACCCAAAACATCAGTATTCCCGAAATGATGTTATATTCCATTTTCATCATCAAATAATGTCATATACGTGCATCTCATAATTTCAAGCAATAGTGCATTCAAAGCACTTCATTTAAAACATGAAAACTCATCTATTCAAATTAATATTAATGGGACGTAATAAACTCGCTTATATGCCATGGATGAAAATACGTATCATAAATTCTATACTTGCATTTCTATCATTCAAACAAGTATTTAAAATCACCCAATTCAATCATGTTGTCCAATTCATCAATTCAAGTCCAAATCAAGCAAGTTTTCAGTCTTTATTTTATCATGAGTATTATAGTAGTACGGGTGAAATATAAACACTTAACATCAAAATCAAACAAATATTTTATTCACTCATGTAACATCCCGGAGTTTTCGACTTTCGGAAATTCGACATCGATACTCACTTTATCGACTGCCGAGCCATCGAATGCCGAAAACCCGAAAAGTTATGGTTTTAAAAAGAAGAAAAAGGTAGAAGAGGAAGAAAAGAGTAGAAGAAGAAGAGAAGAACAACAGAACAACAATAGAAACAGAAAACAATATCAGAATCTTTCACATCGCAGCGGAACAATATATAATAAATAAACACTAGTCTTTTAAAACAAAGAGCTATATCAGTTTATATATACATCAATCATCAGAGTCAATATACAACAATGGACAGTTATATAACTTGTCCTCATACAGAATACACAGCGGAATAAATACTATCAGATACAATATTACGTCTCGTCATCCAGCTTACTTCCAAAGCTCCAGAATATCCTGATAACCTAACTCTAGACTGCCCGTGTGGAAATTGGTGGGCACCCAGAGTTTAGAAGGGAAACAATAAACTCCGAGTCAGTCATGGTGACTGGTGTGAGATCGTAAAACAGTTTATCTTTAGAATAAACAACAGGAAAACTTTAATGTCAATTCGCAATGCTTTTGGAAAATGAAACTACCATAAGACCTCCCACCACACACACAATGCAAAACGCAGACTTGGAGGAGATTTCTTCTTATGTTAGTCAAAGATGCTTACTACGCAAAATCAAATCATTTTGGATATTATTATTAGTGCATAGTGGAAAACATTTCGAAAGTAGAATATAAATCTTAGCCAGCATAGGTACCATTATATTATGCCTGCTATAGCTGCCTCCTGAGGAGACAGGTTATACAATTGAAATCGTAAAGGCTCGTATTGTTTCTTTGGATTTCCAACAAATGGTCAGGCTAAGGAACTTCCTATTCCACGACGGAACGCCTCTGGAATGACGTCCTGAGAACCTAACCGGATCACTGCCAACACAAGGCCGGGTTACCTCTGCAAAAATAGGTAACTACTGACACGCGTATGCCATTCCCCGATCGTAACCGGTCTTCCCGAGGATCCCCGATTCGCAACAAACCACATAATATAAATGCAGCAACCCCATAGGTTAAGTATCTGGGCTCCATACCATGATACCACCTCTATCCAGAAGGAATGACATACACTAAGGGGCGCTACTCCCTAGAACCTTGCCGCATCCTTCCTGTTTTGACCATTTCCGGGGTGTGAGGCTCGACGAAGTCTCGTCCACAAAGCTACGCTTTCTACAAAGCCATGCTTCGGGTCAACAAATGATCAACCTATGATCACAAAGATATAAGATCAAACAAATGATCATATCACAAATGATCAAACACTGATCATTTCACAGCAACACTCAGTATGCCACGTTACCAAATTGGGAATATATCGCTGATAAATTTCAACTACATAACCTCTGAGCTCGTACGTCTGAGAGAAGGGTGTTAAGCTAAGAGAATAAATTCTCCGCCACCAACAGAAATGTATTTGAAAGAAATCAGCTTTATATCTCAAATTGTAACGTCAGACATACAATCCATACAAGTCTGTTCCGGGATCGAACAGAACCGAAGGCACTTCTCACGAAGCCCTTGCAAATCCGGATAATTTTCTAATCACGTCCGGACTTCCCGTCACTAAGGGTGATAAAACCTCTAAATCGGAGATCAGCTGATGTAGAGTAACTCGACGGTAATCCTTCCGTTTTCAAAAATATCCGGTCTTCAACACCGGTCTTCAAATGCAATTCATAACGACGTATCACATATTCGGAATGGGTTATACGACCCCATGGTCCTTTCCCGGCTAACCCGAATAGTGAGCGCTTATTCAAGAATAAGTGTGGCATTCAAATTCATTCAATTCACAACAAATACCCATTCAAGGTAATTATTGATAGTCGGTTATTTAACTATCAATAAAGATGCGCAACATCATCAGATTTCAAATAATTTTCCCAAATTATTTTATCTTCAAAAATATCTTTACTAGATATAAAATTTCCACACTTCAAAAATAAATCAACGTTTTTTTCTTTAAAACGAATTTCCATTTCTTTTATAAATTCCATAGTGAATTTATATTTTTAAATATCTACTGATATACGATTTTCAAATCGATTTCAATATTCACTTTCGATTTATCTTTACAAGGATAAATTCTCAAAAACATTTCATTTCATTTTGGAAAAACATTTCCTTACTTATTTAATAATAAGTATTTCACAAATCTTTTTATTTTCAACATTTGAAAATATTCGATATACTTAAATCAATATTAAGTATATATTCATTCTTTAAGGAAATCTATTTCTATAACACATTTATCTGAGTCAAAACGAATGTTACGTAAAACATCGTTACGACGACTCAAAATCACTAGTATAGGGATTCAGAATTAGATAGATATATAAATCCCAATACTAGACAAAAACGTTTTCTTTCAGAAATCATTTACTATAACAACAGTGTTATAGTCCATCATTTCCTTATTGCTCGAAAACGTCTATTTCAACAATGAATGTTGAAATCTATGATTTCGATATTCAATACATTTTAAAACATCGTTTAAAACAATTAACTTCATTTTCAATGTCACTTTCCCAAAACAATTTCCATTTTACTTAACAATATATTCACTGTCCAAAATCGTGAATATACTTCACTAACCACATTTCAATATTTTCTACACATTTTTATTTCAATAATTATCCACTATCCAAAATCACGGATATATCTCCTTTATTAAACTTCTATGTTTAACTTATCAATTTCAATTGGTTTTGGATTTATAAAACAACGTTTATAAATCACGTTCATACTTCATAACAATTTCAACTTGCAAAATCATTTTATTAGCCAATTCTATTCTTATTCCATCTAAGTGCAAAAATCTAATTTATAAGTTTATTACTTATTAATCTTTTATTCTACAACATCTATTCAATTTATACTTCACAATTTATAAGTTTCATTCACTTACGAATTTTTATTTCATCTTGTTCTAACACTTACAAAGCTCGTTTAAAATTCCAATGTTTTAGATTTATAAATATCGACTTTTTAAATCCTTTAAATAAACCATTTATAATACTGTGAAAAACTCAATTTAAACCATTTTATAAATAAATCAACTTTTTATTTCAAAAATGACACTTTGGTTATATTTCACAAAAATCTTAACTTTTATAACTTTAAAATTTTAAATGTTTATTTATTTAAAATAAATCAATTCAACAATTCCTTAAAACGTCTACTTTCAAAAATCACTTTAAAATCCTTTTAAAGTAAAAGTCGTTAATTTTTAAACTTCAAAACTGAATCCGATGATGCAACAGCACCAATTAGTCAATCACAACATTCAATATCATCTATCAATATGATAACAGAATACATCACAATATCTGTAAATAAATAAATACTGGTGAGGAATCCAGTTGGATCCCTCCAACCTGTTTCGCTGCATCCACAGATGTTAGCACAATACCAATTCCACTTCGAGGTGGAATATCGCGGTATATGGGTTTTATAAAAATATCCGCTTACTAACGGCGCAATAGGGTCTCATCCGCTATACGAGGCGGGAAATCAATCAATCCAATATATACATATGCCAATATGTATATATTGCTATATATATATATATAGATATATCCTACTATATCTAATATCACATCCAATGGCAATCAATCAAATCAATAACTGTAAAAGAAAATCCACTTTCATTCGAGTGAGAAGATCTCACCTTAGCTTTTATTTTGCAATCCGCTTTCCATTTTGACTCGATTTCTTGATGTAAACCTTGTATAAATAATTATACAATTTTATTAATATTCGAATAAATCGAACTATTAAATTTGCCATTAAAATTTTAATTCAATCTATATTTTCATTTTAAGTTAATGATTTTTTTTTCTTTTTCGATGAATGAGATAAACAAATTAATTTCAAGCTTTAACTGTATTCCATATGAATTTTGAAAAAAAACAAAAATTTCCTTCATTTTAAAACTACTTCACTGCCTCCAGACTTCGCCTGCGTACAACCCAAAGTCATCGAAGCTGTTGCCTTAACGCGAGCCCGCGACCTTCCTGTATCCCATACTCGAACGCGACCCTGATGAGATACTGCCACCAACCAAACACGTCGCTGCCTGCCCTCGCGAGCTTCCACAAACCACCATCGCGAAACCCACGTGCTCCGTCGCGCCTCTACCTTCACGTCGAGATCCACTCGAGCTCCCCAAATTGCCTCGACGAACTGCCCATCGCGAGCCCTAGAATTTCGCGACGCCACCATCGCCTTCAATAACTCGAGTCGCCTCTGCCATGAACTCCCCCTCACGACGCGGTGCCTCGGTCGAATGTCACAGCCGCACGCTCCCCCACATCCAAGCGACTCAGCACTTCGCGAGATCCCTCCTCCATTAAATTAGCAGTGGAAGTAAAAAGAGACAGTAGCCGGTCTTCAAATCAGTAGTAGAAGGTATCGTGTAGGAGGAGGATGAGTTTGACGATGGCTGGGTTTGATTTCAAAATTGAAGAGGGGATTTTATTTTCTTCGACCATTGTTTTGCTTTGATTTCGAACTGATAAAAGAGTGGAGGGGGTATTTGAATTTGAAAGGGAATGGGTTGCGTGATTTTCTCGTTCGCGATGCTCGGCTGAAACAAAGGAACGGGTTTGAAGGCGTGTTTAAAGGGAAGGAACGTGGTGATGTAGATTAATATATATTTAAATTTTAATTTGAATTTCATTTTTATTCTAATGCGTTTGCATCTCGTACGGTCACGAAATAACTCCGAAAAATATGAAATTGGAAATCCGACAATAATTCAATATTACGGACCCAATGGGACTGGTTTCGTCGAATTCCGAGACTGTGCCCCGGACCGCTATTTTTAAATATCGATTCAAACGATATGAATTCAAAACTGATCAAATCAATTCGAAATTAGATTCTGAAGCTTCTGTTATTTTCAGTATTATCAATATGAATTTTAAAAGCCTTCGAAATATTTTTCTTCAACTTAAAATTGAAGATATAAATTTTTATTCAATTCAATAGATTAAATTTTAAAGTTTAATCGCAAAATTCAGAGTTATATCGGGGATTCAAATTAAATTACCATTCAAATATTTAAAATCAATTAAATATTCTCAATTTAATTTGTTAAAAATCCTGGGTCGTTACAACTCAATTTCGTAAAATAAATACATATTCTTTTCAAAATATATAAATAGATATTTATACTTAGCTTATCTTCTATTAAAATCATGCTATATTCCTTTTTAAAATTCAACCAAGTGTTATTTAATACCATTTGGTATTTAAATAAAAATGAAATACCTTTATTGGTATATAATGAATTTCATATTCATTAAGAAAATATTTTCAATATTATCTTGAATAATTCTCAAAATTCCACTGTAAAAAAGCTTATACGTTCAGACCGTTCATCATTTATGGTTTAAATTCAAATTTAAATTATCAAATTCATTTCTAAAGCATTCTACTACAAAATTCAATTAAAAATATTCAAATCCTATATCTCATATGTGTATATATATATGATTATAATATTAATTTAAAATCCTATTTATTTCAATTTGAAAATAATTCAAATTCAAATTATTTCTAAAATAAATTCACTTTATTTCAGAAAAGCTTTTCTCAATTTTCCGATCTATAAAATATTAACCTCATTCAAGCCAAATGCATTTGGAACTATTTAAATAGAACTTTATCCCTTGATTTAAATTTAAATCCAAAATATGGTTAAATAGTTCAAATTTAGTTTAAAATATGGAATTTTCTCTCAAGATATTTCAAATATATTTCTTTGATGTTCAATACAAGCAAACATTGCATTTTCCAATTTATGTTTAAAAATGTATTCATTGTATACATCTCATTGATATTTATATATTTAACAAGTCAAGCATTTGTTCACTCGATATATTCATAACTTGCAAAATAATTATGTTTTCCATTTATCTCCAAACCCATGTTCTTGACTAATAAATCAACAAAGTGATATTAATATAAATTTTTATGCATTCACTTTGCATTCTATTTAACCAACCATTTCATAGCATATGCAACATTCCAATTCTATAGAGATTCATTTCGCGATAAAGTTTTCATAATTTAATATATGAAATAAGAAACTATTTATAACTCATTTACAAAATCAAGCTAAAATTTACTAGTTCAAAGGCATCACCAACAATTCTTAACATAATCAAACAATAATATATGTAATCCTTATACTTCATTTGGAATCATAATGTATTGATATGAATGAGTTATACTTCAAAATTATTGTATATAAAACATATAAGCAATTATACTCATTTAAAACCTTAACTAAATCAATAGTATAAAGATATTAGTTTACTCACTTAACTTAATAATCAAAATATTCTAATGTCCACTTATAAGCATGCAAGAAAACCAATCTAATCGGCAATCGTTTATGTATACCAGTCCATATTGTATTCAATAACTTACTTTATATTAAATTTAGTTAATCCCTTTTTCTAAAATCGTAATAATAATTACTTTGAGTCAATTCATCAAACACTCGACCATCACCATTCAAACTACTCAAAATCTACTTGAGAATTTCATCCTTACCATTACCAACCAACCACTTTAATTCAATAATGGTAGTATACTTTTAGGTGCAATTCAATAAAGAGGTAGGGTTACGAATTCACAGGTAGAAAGTTATACTCACAATCTTTGATGTTCAAATATCTCCTACCAACATTCAATCCCACTACCAAACCCTAGCCTACCTCGCCTAAAGCCATCATGCACCCCACGGTAACCTCCTCTACGTTTCACCCACCATGTCAAAGGTCGCGCGCAAGCCTCCCTTGTTGTCCACACGAGTCAAGACATCAATATCACTCATGCTTGCACACATTTCCAACTCCAAACGTCTCTCGGAGTCACGGCCCTCGCTCCTTGCATCACCCACTAAAGCGTGTGCATCTTTATCGCATGCTAAGCAAAGTCGACCTCCTCAGATCCATGCACCACCATCGTGCTTGCTTTTTTATATGCATGAAACTATTTGGGGTTGGGGGAAGGAAAAAGGGAAAACAGATCGAGTCTCCTTTTTTTATAATCAAGTTAAGGCGGTTTAACTAAGACAAGAGAGATACTGATAAGGATCAGATTAAGTGGATAGGCTCAAAAACATTATGTTAGGCCCATTTCCAAAATGAATTTGATTTTTATGAATTAATTTCAAAATAACTCTCTTTACAATTTTCTTTTAATTAAATAAAAATTCAAATAAATTCATTCAAGCAAATATAAAATCTCTCCCGATTTTATCTCCACTCAAAATAATTTTCAACAATAAATTACCATTTTTTTAATCCATAAACAAGCATAAAAATATTTATTTATTTCTCAAAATAAATTTCAAATTTCCAAAAATATTAATTCTTTTGTCAAAATAAATTTTTAAAAACTTCTGAATCTCTAATACACAATTCAAATTCAAATTTGAATTTTTCAATCAATATATTTCTTTTATTATTGGTTAAGTTGAAAAATTCACTTCTATCAAATTAAATTCAATAAAATTCTAAGAATTATTTTTCAATCTTATTTTTGCTACTTTTTATCAAATTAGATTAACTTTCCATAATTCAAATCCATTTGAAATTCAATTTTCTATGATTTAAATTTCAAAAATCCCTTTATTTATAGAAATTGCGCCATCGCAATCTTCAGTAGAGTATTGTAATCGATCTAATCATATCATTAACTATAAAATATAAAATACATATCAGAGAGCTGTGCCACTCTAATCAAATCTCGTATAATATTTTTCTTATTCAAATTTATTTCATTGACACAACCAAACACAAGAAATGTAAACTTTATTATTTCATTCAAGTAAGCCTAAATTTATAGGCATAGCTAGCGATAATTATACATATTGTTTTCTTAGATTTGTAAACGTATAATAGTTTAAAAAAAATGTGAAGTGTCAAAAATTTTGAATTTTTTGATAGAGTTTATGTAGAGCCTTTCAAACAATTATAATATGAGAAAATAAATATACATCGATCAAAACATGGTCGAAAATAATTTATACATCAGAATTTTGCCACGTCACATATAATCCACAATTTATATAATTTTTAAGTAAAAGCATACCTCGTTCAGCGTTTCAAAGCAATTTATTAAATTTTATAAGAGCAAAAGCGAGTTTGCTCTACATTCCAATTTATAAAGTCGCACCTAATCTTAATTCAATTCAAATCATAAATTTCATATATATATATATATGTGTGTGTGTATGTGTGTGTGTGTGAATACTTAAGATGATAAGTCCACTTTTTAATCGACAATATAAGTTTTATTTGGGAATATTACTATCATATCGTTATGTATAGATAGATGAAAATTCATGCCGCATATAATAGTGAAGTATTAAGGTAATTAGAACAATGCAATAACAAATTCAATCATTGAGCTCATTGAAACATAGAACAATAAAACAAACACTTTTTTTTACATCACTGGACATATAATTTTATCTGGAGTTCTATTCATTTTAAAAGTTAAATCCTAGTGAGCCTAGATTAAAATGAATGAAAATTAATGTATGCACTATTTCAAGCATCCCATTTCAGACATGATTTTTTAAGGGTACTGTAGTTTTGTTCAATCAATTATTGCATACACAGTAAACGTGAATGCATAATGGTAGAACTTGTGGCCATGAATGATTTAATTACAACACTTTTCTCCCCCAGTCATTTCAAATTTTCGACTAAAGCAAAAGATGTACACTGAATATCTTATATAGATTAGCAAGAGATTAATACATGGTAAGACAAATATATCGATTGATACAGGATTTTTTAACGCCACAAAAATGGATAATGGGAAGAACTGCTAAGCTTACGCAGGAAAAATATTTTGACAATCATTGAGATTTTGATCTATATACTAGAGAATCAGTTTTATAAATCAAAATATCAAAATTATATGAGTGCAAGTTTCTTTTAAACTAGAAATAAACATTTATTGACCTCCTCTGCAATTAATAAATTAAATTTAAATATTTTTTTATCTATGATGAATTGATAATAAAAAGACCTAGGCCATTAATCTAATGGTCAAATACCTTGCTCACAAAACCAGATTCACTAACAACATTAAAATGCTCACATTATTATAATTTTGCAAATTTACTAATGTAAAGTATTATGACATATATTAGTGTAATATCAGAAATTTCAGTTTGATTTATTTAATCCTAGTTGGCACAATCTAACATTGAGATGGGAAGTTTGTGTATCTTACAAAATAGTGATGAGTACTAGTAAGTGTTAGCGTTGATGTACTTAGTGGTACTATTGATATACAAATGAATCCGGCATGATGGTACATAGTTAGATGATGTAGAGAAGAAATTTTACACTTCTGCCAAGTTTTAATAAGAAATCTTGAAGCAACACACCACACAATAACCAAACATCAGATTATGTCAATGCATTTTCACACTCACAAACCATCCATTATTATCACATAACCATGTAATAGGCAACACCCTATATGCAATTAACTGAGCAAGCACACAATCGATAAATATCAATACATGATTATTGAATTCAACTAGTATTTATATATTTTAAATATAATATCGCCTCGCCGCTGTCTTACTTACTCATTTCATCGATTGGCTGTAGTGTCGACTACATAAGAAAATATATCAATACTGTCTCGCCATCGATCTTAACTCTTTATAACACACGATGGCTACAAATATCATATGAGATCATACAAACCTTGTATATAAAAATTCTTAACTCATATATTACTAAAATATGGAACCAGATAGTTACTATTCACTCAAAATTTTCATATAAATACACTAAATTCATTTAACTTCTCGGTCGGAATAGATATCATCATTATAAAACACTTCATAAAAAAGGATCATTTCCCTGTGGAAATTCTCCTTTCAAAATGATATACCATTTTTTCATATCAAAATATTAAATCACATATATTTCAAAATATAGTTTTGTAAAATCACCTCGTTCAAATATTTAGGAACCCCTATCAATAACGCTAATCAGACGTATTAAACAGAATTCTTAAAGCACTCAATGGATAGATCGAATAAACTAATTCCCATGTCAATTTTATTTCAAAAATAAATTTCATTATTATGTTTTTCATAAACAAATCACATTGACTTTTTTAGAGATATCCACAAATTCTCATATACATTTCTATAACATGAGTACCAATTCCTACAAATACTATTTTCATTTCCAAAAATTATATTTTTCTCTTCAATATATTCTTATATATAATACTTCGCACTTCTTTTCAAAATTCGTATTTCACCATAAAATATTTTCACAAATAAATTTTATTATCCTTTGAAAATCAAAACTTGCTTTTATAATTTCGTTTTTTTCATAAAGTTATACACATCATTATCAATCAAACATCCAACCAAATCACTCATAACATCAAGCAAGCATCCATTACATAGAAATAAAATTCATTTTAATACATCAAAATCGCATACAAATATTCAATTCATACGTGTGAATATTATTTTATTTTTCCTTAAAAGAATATATAACTTTTACTTAATCAATTTTCAATACAAACACATGTACATAAATATATTTTTTTTCACCCCAACGATCGACCCATTCTATCATTCACAACTCGCATTTTCCAACTGAGAGTCGGATAAAATTGGATAAACAACCTATGTCTCGCTCCTGTAAGGTCAAAATATATCTCTATCTCTGTATTATTCCAACCTAAGCTCTGATACCATTTTGTAACTCCCCGGCTCCAGTAACTAAAATATCAAAGGGGGTTTACCGTCCGATAACTCGGATCAATGGGAATAGAAGGAGCGATCTCTCGTATACACTACTTCTGGTCAACACGGATAAGTTTCAATATCTGAATACATCTGAAATAATTTGTGTCTCATCTTGACGTAAGACAATGTACACGAGTTCATGAATAATATAATATTAGAGACAGAAATGAAAATTTCCCAATTAACAGAATCGAAGTGAATACAAATGATGACTATTATATTATATCCAAAGGTTTAATGCATCATCTCATATACATTTACAACACATCAAATCATATAAACCAATTCAATATAAATACAATTAGAGTAATCACTTGCCATCATCATCTGCTCTAACTCCATATCGTAGCCTACAAAGCATATACAATCATATCAAGCCTGTAGAACAACCTCAGTCTGACCCGAGGTTGTCAAACAAATAACTATTGAATTTTGGCGACACTATATAGAGAATTGAAGGGGTCGGAAGTAGATTGGGAACAGAGAAAACGGTTCGCAAATCGGAGCTCGGAGAAGGAAGATATGGCGAAGGTGGAGTGGTGCTGGAGCAACAGTGAGAGACGTCTGTGAGAAAGTGAGAGACGTCTGTCGCCTCATGGTTTGGAACCCGAAAGTTGGGACAGATGTCTGTCATTTTCGACAGATGTCTGAGGCTTTACCAAAATTTTCCTAGAGACCGATGACAGACGTCTGTCACTTTCGACGGACGTTTGAGGCTTTAGGGAAAATTTTCCCAAGACTTGGGACAAACGTCTGTCGCATTGTGACAGACGTCTGCAGCGACTTCTGCAAGTTTTTTGGCCTGGGCTTGATATGAAGATTTGTTATATTCGAAGGGGCAATTCTGGAACTCTGCCTAGGTCTTATATTCTCCTATATAATCTATTTTCTGGACTAAGATTAAGCAAAGGAAAACAGACGCCAAGAGATTAAGGGTTTTACCTTCCACTAATTAGGGTTTTATCTAAAACCTAATTTTCTTCAACTCTCTTCTCCACAAATCAATTTCTATTATAATTTTGATCATTGTAATCAATCTCTTGTACTCTCCTCATCAGTATTAATAAAAACTCTCTCTCAAAGTGGATGTACACTAACAAGTCGTTAGTGGAACCACTATAAATCAGGGTGTGATTTATTTTTCGTTTTTGCTTCTATATTATATAACTTGTTTGGTCCTTTTGATTGGTCTTGAATTAAATTAAGACTGAGATTGAGATATTGATTGGTCATTTTTGCACTTCTTACCACGATCTCGTTTTCCGTTGTGATTTGGGGTTTTAATTTGAGTGGTCTCGAGTTTGAATCTCCACAACATTTGGTATCAGAGCTTTGGTGTTGGTATGTGGTTGAAGAAATGCCAGAATCAGATATTACCTCAGGTAGTTCCTTGATGGGTAATCCAAGTGGAGTAGTGCCTTATGTATGTTGTTCGTACACGACTTCAGAATCACAATTGGTTATAGACAAGTGGAATGGTGCTAATGATTTTGAAAAATGGCAATGGATGATGAAAGTGGTTCTTAGGAGGAATCAAGTGCATCAGGTAGTGTTTGACACACATTTGTTGCTAACGAACATCTTGGATGCTGAGAGAGAAAAAAATGAAAGAGTAGGCATTCACTACACTTCAACTTGCTATGGGGGAGAATGTTATCTCCGAAATTAGTGGTGAGACTACCGCTAAGGGTATTTGGGACAAGTTGGAGGAGTTATATATGAAGAAGTCACTAACCAATCGTTTGATCTTGTTGCGAACGTTCTTCACCTATAAGATGAAGGAAGGTACTTCGCTAAAGGCGCACTTGAATACTTTTGATGATTTGTTAATGAAGATGAAGGCGGTAGATTTGAAGATTGAGGAAGAGCAAAAGGCGATGATATTGTTGTGTTCGTTGCCAGACTGTTATATGGGTTTCTCAAATAGTTTGATTTATAGCCGAGATACTTTGACTCTAGATGATGTCAAAATGGGTCTTTTTAGCGAGAAGTTGCATGATCAAATGAAGGAGTTAGGTGATGGAAGTAGTAGTGCTAGTAGTGGTCACGATTTATTTATGGGGAAGGAGAGATATGTGAAGAAGGAGAACCGAGGGCGTTCTAAATCAAGGAACCCCAGTTGGAGATGAAATTCGAAGGAAAGAAAAGGCAAGTGCTATATTTGTAAGAAGCCCGGTCATTGGAATAATGAGTGTCCGGACAAGGATAAGGCAAAGAAGGAAGTAGCATCTTCATCCATTGCGATGGAGAGTGGAGTTGGTAAGGGAGACGTAGATGTGTTGACGGCGGTAGCATCAGATGTTTCGGGCAGCGAATGGGTGCTTGATTCGAGGGCGTCTTATCATATGACGTCGAATAGGAATTGTTTTTCATCTTATGCGGACAAAGAAGGAAATTCAATTGTTATGAGTAATCGTGCTATTTTTAAGTTGAAAGGCATTGGTTCTGTGCAAATTCGGATGTTTGACGGAGCGGTTCGTGCTCTCACTAATGTACGCTATGTTCCAGGACTTAGGAAGTCTTATATCTCTTTGGGGCAGTTGGATTGTTTAGGTTGTAAGATCACTATTGAGAATGATAGCTTGCGGGTTTCGAAGGGGCGCTTGTGGTGGTGAAGGGTGCTAGGACTCATGGTGTTTATTTGCTTCAAGGAGTGATGCTATAGAAGGTGAAACTTGTGTTGGAGTTGATAGTTCTCGTGGCTTGGATGCGACTAGGTTGTGACATTTGAGGTTAGGTCATGTCTCGAAGAGGAGTTTGGATATTCTTCGGAAGAGGGAGATGATCGGTGGAGAGAGTTTCAACAAACTAGAGTTTTATGAGGAATGTGTCATGGGGAAGCAAACTAAAGTATCATACGGTGAAGGAAAACATGATTCGAGAAGGGTTCTTGAGTATGTTCACAAGGATGTTTGGGACTGGCACTGGTAGCTTCTTTGAGCGGAGCTCGCTATTATATTTCTTTTATTGATGACTTTTCTCGAAAGGTATGGGTGTATGTAATGAAGGCCAAGTCGGAGGCATTTGCAAAGTTCAAAGCATGAAAAGCTCTTGTTGAGAATGAGAGTGGCAAGTTTTTGATGGTTCTAAGGTCCGATAATGGCGGAGAGTATGTTTCCCAAAAATTCTTGGAGTTTTGCAAGCATCATGGTATTCAGAGGCATTTTTCTACACCGGGAGATCCGCAGTCGAATGGTGTTGCGGAGAGGATGAACCGTACTCTACTTGAGAAAGCTCGATGCTTGATATTGACATCGGGTTATTCTATGCGATTTTGGGCTGAAGCTATGTCAACCGCGGTGCATATTATTAATTGAATTCCATGTTCGACTATTGGTTACAAAATTTCGAAGGAAGTGTGGAAGGGAAAGAGCATTGACTTGAGCTATCTTCGTGTGTTTGGTAGTCCGATTTATGTGCATAATCCAGGAAATGATAAGCTTGAACCTAGATCTTTCAAGGGGATTTTGCTTGGTTATACGGACGGTGTAAAAAGCTTTAGGATTTGGAATCCGGAAACGAAGATGGTTATCAATTTTCATCATGTTACTTTTGATGGGTCGGTGATGTTTAAGGAGAATGAGAGCTCATCGGATGTTCCTGATTTGGTTCATGATGAATCAAAGGAGAAGGAAGTTATTTCCACATTTTGTCCAAGGAGTAGAGTGAGTAGAGTAGTTGGAGATGCTTGCGAGGAGGTAGCAGTTGATGTAACATCACATAGTCCACAGAGTTCCTCTAGTAGTGCTGGTGATGTGCATGATTCTAGAGAGGATTCGGCTCAAGGTGGAGCCGAAAGGAGTTTGGGTGATGGTATTGCTACTCGGGTTGGTCATCGTGCTATAAGACTATTCGATAGGTATAATGATTGGAAATATCTTAGCTTTTTTGATAATTTGGACTATGCTCTTCATATAGTCCAAGATGAGCCGATGGACCTTGATACCGTCATAAAGTCGAGTGATAGCTCAAATTGGATTTGTGCCATGGTGGAAGAGATGCAATCATTATTAAAGAATCAAACTTGGAATTTGGTTCCATTTCCTAAAGGAAATCGGGCTATTGGGTGCAAATGGATATACAATGTGAATGATGATGGGATATACAAAGCTAGGCAAGTGGCTAAGGGGTTTTCACAAAAGAAGGGAAAGGAGTACGATGAGATATTTGCACCGGTTGTGTGCCATACTTCTATCCGGATATTACTTGCCATAGTTGTTATTCACAACTTGGAGTTTGAACAACTTGATGTGCAAACCGCTTTCTTACATGGTGACTTGGATAAAGACATCTACATGGAGCAACCAGAAGGTTTTGTTGTGGATGGTAAGTCAAATTTGGTTTGCAAGTTAAAGAAATCACTATATGGTTTAAAGTAATCACCTAGACAAGATGCTTGTGTATATTTCAAGAAGTTGAAAAATGATTGTTGGGTGTATTTACCCTTGTATGTGGACGACATGCTCATTGCTTCTAAGGATAAGAATGAAATCAAAACGTTAAAACTGAGTTTGAAATTAGAGTTCGAAATGAAGGATCCTGGAGAAGCAAGAAGGATATTGGGCATGGAAATAGAAAGAGATCGAAAGCGTTTTGAGTTTAAATTGACTCAAAAGGAGTACATACAGAAAGTGCTTTGTCCGTTTAGCATGGAGAATGCAAAGGCATCAATTACACCTTTACCTTTTCATATGAATCTTTCAAGTAAGGGATCACCTATCTTGGAGAAAGACAAGGCTTGTATGGCAAAGGTGCAATGTGCTAGTGCGGTTGGAAGTCTAATGTATGCTATGGTGTGTATGAGGCCCGACATTGCAAATTCCATTGGGATGGTTAGTCATTTTATGGTTGATCCAGGGAAATCGCATTGGAAAGCTGTGAAGCTTATATTGGGATACCTTAGAGGCACATCATCTCATGGTCTTGTTTTTGGCGGTAGTGATGAGAAGAATTGCAAGTTGGTTGGTTATTGTGATTCAGACTACACCGGTGATAGGGATCGAAGAAAATCAACTTTCGGATATGTCTTCAGACTTGGTGGTACGGCCATAAGTTGGAGATCGAGATTGCAGACCATAGTTGCTTTATCCACTACGGAGGCAGAGTTGATAGCCGCGGTGGAGATGGCAAAGGAGGCACTTTATTCGAGGTGATTGTTATATGACTTGGGATACAAGCATGATTGTGTCGATGTTCGATGTGATAGCTAGAGTGCTATTCATTTGGCGGAGAATTTGGTGTTTAGCTCACAGACTAAGCATATTGAAGTGAGATAGTCATTTTTAGTAGCCATGGATGGGGATAAGCAAGTATATCTTCGAAAAGTGCACACAAAGGATAACGCGGCAGATATGTTCACTAAGGCATTACCGGTTGGGAAGTTCGAGCATTGTTCGAACTTGATTTGCTTGAAGAAGTACTAGGTGCCACGGGGTGGCATGATTAAGGAAGGAGCTTGGTTGTAGATGATGAAGAGTATTAGTGAGAGATTGAGGTCCTATCTTCTTGGTGAGTGCTAGTTTACACTCCTTAGCACTTTAGTCTTTGGTGAGACGGTTTAGGATTTGGATGTTTTCAACACTTCATTAGCATGCAGGGGCTTTGCCTGAGCTTGTTGATGGAGTGCAATGGGCGGTGGCTTTGCCGAAGCTCATTGGGAGAGCATTCACGTTTGGTTGAAGAAGTGATAGTTGGTGCTATCGGTTGTTGTTGATGGTATGATACCGTTGGAGTTGGAGATGGATATAGTTTTGAGGTGGAGTATTGAATTTTGGCGACACTATATAGAGAATGGAAAGGGTCGGAAATAGCTTGGTCCCAAAGACAACCGTTCGTAAATCGGAGCTTGGAGGAGGAAGATATGGCGAAGGTGGAGTGGTGCTGGAGCAACAACGACAAACGTCTGTGAGAAAGCGAGAGACGTCTGTCACCTTAGGGTTTGGAACCCAAAAGTTGGGACAGATGTCTGTTGCTTTCGACAGCCGTCTGAGGCTTCACCAAACTTTTTCCAGAGACCTATGACAGACGTTTGTCACTTTCGACGGACGTCTGAGGCTTCAGGGAAAATTTTCCCAAGACTTGGGATAGACGTCTGTCTCATTGTGACAGACGTGTGCGGCGACTTCTGCCAGTTTTTTTGGTCTGGGCTTGATATGAAGATTTGTGATATTCGAAGGGACAATTCTAGAACTCTACCTAGGTCTTCTATTCTCCTATATAAGCTATTTTCTGGATTCAGATTAAGCAGAGGAAAACCGACGCCAGGATATTAAGGATTTTAATCAAGGGTTTTAGCCTTCACTAATTAGGGTTTTATCTAAAACCTAATTTTCTTCAATTCTCTTCTCCATAAATCAATTTCTATTAGAATTTTGATCATTATAATCAATCTCTTGTACTCTTCTCATTGGTATTAATAAAAGCTCTCTCTCAAAGTGGATGTACACTAACAAGACGTTAGTGGAACCACTATAAATCGGTGTGTGATTTATTTTTCGTTATTGCTTCTATATTATATTGCTTGTTTGGTGATTGTGATTGGTCTTGGATTGAATTGAGATTGAGATTGAGATATTGATTAGTTGTTTTTGCACTTCTTACCACGATCTCATTTTCCACTGTGCTTTAGGGTTTTGATTTGAGTGGTATCAAGTTAGAATTTCCACAACAATAACAATTCCGAGTCAGGCTAGCAATCTAGCTATGAGTATACTAGTGCCTAATAAAAACATATAAGTGTGGTGTCGGGTATAAATACATGATATATCAATCAAATACCGTCATTCACACCAAACAATATCCCGCCTACATTTCATTGAAATAGTTTTAATACAAGTGTCACGGCTCTAATCATCGTGACTCACAGCTATAACTCTAATCAACTGAGATATCACAATCTAATCATATTATATGGGCTACTTTTAGTTTAAATTCAAGTACATTGTTTATAGATCATTGGATTCCGATTTTGTTGTTTACCATAGTACAATCTTTTTCACCCACATATCTAAATAATTAACATTTGTACATATTGATTGTTTACCATAGTGCGGTTTTTTTTACCTACATATTTAAACAATGTTTATATATTTTACAAGATCGGTAAATATAAAGGGGAGTCGTACTTAACTCTCTACTTTGAATTCCAAATAGAACTACTCGTTGGTAAACCCTTCTGAATTTACCCACCACAAAGACTAACTGCTTCGACATGCCCGTGCGGTCTATTTCACTCGCTGCTTATGATTAGTTGTGAGTGCAGTTCATACGGTCCCTTAGTTGCACCGCCCTTCTGGCTTTTAAAGACGTATACAATTTTTATGCTATAGTCACTACCCAATTCCATCTTGAGGTGCTAGCTCCTGCGGCACTACATCCGCAATACCTTACTTTTCATCATACTGTGTATGCAACAAATCGTTGACAAGGGACAAAGTCATCACGATTTGGGTTGCGATCCTCGAATCAGTCTACTAGGATGGATTCTAGCAGTCTAGTGGTCAATACCTCGTATTTTTTTCATTAAATATTAAATTTTACCTTTCAAAAATATTTGGCTACCCAAAAGATCATTATTCCTGAAATGATGTTATATCCCATTTTCATCATCAAATAATGTTGTGAACGTGCATCTCATAAGTTCAAGCAATAGTGCATTCAAAGCACTTTATTTGAAACACGACAAATCATCCATTAAAATCAATATTAATGGGACGTAATAAAGTTGCTTATATACCATGGATGAAAATACATATCAAAAATTCTATACTTGCATTTCTATCATTCAAACAAGTATTTAAAATCACCCAATTAAATTATATTATCCATTTCATCAATTCAAGTCCAAATCAAGCAAGTTATCAATCATTTATTTTATCATGAGTATTATAGTAGTACGGGTGAAATATCAATATTTAACATCAAAATCAAACAAATATTTTATTCACTTGATTTCGTAAAATAAATACTCATGCTTTTCAAAATATATAAATATATTCATACTTGGTTTGTCTTCTTTTAAAATCATGATATATTCCTTTTTAAAATTCAACCATGTGTTATTTGATACCATTTGGTATTTAAATCAAAATAAAATACCTTTATTGGTATATAAAATGAATTTCATATTCATTTAGAAAATATTTTCAATATCATCTCTAAGAATTCTAAAAATTCCTTTATAGAAAAGCTTAACATTCAAACCGTTCATTATTTATGGTTTAAATTCAAATTCAAATTATCTAATTATTTCATAAAGCTTTTTTGCTACAAAATTTAGTTATAAATATTCATACCCTATCTCTCATATAGGATTTAATATTAATTTAAAATTCTATTTCTTTAAATTCATAAATAATTCAAATTAAGATTATTTCTAAAATAAATTCACTTTATTTCATAAAAGCTTTTCTCAACTTTCCGATACATAAAATATTCATCTCATTCAAGCAAAAGTCATTTTGAACTATTTAAATAGAATTTTATCCCTTGATTTAGATTTAAATTCAAAATATGGTTAAATAACTTTGTTAGGACTCGGAATTTCACCACTTTGTTTTATGAATATTTAATTAATTTTAAATATTCAAAATAATGATTTTTTTACCCTGTTAAATGCTTTTTAATTAATAATTAGTGATGATAAAATAGATTTTAAATTTTGTTTACCAAAATAGTTAGTTCAAATAAAAATAGAAAATGTGACCGGTAATCGTTTTCTGAAATTTCGACCTTTCATCGATCAAATTGTCGGATAGAGTTGTGTGCACTTGTGTACATGTGTACACATAGATGTAAGTGTCATATGGCTTTTGTTAAGTATATGATAGGATTTAATAAGAGTGCTTTAGTTAATTAATGGAGAGTTGACTTTAAATTAAAAAAACTAAGTACAAATAGTACCAAATAGTGACCTAGTTAGTACCCTTACCATACCCCCATTCCATAGCCTTATACTTAAGAGTATGGGGGAGGAAATTCCGCCCAAAAATCAAGGAGTAATAAGGGGAAGTTGTCATGTTAGATGAGAATTTTTTTATTTTTATATAAAGGTTATTTTGGTAAATTCCTCTTTTACATTTCCTATAAATAACCATCCCTCTCCACCTTCTGCTCTTTTCTCCATTTTCTTTCATTTTCATTTCTATTTCCTTCTTCCAAGCTTCCATTCTAGGTCCATAACCTCCTCAAAATTTCTAAATCCAATATCCTAAACGTTTTCCATTTTTATATTGCATAAAAGGCTTGTCCTTCCCCTTCTACACCTCTCTCCTCCACAAAACAACCACCTACTCCCCCAAACCACCCAGGCCGAGCCTTATGTACACCCTAGGCCGAGCCATATTTGCTTTCCCCATGTCAAAAAGTTGGTCTTTTACAAGGAGAAGCTAGGTCCATTAGGTGATCAGAGATTTTGATAGCTTTGGTTTAAAGTTGCACTTAGTTGGTGAGTAAAGGTTCTCCTTTTGAATCAAGTTACTAACCTTGAATTTGATATATAAATAGTAGTAAATAATGATGCTTGGTTATGTAGTTGTGATGTGAATTGGTTATGCTTGAGTTTATTGGAAGTGTTGACGATTTGGTTGTGCATATGCATGTTATGTATGTTGTAGTTAAACTTGAAATTTGAAGTTAGTTATTGAATGGAAAGTTAGTATATTGTTTATGATTATGGCTATGATGAGAATGTATGATGGGTATGGAATTTAGTAAAGTTAGTTAATGTTCGAAATGTTAGCACTTACTAACTTTAAGCGATATGTAAATTCCTTTTATAAAAGGTTGAAATTTGATTTTGAAATTGTAATTATTTTAAAGTTAAAATCTTTGTTTTTATTTCAAAAACAATTCTTTATGATTTAGAAGTGATAAGAGTTTTAAAAGTCAAAGTTTTAAAAGTCAGAAAGTAAAGTTTCAAAGTTTTGAAATATCGGGTCCGTATAACGATAGTTGCTATAAGCGCAGTTTGGAAAAATTTAACTAGTTTTCTAATCCAAACTTTTTTTCACTTAGAAATCTTTTAGAAATGTTTTCTAACTTTAATCAAGTAATTAGAGAACAATTATTTAACTAATTATTTATTTAATGATTATTTAAATTAATAAAGGTAATTAGTACTTAATCATTTGTTAATAATGGTTTTTAAACTTAAGTGTTAATCAATTAATTTAATCTTGATTTTTTACTGAATTAAAGTTGATTGTTATTTAATTTTTAATTAAGGATTGATTTTTTATTTATTTAAATAATTATTAATTAATTATTATTTTAAAAAATGTTTTATTTAATTAATCTCTTATTAAAGTTAATTATGTTTTAATAAGGTTTAGTTACCTTTAACAAGAGTTTAATTACTATTTAATAAGGATTTGATTCTCATTTACAAGGGTTTTAATTTATTTTAAAATAGCTTTGAGGTTAAGTAATCAGTTTTGTATTAAACTGTTTTGGTTTCAAATTTATTTTAAATCAAGGGATTTCTGTGTCGCTTACTCTTAAGTAACCTCATATGATTAGAAAAACTAAATGACATCTCTTAGTAGAGCAATACACCATTCTGCTATTACAATTAACTTTGACATTTACTTAGGTTGATTGATTATTATGTGTTGATTCCTTATATACTTGTTGTTATGTGATGCCATGTTAGACTGGATAAGTAAAACCAAATTAAAAGCATCAATTTTGTCACTAAGCCTCCATTTGAATTTGTAAAGATAAATATTTCAGTTTTTTTAAATGGTTCAAAGTTATTTCAATTTAAACAAGATATTTAAAGAATGATTCGACAAATGGTTTTACTAAAGATGTTTTTAACTAATGGGAATGGTTTTCCATGTTATAAAAATAAGTTTTTATAAAGAGCTTATAAAGGAATTTGGAATTTATAAGGTGTTTTTGGGTAAATGAATTTGAGTTTTTAAGCAAAGAAGATGCCATAAATAAGGAATATTTATAAAATGGATTTGCTTATTAAAGGAAGCTAATTTGATTAAGGTTTTCTAGGAAGTTGTTTAAACAAGAAAGGTTTATAAAGATGTTTTATAAATGATTTTGAGGTATTTATGAAAGAAATTTTAGAAAATGATTTGGATATTCATAAAGGGAGTTTAGAAAAAGGTTTGGGTAATTATAAGAAATTTATATGAAAAGTTGGATATCTATAAAAGCAATTTATATAAATGATTTTGAATATTTATAAAAAGGTTTTATAAATGAATTTAGAAGTTTGGAAAGTATTCTGAAATGGATTTGGATTTCAAGTAAAAGAGATTTCATGAATGAAATAGATTCGATTAAAAAGGATTTATTGAAAGAAATATAAAAAGAATTTGAGATCTGGGTTTCTCTAAACTGGCCTTTTAAAAATAGTGGTAAGGAACACCCGTTCCACACTTAACACCAAGAGGATAGTGTTTAGGGTTGTCCTTACCTCCAATTTAAAACACATTTTTTTAATCCTTTTTAACATTATTTAGAAGTAAGAAGTTATTCATAAATGCTTTTTGAATATACTTATATCAGAGAGATAAGTATATGAATGTTTTAGACAAATGTTTTTGAAAGAGATTTATTAAATAACGATTTGTTTTTAGGCTTAGTGGTTGCTATAGATAAATAAACCTCAAATGGAATTGGTTGTTATTTGTTTATTTGATAGTTAAATAACCGACTATCAAATATGGACCCAAAACGTAACTTTTGAAATATCCAGGAGAAACATGTGAGTTACATAACACAGTCATCTCCGATGATCTTGTACTGTGCGTGTAAATCTCATTTGGTAACAATCCAAAATTTGAGCTATAATAATAAATTAACAAATTAATTAAATAATAAAATAATTTTGAGGAATTGTTAGAATTGAGCCACGGGAGTTGCACCATTGTGTCCGTGGTAATTTTCCGGTCAATTTCCATATATTATTTGTCAAAATCCGAGCTAAAATGAAGAAAATACGAAATAAACAAGAAAACAGAAATTAAGGGAAAAATAATATATGCAAAGGGTCAGGTCGACCTAGACCAAGGCAAGGTCGACCCCCAAGGTAGCTAGGTCGACCTGTAGGTCGACACTCATGAGTTACAGGTCGACCTGCCTTTTTTTGTACGTAGCTTCATCCAGTTTCATTCGAACACGTCATTTTGCAATTTCTTTTCAATCCTGTGCGTTCGTGCTTCCATCCGACGGTTCCCACTGAGCCTATGACGTGGTTGCATCAGATTTAATTTTCAAATCCAACTGTCTGAGATCCCTAAACTACACTATAAATAAGACCCTAGGCCTAGCTATTTTTCTCATTTAGATTTTCTCCTATTTTGGTTCGTTGCCAAAGGCTGGACCCTAAATAGAAAAAAATTCTAAGGAGGAAATCTTTTTGATAAAAATATTCTACGCTCTAGAAGTGGACCAAGGAATAGAGGTAAGGACCACATGTGAGTGTTTAGTAATATTTTAGAATTTTAAGTAATTTAAAATAATAGGGTTCTCAATAGTTGTAGTTTTTCGGCAATTTTGAGACCGTTTTTGTATAAGTTATTTACAGTTAATTTCTAAAGTTCTTCTCAGTCTATTTTATTCAGCTATTTTATTCAGTTATTTATAGTTATTTGTATTTTATTTGCATCTATTTTAAATTAGAATTTAGCTTGTAAATGTTAGTTTCTTTTTATTCCTTTTTACGTGAATAGAACATTAAAAAGAGAATAATTCGCAAATATGGATTAAAATAGAAAACACTAAATTTACAGAAATTAGATGTAAAATAAGAAGAACTGTAATAAAAAGAAGATAGATTGAAATAGGCAAATTTGAGACATTTGCATGCATGTTTATAACTAGTGGTTATAACTAAAAAGATAGAAAAGAAGAGGAACAATTATAATGTTTGTTATAATTAAGCTGAAAGAACAGAAGAGGCTTATTTTAAGACTTAGATTAAGTTAATAAGCAAAATAGCAGAAAGAAAAGAAGAAGCTTATTTTAAGAACTTACACTAAGTTAATAAGCAAAACATAGAAGCAGGGCCCGTACCAACAACATTTCCTTTCAGACAAGAACTGATGGTCTCACAACAGATTAGGTGAGGCCGGCCAGGACCCTTTCAGACTAGGACTGATGGTCTCACAATAGCTAGGTGAAGCTGGGACATGCTAACTATGGTAATTAAGTGACCAATAGATAGAAGCTCAAATCGGGGGATATGGGCAAGGGGCGTAACTAGATTTTGTTTGTTAGGACCAGTACCAACAGCTATTTATTTCAGACTAGGACTGATGGTCTCACAAAACACTTAGGTGAGGCTGGGCAGGACCCTTTCAAAATAGGACTGATGGTCTCACAACAGATTAGGTGAGGCTGGGCATGCTTATGCTGATTATGGTAAATAAGAGGTCATAAGAGGGAGCGACAGTTAACGTGTACGGGCGATGACCGAGCATGCGACATCGATTAGTGTAGATAAGTCGCTACTGCATTCCATGTGCTAAACATGTGTCTTTTGATGTGGGACCAACAGGATTGGACTAGCTCATAGTGGCACAACAGAGATAGAAGGCCGATCAACGGGTAGAATTTGGATTTCACCCTAATTAAAATAGGATTAGTGTTTCAGCATAATCAAAGTAGTAATCTAAGACAAGTGCAAAAATCACAATCAAAGCAAACAGAATCGGTTAATTATTATTTTGTTCTAGCTTTATCTTTTCCTTTATTTTCTTTATACTAGAACTATTGTTAAGTCTATTATCTTTATCTTGCTTAGAAATGCTAGTAATTACTTTCACTCACCAGACTTATAGTCTGACCCACTCCTCTATTTCCCCTTTCCCCTCCATAGGCTAGCAGATGCAAGGACAGTAGATTTGGATTTCTTGGAGAACCATTTGCAGAGCTTTCTCATTCTTCATGTATTCTTCTTCCTTTTAGTTTTCTTTTCATTTGACTTTGGATGTACTGGTACTTTATGAGAGGGATGATTTTTATTATGTACTCTGATGATGTGACTGAGATTATATTTTTCATAAGACATGTGTATTTGGTATTTGACACATACTCTGTTTTTTGACATTATTTTATGAAGTTTAATTTTGAATATCAAGTTATTATTTAAATATTTTTCAAAGGTAGCATATTTTAAAAGTATTTTTCAGAAAGAAACTCTTATTATAGAAATGGTTTTCAAGTATAAAGAGAGTTTTTATAAAAATCCCCTCAGAGTCCAGTTCAACCTTCTTTTGAGGCTAAATTTTATTTTCTTTACATAGAATGGAGGATGCCCCAAACCTTCCAAAGGGTGTCCAAGTCCCTGGTTGGTTTCGTAGATACCTCTAAGCTACGACACTAGAGGTGAAAGGGCAAGCGCCCAATCCAGCACCAGCGGGTGGAGGTCCCATTAATCCACCTGTAGTAGCCAATTTTTCTAAGCTATGCAAGGACTTCACTAGTCAAGGAGGCAAGACGTTTTTCGGCAAAGAGAATTTCGTGGAGGCATGAGCTTGGTTGAGGAATACGGAGAGGATATTTGGGCTGTTAGTATTGGAGGACCGCCAGAGAGTTCAGCTTGCATCTTGGCAGTTGAAAGGAGAAGCTTCTTACCGATGATAGATCATATAAATGGAAGGAAGAGACATTGGTTGGTTTGGATTTCGAGAAAGGTTTGAGAGAAAGTTCTTACCGCAAGCTGAGGAAAGCATGTAGTTGGAAAAGTTCAGTAGTCTGAAGCAAGGGAGACTTTCGGTGAAGGAGTATATAAACCAGTTTAATGAGTTGTCATGGTTCGGGATGGAGCTTGTTAATACAACGCATAAGAAGGCCATGAAGTTTGCTAAGGGTTTGAATCAGCCCTTCCAAGGGTTTTTATTGATGCATGTACCTATGGGAGCGACGTATCAGTCACTAGTTGAAATGGCTCTTATGTCAGATGCAACTAAGGAAGGAGAAGCTAAGGAGGTTCCTAAGTCAAAGAACTCTAAGAAGCAGTGGTGGAAGAATAAAAAGGATAAGGATAGGAAGAAAGGAGGAGGACCTCAAAAGCAGATCAAGAAGGGTGAGAAATGTCATAGTTGTTCATTGGTTGGTCATTTTACAAAGGACTATAAGAAGGACACGATGAAGGGGAGGTGTTACAACTGTGGGCAGCCTGGTCATCTTAGTAGAGCTTGTCCTCAGAAGACGAGGCAGAGAGCACCTACATCGCAAGTATAGGCTTTGGATGTAACACCTTCTAGTAGTGGACCGGATCGAGGTAGGAAAGTCTCAGTAGAAGGTTTGATCTCTATTTCGGATTTTCCTATTCGGAGTCTTTTTGATTCTGGAGCATCGCATTCTTTCATTTCTAGTTCCTTGGTTGATTGTTTGCACTTATATATTTCTCTAGTAGTAGACCCTATAGTAGTTTCAAAACCCATAGGAGGATCGGCACATTTATCAATGATTTGTAGGGGTTTGAAAATTATTATACTAGGCGTAGAGTTTGATTGTGACACCTATGTACTAGGATTTTTGGGATATGGGATGATTTGGGGATGGATTGGCTATCCACTTTTGGAGCGATATTAGACTGCAAGAGGAGATTCGTTAGACTACAGACATGTAGTGGACAAACTCTCGAGGTTTCTTGTGACCCACATGGGTCAGTCATGTTGAGCTTCCTTTATTCCCTTGATTCATTACTAGGAGAGTTAGATTCAGTTCCAGTCATTAGAGATTTCCTAGACGTTTTTGAAGAGGTTAGGGGACTACCCACTAAGAGAGAGATCGACTTTAGGATCTATCTGAATGACAATGCTAAGCCAGTGGCATTGCTTGTGAGACATATGGCTCCTAGGAAGAGGAAGGAGTTAAGTAAGTAGATTGGTGAGCTATTGGAGAAAGACTTCATCAGAAGGAGCATATTTGAGTGGGGAGCGCCAGTCGTCTTCGCTACAAAGGCGGATGGTTCCCTTCAACTTTGCGTAGACTATAGAGAATTGAATAAGCTTACAAAGAAGAACCGTTATCCACTTCCTAGGATAGACGATCTTTTCGATTAGTTAGTTGGCTCTTCAGTATTTTCTCAGCTTGATTTAGCCACTGGATTTCATCAGCCCAGAGTCGCTGACTATAGCATGGATAAGACAATATTTAGGACACCCGACGGATTCTTTGAGTGGTTGGTTATGCCATTTGGGCTGACCAATGACCCAGCCTATTTCGTAGATTTAATGAGCCGTGTTTGTCGAGATGTCCTAAATAAGTTCGTTGTAGCATTCGTGAACGACATTTTGGTGTTTTCCACGAGTAAGGAAGAGCATGCTATTCATCTTGAGGAGGTTCTTCGTACACTTCGTGTTCATCAGTTGAAAGAAAAATTCTCGAAGTGTCACTTTTGGCATGAGGAGGTGCGTTTCTCAGGGCACGTAGTCTCAAGAGAGGGTTTAGCTATGGATCCCACTAAGATAGCAACAACACAGGATTGGAAGGCCCCCAAGAACGCTACCGAAGTTAGAAGCTTCCTAAGTTTGGTTGGCTATTATAGGAAGTTTACCAGAGATTTTGCTAAGATTTCAGCACCGCTTACTCGCCTCACTAAGAAGAATGCATCATTCGTGTGGGATGTGGATTGTGAGGATTCCTTCACGATGCAAAAGAGAGCCCTTACTAGTGCACCAATGTTAGTTTTACCCGACGGAGCTAAGCCTTTTACAACATACACTGATGCATGTAAGACGGGTCAGTATTAATGTAGGAAGGGAGGGTAGTATGTTGTGGAAGTAGACAGTTAAGAACTCATGAGAAAAACTACCCCATAGAGTTAGCTGCTATTGTTTTTACGCTCAAGTCTTGGAGACATTACTTGCTAGGAGAGAGATTCGAGCTTTTCATTGACCATAAATCATTGAAGTACCTATTCTCACAAAAGGAGTTAAACTTAAGACAGTAGCGATGGATGGAGATTTTAGCATCATATGACTTTGAGATAGCTTACACCCCTGGTAAAGGGAACGTGGTTGCAGATGCGTTAAGTAGGAAGAGAGCAACCCTTAGTCCAATGTTCGTGGAGTGGAAACGCCTAGAGTTTATTTCCACCTTTGATTTAAGCTCTCTACGGACATTACCCCTGGATTATTGGCAACACTTGAGGTTAAGCCTACCCTCATAGATCAGATTGGCTCAAGACAGCGAGAGGATTCATAGCTTATGGATATTTTGGATAGGATTAGCAGAGGAGAGGTCTCTAGACATCTCCTATGCTATTCCATTGATAGTAAAGGGTGGCTAAGGAGGGATGGAAGACTTTGTGTCCCCCACACTGGTGATTTGACGAGAGCAGTTCTAGCAGAAGCACACCATTCTCGAATGACTATTCATCTGGATGGTGATAAGATGTATAGGTACATGAAGGGAGTGTTTTATTGGACTGACATGAAGAAGGATGTGGCAGAGTTTGTAGCTAAGTGTCTTGTGTGCCAAAGAGTTGAGGCGGAGCAGCAAAAGCCCGACGGATTGCTTTAACCATTGGATGTACCCGAATGGAAGTGGGATAGTGTTTCGATGGACTTCATAGATGGTTTAACCCGATCTAGGAAGAGGAATACCAGTATTTGGGTGATTGTAGATCGTTTGACTAAGAGCGCCCACTTCATTCCGGTCAAGAGCAAGAGGACAACACCTTATTTGGCATCCTTATACGTTCGTGAGATAGTCCGACTTCATGGAGTTCCCTCTAGCATAGTGAGCAATAGAGACCTTATCTTTACTAGCGAGTTTTGGAGAAGCTTGCAAGAGGCTCTAGGTACACAACTTAGATTGAGCACGGCCTATCACCCTCAAACGGACGGCCAAACGGATAGAGTTAATAGAGTTCTTGAGGATTTGTTGAGGATGTGAATTCTTGATTTTGGAGGAATTTGGGAGGAGCATCTTCCTTTAGTGGAATTCGCATATAATAATAGTTTTCAAGCTAGAATTGGGATGTCACCTTTTGAATCTCTTTATGGAAGACCTTGCAAGTCGCCTTTGTGTTGGTTGGAGTCTACAGAAAGATTGCTACTTGGTCCCAGCATGATTAGAGAGACGTCGAAAAATATTGATTTAATTAGAAGGAGAATGAAGATGGCTCAAGATAGGCAGAGATCTTATGTAGAAAAGCGAAGAAGGGATATTGAGTTTGAGGTAGGAGACTTGGTTTTCATTAAGGTATCTCCGCTAAGAAAGGTAGTAAGATTTGGATCAAGTGGGAAACTTGCTGCCAGATTCGTTAAACCATTCCCTATTGTGGAAAGGGTAAGGAAGATGGCGTATCAGATAAAGCTACCGGAGAGGCTCACAGGAGTTCATGATGTTTTCCATGTTTCGCACTTGAGAAAGTGCTTACATGACTCAGCAGAGGTAGTGGAACCTAGCCAAATTGAAGAAGTTGAAGTGGAAAGAGAAGCATCGGTTCGCCGCATTCCTACCAAGATCGTTGGACGTGATATCAAAAAGCTTAGGAATAAGGAAGTCCCTTTGGTTAAGGTGCGGTGGGCAGATAGCATTGAGGATGCTACGTAGGAGGCTGAAGAGAAAATACGTACCTCTTATCCGTTTCTTTTTTATGGTACGTTTTGAATTTCCAATTTTCGTCTTTAGTTTTGAATAGGTTCTTTCCTTTAGTATCCTTTGGGAGGGTAGATCTTAGGATTTAACCTATGGATGGTAGGACTGAATGTAAACATGTTACTAGAACATGTTATGTATGTTGGACGCTAGTGGTTGCAAGTGTTTGCTAGTGGATGCTAACGGATGCATATAGATACACTAGGCACTATTATCTCTTAGGGATCGGCCTAACTAGGTCACTAAAACATATGCATATGGATGTGTGCGCATTTGCATTTTTATTTTATTTCCATGGTTGCTATAAATGGATGATTATCATATTATTGTTGCATTTGGATGATGATTGTGGCACGCATATAGAACTATCAGTTATCATTAGGGAATTTGCACTCATTTGGATACATGGCACGGACATGATGTATTAAAGGAGGTCGACTGAATCAGTAGACCGCCTAATCTTTTGCATTAGTTAGAGACATTGACACTTGCATATATCATAAACTGCATTAGAAAACTTAAGGACAATGGAAGTAATGGATGGTGGTTGAGTATATGGTTGTAGAATTTGGATGAAAATAATAATTTCATTCTTCTTTCCTTAGAGATTTTGGGGATGAAATCCTTTAAGGAAGGGAGAATGTAACAACCAAAAATTTAAGCTATAATAATTAATTAACGAATTAATTAAATAATAAAATAAGCCTGAGAAATTGTCAGAATTGAGCCACGGGAGTTGCACCATTGTGTCCGTGGTAATTTTCTGGTCAATTTCCATATATTGTTTGTCAAAATCCGAGCTAAAATGAAGAAGATACGAAATAAACAAGAAAACAGAAATTAAGAGAAAAATAATATATGAAAAGGGTCAGGTCGACCTAGACCAAGGCAAGGTCAACCCCCAAGGTAGCTAGGTCGACCTGTAGGTCGACCCTCACGAGTTACAGGTCTACCCACCTTTGTTTTGTACGTAGCTTCGTCCAGTTTCTTTCGAACACGTCATTTTGCAATTTCTTTTCAATCCCGTGCGTTCGTGCTTCCATCTGACGGTTCCCAATAAGCCTATGACATGGTTGCACCAGATTTAATCTTCAAATCCAACGGTCTGAGATCCCTAAAATACACTATAAATAAGACCATAGGCCTAGCTATTTTTCTCATTCAGATTTTCTTTTATTTGGGTTCATTGCCAGAGGCAGGACCTTAAATAGAAAATTTTCCTATGGAGGAAATCTTTTTGATAAAAATATTCTACGCTCTAGAAGTGGATCAAGGAAGACCAAGGAATAGAGCTAAGGACTACAGGTGAATGTTTAGTAATTATTTTAGATTTTTAAGTAATTTAAAATAATAGGGTTCTCAATAGTTGTAGTTTTTCTGCAATTTTGAGACAGTTTTTATATAAGTTATTTACAGTTAATTTTTAAAGTTCTTCTTAGTCTATTTTATTCAGCTATTTTTATTTACCTATTTTATTCAGTTATTTACAGTTGTTTATAGTTATTTGTATTTTATTTGCATCTGTTTTAAATTAGAATTTAGCCTGTAAATGTTAGTTTCTTTTTATTCCTTTTTACGCAAATAGAACATTAAAAAGAGAATAATTTGCAAATATGGATTAAAATAGAAAACACTAAATTTACAGAAATTAGATGTAAAATAAGAAGAACTGTAATAAAAAGAAGATAGATTGAAATAGATAAATTTTAGACATTTGCAAGCATGTTTATAACTAGTGGTTATAACTAAAAAGATAGAAAAGAAGAGCAACAATTATAATGTAGGTTATAATTAAGCAGAAAGAACAGAAAAGGCTTATTTTAAGACTTAGATTAAGTTAACAAGAAAATATAGCAGAAAGAACAGAAGAGGCTTATTTTAAGAACTTACACAAAGTGAATAAGCAAAACATAGAAGCAGGGCCCGTACCAATAGCTTTTCCTTTCAGACTAGAACCGACGGTCTCACAACAGATTAGGTGAGGCTGGGCAGGACCCTTTCAGACTAGGACTGATGGTCTCACAATAGTTAAGTGAGGCTAGGACACGCTAACTAGGGTAATTAAGTGGCCAATAGATAGAAGCTCGAATCAGGGGATTTGGGCAAGGGGCGCAACTAGATTTTGTTTGTTAGGACCAGTACCGGCTGCATTCCATTTCAGACTAGGATGATGGTCTCACAAAACACTTAGGTGAGGCTAGGTAGGACCCTTTCAGACTAGGACCGATCATCTCACAACTGATTAGGTGAGGCTGGGCACGCTTATGCTGATTAGTTTAAATAAGAGGTCACAAGAGGGAGCGACAATTAGCGTGTATCGACGATGACCGAACTTGCGGCATCGATTAGGGTAAATAAGTTGCTACTGCGTTCCAAGCGCTAAACAGGTGTCTTTTGCTGTGGGATCAACAAAATTGGACTAGCTCATAGTGGCACAACAGAAATTGAAGGCCGATCAACGGGTAGAATTAGGATTTCAGCCTAATTAAAATATGATTAGGGTTTCAGCCTAATCAAAGCAGTAATCTAAGACAAGTGCAAACAATCACAATCAAAGCAAACAGAATCAGTTAAACGGAATTTTATTCCAGCTTTATCTTTTCCTTTATTAGCTTTATACTGGAACTGTTGTTAAGTCTATTATCTTTATCTTACTTAGAAATGCTAGTAATTACTTTCACTGACCAGACTTACAGTCTGATTCACTCCTTTATTTCCCCTTACCCCCCATAGGCCAGTAGAGGCAAGGACTGTAGATTTGGATTTCTTGGAGACCCATTTGCAGAGCTTTCTCATTCTTCATGTATTCTTCTTCCTATCAATTTTCTTTTCATTTGACTTTGGATGTACAGGTACTTTATGAGAGGGATGATTTTTATTATGTACTCTAATGATGTGACTGAGATTATATTTTCCATAAGACAGGTATATTTGGTATTTGAGACATACTCAGTTTTATGACATTATTTTATGAAGTTTAATTTTGAATATCAAGTTATTATTTAAATGTTTCTTCTGTTATTATTTATTTGTCTTGTGAATCTTAGTCTCTGTGATGCTTTAGCTATACTTATAACGCACAATATCCTTTAGTGTGTCATTTTTGGGTATACTAAGGGGTATGAGGTGTTTCACATTTTGTTCTCATAGGACAAATGATAAGGAAATCTGTCTACTAATGGTTAGGAGATAATCTCCGCTCTTATCTTTGACTGTTTATTTCCTAAATAACCGGGGTTGAGTTTACCAAAAACTATCGAATCTTGTTTCGAAGAGACCGAAATTGAATATGTTATCTGAAAACCACTTCAATCCAACTCAACATTTTGAAGTAAAGACACCTTGAAGATGATGGAATTGAAAACGAAGCTCTTTGAAGTGCAAGGAATACTTACTACTAATCCCGAGGGTGATTCCAAAATGGATGTAGTAGAAGTAATGCCTTCCGTTGTCCATCTCCTAGACAACTTGTATGGATGAATGCTGGCATTGCATGGTTGCTTGGAGGGCAGTGTTAGCATTCCAAGTGGGAAGTGCATATGAAAGGTAAAAAGTAACCTCAAGCCTTATCAATTGGGAAATGACCAAAATCAAGCGTGCAGCAGGGCCATGTGGGTCGCTCCCACAGGGTATGGTCTTTCCAAATCTAGATCGATCACTACCCACTCATAAATGCTTCGAGGCCCAAAG
Organism: Allium fistulosum; assembly: GCA_030737815.1. NCBI lineage: Eukaryota > Viridiplantae > Streptophyta > Magnoliopsida > Asparagales > Amaryllidaceae > Allium > Allium fistulosum. The sequence goes on along the minus strand of CM060905.1, from coordinate 768,304,680 downwards.
TGGGGTGATCATATTTGGTACTGCTAGTCAAGTGGTAGACCAGTCCAGTGTCGCAGGGGTACAAGGTGTTCTTATCAGACCTCGGTGCATTTTATCTAGAGATGTACCATTGGAAGGTAGTTGCTTACCATGTCATAGTATGGAATCCATTCTCCAGTACATGTCTTTGTGGTTTTAGACGTGCCCATCTATGTTGAAATGCGAGATGCAAGCATTTCAGCTATATTCATATTTTACTTTAACCCCAAGACATTATTATAATATCATTGGATTTTCTACAGAAATTAATTTGGTTATTGTAAGGTAAAAACCTGTCCGTGTTTATGTTCCCGTGGTCTTACAAGATGCCTTTGATTTAAAGTTTTTTATTAAGTTAAAGACTTATGCTTTACTCACACCAGACCCAAAACCTGTCCGTTAAAAACCAGTCCGTGTTTATGTTCCCGTGGTCTTACAAGATGCCTTTGATTTAAAGTTTTTTATTAAGTTAAAGACTTATGCTTTACTCACACCAGACTCATGTTGATCCAGGAGTTTATTTTCCCTTTTCCTAAACTCTTGCGTGCTCAAATTTAAAAGGGCAGCCAAATATTTGAGGTTTTTTCGCAGATTCATTTGGAGGAGCTTGGAGCAAGTGGCTTCATCGATAGCTATTTATTTTTCTTGTTTCCACTGTATTATATGTATATTGTACTAGTTAGGTAGGGATAGACTATTATAACTGTCCTAGGCTAGAATTTGTATTAGAATGACTCTGATGTAACATTCTTGAAATGACTTTGTAATGTGTTATGTTGAATAATATATATTGTTCCGTTGTGTTGTGAGATTCTGTGTTGTTTAGTTTCTTCTTTTCTTTCTTTCACCCCTAATGACTTATTATTTGGACGACTAAATGATTAGCAAACGAATATCAAGGATGTATTAAGTGTTGTCTTTGGTAGGAAGAAAGGCGGATCCGTTACATTTGGTATCATAGCTTAAGTTGAGCGAACACCTAGGCTTTGGTAGGATAAACTCATTATAGATAGGGTCAGTAGTGCCCTAGAATAAGTCTGAGTGTAATATATATACGAGTGCATATTTGTTCATGAATAAAAATATTTTATATTGTGTTGTTTGACCTATTGAATGGCTTAAGAATTCTGGTCGATGCTCCTAATCAATGTTATCGATAGAGATTTACTAAACACTTGAACAATTTAAATTGATATAATATTGTTTTAAATTTGTTAAATGAAATAATTTTACCTAGGAATATATTTTCTATATATAAAAAGGGATGATTTTCAAAATCTATGTAGTTATCTATGAGGAGAGTTTATTAGGAGTTAATAATATTTAAATTATTAGCATTTAGAGTTTAACTAGTCATACTCGTTTAGTTTTGAGCATTGACTTTTGTCATATTTAATAGTAGATTTCCTTTTCCATCATGGGTTGGGCAGATAGAATTTGTAGGAACATTGAATCGAACACCTTGTGAATTAAGTTTCATAATTTGACTATAAGACGTTCGACAATTTGTAGGGTTAAAAATTTAATTTTAATAAAGGTGTTTACTGAAAGAAAATCTTAGGATAGTTTTATAAGATGAATTAAGAGAGATGATTTTACAAATCAGAACCACTAAATGTGTTTTAAAAATGAAAAGGGTTTTGAGAAAGTTAATTCCCAGTAGCTTTGATGAATTCCAAATGATTTTGGAAAATAGTAATAATCTTTCTTAAAGATATTTTATGACATAGATATTTTAAAATAAAGTTTGAGAGTAAGGTTTTCTTTGGACGGTTCAGAATAAGTCTTGATCTGTTTTGTGATGATCAGAATAATCTTCTATGTGACAGTCGAATGTTTGCTTAGGCAGATAGGATAGTGCACTTAGTAAATTATTCTCTTTGTCATTGTACAAATCGAAACAAGTTCAAATCTGAATGAATCCAAAGCAAGTGGTTGATTTTGTTAAAAACTATTTATCTATAAATAGAATTGTTTCGAGAAGAAATTTGGAGAAAAAAAAGAGAAATGTTATTTTATTAATTAGTTCGAGTGTCTTTGAAATGACTAAAAATGGGTAAGAGATGTGTTTGGATGGAAAACACTTCCCTTGAGTATTGCCCTTCTTAGTAAAGGGGTATATGAAACTATTTGGTAGCACTCAGTTCCTTGACATTGTTTTGGAATTACTAAGGCTATATGTATGCTTTCAAAAGGTTTTTGAAATAAAACTTGGGCATTGCGTTCTTGGATCCCTTAAGAGGAAGAGTTTTCAAAATAGAAAGATATTTTGATTAGAAAGGTGGATTAATAAATGAAGTTTTAATTAGGTTAAATTTAATAAGGGGATTTAATAAACCTTTTTGTTTAAACCGTGTCTTTTGATTTAACAACTAGGATGTGAAGAATTATTTGATGTTATTAGGTCGGCTAATAGACTTTTTACCATAGAAGCATCTAAGACAAAGTAGATTATAAATCAGATGTTTGAATATACTTGTAGGATGTCAAAGAGTATTATACAAGTTAATTAAATTTAAAATAATTGATTCTTAAGAAACATGGTGGGAGAGTGGAAAGCAGTAAGATAGTAAGAATCGTTAGATCGGTACATAGGTTGTATGAAGATCATTCCTCCTTTTCACATAGTTCTCGATCCTAGATTCGAGTTTATGACTAGAGGTGTTTTAACCATTCCGAATAGGGATTTCTCACTCGATTTTCGATGGCGAGCATTGGTGAGGGTTCTTACATGGAACCAAAAGTTGTCTATCATAGTTTATAGCTATGCAAGGAGAACATAGGTTTCTAATTAAGAGGTCTGATCAAAGTCCGCACTAGGAAGTCGGGTGAGCGATACTAGTTCGGAAGTAAAGCTATGTAGTCGAGTAAGTGATCGAATCATATTTTTTCAAGGAATAATCTATGTACATTATACGTGCTGATAAAGAGAGTAAGTATTCCAAAGTTAGTATGTTTTTTTTGGGTTGGGCTGTGGTTAAATTTCGGTAACAAAATTCTTTTAAGGGGAGCAGAGCGTAACGACCTGGAATTTCACCGCTTTGTTTTATGAATATTTAGTTAATTTTAAATATTCAAAATAATAATTTTTTACCTTGTTAAATGCTTTTTAATTAATAATTAATGATGATAAAATAGATTTTAAAATTTGTTTATCAAAATAGTTAGTTCAAATAAAAATAGAAAATGTGACTGGAAATCGTTTTCCGAAATTTTGACCTTTCATCAATCAAATTGTCAGATAGAGTTCTGTGCACTTGTGTACATGTGTACACATAGATGTAAGTGTCATATGGCTTTGGTTAAGTATACGATAGGATTTAATAAGAGTGCTTTAGTTAATTAATGGTGATTTGACTTTAAATAAAAAACTAAGTACAAATAGTGACCTAGTTAGTACCCTTACCATACCCACGTTCCCTAGCCTTATACTTAAGAGTATAGGGGAGGACATTCCACCAAAAAATCAAGGAGGAATAAGGGGAGTTCTCATGTTACATGAGATTTTTTTATATAAAGGGTATTTTGGTAAATTCCTCTTTTACATTTACTATAAATACCCATCCCTTTCCACCTTTCACTCTTTGCTCCATTTTCTTTCATTTTCATTTCTATTTTCTTCCTTCAAGCTTCCATTCCATTCCATAGCCTCCTCATAATTTCTAAATCCAATATCCTAACACTTTTCCACTTTTAAATTGCATAGAAACCTTGTCCTTCCGCTTCTACACCTCTCTCCTCCACAAAAAAAGCACCTACACCCCAACCACCAAAGCCGAGCCCTATGTACACCCTAGGCCAAACCATATTTGCTTTCCCGATGTCCAAAAATTGAGTTTTTACAAGGAGAAGCTATGTCCATTAGTTGATCGGATATTTTGATAGCTTTGGTTTAAAGTTGCACTTAGTTTGGCGAGTAACGGTTCTCTTTTTGAATCAAGTTACTAACCTTGAATTTGATGTATAAATGGTAGTAAATAATGATGCTTGGTTGTGTAGTTAAGATGTGAATTGGTTATGCTTGAGTTTGTTGGAAGTGTTAGCGATTTGGTTATGCATATGCATGTTATGTTGTAGTTAAACTTGAAATTTGAAGTTAGTTAGTGAATGGAAAGTTAGTATATTGTTTATGATTATGGCTATGAAGTGAATGTATGATGGGTAGGGAATTTAGTAAAGTTAGTTAATGTTAGAAAAGTTAGCACCTACCAACTTTAAGCGATATGGAAATTCATTTTATAAAAGTTTGAAATTTGATTTTGAATTTGTAATTATTTTAAAGTTAAAATCTTTGTTTTGAGTTTTAAAAACATTTCCTTTTGTTTTAGAAGTGATAAGAGTTTCAAAAGTTAGAGTTTTAAAAGTTAGAAAGTAAAAGTTTCAAGTTTTGAAATTACCGATCCGTATAGCGATAGTCTGGTACGCCCAGTTCGGAAAAATTTAACTAGTTTTCTAATCCATTGTTTTCACTTAGAAATCTTTTAGAAATATTTTCTAGTTTTAATCAAGTAATTAGAGAACAATTATTTATTTATTTATTTAGTGACTATTTAAATTAATTAATTAATAAAGGTAATTAGTACTTAATGATTTGTTAATAATGGTTTTTAAACTTAAGTGTTAATCAATTAAGTCAGTCATGATTTGTTACTTAATTAAACTTAATTATTATTTAATTTTTAATTAAGGATTAATTAATTATTATTTAATTATTTATTTAAGATAATTATTAATTAATTATTATTTAAAAAGGGTTTTATTTAATTAATCTTTGATTAAAGTTAATTATATTTTAATAAGGTTTAATAAAGGTCTAATTAGCTTTAAGTTTAATTACTATTTAACAAGGATTTGATTCTCGTTTACAAGGGTTTTAATTTATTTTAAAATCGCTTTGAGTTTAAGTAATCAGTTTTGTTTTAAACTGTTTTGGTTTCAAATTTGTTTTAAATCAAGGGATTTCTGTGTCACTTACCCTTAAGTAACCCCATATGAATAGGAAAACTAAATGACATCTATTAGCAGAAAAAAACACCATTCTGCTATTATAATTAAATTGGACATTTACTTAAGTTGATCCCTTATATAACTGTTGTTATGAGATGCCGTGTTAGACTAGATAAGTAAAACCAAATTAAAAGCACCATTTTGGTTGCTAAGCCTCCGTTTGAATTTGTAAAGATAAATATTTCACTTTCTTTTTTGAAATGGTTTCAAAGTTATTTCAATTTGAACAAGATATTTAAAGAATGATTTGACAAATGGTTTTACTAAAGATGTTTTTAACTAATGGGAATGGTTTTCCATGTTATAAAAAGAAGTTTTCATAAAGAGTTTATAAAGGAATTTGAAAATTTAAAAGGTGTTTTTGGGTAATGGATTTGTGTTTTTAAGCAAAGAAGATGTCATAAATAAGTAGATTTATAAAATAGATTTGCTTATTAAAGGAAGCTAATTTGATTAAGGTTATTTAGGAAGTTGTTTAAACAGGAAAGGTTTATAAAGAAGTTTTATAAATGATTTTAGGGTGTTTATAAAAGAATTTTTAGAAAATGATTTGGATATTCATAAAGGAAGTTTATAAAAAGGTTAAGAAATTTATATGAAAAGTTGGATATCTATAAAAGCAATTTATGTAAATGATTTTGAATATTTATAAACGGGTTTTACAAATGCATTTAGAAGTTTGGAAAGTATTCTAAAATGGATTTGGATTTCAAGTAAAAGAGATTTCATGAATGAAAAAGATTTTATTAAAAAGGATTTATCGAAAGAAATATAAAAAGAATTTGAGATCTGGGTTTCTCTAAACGGACCTTTTCAAAATGATGGTATGGAACTTCCATTTCATTCTTAACATAGAGGGGATAATGTTTAGGGTTGTCCTTACCTCCAATTTAAATCACATTTGTTTAATCCTTTTTAACATGATTTGGAAGTAAGAAGTTATTCACAAATGGTTTGTGATTATACTTATGTCAGAGAGAAAAGTATAAATGCTGTAGACAAACGTTTTTTAAAGAGATTTATTAAATAAAGATTTTTTTGAGGCTTAGTGGTTGCTATGGATAAATAAATCTCAAATGGAATTGGTTGTTGTTTTTTTATTTGATAGTTAAATAACCGACTATGAAATATGGACCTGAAACATAACCTTGGAAATATCTAGGAGATACACGTGAGTTATATGACATAGTCATCTCTGATGATGCTATACTATGCATGTAAATCTCGTTTTTTTCTCCTAGGGCAAATGATAAAGAAATCCATCCACTAACGGTTAGGAGGTGATCTCCGCTCTTATCTTTGACTGTTTATTTCCAAAAGAACCAGGGTTGAGTTTATTGAAAACTATCGAATGTTGTTTCGAAGAGATCGGGATCAGATATGTTCTTTGAAAACCACTTTGATCCAACTCAAGCGCTTCGAAGTGAAGACATCTTAAAGATTATGGCATTGAAGTCGGAGCTCTTTGAAGTGCAAATGCTGCATGCTACTAATCTCGAGGGTGATTCCAAAATGGATGTCGCAAAAGTAGTGTCTTCAGTTTTTTCATCTTCTAGACAACTTCAATAGTTGAATGTTAGCATTGCATTGTTTTCTAGAGGGTAATGTTAGCATTCCAAGTGGGAAGTGCTATATAGAAAACGTAGCCTCAAGCCTCATCAATTGGGAAATAACAAAAATCGAGCATGCAACAGGGCCATGTGGGTCGCTCCCATCAAGGTATGGTCATTCCAAATCTAGATCGATCACTACCTACTCATGTATGCTTCGGGGCCTAAAATAGGGTGATCATTTTCGGTATTACTTGTAAAGTGTTAGGCCAGTCCTATATGGCAGGGGTACAAGATGTTCTTGTCAGACTTTGGTGCATTTTATCTAGAGATGTGTCATCGGAAGGTAGTTCCTTACCTTGTCATAGTATGGAATCCATTCTCCAATACATGCCTTTACTGTTTTAGATGTGCCCAACTATGTTGAAATATGAGATGCAAGCATTTCTGCTATATTCATATTTTACTTTGACCCCTAGACATTATTATAATATCGTTGGATTTTCTATAGAAAATGTTTTGGTTATCATAAGGTAAAAACTCATCCGTGTTTATATGTGGAGTGGTCTTACGAGATGCCTTGGATTTAAAGGTTTTTATTAAGTTAAAGACTTATTCTTTACTCACAACTGACCCATGTCTGACCCGGAGTTTATTTTCCCTTTTCCTAAACTCTTGGGTACTCAAATTTGAATAGGCAGCTAAGTAGTTCAGGTTTTTCTGCAGATTCATTCGGAGGAGCTTGGAGCAGGTGGATTCATCGATAGCTAGTTATTTTTCTTGTTTCTGTTGTGTTATATGTATATTGTACTAGTTAGGTAGAGACATATTATTATAACTGTCCTAGGCTAGAATTTGTGTTAGAATGGCTCCGATGTAACATTTTTGAAATGACTTTGTAATGCATTATGTTGAATAATATATACTGTTCCGTTGTGTTGTGAGATTCTGTGTTGTTTAGTTTCTTCTCTTTACCTTTTCTTTCTTTCACCCCTAATGACCTATCTTTCGGACGACTAACTGATCAGCATATGAATACCGATGATGTGTTAAGTGTTGTCTTTGGTAGTAAGATAGGCAGATTTATTACAAACTCAAAATTAGTTTAAAATTTGGATTTTTATCTTAAGATATTTCAAATATAATTCTTGATGTCCAGTACAAACAATTCATTCGCTAATTTATATTTAAAAATATGTATGTTTCATTCATTGTATATATCTTATTGATATTTATATATTTAACAAATCAAGCATTCATCCACTCGATATATTCATAACTTGTGAAATAATTATGCTTGCCATTTGTCTCTAAACCCATGTTCTTGACCATTAAATCAACAAAGTGATATCAATATAAATTGTTATACATTCACTTTGCATTATATATGCCCAACCATTTCATAGTATATGCAATAACATTCCAATTCTATAGAGATTCATTTCATATTAGGTCACCTTTTTTTATTACCAGGTTGAGGCGGTTTAATCGAGATAAGGGAGAGAGTGATAAGGATCGGTCAAGTGGATGGGTTAATAAATAATATGTCAGGCCCATTTTCAAAATGAATTTGATTTTTATCATTAGTTTCAAAATAAATCTCTTTTCAATTTCCTTTTAATTAAATAAAAATTCAAATAAATTCATTCAAGCAAATATAAAATCTCTCCCGGTTTTATTTCCACTCAAAATAATTTTTCAACAACAAAATACCATTTTTTAACCCATAAACAAGCATTAAAATTTTATTTATTCCTCAAAATAAATTTCAAAATTCCACAAATATTAATTCTTTTATCAAAATAAATTTAAAAAAAATTGAATCTCTAAAACACAATTCAAATTTCAAATTTGAATTTTTCAATCAATATATTTCTTTTATTATTGATTAAATCCAAAAATTCAGTTCTATCAAATTAAATTCAATAAAATTCCCAAAATTGTTTTCTAATCTTATTTTTCTACTTTTCATCAAGTTCAAATAATTTTCCACAATTCAAATCCGTTTGAAATTCAAATTTCTACGATTTAAATTTCAAAAATCCCTCTATTTTTAAAAATTACAATATAGAATCCCAAAATCCATTTTATTATCATTAATCAAATAGCGGGATGTTGCATCATTTTCAAATTAGGTAGGCCAAAATATATATGGGTATAAATAGTTAAATTATTTTAATTAATTATGTGAGATAAGATCTCATTTATAATGGGTCATACCTAAATGGTGGATCTAGGTAAGATATTTACAAAGCTCATTAGCGCTGCTATAAATTAAATCAGATGCCTCCATTTTTAGATACAAAACTCTTCGTAGAAAATAAATTATATCTTAATGGTGGACTTTAGAACTCTATCATTGAGTTAAAGATGTGATCTCTCAAAGGCAATGTTAATAGTTAAAGGTGCGTTCTATCGGAAAAATTATCGAGGTAAACTCGAAAAATTATTTTTAATAAAATCGATTCTAAAATATTACTATTTTTATTTCTTCTAAAATTGTTTTATAAAAATTAATGTTCATGTACGTGCACACAACCTGCAAACCATCCATTTATGGCTTGCACACAAGTTCACCTCGACATAAGATGGGAGGTAGTCGGTGATAGAATTAAGGGTGTGCCTTAGGGGCTAAGTAATTTATTACGTAACATAACCCTTATAAGAGAATCTTACTCCAAATGATGTATATAGAGATATAAATAACAAATTAATCACATTAGACATATATAATAGGAAAATCCTTAGGATAACTGTTTTATCTATTGATGTTATGAATGTGTTCATAACCATGAGTATTGAATCAATACACACACACACATGTATATATATAGTATGTATGTATGTATGTATACAAACTAACTTCTTTAATGGTCCTAGTCAAGATGTATCGAGAAAAGGATACTGATACATATGTTGAGACCAGTGTACATAATGCTTTCCATATGTTGGACGGTGATTTACTCATGACCGTTGGGGACACCAAGGGGTTACGTACATGTGTTTGTTAAAAAAAAATCATTGAACGACTCTACGAGTGTCTTTTATTGGTTAAAGCAACTAAGTCAAAATAGAAGATCCCATGCTAATGATATATAGTAGTCTTCGGACTTGTGGGTACTATCGATCTTAAGTAGCTAGGCTATACTTTAATTATAGTTAAACACTTGGCTCAGGTTTGTATAAGTCAAACTACTTGAAGTGAAACACTACCCAGAGAGGATTTATCTTCTTTGTTGTAGAAAGGTAGTATCACCATAACTGGTAGTCAATTTAAAAGTTAAAATCTCTAGCCATAGTAAATCAGTTAATTGGTACTAAAGCAAGAACTTTAAAATTTTCTACAGAATTAAATATGAATATTACTAGAGTTTTTGACTGTAGACCAAACTCTAGATATCTAAGTGATACAGTGACGATGAAAAGAAACTGTACAAAATGTCATAACTATGTGAGCTTATTATAGATAAGAAATTGGATTTCTCCTAAATGATCTTTAAGCATTGAAGTTGTGACTGATACTACAATTCAACAAAGTCCGTACATGCTTCATGATTTAAATTCTTTAATATCGATTGAGAATTGAGTTCACATCAAAAAGCCAACACAACTACATTGTTAGTTATTTCTGAATTTGACTAATGTTAACACTACAACAAAAAGGGACTTTTGCAGCGTTTTAGAATTGCTGTCATTATCAACTGCAGCGTTTCGAAGAACGCTGTATTATGTCCTGCTGCAAAAGAGCACTAATATACCACAGCGTTTCTGAAAAGTAGCTAAAAACGAATATCCCGTAGCGTTTCTGAAAGGTTGCTAAAAAATGGATTCTGCAGAATATACTATACCATGTCAATTTGACAATCCATGATTGTTTTCACTAAAAAAAGAAACAATACAAAAAAACAAAAGTTAAATGTGCATTTCATTCTGTTACATTTTCTCTATTCATTTGGTCTCAGTTCTTGTGCATTTCATTTGTTTTTTGTTTTCACTACTGCATCTAATTATCATTCACAGTTTTCATTCTCTGCCATACTTCTTGTTTCTGTTTTCATTTACTGTTACAGTTGCATATCATTTTAGTTTGGATTACAAATTCATTTTATTAACAAAAAGGTTCCAAATCTCCAAAAAAATGTGCATTTCTTTGTTTGCATTTCTTTGTGTTCACATTTACATTTCTGTGTTCTGTTACACAAGTTGTTACAGTATTCCTTTCCTGTCTAATGATCCTAATGTTGTTAAAATTTCGGTTTCTCCTATATTAATTTTTCATGTAAAATATGTTGTCAGTGCATTGCTTATAGATGGTTAATGTTCCTTCAACATTTATTCACTTATGAATTATGGTATTGCACTAGGATCTCAATACTTTCCAGTCCAGGATTATGTTTTTAGTAGACTTTTTTGTCTGTGCAATAGATATAATTGCCGCATATTCATTCAATGACTAATATAATCAATTGGTCATTGAATAATTAAGGGTTACTTAGTTGTGTCACGTACCGGAATTTTCGACTTTCGAAAATTCGACATCGATACTCACTTTATCGACTGCCGAGTAATCGAGTGCCGGAAACTCCAATAGTGAGGGTTTTAAAAAAAAGAAAAAGTAGAAGAAGAAGAAAGCAGAAGGAAGAGAGTAGAAAAAGAAAAGAAGAACAACACATCAGAACAGAAACAGAAAACAATATCAGAATCTCACATATCGCAGCGGAACAACATATAATAGATAAATGAATAATCTTTAAACAAAGAACTATATCATTTTATACATACATCAATCATCAGAGTCAATATACAACAATGGACAGTTATATAAATTGTCCTCATACAGAATACACAGCGGAATAAATACTATCAGATACAAATACTACGTCTCGTCATCCAGCTTATCTCCAAAGCTCCAGAATATCCTGATAACATAACTCTAGGCTGCCCGTGTGGAAATTGGTGGGCACCCAGAGTTTAGAAGGGAAACAATAAACTCCGAGTCAGTCATGGTGACTGGTGTGAGATCGTAAAACAGTTTTATCTTTAAAACAACAAGAAGATTTTAAAGTCAATTCGCAATGCTTTTGGAAAATGAAACTACCATAAGACCTCCCACCACACACACAATGCAAACGCAGACTTGGAGGAGATTTCTTCTTATGTTAGTTAAAGATGCTTACTACGCAAAATCAATTTTTTTTTGATATTATTATTAGTGCATAGTGTAGAAAACATTTCAAAAGTAGAATATAAATCTTAGCCAGCATAGGTACCATTATATTATGCCTGCTATAGCTGCCTCCTGAGGAGACAGGTTATACAATTGAAATCGTAAAGGCTCGTATTGTTTCTTTGGATTTCCAACAAATGGTCAGGCTAAGGAACTTCCTATCCACGATGGGTACGTCCTTGGAATAGACGACCCGAGAAATAACCTAACATTACGGTTAGATCTCTGCCAACACAAGACCGGGTTACCTCTGCAAAAGTAGGTAACTACTGACACGCGTATGTCATCCCCCGATCGTCACCGATCTTCCCGAGGATCCCCGATTTCCAACAACCACAAAGTAATAAATTTGCAGCAACCACAGAGGTTAAGTATCTGGGCTCCATACCATGATACCACCTTTATCCAGAAGGAATGACATACACTAAGGGGCGCTACTCCCTAAAACCTTGCCGCATCCTTCCTGTTTCGACCATTTCCGGGGTGTGAGGCTCGATGAAGTCTCGTCCACAAAGCTACGCTTTCTACAAAGCCATGCTTCGGGTTAAACAAAATGATCAACCTATGATCACAAAGATATAAGATCAAACAAATGATCATATCGCAAATGATCAAACACTGATCATTTCACAGCAACACTCAGTATGCCACGTTACCAAATTGGGATATATCGCTGATAAATTTCAACTACATAACCTCTGAGCTCGTACGTCTCAGAGAAGGGTGTTAAGCTAAGAGAATAAATTCTCCGCCATCAACAGATATGTATTTGAAAGAAATCAGCTTTATATCTCAATTTGTAACGTCAGACACACAATCCATACAAGTCTGTTCCGGGATCGAACAGAACCGAAGGCACTTCTCACGAAGCCCTTGCATATCCGGATAAATTTCTAATCACGTTCGGACTTCCCGTCACTAAGGGTGATAAAACCTCTAAATTGGAGATCAGCCGATGTAGAGTAACTCGACGGTAATCCTTCCGTTTTCAAAAATATCTGGTCTTCAACACCGGTCTTCAAATGCGATTCATAACGACGTCTCACATATTCGGAATGGGTTATACGACCCCATGGTCCTTTCCCGGTTAACCCGAATAGTGAGCGATTTATTCAAAAATAAGTGTGGCATTCAAATTCATCCAATTCACAACAAATACCTATATAAAGGTAATTATCGATAGTCGGTTATTTAACTATCAATAAAGATGCGCTACATCATCAGATTCCAAATAATTTTCCAAATTATTTATTTTCCAAAAATATCTTTACTAGATATAAAATTTCCACACTTAACCATTTGAAAACAATTTCAAATCAATTTCCACATTTCATTTTATCTTTGAAGATAAAATCTCAAAACAGTTCATTTCATATTGGAAAAGCATTTCCATACTTATTTAAAAATAAGTATTTCACAAATCTATTTATTTTCAACATTTGAAAATATTCGATATACTTAAATCAATATTAAGTATATATTCATTCTTTAAGGAAATCATTAATTTTAACATCTATTTGAGTCAAAACGAATGTTGCGTAAAACATCGTTACGACGACTCGAAATCACTAGTATAGGGATTCGGATTTAGGTAGATATATAAATCCCAATACTACAAAAACATTTCCTTTCGAAAATCATTTACTATAACAACAGTGTTATAGTCCATCATTTCCTTATTTCTCGAAAACGTCTATTTCAACAAGAACTGCGGAAATCTATGCTTTCGATTCATAATACATTTTAAAACATCTTTAAAATGTTTAACTTCATTTTTAATATCACTTCTTCAAAAATAAATCCATTTATTTAATAATATATTCACTGTCCAAAATCGTGAATATAATTCACTTAACCCAATTTCAATCATTTCTACACATTTTTATCTCAATAAAAATTCGCTATCCAAAATCGCGAATATATCTTCTTTAAAAATCTTCTATATTTAATTTCTCAAATTCAACTGATTTTGAATTTATAAACAGGTTTATAAATTCTATTTCTATTTTAATAACAACTTTGACTTATAAATTTTCCTTTTATTTACTTCTATAATTTACTTATCAAAATAAGTGATTTCGGATTTATAAACAACGTTTATAAATCGCATTTATACTTTATAACAATTTCAACTTATAAAATCATTTCATTTAGCAATTTCTATTCATATCTCATCTAAGTGTAAAAGTCAAATTTATAAGTAAATTTCTTATAAATCCTTTATTCTACGGTATCTATTCACTTTATAACTTCACGTTATAAATCTATTTATTTCATTCACTTATACTTCTTTTTAACACTTATAAAAAAAAATTCGTTTTATAAGTCCAATATTTTGATTTATAAATTATCAAATTTATAAACCTTTTTATACAAATCATTTATAGTTATTCAAAAATCCCACTTAAACCATTTTATAAATAAATCAACTATTTATTTCAAAAATCACACTTTGGTTAAATTTCACCAAAAATCTTAACTTTTATAACTTTAAGATTTTAAACGTTTATTCATTTGAAATAAATCAATTCAAAAATTCAATAAAACGTCTATTTTCAAAAATCACTTTAAAAAATCCTTTTATAGTAAAAGTCGTTATTTTTAAGCTTCAAAAACTGAATCCGATGATGCAACAGCACCAATTAGTCCATCACAACATCAAACATCATATATCAACATATGATAACAGAATATACATCAATATCTGTAAATAAATAAATACTGGTGAGGAATCCAGTTGGATCCCTCCAACCTGTTTCCCTGCATCCACAGACGTTAGCACAATACCAATTCCACTTCGAGGTGGAATATCGCGGTATATGGGTTTTATAAAAATAATCCGCTTACTAACGGCGCAATAGGGTCTCATCCGCTATACGAGGCGGGAAATCAATCAATCCAATATATACATATGCCAATATGTATATATTGCTATATATATAGATATATCCTACTATATCTAATATCACATCCAATAGCAATCAATCAGTCAAATTAATAACTGTAAAATCCACTTTTCAATCGAGTGAGAAAAATCTCACCTTTGCTTTTGTTATTTTGCAATCCATTTCCAACTCGGCTCGTTCCCGTATTTTCGACCTTGTATAAATAATTATACAATTCGTTAATATTCGAAATAATCGGATAATCACTTTTCGTTTGGTAAATTTTTTTAAACTATCCAATGATCTTATTTTAAATCAATTCCTTTTAACAAATTTATTTAACTAAAAATTTAATTTGAAACTAAATTTCCTCGAATAAATTTTCTTTAGTAATTTATTAATATTCGAACCAAAATAATTAAATTTTTATTTAACAATTTTAAACCTTGTACTTTAAAATCCCTTTTCAACCATATATATTCAAAATCTGCAAATTGTAACTACAGTGAACATCCTTTATTGTAAATTTACACTTTTTTTTCAAAGTTTTATCCATATATTCATTTACTGTTTTCTTCAATACATTTAAATTGAAATATACCTATGTATATATATGAAAAAGAAAAACTGCAGCTCAACCTTACAGTAAGTTTTTATTCATCATTTTCTTGCAGCGTAAATATATGAATATTTATTTAATTTTAAATTAGTAACCATGGATTGTTACCTCGATCGAGCACTTCAAAGACGAACTCACGATTACCCCAGCCTCACCATTGTGGTCATCGTGATTCCAATGACCAGCACGTCGTCGCCACCGCCTCGAGAACGAGGTCTCCATCGCCTATCCCTGATAATGTCGCCGCCGACTGCCTCGCGACCTCGAGCAACTGCCACACATCTTCCAATCAGAGCTGAGCATTCCCCACTGTCTTGCCGAGCTCAATCGCGACAACCTTGGCCTCAGTCGAACGCCTCACGAAACCCTAGTTGCTCGCGACTTTAGTCACATCAAAATCCTCACCTGCTCGTGCTCGCCTTCCCTATTATCGAACGCGACCTCCACCGCTTGGGTATAGCTTTGCCTGGAGCGAAAAGAATCAAGTACGAAAGCTTTGGGAATCGATCGACAAAGCCCTCGATTTGAATTGAAGAGATAGAAGGCGGACGAGATTTAATTTGGGGTTTATTCAAATGAACTGAAGAGAGGGAAGTACGTATTTTTTTCTTTCGGCCATTTTAATCTTTCGATTTGAACTTGAAGTTATTTTGATTTCTTTGAACTGGGAAGGGAGAAGTTGCGTGATTATTTAAAATTGAACGAGAGGAAGATTTTCATTTTCTTCTATCGGCCATAATTATTTCTGAACGAAATGATTTCGCTTTGTTCCTTGCGTTTGAAGAAATGGGAGACAACGGAACGTGATTAAGCAGAGGGCATGTCTGCTTGCTCAGAAGTAGGGTGGCTGAGTTGAAAGGAATTTGACTAGATTTAACATTTAAATTGAATTTGATTTAATTTCAATGCGTTTACTCTCCGTACGGTTACATAACAACTCCGATCAATACGAAATTTGAAATCCGGTAATAATACAATATTACGGACCCAATGGAACTCGTTTCGTCCAATTCCGAGACTGTTCCCCGGACGGCTATTTTTAAATATCGATTCGAACAATATAATTTCGAAACTGAACAAAGCATTTTCAAACTCAATTCTGAAGCTTCTATTATTTCCGGTATTGTCAATACGAATTTTAAAAGCTTTCGAAATATTTTTCTTCAACTTTAAATTGAAGATTCAAATTTTTATATTCAGCATTCACTAGATTAAATTTTATAATTTAATCGCCAATTTCAAAGTTATATCGGGGATTCAAATTAAATTACCGTTCAAATATTTAAAATTAATTAAATATTCTCAATTTAATTTGTTCAAAATTCTGGGTCGTTACAAGTTGAGTTCTATCTAGGATCATTACATTAACTCACATTAGTTGAGGATTTGATGCGTTCAAAATGTGCAGAGAATGAGGTTTCTTTGAAATAGTGAAAATAAGTTTTGTTTAAGTTGAGCTGTGCGATTAAGTAACGGATACTGCATCTTGTTTTACATGATTAAAGTGCTAGGATTTTACTACCTACAAATAGGCCAGGTCCTGTTATATTTATTTTTATTAAGATTAAAATAGTAGGTGGTTTATTGGTATGGGTATTGGCATCTAGGTTCAGTTTATTGCTATGTGTTGTAATTATATGCATCTTTAACCTTGTTCAAAAAACTTAAATTCACTTTTAGCAGCCTATACACATTCAGGACTGTTGCTACCTATACGTATTATTTTTTCACTTGTCCTGGTACAGACCGACGCTTCATATGGTCTTAAATAAAAAATATATGATTTAGGTTTTGATGTAATATTTTTGAAGCTCATATTTTGAATCAGTAAAATCAGTCCGTAAGGCTGGTATAATGCTACTTTACTCGAATTCTGACATATTGATTTAAAAAATTATTAAGAACCACTAGCTCATCTTGTATGTGGTATGACATTCTAGACTTAGGATCTAAAGGTGATGTGCTTTAATCATAGGACATCAAAATGAAATGAGTTACAATAAAATATAACTATGTGGCCAGATGTTGTCAGCATTTTTCACCATACATAACGTCTCTAGTGTTGATAATTATTTCGGCCAAGGTGTATTTATTGTGTTTTTCATCTGTATTTCCCTTTCCAAATTCCTCATCAACCTAAACCTCATCGAACATTGCATCGCCTTGCTCATACTGTGCATTGCACATTTCAACCATTACAAACATTGCAGTTCACCATTTCAATTCACCGTTCACCATTAAATCTGATATTTTATACATTAGATAGTCGATTACTGGTGTAAAATTTAAGTGGCATGAAAGAAATCTGGATAGTTTTTGTTAACTAATCCTTGGCCTATCATGAAACAAAATACATATTGGCTAGAAGATTCTAAGACTAGGCCAAATGCTATATTATAATAGATTTAAATTGAACCGATTATTAATTCTACCACCGTGATTAAAGATGCCATACCAATTCATTGTTTGAAAAAAGTATATAGGAAAGGACAGTTATTATTTTATTTTTCTTTCTATTATGTTCATTTTAATGTTCTGTTCCTGACTAATTTCTTATGTTCTTTTGAAATTTTATCCGAACTGATATTATTTTACCACCGTCTCTACCTACTGTCATTTTCAAGCTTCTACGGAAGCGCTGCATCAGCCATGAATGAAAATGAAACATGGAACAAATGCTCAATCAGGTTAATGATCCACAAGTTATTATACTACTAGATACAGACTGTAAGATTTACCATACCTAGAAGAGCAAATGTAAGGCAGAAGAAAAACAAAGATTTTTTTCCCTTTTCGAAAGAATTTACAAATGGATTTTACATTTAAAAATATTCTTACTGCATCTTTCACACAATGAAAATTATAAATAAAAAATAATATTTAAATTACTTAAATTAACGTAGCAAAACTACTTGAAATATACATGCGAGTTAAGAATATGTATATGGTTAGAAATTTTATACATATTCGAAACCATTGAAGCTTATATTTTCAAAAGCATGGTATATTTGAAACTGTACATATCTGAAAACATGTATATACATACAAACTTATATATTTAAAGCTTTATATATTCGAAATCTCAAAACTTGACAATATTGGAAATCTTGTATTTTCGAAACCTCCACCTTTTGGCATAAACTCAACACTTCTACCATCTACAAGCTTGCCATTTTATAAACACGACATTGCTACATTTTTATTTCTAGTGTGATATTATTGCTGGTTACAAATTTGCCATCCTTTGCCTATTTCTCGTCATGCCATGACTATAGATTCGACAGCCTTAGCTACAAGCCATGTATGATTTATTTCTACTTCAACTTATACGCACAGCAGGCTCTACTTCTGTATTCAACTTATAGGCTCTGCATGCTATATTTATATGTTCGGCGTGTCTCAATTTATTTGCTCTGCAACCTCATCTCCAACAATTTCAATACGACCAAATCTCACCTAAATTATTCGATAGCCCCACCACCAAAATCGCTACCGCAATTACCTTAACCGCCTCAATCCCAAACCTTCAATCACCGCAACTTTTTTTTAAAGTTAGCGTCTCTTCCTTTTCTTTTCTTTTATTTTTATGAAATGAATCATGTTGTGTTAAACAGAGAAGAGAAGGGGCTGGTAATGTATTGGAGTGTGGGCTTTTGGACTGAGTTGGGCTGTGTTTAATTCATATTTTTCAATTTTTATTTCACCTTAATTCTTTTTTAAGTATAAATTGTTTTTAACTATAACAAAGATAAAGATAAACTCCTTTAACTGCAGATAAATATTAAAAATTAATGAGGTTGGTGATTGAATCAAATTGACAAACCACGATGCCATTTCAAAATCAGTTCTAATTTAGATAGAATAAAAGACAGATGTAGGATTTTCTTAGGGGGCAAAATTTCAAATCTACAATAGTAGTCCACGCCACAATAGTTGGACTCAAAACTTCGTATTGAAATTTCGTCAATAGATTGTTTATAGGAAAAAACAAAAATAAAAATAAAATCAAATGTACCTCAAGTGTCAGTACTAGAAGGTGAATCTGCTATAACATTTGCCGAAGGCCAAGCTATAGTAGAACCAATTGCATCTTCGATGGTTTCTAACTTAAATCTAGTGTGTATCAATCAGTGCATATAAAGCATCAGCATCAAATAAAACACAGTAAAAGTAAAGTACTACCACCAGTGACTAGCGAGGACAAAAGATTCAGCAAAATATAAAAAAACCAACAAGCTGAAGATATGTACATAAAGACCGCTTTATTTTGTGTGATTTCAAGAGTATTTATATGAATTTATTGCACATAGTTGGCAGGTGCAACAACTAAAAAACAAGAAAATTACCGTATTATGATGCAGGATGCACATAACTTACCAAAAAAGATATACTATCTAACTTGCATGTGGTCAATTTCTAGTTAAAAAATTCTAAATTTTAAACCTTTATAATACTGAATGACCGAAATGAAGTGGAATCATAAGAAATGAAAGTAGTCATGCATGCTATTAAACTCATTTTTGAATCCATATTGAAATAAATACACGTGTACTTTTTTATTTTGGTGGCTTAATAGAGGTGAAATTGAACAAAATACATAACCGAAATTGAATAGGTTTCAAAGTTGGATGATAGCATAGGCACAATGTTTTGGTTCTATGTTAGCATGCACCCATGTTAAGATTGGTTAAAAATTGCATTGATTTTGATGATGGCAGTATGTAGACCTCTCATTTCTTCGTTTTTTTAAGAGGAAGATGACCATAATATATTAAAAGTATGACACTAACCTACATTGCAATTGTCAAAATGTAATTACTAGGTAGATATTCCTCTGGCTAAATAACAGGAAACCATATATGTAATATATGACATGTCTCTGTGACATTCGTGTAATTGGTTAATAGTCAACAACATTGTTTTTTAATCAACCAAGAAAGGGAGGAGTTATCACCCTTCATGCAATAAATTTCAACAATCGTGATGCACACAGTTGGCAGGTGCACCAACTAAACAACAAGATAAATAAACCGAAACATGGAAAAGTAAGAACCAAAATCCCAAAATTAAAATAAAAGACAGTACTCTTCTTCTCTATAATTTGATTTTTTTACACGCAAGCAAACCCTACCAATTGGTATCTTAATAGTGATATTGAAGGACTATTTTATATGATTATGACAAAAACCTTTATTTCATTTGTAATATGCCTTAATGTGATTTGAGAACATGGAAAAATGGAAAACAGTTGATGTTGATAGATGGGTCGCATAGAAACAGATATGTGTATAGTCCCATTTATCAACTAACAATTAATTTCTCCGGTCATATATGAATTATCAAAATGAAACGATGGTTTAGTTAAACATCAAATGTCGTAAGCCAGAGATATAGCTTCTATAACTCTGTGCATTTGTATTTGAATTCAAGCTTTAACCCACAAGAGAATCATGACTTTCTGAGCAACCGCGACTTCTTTCTATGGTTAAATATTTGTGGGCATTGTACAAACCCAGATGTGTATTCATTGCCATGATGCTAGCTAAAGCTTAATGTTAACTAGGCAAGCAATAGATTACAGAAATAGTACAAGCAGGTGGAATCCAAGTTTTGAGCATAAGGATAGCAACTTTCTATATTAAATAAAATTATAAGAATAAATATAAGTCCAAATTGCCATGAATATAACAAATGTCCGATGTTATCTTATTCTTGTAGCAGCTAGTAAAGCATAGAATTGTAGACATATTGCAAATGTTTCATATTCCCAGTCAAAATAAGTTGTTGCTCACAACAAGGAAATTAAACAATAATGTACATAGATGAGAGGTTAAAAGAGATTTACCTTATTTTTGTGGAGAGTTAATTGAAATTCTTGATATTGAAAAAGGATGAACATAGTTAGATATTATATTTACAGTTTTTGTGGAGAGTTAACACAGTCAGATACATCATTTAGGCCCAGGAATTTAATCAATATTGATGATTCTCGATTTGAAATAAAATTATAAAAAACGAAAGAGACAAATATGTCAGTTCATTCCGAATCAAAACAAAAATATAATGTTCTGTCAATGAAAAGAGTAGTTAATAAAGAAAGCTTCGCATTGTGCTACATTAAATAAAAGTTAACAAAAAACATACTGTAAAGACAAAGAAAAGAGTAACAAAACAGCAGAAAAGAAGCCATTTATTTTTGAAATAAATGATATATCTGTTCCTAAATTAATCATCTTCTCCATTTATGATTTTGGAATACAGTCACAAATGGTAAGAAAACTTGCAGGTTGCGTTATTTTAGAAGAAAATTGGATATGAGACAGAGGGAAGAGGCTGTATATATTTCAGAATAACACATAAAACTATGGCACAGTAATATGACTGATTCATCAAGCTTATATCACATGATCTACTGAATTGAGTTCTGTTAACAAACGTGTCAAATTTACTGATGTGTTTTACTAATATGAACAATGGACAAGTTTTTAAAGGTAGTCCATGAAAATTACTTCAGAGTTTGATTAGAACCATTTAATGCAAAAGGATGTAGTGAATATTATGTAGTATTTTTAAACTTCTTGTTGATGAACTTTTATACTACCTAACTACCCAAACTAATATGTGTGTACATTGCTACATTTATAATTATACCACCTAACTTAAGTTGCACAAAATTTTCCTTCGTAGTCCATGCTGTAACCATATCTACCCAAACTTCTTTTGGTTATACATGGACATATCAGTGAAAGAAAAATAAATCTACTCAATGACAAAATAAATAATTAAATGTTCAAGATAAAATTTCCAATGTTCAGGATACATGTTCAGAAAAGATAACTATAGAAAAATACTTTATATATTGTGAGCAAACTATTTTTATTTTTCAGTTGTATATAGTTTTCGATGTTCAATATTAGAATGCATCTTACTTCATGAAGTTAAAACATATATGTTCAATTAATTGAAATGTACCTAAGGTGTTATATATTGTGGGCAAACCGCTAATCAGAGCTTGCAAACTGAAACTAAATGCAAAGTGGTAGCAATGATAGGTCAGGAGAGGTCTCTCAGCAAATGCCAGAAGATAATGTAAGCCTCTGCAACACAGACGTTGAAGCAATATTATCTCAATATAACATCAACGAAAAATTATAATAAATGAATGCAATAGAAGCAATGTTCGAGACTTACCAAATGAAGAGATGGTAACAGAGAAAATAGCACAATCTTGCACTCCAGATTTAAGTACACCCAAACAGCACTTGATAAGGTGTAATATACAGCAAAGAATTATGGAAAATGTTAATATTGCAAATTTATTTAATTAATTACAGCAAAGAAACGATATTGTGAGGAATTTGGAGTGTTGTATGTGTGTGTTTGAGTTGACAACATCCCCATTTTGTGAATTGAATCTGCAACGTTAGACTCATGTCCACCTAAGATACTGTTATTTTCTAATTGCTTCTTGTTAATGATAGGCAATGTGTTCGACTGTGTAGCATATAATAAACTGGGACAGTTTTGATTGTCTGAACCTACAGTTTCAATGCAATGCTATTGACTAAGTATTATAGTAGAAACAACACAATGATATTATCGTGCATATTCAAAATATCATTTAACATACTAACACTCTCTGTTCGCACGGGATGAAGATATCAAGTACGAAAAGGAAAGCATCCAACAACAAAACAACGTAGAACTACAAGTGGAAAGGTTCACGGAAATGCATAATTATCAATAAGTATTCTAAACACTTACTGTTCTATGCATCTAGTGTAAAAATTATTCATATTGACAACTGTAAACAAATTAAACACTTAATAACCTTTTGTTCTACATTTACAGTTCCATTTTTAAAGTAGTATCCAAGCTCATTCACAATTACTACTCAGCTGTTTTACTTAAACACTGTACAACATCAACTTTTTACTGCTTTTTAGCACATCCAGTTCATACTTCCTCTTTGTTCATCTCCCTTCTTGCATAAAGTACATATTTATATCCACTAACTTTATACAGAAAAAAACAGAACTAATATAATGCAATGATATAAAATAAGCATTTTAAAAAGTAAACAGAACTAATATAATGCACATTACACAATTGATTTAATTAACTGGGCTGCTCACACTTAACTAAAGGTTGCGATTTTAAAAAGTAAACAAGCAGTTTGAAAGTAGTAGTAACAACAACTTAAAAAGGTTCACAACAACACTTACTTTCCTCACAAATTTATAATTTAAAATGGATAAAAGGAAGAGGTGAGTTAAATGCAATTGAGTAGTTTGGCTTGAAAACAATGTATATTAGATATAAATGAAAATGTTCTTCTCTAATGTAATTATAAAATTGTCACATTGCATTTAAACAACACCCAGTTGTAATTGGAATTGGAATCTTTGTAAATGCTCTGTATGCTCTTACAAAAATAATATTCTGCCTGTCAGATTGGAATTATATTGCAATTATGCATATTTTTCTTAGTTTTCTAAAATTAATGCCAAAAGATGAATGATTTATCTTTCACATATTGGAAACATATTTCAAAAAGAAAACATTCTTTAAATGCATTAAAATGCTAAACTATTATTCCATTTTTATTTCATCAATTAACTTTTATTTTAATGTGCCAGCTCAATGAACTCATCTTTACACTGGTGCTCTCAAAAGTTGATCTTTCGAATTAATATTTAAACTCAAAACAATAAGAATTCAAACCCAAAATAGTGAGAAATTATATCACCCTTTGAATATTTGCCCCTCTTTGATTTTGGTATTTAAGTAGGCTGTTTATTTCTAAATTTATAAAATAGAAGTTTGTGGTTAATGTTTTTACTTTTCTAATTGGAAAATGTTATTTGCTATAATAAGATAACATAAAACATGATGTTGAATCTAGTTTAACCACTTTTTCTTAAAGAACAAATATATTTTGTTATTTTTTTTCAAAAGGCTTCTAATGACTATTTACAGATCAGTTTTCATTATTTCTCACATGTGGAACTAAATTCATCCGACCCTCATGAAATACATATAGCACAAAATTCACATAAACACACTGCTATCTTCCTAAGTCAATAAGTGGGGCTTTCGAACTTCTCTTGGACTATTTTTTACTTCATACATATTTTCTTCTTGATGCTACATATTCTGTGCTGATTAGGAACTCTGTCGAGAGACTGTCATCTAGCACAGAATCAAATGCTGATTACCAAGTGCTCAATTTGAATAAAGAGAAATAATGGAACAACCATGAGTCGGAAAGGTATAATTACCATTGCATGCCTCTATTGATATAGAATATATTTGGTTTTAGCTTCATCAAATGTGATAGTCTATAGTTAATGTATTACTGTCATATATATGAAAGTGGATTTGATTGCAGTTCCATTAGGCTAGAGAGTCCGCACAGTTGAGTTGACTAAATTAAGTTTATTTATGTCTATCAAAATTGCACTATGATTAGTTAGAGGTATGATTATTCAATCTTGATTAGATATAACGTAATTAACGCATGGTCATTGCTAGCAAGCATTTACACTTATGTTCTTGTGTAAATGTAGTTTAACTTTACATAATGAGCCTGTTATCTACCGGGATATTCTATTATACATATCGTAACTGTTCTAAATACTTAAACTATTTAGTACCACTAAGTTTTAGCTGTCTTCATAGAAACTTTCCCATGCTAGATCGGTAGGCACATGCCGTGTTGTTTACACTTCATCGATATATTATCGAGTAGGATATCAAGAATTATAACTGCCATTCAGTAGCTTTATTAAATGGTTTGTTGCAAAGGTTATTTTTGTCGAACCGTTTTGAACTTGATGTTTAAATTTACCTCCAATACCCTCTATAATGATGTCAAATTGTTACCATGTTATTTTATTGCATGCAATACAAACTTGAGCAACTAGATAGTTCAGGATCAGGATATTTTGTTATCAACACAGATCATGCTTTGTAATCTAATAAATCATTCATGGTCTCTATCCTTTCTCAACTCTCCCCATCATCATTAAAAGTACTTATATGGTCCCCCAACCCAATATCTCATACTATATAATAAAAACAACATATTTACTTATTTTTAATTTCAGCCAAAGGATATTTACAGCTTTGCAAAAGAAGCTAAAAAAATTTGTTTAATCTTGATCATTTTAACGTTTTTTTTCAATGCTCTAGCGAATCGTATCAACTTGAATAAAGAAGAACCACCACAAACTCTGAGATATTAACAATGTTATTCAAACAACAACAAAAGTCTGTACTCTATAATCCCAAGGGCAATAGGGAATTCGGCCCAAGGTTTAGAAAAATAGAAGCCCTAAAAAGTAAAAAGCCTTAATTACTATATAGAGAAGTATACATCATCATCAGGGTTATTAATTCATAGGTAAACCATAATTATGGTAAGACCTAATCCGACCGTCCCAACCTACTGTGACTATAACATGGCCTCAAGCATGAGTTGCTACACGAAGTATTTAGAAACTTGAACTGAGATTTATTGATATGGTTAGCCATATGACATTCTATTTCATTAGTTCAATTTTAAGTTTTATAACTCCAATCAAAAAGCTAAAACAAAAATTAAATGGCCAGACCAATATTTGTCTCATTTTTTACCTCTTGGATGATACATCGACCAAAATAGTAATTATGATACACGATTATGACATATATGATATATAAGACTGGAGCATACCTTAACTTAGGCTCTCGGGGTTGTTGTGGCCTGGTATCTGGTTTTTTATTTCTAAGCCATTGCTGTCTAGTTTGAATCCAAAGAAGATAGCCTGCTCATAATTATCATATAACAATGAATCAGGAAAACCAAATATCTTACATAATACTTTGCTTAAATTTTTTATTATAATTTTTTTTGTTGATACGGGATGATTTTTCGGCATGCATAATGAACCTTGCGATAAAGATTAGAGTTATGAAACAAAGAAGTAAAATAACTGATCAAATAATTTATTTCATAGATTTGTAACAAACTTCATTTAACTAATCGATTTCTAGAATAAATTTGCATTTTGAGCTTGCATTTGAGTAAAAGAATCACCATAAACCATCTTTGTGAACTTATATCCACTTTATCATTTACACACTACAATTAAATCACATGCTACCCAAAAATTAAAGCGTTGTCTAGACATCACATAAATGGTCAAAAATCATGTGAAGAATATAGGACACCGATACTGATATAAAATATAGGCCCAAATTGACTTTACTAATAAATTTACATGGAAATGAACCATAGATTCCTACACCAGATTATCAAAAACGTAAGATGAGAATTGAACCATAAATTAAAGCATTTTGTAAGTTAAAAAAATCTAAAAATCGAGAAACTGTAAGATTACCTGAATATGGAGGCTCCAAATCAAACGATTGTTCCTTCAAGACTAATGCCGAAGGATCTTTGAAGATGTGGAGCGGTTAATGAAGAAAAGTGACTTCTAGAGATGTGTAACGCTGGAGAACTTCTGAAGCTCGAGAGAAGGGTTGCCGAAGCTCGAGAGAAGGGTTGCTGAAGCTCGCGATCCATGGAAGAGTTGTGAAGTTTTGGATGAAGAAAATTTGATTTTTAATGAGATTTGGGATTATAGATTTGTAGGAGAAAGAGGGATTCGACTTCTGAGAAAGGTGGCATTGTTTTCTTTTCGGCGCTTTTTATTAAAAATCCGTGAATTTGTTAGCAGCAGCGATTTAACGATTATTTTTTTAATAATTACCTAGCTAATGGCAGCTTTTTCGTTAAAACCCTGCAAATGGGTGATGCGGAAGTTATATATTATTGTAGTTTAAAATAAATGTGATATGTTAGTAATAAATAAGTATAGATGATGTATTAATATTGTATGGAATTTTTAATTGTTTACTTGAAGCTTAAAATCGATCAGGATGATGTATAAAACTTGTACATCGGTTTGGTTGAAATTAAATATAAAATTGATTAATTCAAATAGGAGTCAAAGGGATTTTGGCGATGCTTGGTCAATGTATGATGCTGGCTACACAAAGGAAGGGGGCTAGGAGACCTAGTCATCTAGGGTTTATGGAAAAGAAGGAGAAATTTTGGCACATTTCTGGCTATAAATAGATGGTCGCTAGTTCTTTCCTCTCTACACTTTTTCTTTATAAATCTTGCCCTCATTTCCCCATTAGTGAAGCCATAGTGTCAGCTTTACAAACTACAACCGAGGAGGAGAATGAAAGTTTCAATGAGGAAACAACATGTTCAACTATCGGCTTAATTACGATGGTGGAAGATACTACTTCTAATTTAATATATTAAAGTTATATGTATGTATATAGTCATGTTAAATCAATCATTTCAAACTATCATTTTCCACTATGATAATTTAAACAAAATTTTTGTTTCATCATTATCTAATTTTAAGAGATAATATTAAACAATACATACATACGTACATACATACGTACACACACATACGTGTGTATATATATGCGTATGTATATGTATATTATTTTAGATTGAAAATATAAACAATTCGGTCCTAACTTTATACACACACACACACACACACATATATATATATATATATATTGAAAATGGTTACCACCGGTTCATTAAAAACCTGAATGGCACCAATGTAGTACTATTCAAGGAAAAAGAGTACGGTTTTATTTATTGTTATACACAAAAACAATTACAATGTATATAGAAAAAAGTGATAATACAAGATAGCCAATAATAAAAGAAGTATAAAACTTCATCAATGTAAATAGGCTACTTTCTCAAATAGAAAACTTGGTCACGGGCTACTGCTTTGATATCGTTCTCACCTTCCAACACACAACCACGTTCGCCAATCTCACCGAGGATCGAAATCAAGCCATCCCTACCATAGCTTGACTGCCATAAGGCTAACTCACCACCTGACTGGTTTTGTGGAATACTGTTGAGTAATCACACAATCACACAACTGCGTTCCCATATACTCAATCTCACGTCAACCACGATGGGTAGGAGTTGGAGAAGCTGTTACACTTATTATGCATCTATTAGCCGCCATTGTTGAGCTCGATACCCATCTACCCAAAAGGTCACAATTGCATTCATTTATCAAAGTTTTCCTCTTTGGCGCTGCAACTTGGTAGTCGACATCAACCAATATTTTCCTGGTAATTTCAAGCTTGCTGCTCTTTCTTTAGTGATAGGTTATTGTCACTGAACTACATCTAACATTATCATGTATCTGGTCTTTAGTTTTGAAGGCGTTTTGAATGTCTAAATTTCATCCAGTATATTAAGGGTGTTATATGGATTTAGTTTGAGATTTACCCTAATAGAGATCCAAAAAAAAGCACTATAGTCACAACTGAAAAATAACTACCAGCACTTTCATTTTCGTTATCGTAAAGAAAACAAATAAGATTGATAGAATTGTCCTAGAGTAATAGTTTATCTTTTGTATTCAATCTACCATGAGTGTAATGTAAGCGCAATGGCCATTTTATGAAAATTTATACTGTGCCACACAACATCGGCCCATAAGGGAGTATTATAAGTTTGTTGTAATTTATTCCAGACATCATTAAATGTAAATTTACCACTATCCCATATCAAATAGTCTTCTCAACCATCTTTGCAAATTCGCACTTAATTCATTAAGTCCATTAATTCTTAAGTTTTAGGCAAAATAGATGGAATCAATTGGTCATCTCTTATTATACTATTCACTTTGGAATTGGTTGTACCACTAATCTCTAATCTATCCCAACCCAAGAGATCAACTATTAATTTATTATTAATCCAAGGCTCAAACTATAAAGAAATGTTTTCTCCATTTGAAATAACCTTTCTGATATAATGTAATCCTTGCTCCCTTGCTTTTAGTATAGTTTTCCAACTAGGGGAGCTATTATTATTATCAATTTTCATAGTCCAAATTTTTTTTTTGAGAAATATTTATTTAAGAGCCAATTTGACCATATATTATTCTTTCTCAAAAATATGCCAAGTGAGTTTCATACTTGTAGCTTTTCGGAGTTCTAATATGTTTTCTAATCCAGTACCACCTTCATTTTTGGGTCTATGAATTATGTTCCAAGCAATATTATAGTGTTTTCCTCCGCATAAAAAGTCATATATAGTTTATTTATTTTCCTGATAGTAGCTATTAGGAGTTGGTAGACCATGAGGCAATATAAAATCATAAAAGTGATGATAGTGTGAATAAGTTCAGCTCTCCCTGCAACTAATAGTAATTTTCTATCCCAATTTTCCATTTTCTTCTTTATTCTATCTAGAAGGTTCCTGCAGTTAGAATAGTGCAAGTAATTAGATGATACGGGATCTCCTGAGTATTTCACAGGCAATGAATTTTCTTCCACTCTTAAGACATTTTTAATCAAAACTTTTTGCCTACATCCATTACTGATTTTTTTTGGATTTAATACGATATATATTCAAGCCGGCATTGGCTTCAAGGTGGATAAATAAATCAATTAGATTCACTGCACTTTCTTCTTTAGCTTTACAAAATATCATCAAATTATCAATGATAATAAATGATTAATAGAAGGGGAGATTTTGTTAATAGGAAATATCCTTTCATCATTAACAAACTTTTCCATTAAAATATAAAAATATTCAATGGCGATGTAAAAAAAGGTATGGGGAAAGAGGATTCCCTTGTATGATTCCACAATTGCCTTTGAAAAAACCTCTTGGGACACCTTGTATAAGAATTGAAAAATATAGAGTTATAATGCATTCTTTAATAAATTGATCAGCTTTAGTGGAAAACCCAACGTCTTAAGCATATGACAAATAAAAAATATTTTTATCCGATCATAAGCTTTCTGAAGATCTACTTTCATAAAAAATTTATCATAACCTCTTCCTTTAAAACTTCTAAGCAGTTCATGAGCCAACAGTATATGGTCAACTATATTTCATCTTGGAATGTATGCTGATTGATTTTCTGAAATTAAGAAAGGGAGCAAACATTTTATTCTATTACTGATTATTTTAGAAATTATTTTATAAAATATGTTACAACAAGAAATGCGATGATAATCAAAAATAGAAGTTGACTTATCTTTCTAAGGGACAAGTGCAATGAAAGTATGATTTACTCCATTAGCCAGCTTACATGTCTCAAAAACTTCTTTGACTGCTATACATAAAAGGTCTTTGATTTTTATTTTATTTTTTTGAAATTGTACTTTATATACAATATGTCACTGAGACAACATATCACATGTCAATAAACGTTCGAATCACACTACGC
Source organism: Allium fistulosum (assembly GCA_030737815.1). Lineage (NCBI taxonomy): Eukaryota > Viridiplantae > Streptophyta > Magnoliopsida > Asparagales > Amaryllidaceae > Allium > Allium fistulosum. The sequence goes on along the minus strand of CM060905.1, from coordinate 768,274,090 downwards.
AAGTTTCGAACTTATGACCTCTCACATCAAATCCGAATCACTTAACCACTTGGACAATGGTGCTTGTCAAAGGTCATTGATTTCTTCCCAACGTATTTTGAAAATTTTTGCTATAAAACCATCTGGACCCAGGCTCTCATCGTTAGAAGTTGAGAAGACTCCTTCTTTTATTTCTTCTTTTGTAACTTTCTCCAATAGAAAATTTCTACCTTTATTATCAATTCTTTTTTTACAATGGATATGCGAGAATCGAAATTTTTTTTCTTTTGCTATTAGAAATATTAGTGTAAAATTCAATAGCCTCTTTCTCAATCAGAACTGCATCATACATTAAATCTCCCTTTTCATTAATTAAAATCAAAAGATTATTTTTATGCATTCGCATAGATATTTTGGCATGGTAAAAATCTAGAGTTGGAGTCACCTTCTTGTAACCATGAGACTTTTTACTTTTATTTGGTATTATCGTGATAAATTTTCATTTAAAGTCTCAAATTATTGTTTGCCTCCATCAATTTATCAAATAAGTCAATATTAGAGGGGTCATCATTGGCCACTTTCAATACTTGCTAAAAACTAAGCTCGCTTCGAATCGAAGATTGATTTTCCTTATCTCTACCTTATTCCACACTCTTAGCTCCTTTTCAGCTCTACTTAATTTAAATATGAAGTTATATTAAGGTGAGACCCAAGCGAGAGAGGCAAAACCTATCCTAGAATAGTTCATAAATTCATCAGATAAATGCCAAGTATTATAATTAAAAATAAGATATTCATGTTTATGAAATTATATATGTTTTTAGATTTAATATAAAAATATTGTTCCTTATTTCAATTTTATAAAAGAAGAATTTTAATTTTTATTTCCTTATATATTTATATATTACATTTTCCGTATGGAAATTTTAAACAAAATAAAAATTATTTAAACTTTCAGATCTTATAAAAAGAAATTTTAACTAATTTTTATTTTATTTGAAATATTTAAATAGTTTTGAAATATAATTTTTTAATTTAAAATCTAAATTTTGATATGATAAATATTCGAGTGGATATTTATTAAAAAAATATTATTATTGTTGCTAGCGGCCATTTTATAAAAATTTTAAGAAAAGTTATTAGATATTTATTTTGAAAAGTCAAAGCTATTAAAATTTTGAATTTTAAACCTGTTTTTGAAACCCAATCTTAATTAATTAACTATATATATCAACATTTATGTACATATATATAACAATAAAATATCTAGTTATAACTACAAATTATTTTAATTTTACTTATATATATATTATATTTACATTTATAAATATTAATCAAATTCAGTGGTTGAATAATAAAATAAATAAGTTGAATTATGTTAATGAAAGTATAAAACTTAATTATATGACGTATATGCTCTCTTTTTTTACATTTATGTTGACATATATTTATCACTTAAACATTTATTAACCGTATGACACAACAGTTAATCATAAGTGATACGATGATCATGATGCAGCGAGACAATGGATCCTTACGAGGTGCTGAGCGATAGATACCAGTGGGGATAGTATCTAGGTCTATTATTGGATAATGGGATGTATATTTATATTTATAGACATAAATCTATGGTAGGTAGATGGGAACGGTTCGTATGAAGCAATGGAGCCATAGCGACTAATGATAAAATCTGATATAACAACAAATGGTGAACAATTGCCATAAGCTAGTGTTATGTATAAGATGTATAATATACCAGTCATCAGAACGTTGTTCTGAGCCCCTCTTTATTACAACCCACGGGATTTATAAGTGCAGGTACTGGTATTGATTTAGTGCAGTTGTCTGGCTGAGGCATTTCACATTTGAGATGTCAATTCTAAGTTAGTGATTATTATGATCTATTATATTTACTTATTTCTGCTGTGAGTTATTACCATTAGGGGTTTGACATAATTTCTCTTTTGTAGGATACTAAACCAACAAACCGTATTTTAGTGGCCTTGGGTTTTCCAGTTTGCAAAAAATCTAGGCCCATTGGAGTGTGGGTTGTTACATTTTATATCAGAGCATAGGTTAGTCGATTCTTAAAAGATTAGGAAATGTAGAGTGCACGTATTTGTATTTTTTCTATGAATATAAATGTTGTAAATTCTAAAACCCTAAGAATTCCTTCTATAGAGTAGTTGCATATGGAATATCCCTAAAACTAGACGGTACATGACTCCTTAGGTAGGCTTTGATAGCCCAATGATTATTGATCCTAGTTTTGATTGCCGATTGATAATGTATAATAGGTCCGGATAAAGGGAAAATAAGAACCCATATGTTATAGATAATGGAAGATAGAGAAGTTTCTAAAGAAAGGTGTAAAATGGTCACTCCTAAGTCCTAATTAATGATTGATTTTTGGATTCGGAAAGAACAATGTCTTGAGAGAATAGTTAGAAGTCCACTTTGAGTCCAACTCAATAATTAAATAAATTTGGAAAATAAGAAAAATTATAAATTTTATACTTTAAAGGACTTTTAATGGAAAAATATATAGATATTGGATTTTGAATAAATATATATCATAAAGGTTTTATAAGAAATTTTCTTTTGAAAAGAAATGACAGAGCAATATAGCTCGTGAATCTTCCTATGTAATGAAAGATTTTAAGATTTTTATGGATGGATAATGCGACGACCCGTATTTTTAACTGTTTTAAATTATAGGATTTGATATAATTATTGAATAAAATGGTTAAAAAGAAAATTTCAATGAATTATTAGTGTAGTTGTTGAAGATGAATCGGGTAATTAAATTGTTTAAATTTATTAAATAGTGGAATCTTTAATTTATGTGAATGGAAATGGCATCAGAAATTGATTCAAATTTTATATATAAATAAGAATGAAGATCATTTACTTTCAAAATTTGATTTTAATGTGAATAATTAGAATTTGAAAATTTTATATTTTGGTTGACGAGTAAAAAATAACCATTTTGGCCACAGTTCGGATTTCGACGAAACTAGTTTCATCGGATCTGTAATAGTGAGTTATTTTATGATTTTAAGTTTCGTAGCGATCGGACTTGTTCTTTGGCCGTGCGAGCTTGAAACGCGTAGAAATTCATTCTAGAATTTAATTAAAATAATTCGATTTGAAAAGCTATCTTCCACATACGATCGAATTATGCCTCGAAACTTGTTCCATTGTGTTCGGAATGGGGGTAAAACATTATGAATGCCAAGCGGCACACGTCATTTGGAGTCCGAAATTTTCGGGAGCGAGTTAGTTTGAGATTTTCTAATATTATTTATATATATTTTTTCTTTTCTTCTTTATTACTCGTTGGAGCCCATGCCCACATCTCTAGCCGTAACTACCATTCCCCTTTCTTTCTAATCTCATATTTAATAGTAGCTATTCTAAAAAGAGGAACAACAGATAGAAATTCAAAACGAAAAAAAGAAAGAGAACAACAGATCTGGAAAAAAATTCGATCAATCGAAGAACGCGGTGGGGTAGTCGAGTGTCGATCTTCGTTCGCCACGAGCAGGCTTGGCCGAAGCACACGATGGTGATGAGGAGTGGCATGGTCGACAGTAGCATGTTTGAGTTCGTGTCAGTTTGCTGGAGGATTCTCGAGCGCGACTTGAGCGATGGCAACGAGGCGGAGCTTGGCAGGGTTGCGCGACAGTGAGCATCGGCGATGGTGGCGCTGGGTTTAAAAAAATTTTATACACGTAGAATGAATCTCGATTTGGTGGAGGAGGAAGGTCGGCCTGGAGATTCTCGAGTGAGTGAACGAGGAGAAGAAGGTAATTTATTATTATTATTTTATATTTGTTAGTTTAAAATTTTAATTATCGTTATATCGATAAAATCGTAACTCTCTCGTAAGAGGTTCATTTCACGTGAAACGAGCTACAGAGATTTCATATCGATGTCTTCTACGATTTGGGATCGAGTGGGATTTATTTGGAGCTGAAAATATTTTCAGTTTCAAATAAAAGGTGAGTGTTTTTACGCTCACATTTGACTATTATATTTTATGTTAGTAAATTTTTTATCGTGAAGTAATTTGAATTTATTGATAGTTGTTGGATAAATTTAAATTGACATTTAATGGACATCTGAATTAATTGATAGAATTTAAATTGACAGTTAATATTGAATTAGAATTTAACCGCTAGTAAAATCCCCTATTTATCGGTAATTGGTTGATTGTTGTGATTATTGACTGTTTGGATGATGGATGGTGATGGATGAAATTTGATTGATATTTTGAATGTTTGGATGTTTATTTATGTTTATTATATCCTGTTATCATCCTGTATGTTGTTTCAGTGTATAAAACTGTAAATTGAATTATTTCGAATAAATTAAGAAATAGGTCGAAATGATATATGCCTATGGAATTTATTTTGGATTGAAATGATATATATCCATCCCTGGAATTTAAATTGAAATAATTGATTCACATGGCCATAGGATAGAGAAGTATATACGGACACCGGATTGGTTAAATTAAATGATTTTAAAATTATTTAAATGATTTGGTTTTAAGAAAAAAATTGAATTTATGGAAATCGAATATATTTTTGAACTGAAGCTCAAAGTGTTGAAATTTAAATTTGAAATAGGAATGTTTTAAATAATCGAAGTTGAGAATTTAAAGTTATAATCGAAATAAGATGTGAATTTCAGAAAATTGATTTGTTTTAAAAGATTGGACTTTTACTCGAACTTTGAATATTTCTAAGTAAAAGGTGATATAAAATGATATTTTGAAATTGTGCTCGAAATTTAATTATATTTTAAGATTTGGATTTTAAATTGAATATTGAAGGAAAATTTGATTTAAGTGTTTTGAATCGATATTTTGGAAATCGAACTCGTAATTGGTATTAATTGAAACGGTTTAAATTTGAAATTGGAAGTGAAATTAATTTGGAATTGGAATTTAAATTAATTTGGAAATGAAATTAAAATTCGACTTGAAATCAAAATTGGATCGAGTAAATCGAAATGGAAATGGAAATTGATTTGGATTGGAAATTTTGGAATTGAATCAGTTTGGCTTGGAAACTATTTTTAAATAAATTATTTTAGTATAAACTATTTCGATCTATTTTCTTTAAATATTCAAACTATTTTAATTTTCCTAAATATTTTACTATATAAACCATTTTTAATACTCAAATTATTTTCTATTAAACTATTTTAACTATTTAACTATTTTAAACTATTTAAACTATTTTCTATGCGAATTGGGTTAAAGTGAATTATAACCAAAGGTGTAATCCGAATCAAGTTTTGAAGTGAAATCGATATACCGAGTTGAATTAACATTTGAATTAAAAATATGGTTTTTTGAAGCGAATATGATGATTTTGAAATGGATTTGATTTTGAAGCGAATATGATATTTTGATATCAAGTGAATTGTTTTTGAAATATAAAAGAACCAACCGCGTAAAATGACGTTTGGTTGTTAAAGAGACTGGGGCCTCTTATTGGCATACTCACTGTCAATATTGGAACCACTTTGAAAACTGTGTACGCGGTGAATGATATCCAAAATGTAGTGGTTGAATCGGCGAATGTTACTGGAATGAAGTAAGAGAACGATGATGGATAGCCTTGACACTTGTGTCATAATTAAAATGACTAAAATATGAGCCAATGTCTGGCCAATGAAGTTAGCTACCTCTAGCGACGTTGATCACTCGTATTACTTTTGTGATTTTTGACTCGATGGGTGCACCTTTTGTTCGGATTGATAGTCGCGGTCGGCCACGGATGGGTTACGACCAGCTAGAAAGGGTAAACTGGTATAATCCTACCTTAGGCATTGCCTCACATGTCTTGTCATATTTATCCCTATACAAGCCCATCACGACTTTGGTTTAGAACTGTAAAAATTTGTTAAGGTGGATCAATGTAAAGCCTTAATGCTATTTTGATATCTATTTTACTGATAGACATTATATATTATAGCGTATACTATTATATATAAATAACTTAACGGATCCTTAGGAGACGGAAAATCCCGTAACATGTCTTAAGTTATTGCACTCATATTTTGTGATTGATTTGACTTACATAAGAGTATTTTAGTCCTCACTCGAGTGTTTTGTCTTTTCATTACGTCGGGTCAGTCTTGAGTTTTTCCAATGCATTGACGATCAGTTTCTGGAGGACAAAGACGAAGTTGGTATATTATTACTATTATTATTCCCTACATCATGCTATTCTGCAGTATTGATTATTTATCCCTGATGTATACATATAACTTTGATAAATGTTGTATAGATTATAATCAAACGTATGATATAAACAGCTTCATGAACTGTTATTTGACTATTATATTTTATTGTTTTTGCTGTGAGATTCTGTGTTTTGTTTTCTTCTTCTTTCTTATTTTTCTTATTTAACCCCATTGATTATCTACGTTCCGGATTGTTTAAGTTGGACATGTGTGGATTATTGGTGATTTAAACCTTTCGAAATGTGGGTCGTCACAGTCGGTATCAGAGCCAGGTTTAGTGATAGCCTTGGCTTTGTGGGGTTTGACTCATTAGAGATAGGGTAGTAATAACCTAGAATGAGTCTATTTGAGTGTACATATATATGAGAGAGCATACTTGTTAATGTTATAAAATGTTTGATATTGTGTTTACTTATCCATTGAGCTGTTTATGAATTTTAGTCGATGTGCGGGACACCGTGTTATCGATAGGGGTTTGTAAACACTTAAACGAGGCAAGTTGACATAATATTGTTTTAAAATATTATAAATGAAATAATTTTTCCTAAATTATATTATATATAATGAAATTGTTGTTCGGCGATGATAATATTTATTTATCATCGATTATTGATTGAATTAAAAATAAAACGAATACTTAATGAATTTTATTTTATGAAGTGTTCAATAATTAAATTGAATTGAAATCAATTAAAATAAGAATTGGTTAAAATGAAAAAGTTGTAAATTAATGAAATATTTTGGTAAATAAGTTAAGGAAATTTGTATAAGTATATTTATAATATAGCTTATATATAGAAATGATTTTTAAAATTGAGAATTCTAGAATTAAAATCCTTTTGTTTTCAAAATTGTTTTAGAAGACTTTAGAAATTAATATTAATATTATTTGAAGGAGTTTTGACTAGAAAAATATTTTAAAAGGATTTTTGAAGAAACAAAAGCATTAAACACGCTTGGTCATTGGGAAATAATTCCGGGGATGACTACAACATCGCCGGTATTCATTTCTGGGTTTATGGGTGAGAATTGTTACCGGAAGAAATTTATTTTCGATTAAAACAGGTTTTGATTATGAAAGAAAAATATATTCTAAGTATGTTTAGTAAATATATGAAAATTGTTTGAACTTATAAATTTGAAATAGTATGGAAAAGAAATAAGTTATAACTTATAAATTTGAATAGGAAAATAAACAAAATTTAAAATGGTTAAATTTTGGTTAAGCAAACAAAGGAAAATAAATAAAAGAAATTTGAATTCGACAAATGAAATAAAATAGTTAACTTAAGAAGTGTTAAATTAATTGAGTTAGTGAAATTAAGTAAATAAAATGAAGTCTTACTCAGAAGCTTAAATAAAATGATATGTATTTGAAATGAATAAGATGAAATAATAAAATGAGTAATAGATTAAAATAAAATGAAGTTTTACTTAATATTAAATAAATTGAATTGGATATTAAGTGAAATTAGAAAATTGAGTAATGTGAATTCCACTTAAGTTATAAAATGAATTAATCAAAGGAATACGAACTTGAATTTTTAAATTGAAATGTAATTTAAGTGTGTAAGAAAATTAAATAAAAATAAATGAGTGTAAGAAAATTAATATGGTTAATTGAATTGAATTTAAATTGGATGTAAATAAATTAAATGCAAATAGAACGAGTTTTAGTAAAATTGAATGGTAACTAATTGAATATGAAATAAGTTAATGAAATAAATTAAAAAATGAAGTTAACTTAATAAGTTGAATGAAACTAATTATGAGAAAAGAAAATTATTATTATGAATTAAGATTTAAAATAAAATTTACTTTAGTAAATTATTAATATGAATTTGAATAAATGAAGTGAATCGATGAATTAATAATAACTTAATATATGAAGTAATAATAATAAAAGTGAGTTGTGTTGTATAAAATATTTATAATAAACTTAGATAATTTATAAATGATGTTAGTATAATAAAAATGAGGATATACTAAGTGGAAATAAAACAAATTTAACTTAAGCAAGGTTAAGTGGAATAATTTTATAAATGATTCACCAATGAATTTATATGAAATAGGTTAAACAAAAAAGTGAAACAAATTGGAATTTCACAAATTGAATTGAATAAAATTGAATATAATGAATTTGTAACGAACGTTAATAAATTGAAAGAAATCAATGGAATGTAAACCAATTAAATGTGGATGACACAAATGTAAATAATTGAAACAAATCGATTGAATGAAAATACATTTAATTGTAATCAATCTGTGATGCCCCACCTCTATACTTACACTAGCCAAGGACACTACAGAGTAATGTCGTCGACTAGCAAGAAGAATAAGGCTGTTGAGGAGCGACCATCTGTGTAATAGATTTGTGTGAGTACCGATATGCCAGATAAAAGGTCATGCATTTCATTTCAAGAGGAAATCTGACATATCAAATACAAACTCAAAGCTATTACACAGTGGCTATGTGGCCTTCGAAAACAAATATAAAATAATCATAACACAAATTAGTCACAGATATTCATATCACTAAGGCGGAAATAGATATGAATATAAAACATAGAAGTGAACATCAAAGTAGTGGTGATACTAGATCCACTACATCACAAAAGAATAGGTACAAGTGTTAGACAAAAGAATATGTATACATAAAGGAGTCTCTATCTCGAATGTATATAAACAAAAACTACTAAGCTAAAGTAGTTAGCCAAAGGTCAGATGACGATCCCCGAAAAGAAGTCAAGTGGAAGCACCTGAAATGCCTCGGTCTGTCCCGAGTATTATTTAAGAACAAAAATAATAAACTGATCAGTCTAGCTATAAATATCATACAAGATGAGATAAGATAAGAGATATAACAAATATATATGATAACAACAAAAATCATATAATATCTCAAATTTTCTCATACACCAAAAAGAATGTCATATTCTTTATTTTTATTCACCAAACCTCAAATATTGATAAAGCTTATCAATGCAAATCAAAAAAAATTGGTGAAACACAAATTCTAGAAACCAATAATTAGAAATCCAAAAATCACAAAAAGGGGGAGGCCTATCATAAACGGGAGCATGAAAACTCACCAACACGTGTACCACAAACGGGACACTATCCCATGAGTCGCTAACCCATAGAGCTGGTGCAATGATGTAGTACAACGGTACGCCCGAGGAACCTGAAACTCAAATAAGCCGGAACAACGACGTAGTACAGCGGTACGCCCGATGAACCGAACTCCATAAAACCCATAGGTCGCTAGCCTATAAAAATGAAATGAAGCTCAACATAACGGGGTACTGTCCCCTACGCGAACTAAGAGACATCACATATCGCTAGTCTAAACCACAATATGATCATCATAGATCAATAAAAGTGTAAATTACCAAGCTAGTAAATAAATGAGTTTAGCTTTGTGTCTCATAACCACTGGCTTAACTTAAATATTTACGACCAAATTGTAGATTTCCACTCGAAAATTGTCACAAGGTTTCATTCGAACGAGTCCAAGAATTAACCGACGAAGTAAGCGCAAGCGTTTCATACCACTTGTTTTGCTAAGTCGTTCAATTAGATTTCTCATACGAATGAGGTAAAGGTTTGTATATACTAATAGATTGGAAAACGGTTTTAAAAACGAGCTTTGTATTTAAAAGTAGTGTTGAAATTGTTTTTGTGAAAGAGTTTGAGTATTTACTACTAGTATAGAAACCTTTGTATTTTAAAGTGACAAATCACCGAAATGATTGTAAGAACAATCTATCACCAAAAATTCACATTCGACGACGTGGATTAAAACCATAAAAATCGATATCAAATCCATCAAATTGATATTCCCAAAAATCCAGAAAAGAAGTAATAAAAGTCGATAATAAATGACAACGACCAACCGGATCGACAAAAATCGATAAAATGTGAAAATCCACTCAACACAGGGACATTAGCTGAATTCAACAGCGCCAGATGTGTGGTGGTTCTCCCCAAATGTCGAAGTTGAAGTCTGGAATTTTTCCAGACCACTCAGATGTTTGAGCTTAAGGTCGGGAACGTTTGTTCCTTTGCCTCAGACGTCTGAGTGTTTTACCAAACGTCTGAGCTGAAGCTCAGGGCAAAATTTGCCTAGGCCATTGATGACCAAATTATCTCGGAAGCGATTGAATGAGCGAGGGTAGCTAGGAATTTATGTCAAAAGACAACCTAGCCCTATAGGCTCTTCAATACACTCCAAACAACATACCCCAAACATCCATAGTAGGATTTTCATACATTTTGACTTCAAAATACCAAAATTGGATAATTCACCAAACCAATTCAATTCAAAAGCAATTGGACATGAAATAGATGTTAGAAATTCATACCTAACAAAAATGAAAGCTATAGACATAGATGTGAGTTCAAGAACTCACCTTTGAATTCAAAAACAAGGAATGAGAAGCTCTAAAACAAAGCAAGATCGATTTCTCTTCAACAACACCTCAAGAATCTTCAATCTATTATCAAATGAAATGAATTTCCTAAGTTAGGTTATATGATTTTCTGAAAATTAAAGAGAGATTGAGATGGAGAAGATGAAGAGGATGCTTACCTAAGCTTCTCTTTGATTTATAACTTGAAGTTGAATTTCCTAAGAGAATTAGGGCTTAGGAATTTCTAATCTCTTTTCTTTTCCCTCATTTTCTAGGGCTTGAGTGTTAGGAATTTAGAAAGTGGAATGAATGAATGAAGAGGAGTGAAGTGTGAGGTATTTGGTAGAAGGTTTGGGTGCTCTTATTGGGTAAATGGGCTAGAGCCAAACCCAAAGCCCAAATGAAAATACCAAAATCCTAATCAACTCCAAACATATCAATGTTTATACTCAAAAAAGTTGTAAACGCCATTTTGAACTCAATGGAAGTGGTCTCGAGTCTGAATTCGACTATTTATAAAAAGTCACATTTTGGACTTTAAATACAACAAACGATGCTATATTTAAATATATAATCGTAAAATATGCGGGTTGTTACAGACTCCCCTCCTTAAAAAAATTGCATCCTCGCAATACTTAAGAAGAAAATAAAGAGCAACAACCACTCTAAGGCATAACAATACAAAATAAAAATTTGAAGTGAGATGTTTACCGCAAAGAGCTTGAAAGAGTAAGTCCGGATGTGTTCGCTCAATGAATTCTCTGGATTCCCAAGAAAAATCTTTAGGATTTTCGGACCATTGAACTTTCACAAATGGAACATCTTTATTACGAAGGCATTTAACCTCCGTAGCAATGATACGAATAGGATGTTGCTCATAAGTTAAATTAGGTGAAACTTCAATTTCTTCGATAACACCGGGCTCAAGAATAGAATCGGAATCTCTAAGGCATTTCCGTAGTTGAGAAACATGGAATATGTCATGAATAGCAGAAAATTGAGCCGGTAATAAAAGGTGATAAGCCATGGAACCTATGCGTTCGGTGATGGAAAATGTACCAATATATCGAGTTGCTAATTTTCCCGATCGACTGAAATGCACAACACCCTTCATAGGTGAAACACGAATGAATACCAAATCTCCCACATAAAATTTCAAATTCCTTCTTCGGTTATTGGCATAGAATTTTTGTCTACTTTGAGCTTCTTTCATCCTATAACGAATAAGGTCAATCTTTTCTGTGCCATCACAAATAAAATTTGGACCTAAAACCAGCTTCTCACCGGCTTCAAACCAACATGAAGAGGATCGGCATGGCCTTCCGTAAAGTGCCTCAAAAGGTGCCATACTAATGCTAGATTGGAAGCTATTATTATAGGAAAACTCAACAAGAGAAATATTATCTTCCCAACTTTCACCAAAATAAAGAACACATGCACGAAGAAGATCTTCAAGAGTTTGATTCACACGCTCCGTTTGTCCATCGGACTGAGGATGATTAGCGGTGCTAAAATTAAGCTTCGTTCCCAAAGCTTTTTGGAGACCCTTCCAAAATCCACTAGTAAATAATGGATCACGATCGCTAACAATAGAAGTAAGAACTCCATGCAATTTAACGATTTCTTTAACATAGAGTTTGGTCAAAAGAGGTACAGTCCGATTGGACCGAACGGGAATAAAATGGGCGGATTTTGTAAGTCTATCCATAATCACCCATAGACTGTCATGACTCGAACGAGAACGGGGAAGACCGTCGATAAACTCCATGGAAATTTGATCCCACTTCCATACAGGAATGTCTAAAGGTTGCAATAATCCACCGGGCCTTTGATGCTCGGCCTTTACGAGTTAGCAAGTCATGCAACGCCTAATAAAGTTAGCAATATCAGATTTCATTCCATCCCAATAATAAAGTCGCCTCATGTCCGTGTACATTTTACTACTACCGGGATGAATGGTAAATTAGAATGATGAAAATCTTCTAAAATGTCTTTACGAAAATCACTAATACTTGGCACAATAAGTCTACCAAATTTTTGAATGCCTCCACGAGCATCGATTTCAAATTCTTTTAGACCATCAATATTATTTTTATCCCTACAACTTTGGCTAAGATGAGCCAACTCAGGATCATGCTTTTGAGCTTCAAGGATGCGGTCTAAAAGAGAAGGATGAGCCTCAAGGCTACATAAAACAAGAGATGAACAAGAGTCGAATTCACGATCTCGAATCTCACAAGTGGACAAAGTCTAGAGATCATTCCATTCAAATACCATCATGGAAACAACCGCTTGTTGCTTACGACTAAGGGCATCAACAACATGACTACCCTTTCTAGGAGTATAAAGAATATCAAGATCATAAGATGCAAGGAATTCGAGTCAACGTTGTTGACGCAAATTAAGTTCCTTTTGAGAAAATAAATACTTCAAAGATTTATGATCGGTGTAGAGAACAAATTTCTCTCCCAAAAGATAATGATGCCAAATTCTAAGGGCGAAAACAATGGCTGCGAGCTCTAAATCATGAGTGGAATATCTAGTCTCGGCAGGCTTTAATTGCCTAGAAGCATTAGCGACAACACGTTCCCTTTGCATGAGAACAGCCCCCAAACCAACACGACTAACATCGGTATAAACAATCAAATCTTGGTTCATTCCAGGAATCACAAGAATAGGAGCATCGGAAAGGAGTTCTTTTAATTTCTGAAAAGCAGCTTCACATTTGTCTGACCAAATGTACTTAACTTCCTTCTTTGTCAAACTAGTTAGAGGTACGGAAATTTTAGAAAAATCTTTTATGAAACGACGGTAATAGCTTGCCAATCCAAGAAAACTACGGATTTTCATCACACTCTCCGGTCTCTTCCAATTTTGAATCGCTTCAATCTTTGAAGGATCCACATAAATTCCAAATTCAGAAATAATATGCCCCAAAAATTTCACACGAGATTGCCAAAAGTGGCACTTAGAAAATTTTGCTTTCAATTGATTGCTCCTAAGAGTTTCCAACACAATCCGAAGATGTTTTTCATGCTCTTCCTCGGTTTTAGAATAAACAAGAATATCATCTATAAAGATGAGAACAAATCGATCGTGGAAGTCTTTGAAAATTCGATTCATAAGGTCAACGAAATATGCTGGAGCATTCATTAAACCAAATAGCATAACAAGCCATTCATAAGATCCATAACGAGTACAGAACGATGTCAAAGGAATACTATCCTCTGCAATACGAAGCTGATGAAAACCGGTTGCTGAGTCTAACTGTGAAAAGACTCTAGCACTGCTAAGTTGATCGAATAGATCATCTATCCGAGGTAAGGGATATTTATTCTTGATGGTGAGATCATTAAGCTTGCGGTAGTCAACGCAAAGCCTAAGTGTACCATCGGATTTCTTCACAAAGATAGCTGAAGCTCCCCAAGGAGAGGAACTAGATTGAATAAACTGTTTTGCTTCCAATTCGGATAATTGTTTACGCATCTCCTCATTTTCCTTATTGGACATACGATAAGGAGGACGAGTGATAGGTAGAGCTCTAGGGATTAGATTAATTCTGAACTCAATTGCTCGCTTAGGGGGTAATCCTAAAATAGGCTCAAATATATCGGGAAATTCACGAACAACGTGAATGAGGGAAATGGCATCTTCCTCATCATCATTATCGTCATCATGTGGATTTAGAGAATATAAGGATGCTACCAAATTAGAATCTGATTCTTTAAGAACAATAGAAATCTGCTTAACAGATTAAGGATGTCGAAGGTGGATAGTCCTCTCGGGACATAGGATGTGGGCTTCATAACGATTAAGCCAATCCATTCCCAAAATCATTTTGAAACCTAAGTAACGCATAACATGCAAATCAGCATGGAAAGCATAATCACATAGAATAATTTCAACATCCTTACAAAATAAACTGAGTGTTGCGGATCCACCAACCGTATTTGCAATTCTCAGTGAAGTCATTAAGCCAATAACATTTAAAGACAAAGTATCAACTAGTTCCTTTGATATAAAAGAGTGGGATGCACCCGTATCAAAAAGAATTCGAACAGGATGATCACGGAACATAATACTACATCAAGGATAGAATGAGAAATACCTTTACCAGGAGAAGGGTTACTAGGGGCTTGCACAACATTCAGTTTTCCCTCTTTCTTGCTTTGAAGTTTGGGACAAGAAGATATAAGATGACCCAAACTTTTGCAATAGCGACATAAAGGGGTTTCAGACACCTATTTGCATAGTGGTCCTTAGAACCACAATTGTAACATTCTCCACGAATAGGGGTAGGAGTCTTTGCTACCGAAGTTGCTTGCTTCCCTTTCTTGTTAGGATTAGGTTTGAACTTAGTATGCCTCTTGTTGTTGATGTTGAAGTTCTGTTTGGCACCCACAACTTCAAAGTCACTTTCTTTATCGGCCTCTTCAAGTCGAAGAGCGATATCTACAAGCTGATCGAAAGAAACTTCTAGTTTCAAAAGTAAAGGCTTTTTGAGGTTTTTATTCAACCCATAGATAAACCTCTGATTTTTCTTCAATGGGGTATTAATATACTCGACCCCATATTTAGGAAGATATTCAGAAGATGCGACATAATCCGTCACAGAAGATTCACCTTGAACAAGGTCAATAAAGCGTCGGGTTAAAGTTACTTTTTCAGCTTCTGGCACAAACTTTAACTCGAACCTTTCCCGGAATTGCCCCCAAGTAAGATCCGCTTCAACAATTTCCGAAATCAAAAGCTCATACCAATCTAATGCTCTCTCCTAGAGCATGCTTGAAGCCACTTGAATTCGATATAGATCCACACGATTCATGCAAGAAAAGATGCGATCACATGTTCTAAGCCAAGCTTGGACTTCTATAACGCTTTCGGAACACTTGAATGGCCTTCCACCCAAATTGGTATAATCACTGCACAAGCGTGCAAACCCAGATTTAGAATGAGTAGGCTCGGGAATGGGTCCGACAGCTTGGGCATTCTTTACAAGATCCAAAAGCTGTTGGGCAGACATGAATACGCCATCTTGAGGAGTAGCACTAGATTGACCGACGCTGGGACGGCCAGGTCTAACCATTTCTCTTCTTTAAGAAAGAAAGAAAGAAGAGGAAAAAGGTTATTCTCAGAATGAATATCAAACAATCTTGATTGATAAAACAAGGCATCATAAAAGAAAATAGGATAGAACGGGTCTTAAGACTCGAATTAAATCCTAAGGCACAATTCCTAAGAGAGACTTAGGACAATGATCCTTGCTAGATTATTCTACACTGTTTCGAAGTTTGGCTTTGATACCACGCTGTGACACCCCACCTCTATACTTACACTAGCCAAGGACGCTACGAAGTAATGCCGTTAACTAGCACGAAGAATAAGGCTGTGAGGAGTGACCATCTGTGTAATAGATTTGTGCGAGTACCGATATGCCAAATAAAAGGTCATGCATTTCATTTCAAGAGGAAATATGACATATCAAATACAAACTCAAAGCTACTACACAGTGGCTATGTGGCCTTTAGAAACAAATATAAAATAAGCATAACACAAATCAGTCACATATATTCATATCACTAAGGCGGAAATAGATATGAATATAACACATAGAAGTGAACATCAAAGTAGTGGTCATACAAGATCCACTACATCACAAAAGAATAGGTACAAGTGCTAGACAAAATAATATGTATACATCAAGGAGTCTCTATCTCGAATGTATATAAACAAAAACTACTAAGCTAAAGTATTTAGCCAAAATTCAGATGATGATCCCCGAAAAGAAGTCAAGTGGAAACACCTGAAACACCTCGGTCTGACCCGAGTATTATTTAAGAAGAGAAATAATAAATGGAACAGTCTAGCTATAAATATCATACAAGATGAGATAGGACAAGAGATATAATAAATATATATGATTACAACAAAAATCATATAATATCTCAAATTTTCTCATACACCAAAAAGAATGTCATATTCTTTATTTTTTTTCACCAAACCTCAAATATTGATAAAGCTTATCAATGCAAATCACAAAAATTGGTGAAACACAAATTCTAGAAATCAATAATTAGAAATCCAAAAATCACAAAACGAGGGAGGCCTATCATAAACGGGAGCATGAAAACTCACCAACACGTGTATCACAAACGGGACGCTATCTTATGAGTCGCTAACCCATAGAGCTGGTGCAACGACGTAGTACAACGGTACGCCCGAGGAACCTAAAACTCAAATAAGCCGGAACAACGACGTAGTACAATGGTACGCCCGATGAACCGAACTCCATAAAACTCATAGGTCGCTAGCCTATAAAAATGAGACGAAATTCAACATAACGGGGTACTGTCCCCCACGCGGACTAAGAGACATCACATATCGCTAGTCTAAACCATAAAATGATCATCATAAATCAGTAAAAGATAAATTACACTAAGCTAGTAAATAAATGACTTTAGCTTCGTGACTCATAACCACTAGCTTAACTTAAATATTTACGAACAAATTGTAGATTTCCACTCAAAAATTGTCACAAGGTTTCATTCGAACAAGTCCAAGAATTAACCGACGAAGTAAGCGCAAGCGTTTCATACCACTTGTTTTGCTAAGTCGTTTAATTAGATTTCTCATACGAATGAGGTAAAGGTTTGTATATACTAATAGATTAGAAAACAGCTTTAAAAATGAGCTTTGTATTTAAAAGTAGTGCTGAAATTGTTTTTATGAAAGAGTTTGAGTATTTACTACTAGTATAGAAACCTTTGTATTTTAAAGTGACAAATCACCGAAACGATTGTAAAAACAATCTATCACCAAAATTCACATTCGACGACGTGAATTAAAACCATAAAAATCGATATCAAATCCATCAAATGGATATCCCCAAAAATCTAGAAAAGAAGTCATCAAAGTCGATAATAAATAACAACGACCAACCGGATCAACAAAAATGGATAAAATTTGGAAATCCACTCAAAACAGGCAAATTAGCTGAATTCAACAGCGCCAGATGTCTGGTGGTTCTCCCCAGATGTCTGAGCTAAAGGCCTGGAATTTTTCCAGACCACTCAGATGTCTGAGTTTAAGGTCTGGAACGTTTGTTCCTTAGCCTCAAATGTCTGAGTGTTTTACCAAACGTCGGAGCTGAAGCTCAGGGCAAAATTTGCTTAGGCCATTGATGGCCAAATTATCCTGAACGCGATCGAATGAGCGAGGGTAGCTAGGGATTTATGTCAAACGACAACCCAGCCCTATAGGCTCTTCAATACACTACAACAACATATCCAAACATCCATAGTAGGATTTTTATAGATTTTGACTTCAAAATACCAAAATTGGAAAATTCACCAAACCAATTCAATTCAAAAGCAATTGGACATGAAATAGATGTTAGGAATTCATACCTAACAACAATGGAAGCTATAGACATAGATGTGAGTTCAAGAACTCATCTTTGAATTCAAAAACAAGGAATAAGAAGCCCTAAAACAAAACAAGATAAATTTCTCTTCAACAACACCTCAAGAATCTTCAATCTATTATCAAATGAAATGAATTTCCTAAGTCAGATTATACGAATTATTGAAAATTGAAGAGAGATTGAATGGAGAAGATGAAGAGGATGCTTACCTAAGCTTCTTTTTGATTTATAACTTGAAGTTGAATTTCCTAAGAGAATTAGGGCTTAGGAATTTCTAATCTCTTTTCTTTTCCCTCATTTTCTAGGGCTTGAGTGTTAGGAATTTAGAAAGTGGAATGAATGAATGAAGAGGAGTGAAGTTGTAATGATCACGTTTTTTCGACGCTCGAAAGTCGACATTAATACGTCCACTATATCAAATGCCGCGCAATCGAATGCCGAAAAACCGAACCATTAGGGTTAAAAAGAAGAGGTAGAAGAAGACAGAAGAAAAGAAAGAACAGAAAAACAGAAACAGAAACAGGAACAATATCAGAATCTCACATTCGCAGCGGAATAATATATAATAGATAATCACTAGTCTTTTAAACAAAGAACTATATCAGTTTTATACAATACATCAATCAGAGTCAATATACAACTCAATACAACAATGGACAGTTATATAAACTTGTCCTCACATAGAATACACAGCGGAATAAGTAAACAAGTACGGTAGTACGCATCGCCATCCAGCTCATCTCCAAAGCTCCAGAATATTCTGATAACATAACTCTAGGCTGCGCGTGTGGAAAATTATGGGCACCCAGAGTTTAGAAAGGGAACAATAAACTCCGAGTCAGTCATGGTGACTGGTGTGAGATCGTAAAACAGTTATTTTCACAAAGAAAATAAAATAAATTCGCAATGCTTTTGGAAAATGAAACTACCATAAGGCCTCCCGCCACACACACAATGCAAACGCAGAATTGGAGGAGATTTCTCCTTATGATAGTCAAAGATGCTTACTACGAAAGATCAATTGATATTATTATTAATGTCTAGTGGGGAAAACATTTCGAAAGTATAATATCAATCTTAGCCAACATACAACCATTATTGTATGCCTACTATAGCTACTATGTTCAATAGCAAGTTACCGCCACATTCCATAGCAGGTTATACAACTAAAACCGTACAGGGTTCGTATTGTTTCTTTGGATTTCCAACAAATGGTCAGGCAAAGGAACTTCCTTACACCGAAATGGAAACGCCTCTGGAAAGACGCCCCGAGAACCTAACCGGATCTTTGTAAACACAAGGCCGACGCTACCTCAAGCTGTATAGCTGTAATTAGGTAACTAACACACTGACGCTACCTCACGCTGTACAGTTGTAACTAGGTAACTAACACACAAGTATGCCATCCCCCGGTCGTTACCGACCTTTATCCGAGGATCCTCAACCACAAAGCAACAACCACAAAGTATAATAAATTTAGAGCATCAACATAGTTAAAATATATGGGCTCCATACCATGATATCACCTTTTATCCAGAAGGAAATGACATACCCTAGGGGCGCGACCCCTAAAACCCTTGCCGCAACATTCCTGTTTCGACCATTACCGGGTTGTGAGGCTCGACGAAGTCTCGTCCACAAAGCTACGCTTTTTCACAAAACCATGCTTTGATCAACAAATGATCAACAACACTTCGTATGCCACATTACCAAATTGGGAATGTATCACTAGTAACCATCAACTACATAACCTCTGAGCTCGTACGTCTCAGAGAAGGGTGTTAAGCTAAGAGAATAAATTCTCCGCCGCCAACAGAAATGTATTTGATAGAAACCAGCTTTACATCTCAAAGTGTAACGTCAAACACACATCCATACAAGTCCATTCCGGGATCGAACGGAACCGAAGGCACTTCCAAAGAAGCCCTTGCAATCCGGGTATTCACTAATCACGTCCGGACTTCCCATCACAAGAAGAGTTATATAAATCTCTATACCGGAGCAACTCGGTGCAGAGACATTCGACAGGTTGTCCTTTCATTTTCACAAATACCCGGTCTTCACACCGGTCTTCAAATAATGTCCATTCACGACGTATCACTATTCGGAATGGGTTATATGACATAAAGTCCTCTCCCGGCTTAACCGAATAATGAGCGTTTGTTTTAGAAACAAATCAAGTGCCATTTCAAAGGCAAATATTGATAATCGGTTATTTAACTATCAACAACATTCACAACAATCAACCAATTTAAATAATTTTCCCAAATTATTAAATTTTCAAATATCTTCACAAAATATATATTTTTCCACACTTCAACATTTGAAAATCAATTTCAAATCACTTTTCACACTTCATCACTTTGAAAACAAATTTCAAATCACATTCACTCGCGGAATAAAATTCCCGATATTATTCATTTCCCTTTTTCTTTATAAATTCCCACTGTGAATTTAAATTTCCAAATATTCACTTTCAAACACCAAATCAATTTCAAATTGATTTCAAATTTATTTCAAACCCCAAATCAATTACAAATTGATTTCTAGGTTTATTTCAAATCCCAAATCATTTTACAAATCGATTTCCAAATTTATTCTCAACACAAAAATCAATTTTTCATTCAACATCAAATAAATTTTAATATCGATTTCCCAAAGATTTATTTTCCAATATCAAATTAATTATCAATTGGATTTCAAACAAATTTATCACCTTTTAAAATAAATTCCTTTATTCCTTCCAAATTATTTAAAATTCCATTTCCAATAAATTCTTCTGCTTTTAAACAATATTATTCAAAATCCTTTTATTAAAATTCTTTCCCATATTTTGGAAATAATTCGATAAGATTTCAAAAATCAACTTTAATACTTTTAAATTCACCCAATTCTTCCAAAAGAATTTACTTAAAATTTCCAACTTTAAATTTCAAAAATCCAATTTATTTATTTCTGGTATCCAACGATACCAAAAATACATTCGGCAAAATTATAGCCTTCAACACATCCAATCGCAAATATAATCATTCACAGATTATAAATAAATTATCACACAACATATGAAACAAAATCATACAATTTGAGGAATCCAATTGGATCCCTCCAACCTGTTTCCCTGCATCCACAGATGTTAGCACAATACCAATTCCACTTCGAGGTGGAATATCATGGTATATGGGATTTATAAAATATCATCTGCTATTATGCGGCGCATAGGGTCTCATCCACTATATAATGCGGGAAATCAACAACTCCAATATATACATATTCCAATATATATATATTGCTATATATTACTATATATACTATCATTCAAGCAAACAATCAACACAATCAATAATTTTAAATATAACTATTTAAAATTAAACAAACCCTTTGTTTGAGTGAGAAGATCTCACCATTTATTTTTATTTTGCAATCCATTTTCCATTCCGATTTGTTTTTCTCTATTTATAGACCTTGTATAACAATTTATACAATTCATTAATATGTGAATTAACTCAAAAATCAATTTTCCATGTAATAATTTTAATTAATGATTTAATTAAACTATTAATTTCCCTTTTGAAACCACATATACACTTATCAAAGATAAATGATAGATTTTCAAAAATCTACTTTTATAAATTCCTTATGCACTTTAAAATCACTATATATTTCAAAATCTTTTATATATATAAAATTAACTAAGAAAAGTATGTGTATAAAATTTTCTTTGCTGTAAATTCCTCTTCTAACTTATATATATATAATTAAAAATAGAAATTTGATTTTATTTTATTTTATTTTTCTATTCAAAATCATATGTATATTTGTATTGATATCATCATTGTCCTCTTCTCTGATATCTATATCCAAATACAAATATATAAGTAAATAAATAAACTGCAAAAAAAATCTCACCTCGACCACTGCCTCGTCTATCGCGACGAACAGCAAGACACGGCGCCGCCTCCACGATTTCCGCTCGTCTCCCCCTTTCCCTCGCACGTCGCCACTTCCCTTTCGAACCCCTCTAAAACCCTAAACAGTCGCAATCCCAAGCACGAAGCGTCGCCTGTGACCACGAATGCCAACACGACTACGAGCTCACCCAGAGTCGCCCTAAATCACTCGCGAGCACGCACGATCAGAAATCGCTGTCGAGACCACTTCCCTTCGCCTTGCTCGACGCCGTGAGCATGCGTGACCCTCCGGCCTTGCTCGAGTTCGAGCCCATCGCAACCAATTGAAACAAATTCGAACGAGGAAGGGATGAACGAAAGTCGTTCAGTTTGAATTTTTGCTTCCGCCATTTTATTTCGATTTACATGAATAAACGAGAAGAGGAAATACAATTTTATCATCGGCCATTGTTTTTCTTTTGAACGAAAAAGGCTCGGCATTTATTTGATTTTATCTTTTGTATCTCGGCTGTAAATATTAAAGAGGAAGGAGACACGATGATGTTGGCGTGTACGAGTGGAGACAATGATTTGAAAGCAAAAAGTTGTGATGTGAATAAAATACAACTATGGTTGGACTAATATAAATATCCAATTTAAATTCAAATTCAAATCGTTCCGATAAATGCATCTCAAAATCTTGACCTCCTATCGAGGCGTGCCGCTAGGCATTTATAATGTTATACGCCTATTTCGAACATAATGGAAAAGGTTCCGAGTCCAAATTTGATCGTATGGAGAAGATAGCTTTTTGGACCAGTTATAATATTAAATTTCGATTTAATTTCAGCGCGTTTGCTTATCGTACGGCCACACGATCACTCCAAACATTACGAAAATTGAAATCCGATAATAATACAATATTACGGATCCAATGGAACTTGTTTCGTCGAATTCCAAGACTGTGCCTCGGAACACTATTTTCAAATTCAATTTAAACGATAAAATTTTAAAACTGAACAAACCACTTCCAAATTCAATTCTGAAAGTTCCAGTACCTTCAGAATCATCAATATAGATTTTCCAAGCCTTGAAAATATTTTTAACAAGCTTAAAACTGAAGATTCAAAATTTTACCTAACTTCAGTAATTAAATTCAAAAATTTAATCGCCAAATCCATTCTGATACTTGAATTTCAAATTGAACTATCATTCGAATATTTAAACTCAATTAAATATTCACATTTCAAATGTCAAAAATTTAGGGTCGTTACAGAAGTGGGAGGTATTTGGTAGAAGGTTTGGGTTCTCTTATTGGGTTAATGGGCTAGAGCCAAACCCAAAGTCCAAATGAAAATACCAAAATCCTAATCAACTCCAAACATATCAATGTTTATACTTAAAAAGTTGTAAACGTCGTTTTGAACTCAATGGAAGTGGTCTCGAGTCCAGATTCGACTATTTTCAAAAAGTCACATTTTGGATTTTAAATCCAACAAATGATATTATATTTAAATAAAATATTTAAATATATAATCGTAAAATATGCGGGTTGTTACACAATTAAATATGAATGCAATGAATATTGGTTGATTGAATAAAAATGGACTGAAACCAAATTAGTTAATGTAAATCAATTAAAAGCGAATGAATTGAATATAAATCCATTGTATGATTAACGAAATAAATATTAATAAGTGAATGTGAATCAAGTTAAAATATATGGAATGTGGTATAGAATTAATTTACTTAAGTGTAATTTATTATATGAATTATTGAAATAAAATAATGGAAGTGAAAAAAGAAAAAAATGGATATAACTATAAACGAGTGTAAATTAATAGAATGTGAATTCATTAATGTTGATAAGTGCATGCAAATCAATTGGAAGTAAATAAATTAAATGAAAAATCAATTGAACGTGAATCCAATTGAATAAAAGATGGTTGAATGCAAATAAATTGAAATGAATCAACTAAAATGTTAATGAAATGAATGCTAATAAGAATGAAGGGTATAAATTAAAAATTGATATTGGATAACATAAATTCACATAGTTATTAATTAATTGTATTAATTGGATGGATATTGATGGTTGGATGGTTTCTTTTGTTGCAAACCATTGTTATTACCGTTTTGATTGCATATGGTTGTTGTATGTTGTGTATTTGTGCTTGTATTTATTGTTTGGATTCAAAAATCCATGGTATATGGTTATATTAGACTTATACATGCTTCTATGTCGTTATATGCAACTAATATCTTAAAGTGAGTTAGATAGGTACATACGAAGATCGTTTGGGCATATGCGAGGATTTATATGCTTTTGTTTGCTTAATACAAGCGAACTTGCTCGTATTATTAATAATAAGGTACGTATTTCAGATTACATACCGTGATTTTATACTTTTGCCCTTCAGGATGCCTCATCATTGAGATGAGATGTATATTTGATATATATTGGTTATATTCGTGTTATATATTATACTGTAAAAAAAATTCGATCGAGCCGCGTAAAGGAGAATCTGTCGAAATTTTTCGCAAATCCGGGAGTTAGAATATTTAGAAGTTCTAAAAAAATTTATAACTTGTTTTTCTATATAAATTATATTTTCCGTAAAATCAATATCGGAGTGGCGTAGTAGAAGCGTAGAAATGGTTTTCAAATAAGATTTTAATGTTTTATAAGTTGATAATTTTGAATTAATTATTGTATGTTAAATTATTTACTTAACGCCTATTCGAGGACGAAAAGTTTTGAGTGAGGGAGTATGTAAGGACCCGTATTTTTAACTGTTTTAAATTATAGGACTTGATATAATTATTGAATAAAAATGGTTAAAAATAAAATTTTAATGAATTATTAGTGTAGTTGTTGAAGATGAATCAGGTAGTTAAATTGTTTAAATTTATTAAATAGTGGAATCTTTAATTTATGTGAATGGAAATAGCATGGGAAATTGATTCAAATTTTATATAAATATGAATGAAGATCATTTACCTTGAAAATTTAATTTTAATGTGAATAATTAGAATTTGAAAATTTTATATATTGATTGACGGGTACATTTTGGTCACTGTCTCGGATTTCGACGAAACCAGTTTCATCGGATCCATAATAGTGAGTTATTGTATGATTTCAAGTTTCGTAGCGATCAGACTTGTCATTTAGCTGTGCGATCTTGAAACGCGTAGAAATTCATTCTAGAATTTAATTAAAATAATTCGATTTGAAAATCTATCTTCCACATACGATCGAATTAGGCCTCGAAATTTGTTCCATTGTGTTCGGAATGGAGGTAAAACATTATGAACGCCAGGTGGCACACATCATTTGGAGTTCGGAATTTTCGAGAGCGAGTTGGTTTGAGATTTTCTAATAAAATTTATATTTTTTCTCTTTTCTTCTTTATTACTCTTTCGAGCCCAAGCCCACATCTCTAACCGTAACTACCATTCACCTTTCTTTCTAATCTCAAATTTAAGCGCAACTATTCTAAAAATAAGGAACAGTAAATAGAAATTCAAAACGAAAAAAAGAAAGAGAACAACAGATCTGAAAAAAAAATCAATCAATCAAAGATCGCGGTGGGGTAGTTGAGTGTCGATCTTCGTTCGCCACGAGCAGGCTTGTTCGAAGCACACGATGGCGATGAGGAGTGGTGTGGTCGACAGTCGCGCGTTTGGGTTCGTGTGGGTTTGCTGGAGAATTCTTGAGAGCGACTTGAGCGGTGGCGACGAGGCGGAGCTTGGTACGGTTGGGCGACAGTGAGCATCGGCGATGGTGGCGCTGGGTTAAAAAAAATTATACGCGTAGAATGAATCTCGATTTGGTGGAGGAGGAAGGTCGGCCTGAAGATTCTCGAGTGAATGAACGAGGAGATGAAGGTAGTTTTTTATTATTATTTTATATGTGTTAATTTAAAATTTTAATTATCGTAACTCTCTCGTACGAGGTTCATTTCGTGTGAAACGAGTTGCGGAGTTTTCATATCGACGCCGTCTACGATTTGGGATCGAGTGGGAGTTTATTTGGAGCTGAAAATATTTTCAATTTCAAATAAAAGGTGAGTGTTTTTACGCTCACGTTTGACTATTATATTTTATGTTAGTAAATTTTTTATCGTGAAGTAATTTGAATTTATTGATGGTTGTTGGATAAATTTAAATTGACATTTAATTGACATATGAATTAATTGATAGAATTTAAATTGACAGTTAAAATTGAGTTAGAATTTAACTGCTAATAAAATCCCCAATTTATCAGTAATTGGTTGATTGTTGTGATTATTAACTGTTTGGATGATGGATGGTGATGGATGAAATTTGATTGATATTTTGGATGTTTATTTATGTTTTTTATATCCTGCTATCATCATGTATGTTGTTTAGAGTGTATAAAACTATAAATTGAATTATTTCGAATAAATTAAGAAATAGGTTGAAATGATATATACCTGTGGCATTTATTTTGGATTGAAATGATATATATCCTTCCCTGGAATTTAAATTGAAATAAATGATTCACTTGGCCATAGGATAGAGAAGTATATACAAACACCGGATTGGTTAAATTAAATAATTTAAATTTTTTTTTGAAATTATTTAAATGATTTGGTTTTAAGAAAAAAATCAAATTTATGGAAATCGAATTTTTTTCTGAATTGGAGCTCGGAATTTTGAAATTTAAATTTGAAATAGGAATGTTTTAAATAATCGAAGTTGAGATTTTTAAGTTATAATCGAAATAAGATGTGAATTTCAGAAATTTGATTTGTTTTAAAAGATTGGACTTTTACTCGAACTTTGCATATTTCCAAGTAAAAGGTGATATAAAATGATATTTCGAAATTGAGCTTGGAAGTTAATTATATTTTAAGATTTGGATTTTAAATTGAATATTGAAGGAAAATTTGATTTAAGTGTTTTGAATCGATATTTTGGAAATCGAACTCGTAATTGGTATAAATCGAAACGATTTATATTTGAAATTGGAAGTGAAATTAATTTGGAATTGGAATTTAAATTAATTTGGAATTGAAATTAAAATTCGAATTGAAATCGAAATTGAATCAAGTAAAGCGAAATGGAAATTGATTTTGATTGGAAATTATGGAATTGAATCGGTTTGGCTTGGAAACTATTTTTAAATAAATTATTTTAGTATAAACTATTTCAAATTTATTTTCTTTAAATATTCAAACTATTTTAATTTTTCCAACTATTTTACTATATAAACCATTTTTAATACTCAAATTATTTTCTATTAAACTATTTTAACTATTTAACTATTTAACTATTTAAAACTATTTAAACTATTTTCTAAAGTTCAAATTGGTCAAAGGGTGGAATGTTTATATTTAAATCTTGGATTTAAATGCGAATCGGGTTAAAGTGAATTATAACCAAAACTGTAATTCGAATCAAGTTTTGAAGTGAAATCGATATATCGAGTTGAATTAACATTTGAAGTAAAAATATGGTATTTTGAAGCAAATATGATGATTTCAAAATGGATTTGATTTTGAAGCGAATATGATATTTTGATATCAAGTACAAATTATTTTAGAAATATAAAAGAACCAACCGGTGTGTAAAATGACGTTTGGTTGTTAAAGAGACCGGGGCCTCTTATTAGCATACTCACTGTCAATATTGGAACCACTTTGACAACTGTGTAAGTGGTGGATGAGATCTAGAATGTAGTGGTTAAATTGGCTAACGTTACTGGAATGAAGTAAGAGAACAATGATGGATAGCCTTGAAACTTGTGTCATAATTAAAATGACTAAAACAAGAGCCTATGTTTGGCCAATGAGGTTAGCTACCTCTAGCGACGTTGATCATTCATATTACTATTGTGATTTTTGACTCGATGGGTGCACCTTTTGTTTGGATTGATAGTTGCGGTCGGCCACAAATGGATTACGACCAGCCAGAAAGGGTAAACTGGTAGAATCCTACCTTGGGCATTACATCACGTGCCATGTCATATTTATCCTTATACGAGCCTATTACGACTTTGGTTTAGAACTTTAAAAATGTGTTAAGGTGGATCAATGTAAAGCCTTAATGTTATTTTGATATTTATTTTACTGATAGACATTATATATTATAGCGTATACTATTATATATAAATAACTTAACGGATCCTTAGGAGATGGAAAATCCCGTAACATCTCTTAAGTTATTGCACTCATATTTTGTGATTGATTTGACTTACATAAGAGTATTTTAGTCCTCACTCGAGTGTTTTGTCTTTTCATTACGTCGGGTCAATCCTGAGTTTTTCCAGTGCATTGAAGATCAGTTTTTGGAGGACGAAGACGAAGTTGGTATATTATTACTATTATTATTCCCTACATCATGCTATTCTGCAGTATTGATTATTTATCCCTAATGTATACATATAACTCTGATAAATGTTGTATATATTATAACCAAAGGTATGATATAAATAGCTTCATGAACTGTTATTTGACTATTATATTTTATCGTTTCCGCTGTGTGATTCTGTGTTTTGTTTTCTTCTTCTTTCTTATTTTTGTTATTTAACCCCATTGATTATCTACGTTTCGGATTGTTTAAGTTGGACATGTGTGGATTATTGTCGATGTAAACCTTTCGAAATGTGAGTCGTCACAGATAATATGAGTGGTATATAAATCAGAATAGGGTGAATGGTATAGAAAAGAAGACTTATGGTCTTAAAAATTAAGCTGTAAGTTGCTGCACTACAATAGTTCAAGTAAAAAGGATGGTAAATTAAGAGAAAAATAGTTGGATTTAGTGAAGTTTGGGCTGAAAATTATGTAGTAGGAAGTTAGGAAGTATAAATGAAAGAGAGGTTTGAATTTTTGTAATTAGCTTGGGATTTGACATATGAATGAAAGAGAGGTTTTGAAAGAGAAGTTTGGGTTTGAAAATTATGTAGTAGGAAGTTAGGAAGTAAATTTTAAAAACAATGCTAGCAATCTAAATTGAGAATGGGAAATTAAAAGCAGAACAAAGAAAAATGGATATTTTCCATTGTTATGTGCATTTAATTTAAGTATCTTTTAAAAATCCCCCCTTTATGATAGTAAACACTCCGCCCAATATTGGATGATTGGGAAGGTAGGAGATGTAAGGAAAATAATAAGATGATAGTTGTCCTTATCTACTACAGTTTTTATAATTTAAAAATTATGGAAGATGATTTAGAAACATTGTAAATTCTATTTTTTAAAGGAATGGTTTGGTGAAAATAAATAAGTTTTTGAAATAAAAACTTAATAAATTATTGAACTAAAAATCCCTATTTTTTTAATAAGAGTTAGAATGGCCTTTAAAAGAAAAGGCTGATTTGATTTTAAACATAGAATTGTTAACGTTCCCTATTAAGTTTAGGGAATAAGTTAAATTCAAAAATTTTAAAATGTAAGTTTCGAAAAGAGTTAAAACAACAGGTATTTTTTTAAATTTAGTAGAAGATTCTAAGCAGCATAGGCAAGAGTTTTGGGATTAATTATTTCTAGAATTTTTGAAGTTTTAATTTTTGAAAAAAAATGATGATAAAGACCAGTCCATAATTTTATCATGGAGTAGATAGGAATTAGTGCCTAGGTAAGAAGGGAAAAGAATAAGGAGATGACAGAGATAGTAATGATTACTTTTGAAATAGTAAGAAGAAGTCCCTTTAAAGTGTAAGGACACTAGAAAGAGCCCAAGAATGTTATTTTTGATATGTGTGTAAACCATAAAGTGGATATTAGAGTACACCTCTATAAGTTTGGATATGCTTGTAGGAGGCTTACGAATAAAGAAAATATCAAGAATTGAGAATATTATCAAAAGAATTTGATTAAGAGGAGATAGTAAAAGATGGTAATGAGATGGTAAACACACATGGAGGATATTAGTAGAATTAAGTTGGGGAAACAAGGGAGGAATTGGAAGGTTATTACCTCAAGCTTAGTTGCCATTTAATATAAAGATTTCATAGGTTGTATTTCTTATCCATTGCAATGAGAAGAGATATAATTATTCCATAATTGGGTATATAATGGAAAAGAAGAATAGACCTTATTCATCATAAGTAATATAAGGAAGGATAAGATATGAAGATTGTTGTAGAGTGATGGTCTGTTAGAAAGGTCCGTTCTTGTAGTAGTAGTAGTTAGTAGTATTATGTTTCCTTCTAGTGCTAGTTTTCCTATTCGTGGGTTGTAAGCATCAGTTGTTGCTATGAACTGCATACGTTTAGGCAAATGTTCCTTCTTATGTGTTTTTTAGATGGGCCGCAATGATTTAAGAAAGCAATAAAAAAGAAATTTCAGAGAAAGCCACTTAACTAATGCGAGGGAAAAAATAGTTGAAACTGGAAGTTAAATAATAAATTAAAAAAATTTATTTAACTAACTACTAAATAAAAGCAAATTGAAAATTTAGGTTTCGAAAAGAATAAAAAAAATTTGAAAAGTAAATTTCGGCAAGCGAAGGACAGAGGGGGAACATTATGTACCCACGGGTCAATGCCCCTACCCCTCAAATGCTGAAATTTATAATTGAACTTGGTTGCTGGTTGCTACTATAAAAGAGGAGTTTTTAAGAACTTAAAAATTCACCATGCAATTACGTAAAGTCCGTTATGGACGATGGATTGTTAGCTAAACCCTTATACAAGAAATGTAGAAATTATTTATAAAACATAATTATACATATATTTTGAAAAAGAAAAATTTTATGAAAAAATTATTTATGAAAGTTTTCATTATAAATAATATGACTTTGAAAATACAAAATTTTTTTTCAGAAAAAAAAGCTAAGGATTTTGAGTTTGTGAAATTTTGAAATACTGCATGCTGACATTGGGGAATAGCGGGTAGGCTAATTAGTATAGATTGTACTGCATAGAAATAGTTGCAATAAAATGGATACAGTGAGCGATAAGGAAGTTGTTTTGTGGATGGAGCATTCTTCCCTTTATACCCTGTCGATGAGTGGAAGAATTAAAAAGGATGATTTTTGAAACAACAATGTTTTTTTAACTTTAAAAATAAAAGTTACCTTATGCAAACTGTACTTGGGAAAGTAGAAAAAGTATTGGGTGCAAAGCATTAGATCCCAAGGTACAGTGGGAAGAGGTCACACAAGAGAATAATGGAAATATGGAATTTTCCATCTAGAACCTTTCCAAGCATAAGAAAATAGATTTAGAAAACTGAATTTTTCTAAATATGGATGTCAACAACGGTGTGCTAGAAATTTGGATGGTAAGGATTGGATGAAAAACCATTTTTTATATTTCAAATAATTCCATTTATGTAGAACTGCTAGTATATTTATTGTGATAGATCATATATTCAAAATTGATTTAAAAAGAAATCATTCATATAGGAAGCACCAATTAGAAATTATTGTTTATGTGTATCATATGTATTGTGATGCACTGTGCACGTGTCCATGAATTGTTGCAAATTTGATTGTACACCAATTTATTGTTAGTGTAGAATGGATGTGTGATGGTTTACATGATCGAACCCTTACGGAATTTCAGGGACGAAATTCTTTTAAAGGAGGGAGAACGTAACACCCCACGTTTTTATGTTAATTAATTAAAAAGAAATTAATTAATAAATAATGGACAATAAAAAAAGAATTTTTCTACGAAACTTGCACAATTGTGTTCGTGGCGATTTTCAAATCAATTTTCATGTATAATGTTTTCCGATCGAAGTTGAAACGGAAAAGTTATTAGCGTTTGAAATTTTAGCATCGAAAATAATTATATATAAATATGGTAATAAAATCAATTAAGACTAATTAGATGTTAATAATTGTTAACATTTAAATTAAGATCTCAAAGGATTTATAAAATGGGTAAGAATTTATAAGAATCAATTAACAGAGGAAACTAATAGATGTAATCAACAAAACTAAATAATAAATCAATCAAATGTTAGCAATGTGTGAAATTGACCAACACAGTCGACCTTGAATAAGCCTAGGTCAACCACGAGTGGTCGACCATAAGGGCAAGGCAGTGGACCCATGTTGGTTTTGAGGCGGCATGTAAATATTTTTAAACGTTCTAGATTTGAAAGAGTTACATCCAACGGTTATCGCTAATTTGAACCTCCATAAATTAGAACCTATGGCTTCACTTCCAACTCATTTTTCTAATGAGGGTTGAAGCTCTGCCAATTTCTTCTCTCCTCCCAAAATTTCTAAATACAGATAAATAGGTCTAGATTGCACAGATACACGTGGAGAAGAATAGTAAAGGATAGTGGATAGGAAATAGGTTCAAATCAAGTTACCACGTCGAAGGTAAACTCTAAATTTAATAAATCAAAATCTCTTTTCCCTAATCCAATTTTTCATGAGATCTGTATAAATATTATTTGTAGATCCGCTTAGGGAGTCAAAAAGTGGAGTATACAGATAACAAGGTCAGATCTGGATTAGATCTAGAGATTTGGAAGCGCTAAGTAAAGGCAAATGGGAATATGTATATTTTTATATAATATTAGATTATATCATTGTAAACCTATTCCTATATGCCTGCGAATTTGAATTTAAGTTTTCAATCAATTCATAAATGTGAAAAGTTGAAGATATGAAACTTGCCTATGTAATTGCGTAATGATTAGTTTTAGTTCTGCGATTGCATAATGATTAGTTTTATTTTTGTAATTGCGTAATGATTAGATTTACTTGGTATTTTTACAACAATTGAAATGAATAAAAACATAATGAATGTGTAATGATTAGGAACTTGTTTTATTTGACGGACATGAATTAAGTTGAAATAGACTTTATTTTGTTATTTGGGGGGTTTTGTGATATTTTAATACGTTAGGACTTGGATTGTTACAAATAAATTTCCGCATATTATCAAGTTCAAAATAAACAAATTTGTGACGTTTGGAATAACAAGGAATGCACATGTGAAAATAAAAGGAAAGAGATGTATAAAACAAGGAAAAATGTTCGTGTTTTATACTGTCTATTTCAAGAAAAATAAAAAGGCAATTTCTTATAATTACAAACCCTGCACAAACATCTTCTCTTTTGATAAGATATGGAAATTTACTACATTAACATATATTAATAGGATTTTAATTCCAATATATTAAAATGTTTTAAATCTCAAATGTTAGGTATTAAGTCACGAATAAAGTATGAATACCAATTAAAATAAAAGAAAGAGGCTTTAAGAAATAGGCAAGAAGAAGAATAGAGAATGAAATGGGAATAGAATTGTTAGCTAGAGCCAAGAAATAAGAAGGCAATGATATTAAGAAATTAAAAAGGAAGCGGTAAGTGAATTTGAAAAGGAAAAGCTAAACGCATAGTAAAATAAGACTTATGGTCAACTATAAGGGTATGGAGGCAATGAAAGGAAGAGAACATATAAATATAAAACATATGTATATATGTAGCCTTGGATATGAATTTATGATGGGTATAGATAGTTATAGTTTAATATATAAATTATAAAAAGGAAATGACACTGAGAGCCATTAGAGTAGGTTGAAGTGCGAAAGCATATTAAACCGTAGGACTCGTGGAGATTATACACTTACGTATAGATGAAGGGATACCCTTAAGTTATGTTAGTGTTTGAAAAGGAACCTTTATAATTGTAGGCACTGGGCGTACCATTTGCGGATGGCGAGACTGTACAAGCATTGTAGAGTAATTTGTTTAGAGAAGGGTATTGCCTTGATTTCCCTAGGCAATCTAAATGGACGATGGACGCGATCAAACTTGTGCAACAAGGTACGCAGAGTCGGCATCTGTGGGTACCAAAAAAGGGGTAGGAGTTGCATATTTAGCGAGCTCATCATCGGTCCCTTGCGGTCAATGGGAATGGTTACACTAATTGATCTCTTCCGCCTACCAAGATTGATTCAGTTGGGTTATGCACCACCACAGTTGTTTGTTGGTTTGTTTGATAAGTTAAGGCTAGTTAACCCATATAGATATTCCTTCAAAACACGGACGGGGTGGAGGTGCATGAGGCTGTAAATCCATGATACTTGAAGCGGACAAAGGTGAAAATCCTTGAAGAATACATGACCTAATGGAGTAAAGGTCGTCGGTGAGCACTATAGGATTTCCTCAAGTGATACGATGATATCATGATGCGGTGAGGCGATGGATCCTTACGAGGTGTTGAGCGATAGTACTAGTAGGGATAGTATTTAGGTCCATTAGTGGAAGATGGAATATATATATATATATATATATCTACAAGAGGTAGATGGGAACAGTTCGTACGCAATGATGGAGTCGTGGGGACTAATGATAAAATCTAACATAACAAGAAATGGTGAAAAATCGACATAAGCTAGTATTATGTATAATATGTATAATTTGCCAGTCACCAGAACTTTGTTCTTACCCTCTCCTTATTACAACCCATGGGATTTAAAAAGGTATGTACCGGTATTGATTTGGAGCAGTTGTCTTGGCTGAGGCACTTGACATTTGAGATGTCAATTCTAGGTCAATGAGTATTATGATCTATTATATTTACTTATTTCCGCTATGAGTTATTACCGTTAGTGCTCTGATATAATTTCTCTTTTGCAGGATACCAAACTGACAATCCGTATTTTTGTAGACTTGGGTTTTCTGGCTTGTGAAAAATCTAGGCCCTTTGGAGTGTGGGTTGTTACAAGTTATCCCTCCGAGAATTGAGTGACACATTTGAGGAAAACGGTCCATTAAATGCAAGTTGTTCCTAAAGATGGATGGAGGACAACCTATCATCTTACCAATCTTGGCCTTCGCCAACACCACCTCCTACACAATTGGCCGAAGAGTCCACTTTATGCCAACTCCCCGTGGAGTCATTGAAGAGGAAGGTGAACCAATAGATGTAACCTCAGATGATGAAGATGAAGAAGATGTAGGGAAAGAAGAAGTAGGTGAAGAAGAAGAGGAAGAAAATGAAGAAGAAGAAAAAAAGAAGTGGGAAAATGAATCGATTAGGGAGAATATCAACGAGGAAGGGACTTCAACTCCTACTCCCCAATTGAATCATCAAAGATGAGATCCCCTTAAGCATGCTCTAGATCTAAGTCACGGTTAGACCAGGGGGTCATCTAGCCCCAGCTTACTTGATGCCCAACCTGGGAGATGCTGATATCTATGGGCCCAACTTCAATGACTAAGAGTTCATGGATCTGTTCTATTATTGCACTGTCATGAGCTTCGTTCCACCTATAGGGGTAATTGCTTCCTTGGCTTAAACGATCATGCATATTCTATATAACTAATAGGACACGTCACCATCACACTTAGGATCACAAGCACATGCACTTTGCACCTTCTAATTCCAAATTCCAAGTAGCAAGTCTATTCTTTTCTTCATTTTAAGTACCAAAGGAGAATATAGCATATTTTGAGACTTGGCAAGAAGAGTGGCCGTAGTGTCGCCGTGCATCAATCTTGCTCCCAACACCATTGTCACTCTAACAATGAGTCCTAGAGGGAGAAGATTAAGAGAAGGGCAATGGAAGGAATAAAATGGAGGGAAAGGAGAAAGGAAGAAGAGCACCAGAGAGAGATGGCCCATCGAGACCGTGACCGAGATGATAGAGAGTGCTCGTAACCTTTGAGGAGCTCTAACTTTTATCACTCTGAGAGGGAAATGGAAGAAATAAAATAGTGGGAAAGGAGAAAGGAAGAAGAGTACCAGAGAGAGATGGCTCATCGAGACCGTGACCGAGATGATAGAGAGTGCCCATATTATTTGAGGAGCTATAACTTTTATCACTCTAAGAGGCCATTTATAATTGGCAATTCCATAGGTCCTTGCTCTAAGACAATCCACTCTTCGGCCAAACAAAGTTCATCCCCACCTTCTAGCTCTCGATCTCTAACTATGAGGTCAATTCTAATATCTATTGCTCTTATCCCCTCTATTCAAGGCGAGACTACTTTGAGAATTCCTCTTAGTTTGACTTCTTAGAGGACAAGAACTTCCTGCTCTATTTCTGCAACATCTTTAGTTTCCTACCTTTACAGGACTGGGAAGAAAATTCCTATCACTACCATGGCCATTCCCCAAATGGTGCCTTCTCTTACTCCTCTATTCGCCATGCAATTCCAGCATCCCGATATGGACTTGACCCCGGTCCGTTTAATTATATCCTTTAGGACATCCTAGAGGAATACCTGGAAAAGGGACATACCATTTATATGACTATGCTAGAATGTTACAAACTTGGAGGAAGCTTGTTATGCATCACTCTAAAATTAATTGGGAGAACCGCCTTCTGCTCGAGGTGGGGTAGAAGAAAACTTTGGATCAAACCGACTTTAAAAGGTCGAGAAGGATCCAAAGTAGAAAGAAGTCACCTTTTAGAATGAAAGGGAGGATCATGAGCTTCACTTTGGACTCTATAAAATAACATCTCTATGATATAAGGGAAGGTGGTGCACGTGTAGCACCATAACGGAGAGTTGGTCGAAGAAGTGGAATGACTTAATGCTAGAATTGAAGCCACCACCTTACAGCTTGCCCCCACCAATATAGAGTGACTAAGTCAATGCTCATGATTGAGAGGAAGGAAGTTGAGGCAAGTGAGTTAACGAATCAACAGTAACAGAAAATTCATATTTAAAAGAGAAGAACAAGAAACTTAAGGAAAAAGTCGAAGAACTAGAAGCTAAGCTAGCTCAAGTTACCAAAAAGGGAGAGGATTTCGATGGAGAAGTGGAAAGTACCATTTTTCACTTCTACGTGAATATATTCAAGTCAGAGGGCTTAAGATGTCTTGAAGACATATACCCTTGAATCCTCGCACGCGCGCGCACACACACACAAATATATATATATATATATATATATATGTGTGTGTGTGTGTGTGTGTGTGTGTGTGTGTGTGATGAAGTACTGAGAGAGGAGGAAGAAAAAGCCGAAGAGTAGAAGGATTAATGAAGATAATCTCCTAGATACCCTATTCAAATGAGAGAATCTAAAAGTCTTGTATGATTGCAAAAAATAGTGAAAGATCGAGAAATTGGCTTAGGCACCTACGGGGGTTTCCTTTGAACTAAGTGCAATGCTCGATGTAAAGAGTAGCACTTCATCGAAAGGTTCGAAGAAGAGAAAATGTAAGTCAATGGGTGGCAAGGTCAAGTCAAAGTCACAAGAGAAAGATGATTGTCACCTTTGCTCAAAGAAAGGACAATGGAAGAGGAATTGTCCATAGTACTTGAAGACATTAAAGAGAATATAATCTAATTCTACTCCTTAAGGTATTTTCCTTATAGAAAATCGTTTATCTATATGTGCTTCTAGTTGGGTTTTAGATACTTGATCTAGAACTTATATTTGTAATTCTTTACACGGACTTAGAAGCAAGAGTCTCGTCGCTAGAGGAAGCATGGAATTTCAGGTTGTGAATGGAGCTAGCATAGTTGTAGAAGTAATGGAAGCATATCACGTTAAACTAGCAAGTGGGTATGATTTGATTTTGAATAACTATTATTATGTACATAATTTTATTTTTGGAATAATATCTATCTTGCTTTTGATTGTGAACGGATAAAGTTTTATCTATAAAGATAATAGTATGAATATTTATGTTGGTAATAAAACAGTTGGATTTGGTGCATTGAGTAATAATATTTATGTTCTTAACTTAAATCTTATATTTTCCATTTAAAATAATTCTATGTTAAGGTTAACGACAATTATATTTGGTGTTGTAGACTAGGCCATATCAGTAAGACACAACTTAAATAGCTAAGAAACGAAGGATTTCCACCATCGTTTGATTTTGAATCATTTGATACTTATGAGTCGTGCCTTAAAGGAAAAATGGCCAAGAAACTATTCAGTAGGAGCAACGAATGAGTTGATGAACTCTTAGGATTCATACATACCGGTGTATATGGTCCGATGTGTACAACCAAAGGTGGTATCTCGTACTTTTTACATTCACTGATTATGTTTCTGGATATTGATATGTATATCTTAAAAATAAAGATCATAGGTTTATTGGAAATTCGTTGAATATAAAAACAAAGTCAAGAATTGAAGTAATAAGAAAATTAAATACTTCGATTAGATCAAGGAGGTGAGTACATTGGATTTGTACTTCGACGGTACCTAAAAAGAGAATGGGATTCTCTCTCAAGTCACTCCTCAGTATACTCAGTAACACAATAGTGTTCTAGAGTGGAGAAATCAAACCTTGTTGGACATAGTTCGATTAATGATGAGTGTCGCCGAATCATCTCTTTCATTTTAACGATATGCACTTGAAACAATGCATATATGTTAAATTGAGTTCCGTCAAAATCTATGGACAAAACACCATATGAGTTATGGATTGGGAAGAAACCCCACCTTAATTATCCTAAGGTTTAGGGTTGTCTGACTTAAGTTTAAGAATGTAAACCCCAATAAATTAGGGACAAGGTCGGCTCTATGTAAGTTTATAGTGTATCCAAGAAATTCTCATGGGCACATTTTTATCATTTCGAGTTAGAAAAAGTTGTTTCTCGATATGCTACATATTTTGGAAAAGAAGTTCTCTCATGAGAATTAGTGGCAAAAGATAAACTTGAATGGGATTGAAGAAACTTCCATAGAGACCAAGTACATAGATAATAAATACTTCAACTCCTATTGAAAACACGGAACCTATTAAAAGGTCTAATATGGAATCTCAAACATTAGAGATAAACTGTGGGATTCTTATTGATAGCGAGAACATGGATTGTGTCATTCATAATGATGGTCCCCTCACGACTAACATACCATGGAGAGTGAAAACTCTACAATATGGCTTGATGCGATGAAATTCGAGATGGATTCCATATACAAGAACCAAGTTTGTACTTTGGAAAATGTACATGAAGGTGTAAAGCCCATCGGGTGCAAAATGATTATTAAAAAAATAATGGTGAAGATGAAAAGGTTGAAACGTAAAATGCAGGGTTGGTTGTGAAAGGTTTCTGTCAAATTCAAGGTGTTGATTATGATGAAACATTTTCACCAATCGCCATGCTTAAATCCATTCATGTTCTACTTGTAGTCGCTTCATACTATGGCTATGAAATTCGGCATGTGGACATTAAAATGACTTTTCTAGATGGAGATTTAGAAGAGACATATTCTATGTCGCAACCAAAGGGTTCCGATTCTAGTGGAAGCAGTGATAAGGCTTGTAGACTTTTGATATCGATTTATGGTCTTAAGTGAACATCTCAAACTTGGAACAAATATGTTGATAAGGTAATCCTACATTTTGTTGTCTATAAAATCATTAGGGAAGAATGCATATATAACAAATAGCAAGATGGTGTCGTATGATTCTTTGTTCTATACATCGATGATTTTCTATTGATTGGTAATGATGCATTAATGTTACAATGGGTGAAAGTGTGACTATCTAATAACTTCTCGATAAGGGATTTAGGTGAGGCATCCTACATACTAGGTATTAAGATCTATAGAGGGAGATCGAAAAGGATATTGGGATTGTCCCAATCTATGTACATAGATATCATTCTGAGACGATTTAGTATGGAGGATTCCAAACGTGGAAATGGGTCGATGCAACATGGAATTGTGCTTTTTAAGATAGACTCCCCATCTATGGATGAGGATAGGAAACTCATGAGTCGGATTCCATATGCTTCGACAATAGGATCGATCATGTAGTTCATGTTATGTACTAGGCCAAATATCATTTTTTTCACTAAGTGCAGTAAGCCGATATCAATTTAATCTAAGAGAAAACCATAAGATGGCGGTCAAAGTCGTCCCTAAGTATTTAAGAAATACGAAGAATTTGTTTTTGATTTATGAATGTGATAAGCTCTTTATGAAGTGGTATTCAGACTTGAGGTTTCCAAGTGATATCATGACAATATGATGGTCTCAAGGTTTGTCTTTACTCTTAATGGTAGAGCTGTTAGTTGGAAGAGTTCTAAATAGGTAGTTGTAGCAGATTCTACCATAGAGGCTGAGTACATTTCCTTGAACGATGCCATAGAAAAGAATTGTAGGTGCATAGTTCATTAAAGAGCTAAGTGTTGTCTCAAGAATTGAAGGTCAAATGCTTGTGTATAATGACAATAATGTAAGATATTTAGATTGGTCAGGAACCACGAGCTCATAAGATGTCAAGACACATCGTCCGTAAATTCCACATAATAAGATAGCTTATAAGTGATGGAGAAATCATGATCAAGGGAGTAAATACAAATGATAACATTGCACTATTGCTAACCTATTCACTAAGGCGCTCTCTTGGACTATTTTAGGAAAACTGATCGAAGGCATATGGATGAAGCTCCATAATTAGCTCCAAGTTCAAGTAGGAGATTGATAGAAATAAGTGTTTGGCCCAGGAGTAAATGTAATTGTTATATAATCATAATTCTATAAACGATCTTGTTTGAAATAAATTATGTTTTTGGTTTTTTTAATATTATATATTCTATTATATAATATAAATAATAAGTTAATAATACTAAACATGTATAAGATGAAATTCTTAGGAGTAATGTTTTATCAATTGTAGTTATGAAATGTTCATAACCAATAGTATTGAATCGATACAAAAAAACACAACTCCTTAAATGTTCTTAGTAGAGAAGTATAGATAAAAGAAATCAATATGTCAATTTATAATAGTGTACTTAATGCTCTCCATGCGATAAAAGGTGACTTACTCGTAACCATTTAGAGGGCACCAAGTGGATATTGAAATTTATGTTTATACTACATATGTGTGTGTGTATGTGTATAATTAAAATTTCAAATTTACAATTTAATACTACAAAAATAATAATTACTATTTATTATATGCACATCAAGAATAATAACGTTAAATAATAATTTATTTTTGGTGTGTGTATATGTATATATATTTGCGATATTCGTATTGTGAATATGAATATCATAACATATTAATTAAGTTAAATAAAGTTTACAAATTACTTTTATTATATATTATTAATAAATATATTTTAAACATTAATAATAAATAGATATTTTAGTTAATAAAATTAAATTATCACAAACCTCCTTTGTTAAACAAAATACTATATTTAATTTAGTATTAACAAATATTTATTTACACAAATAATGAATAAATATCTTGTGTAAATTAATAAAGGGATTTTTTAAGTTCACCCTTTTAACCCCACTTCCAAAGCACCTGATCCAACACCAAATGTTCATACTCTATCAAATATTTAGAATAATTTCTGTTTGAAATCCATCTCATCTTTCTATCTTTCTTCAATTTTTTGAACCTGCAAAAATTGGAGTTTATATTAGTAACCACTACCTATGTTAGGATCTGAGGGGTTAGGCAAAGGTCACCATACCCAAAAGGATTTGGTAGAAACTTTGAAAAGAAAATTATAATTATTAATCTCTGTATTAAAATAATCATCGATGTATTTTTCTCAGTTTCTCCTATTAATAGGAACTCAAATACTTAGGTAATTTTTGTTCATGTTTCCTATTAACAGTTTTGTACTTCTAGAGGTATTAGAAACTTTATAACTTGCAGAAATACTTGAAATTCTATAAAAAGTGGATTTAGATTTTTAGTTGAAATTTGATACTAGCATTAACATTTTTTTGGAAATTAAGAAGGGCTTTAAAGAGGGCCCTTACCTCTTCCTATTTAAAAAAATATTCGCTATTACAAAATTTGCTTGGGCTATAAATGAAAACCAAACCATCTATCTAAAACCAGCATATCATCTATGTTTGACATTAGTGGGTCACGCCATGTGATTACTTTTTTCCAAATGCTATGAAAGCATTAAAAAGTAATTTCATTTTTGGATCTAGATTTCCTTTCAAAGAATGTTATTCCTTTTATGCCATATTTCTGATGATACAATTTTTAATGAGAGTAGCATTACCCTGGTCTTTCCATTCCTCCATCTAGTTGGTAGGAAGACAGTGTACCGCTCTTGAGAACTGTTTTGATCAAGTAGGTGATACCCACAAACTTTAAATATTTTCCCCAAAATTTTCTCATGAAAGGGCATTGAAAGAAGAGGTGCATGTTTGTTTCATTAGAAGAGTGGCACAGTGAGCATTGAGATAGATTAATCGTTCCTATAATCCAAAGCTTATCTTGTATGAGAAGAGCATTTCTAAGGATTCCCCAAAGATGAAAGTTCTGCTTTTGATTCTCAGAATTGTCTCAGATTCTTTTATGCCACGGATCATATACTTGAGTTGCATTCTGATTAAACAACTTATAAACCAACTTGATTGAGTGTTTTGAGGGAGGGGTCCTCGAAGAAGTTCATCGTTTACAGTAACTAGGGGCATGAGCTTTTAAATTTCATTCCAAACTACTTTAATTCTTGGTATTGTGGTGTGAGGGAGAGAAATATGACAATCCTATATGTAATCAGCAGCATTAGCTTATCTAGAAATGCCAGTATGAGTTCTTTCAGTGTAATTAAGCAGTTCAGTTAATATTAAATCTTTTGAGACCCACTGAGCAAACCAGAAGGAGGAGGATGAGTTCCTTGAAATTGCAAGTTGCATAAGATGATTTATATTGTCTCTTGAGTCGAGAATTCCTCTCTAAATCCAGTTGACATTCTATTTCTTGTCCAAGTTTCAAAAATCCTTTGTACCAATATAATACTTGGTGTACTAGCTTTTCCAAATGGATCTGCTATTCTTTAGAATATTTTTGAGATGAGATGTAAAGGCTACTTCATTCCATTTAATCAAATTGATGATTCCTAACACACCTTGATTGATTGTCTTTAGTAATTTATTATAGGCAATAAGTTTAGATTTCTTGCAGAATGGGTTCCCTGTCCATAGGAAGTGACAACACGCTTTCGTTATCATGTGCATTAGTTTCTTTAGGAGGATAAATATCCTTGAGTAGTACATTTGCATGGAGAAGGTTATTGATTTATAATTGTTAGTCTACCCACATGAGACAAGTATTTATTATGCCAAAGCAACATTCTTTTGGTAAAATTTTCAAACAAGTGAAGGTATCAATGTGTATGAATTTTTGAGGGAGTTATGGGTACCCCGAGGTAGATAATACCATGCTACTGAACTTGGATGTTGAAATTACTTGCTAGGGCATTTTGAATAGGACTTTCCCGAAATTTTTTAATGATAGAAGACTTTTGCGGGTTTATGGATAAACTAGTTAATAAGGTGAAATCTTTCAGGATGAGAAATATCAAGTCTAATGACTTGGTACCTGGCTTAGTTAATATCATAAGATCATCAGCAAAGCATAATGAAGTGACGGGGGCTCACGACATTTACAATGGTAGTCAATTAGCCACCTAGAGTACTTATCCTTAAGCATTATAGTTGGCATTTACATGAGTAAGAGAAAAAGGTAGGAGCTTAAGAGGCCGCCT
Organism: Allium fistulosum; assembly: GCA_030737815.1. Taxonomy (NCBI): domain Eukaryota; kingdom Viridiplantae; phylum Streptophyta; class Magnoliopsida; order Asparagales; family Amaryllidaceae; genus Allium; species Allium fistulosum. The sequence continues at coordinate 768,230,738 of CM060905.1, read as the reverse complement.
TATCGTGGACCTTGGGTACCCTAGAAGTAGCCTCTCATCTAAACATTGATTCGAAATAAAAATTTGGACGTGGATATGCACACTTTAATCCATTTTCTGAACTTGAGGGGGATACCCATTCTAGTTAACGCGTAGGAGATTGATTGCCATTTGGTCGAGTCATAAGTCTTCTTAATATCTATTTTCGGACAACATCTAGAGCTCGGCTGCTTACTCTCATACTCTCTTATAAGTTCATGAGAAATGAGAATGTTATTGGTGATTCTTCTTTTAGGAAGGAAGGCACTTTGACTCATAGAAATCAGGTCAGGTAGGACTTCTTTTAGTCTTCGGGCTAGAATTTTGTTGATGCATTTGTATATCCTGTTGCGGCAGCTTATTGGCCTAAAGTGATTAACTAATGTTGGGTTTTTGGTCTTAGAATTAGACATAGGGTTGTGGAGTAAAGTCCTTTTAGCATCTTGTTACTGTTAAAGAATTTGTGAATTGCTTTCAGGAAATCCATTTTTATAATTTCCCAACAGCCTATGAAAAAGCAAGAATTAAATCTGCTAGGGCTGCCTACACTATCTTTGGGAATGGAAAAGAGGGCTGACTTGATTTTGTCATTAGGGATGTCTTTCAGCAGCATAAGGCTTGGAGCTTCTGATAGAGATGAATAATATAGTTGATCAATGCAACCAATATTTATAGCCTAGTCTTTCTTGCTTCCTAAGATGTTGGTCAAGTGCTCACACTACTAGAAATACAGTATATAGCCACGAAGGCTTTCTAACGGCCGCCAACGGCATTTTCCAACGGCTACCAACGGCACGTTTTTTTTTAACTTGCCGTTGGTAGCCGTTGATAACCGTTGAAAATAACGCCGTTTGCGGCCGTTGGTAACCGTTGGAAATTTGCGTATACCTGCAACCAGCCAGAGACCAAAACATTATTCTCATCTTCCCCAATTCAACCAAAACCCTTCTCCTCCCCTCCTCTTTTCCACCTCCAACCTTCCCCACGCAACCACCAGCTGCTCCAACGCCATCACTCAACGCCAACATCCTCTCTCCATTCCTAGAAGTCTCCAAAATCAGGTATTTCTAAAACCCTACAATTTTTATCTTTTCTAATTTTGTGTTAATTTGCTGTTATATTTGTATCCAATGACATATTGCTTGTTTATTACACCAAACTAAATGCTAATTACAATTATTGTCATCCAAATGTCCAAATTGTTTGTGTATGTATATATTATGCACATATGTAAAATATGTTTATAATTTAGTATAAATGCGCATGTGAATTAGCATTAGATTAGTTATGATTGATTTAAATTATTTTGTGTATGTTTTGTAAAATGTTAGAAAAACATGAATTAGTGAAATATTTTACGAACAAGAATTATATATTTTGTGAAATATTAGAAATCATATAATTTACTATATATGTATTTATTAAAATAATAGAATATAATGCATAATATGCCTTATTTTATATATTTAATAAAACGGTAACATAAAAACCAAATTTAAATCCCTTAGTGAATTTTTGGCCCCGTCTGACAGGTATTGTATATGATCGTTGTATGAATATTCGTTTTTATTGCAAAACGGATATTCATATTCATCTGATACAATATCTGTTGGATTTGTCCCTGTATTGGACAAGTTACAAACACTATAAAGTAATTACGTTTCGTAAATCATATCGTTATAAACGGTTCACAAAATTTCGACGGCATTTCCTTTTTGTTCCTTGTGTACATGCATTGTGTACGATACAAGGAACACGGGGGAAGTGCTGCCGAAATTTTGGGAAATCGTTTATAAAGATATGATTTAAGAAATGTAATTACTATTGTGTTTGTAATGGGAAGTAGGATAACCGACCATCACAAAAGGTACAAAAATGTAAACAAAATAGCAAGAAATATAACTTTGTATATAAACGAAAATGGATTATAAAAAACAGTAAAATCTAAAATGTGTTTATCGAATTTGATTAATAGTTTTTTTACTATTGATCATAGGTTTTACAGTAGGAAAAATGGTCAATTATTTTATTGATCGGAGCTGGATGTATCAAAGAAGAGAATTGGGAGGCTCGATAAGTACACATTTTCTAAACGGGGTTAATGTGTTTGTCGAATTTGCTTTAAGTAATATTGGAAACGACGTAGAAATTCGTTGTCCATGTAGTAGGTGCAAATTGTTGAAGCATTTAGTACCGAATATGGTTAGGATTCATTTGCGCCAATATGGTTTCGTAACCAATTATTTGGTGTGGGATCGTCATGGAGAAAGTATAACACGTAACGAAGAACAGTCAATAGAGGTCATTAGTGATGAAGTTAGTACGACGAATCTCATAGAACATATGGTTGAAGATGCAGCACGATCAATGTTCCCTACTGTTGAATTTAATAACGAAGATGTTAGCGTCGAAGAGGAACCAAATGTTGGAGCGAAAAAAATGTGTAGAAGTATGGTTAGATGATAGAGATTACCATGCAGCACACACGTATATTCTTCTTAATTGTCCAGAAGTTGCACCATTTATTAGGTAATTATCAGATTACAAGTTTTGATAAATTTAATTTAATACTGCATGTGTTAATTAATAATAAAGCAATATATTGTTTTTGTTTGCAGTGTTTATGAATCACAAAATCCAAACGGCGATTTAAGCAAAAATTTCGCTACTTGGTTTTCGAACTACGTTTGTGATCCTACAAATAATGTGGTCGATGAAGGATTAAAACATTTGGCGTTGGGACCGAAAAGGAAAGTTAAAACGTATCCAATATTTTTCGTTAATGGATATAAATTCAACACCAAAGAATACGGTGCTGAAAAATTAACAAACAATACCGGTGTATTTGTTAAAGGCAGTGATGATCCTAATAATCATATACATGATTTTTATGGCGTGTTAACCCAGATTTTGCAATTGACATATTTTATAAGACCCGCAGAGGAAGTTTTTTTGTTTAGATGCAACTGGTTCAGCAATGTTCTAGGTTTTGGTATTAACGTGCATCCAAATTATAATCTTATAGAAATAAAACATACCTCCCGTTATCAGCCATACGATCCGTTTGTACTAGCCAAACAAGCCCTACAAGTTTATTACGCCCCTTATCCGTCTCTAAAAAGAGATAAAGCGGATTGGTCTGCGGTTTTTAAAACCAAGACGAGATTTACATTCGATGGAAAAAATATTCCAGAAGAACAAGCCTATCAAGCAGATATCGAAGAAAATGTTGAAACCACAATTACAGACGGTCAAACTGATTTTGGACAATTAAATGATGAGACAAATGTATTAGTCGAAGCATTTGAGAGTGTAGAGGAAAACGATATAGAACACGAGATCGAGTCTGAATCAGAAAACGACGAGGACTAAGTTAAATCCGGTAATTTTTACAATTATATATTCACGCACACGCATCACATATATATCATCTCATCATCATTACATGCACCACATATCATCATCATTTTATCTATGTCTATAATTAAAAATGAAACTTTTCAACAGGTATTATGTCAGGCTCCAGACGTCGTAGCTCTTCTCGCTCGGCCGGCGAGAGTAGTGGTGAGCCTCCAGCTCGACCACTTGTATATTTGCAGCCGAAGGCTGATGGAGCGTAAGTATCAAAATTAAAATGATAACAATATAAATTTGTTCATACATATATATACTTGTCTAAAGCTTTGTTTTATTTAACACAGGGGTTTTGATTTGGAGCCCTCAGGAGTTGTGCTTGGCATTTCCAAGCAATCATATATGAGCAGGATGACAGCTTGCTGGCCTAAGTGGAGTAAGATCCCTGACCATGTCAGGGAGGCCATATGGCAGGATTTTCTGGTGAGTTTATATATACTACTTTACTATATGAATACGTATAAATGAACACTTAGTAATGTTTTCTCTTTGTACAGGGGCAAGTGGACTTGGCGGAGGCCGATGTCGTCATGGTTCAGCGCCATTGGAATTCGAAGGTCGCCAAAAATTACAGGGAGGTAATGTCAGCTCTTAAAAAATCGAGGAAGAAACCGAACTGGATGGGCGATTCCGTATGGGATTCTTGGATGAGGTGGTGGGAGACCGACGAGTTCAAGGTAAATGTTCTACCTAATATATAGTTAATTATTTCGCAATTAGTATAAATATAATATTCAATTTATAAAATTGCAGATGGAGTCGGAGAGGAACTCTGCCAATAGAAGTAGGAATCCTGTAACGCATCGTGGCGGATCCAAGTCTTTTCAGCATCACCGTGAGGACTTGGTAAATTTATCTAAACCGTTATTACATTTTGTATATTAATTAGTTCGGTAATTAGCTATGAAAAAATAAAATATATAAATTATTTATTGCAGGAAAGATCGGTTGGACGTCGCGTGTCTATGATGGAGGTATTTACCCGCACCCACGCATCAAGACAAACAGACAATGCTGGCAATATTACATATCAGTGGGATGGTGATGATAAGGCGACGGCTGCATATGTATGCATTTTTTAAAACTTATTTTATTAATATCGATATGTTTAAATCATATTCTACTAATTTTAACCTGTAATTGTTTTTTATTTTAGGCAAAGTTTCAGGAGGCACGGGCAGAGCTGCTTTCAGAATCGGATCGCGATGAGTTGACGGTAGAGGAGGAAGATAATATTTTCGACGTTATTATGGATCCGACGCAGCGGAATAGGCGCTATGGCTATGGAAACCAAGCGGTAATCTTATAAACATTGCAATATTATATTTAATAAATTAACATTGCTTACGAAAATGCATTGCTTAAGATCACGTCATTTACGTTTTTATATTTTAAAATATACATTGCTTACGAAAATGATTATAATACAAATGTGAACATCTCATATTCTATTTGCAGGTTCGGGCAGCTCAAAAGGCGTGTGACAAAGCTGAAATAAAAGAGCTTAGAACCATGGTTGAGCAGTTGCAAGAGCAGGACCGTCTTCGCGCTATACAAATGGAGCAGCTGAATCAACGTTTAGCGGAGTACGCGCAGAGGCATGGTTCCTTCCCTTCGTCGTCTGGTGCTTCCGGAGGTGATGATGATGCTTGAGAGGTATGATGATTATTGTTTTGTGGTTGGTTATTGTATATATTGACTTTGAGGTGGTGAGGATTGTGTTTGATGGTTATTGTGTATGTATTGACTTTGAGGTGGTGAGGTTTAAGTGTTTGCATTGTACATATTGACTTAAATATGGAGTTGGAGTTGGTGAGGGTTTGGTTGTAATGTTTGAATATGGAGTTGGACTTGAATATGTAATGTTTGATGTTGATTTTTGGTTGTTTATATTGTTTGTGGTATAATGTGTTGAATATGTGATATATATGTGAAATGGAGTGGAAATGGAATGGAAATTGATAAATATTGATTGTGTGTGGTTGGAAGGTGAATCGCGTGCTGCTGGAAAAAAAAAATTCACCCAGATTAGCAACGGCTACCAACGGCTAACAACGGCTTATTGGTCAGTTTTTTGCCGTTGGTAGCCGTTGGTAGCCGTTGCTAATTCCCCGTTGCTTCCGTTGGAAGCTGTTGGAAGGCGTGGTTCCCTATTCCCACGCCATTTCCAATGGCTACCAACGGCCGCCAACGGCTAGCAGCCGTTGGAATAGCCTATTTCCCTTGTAGTGTCAACAAAAGCTTTATTGATAAGGATGTGTCCTTCATGTAGCCTGTTTTTATTATCATGAATGGAGAGGATTTTGCTTATATTAGATTTGTACTTTAGGTAATAATGATAAAAGGCTGCATTCTTGTGTCCTTGTTCATCCCACTGGTCCTTACATTTTTGTCTTACATGCTACCCTCATGCTGATGAGTAGTAATAAGTTGATCTGTTAAAGTATGTTCCTGCATAGACAGAAATGAGTTAGTAGTGTTAGTTAATAACTCTTTTTGAACCAGTTCCAATTGTTGTTGAAGATGGGTGGAAATCATGACGCCATATCCAAAGTTTTCTTTACTCCAAGTTTTAAAGATGGCTTTGGTGTGTTTGAGCTTGGCCTGGAGTTTGAACATCAGGTTGCCGTGGATGGTGATGGACCATGCACTGGATAAAATATCAATAAAGCCTGGATGCTTGCACCAAGCATTGAAAAAGTTGAAAGTGAAAGGAGGTTTATGTAATGGAGGGCCAAAGGAGAGTATAAGGGGAGAATGGTCAAATAAATTTGGAGGAGTGGCTTCATAACTAATGTTTGGCTAGGTTGAGAGAGCTTGAGGGTTAGTGAATACTCTATCAAGTTTAGAGTAGATTCTAGCACAAGATCTTGATTATTATTCCAAGTGAAGTGCATGCCAGTGGAATTGCATCCAAAAAGGTCTGGTAATTAGGTTGCTTCATTAAGGGGGAGTATTTCAATTGATATTAGCATATTGCCACCACTCCTATCATTCATCTCTAACATATTGTTCCAATCACCAAGAGCTATCCAGGGTTTGATGCGACTGTTCAAAGTTTGGGGGGTGTTTTTACATGAGAGACTGTTCGAGCCATACACAAAAGAGAAAAGGAATTCCATGTTGGAGGCCTTATGGAGAACTTAAAGGTGACATGGTTGAGTAGTGATGGAGATAGGAGATACCAGATGTTAGCCATAAAATCCACTGAGGAACAGAAGTATGAAAGTAAGTTAAAGAAAATGCCAGGCTCCATTGGAGTTGTAGGCATGGGTTTCGACAAAGGTTACAAAAGAACGTTTTGAAGTCATTGAGATGGCTTTCGAAGGAGTCGGAAGCACTAGGCGCCCTTACAGTGCAAAAGCTTTTGAAAAAAAGGCGAATCTACCCTTCCACCTCTTTCAAACCTTTCGACACAGATGAATTAGCAAAGACAGCTTCGGATCCCCTTTCGAAGGCAATGAATGTTAACCTATCATATGCACGCCAAACCCTTCGGAAACAAAGGTTTTGCCTTTGTTTAAATTGCCCAAAACAACCCTTTCGAAAGCATGGCTAAGCCTTTCGAACTGGTCGAAGCCAATAACAATAGGAGAAGTTTCCGCATCAGTCCACGGACATGCATTCGGAAGCTACTAATTACATCGTCGAAACCACTGATGCTTCAACATCTTCGAAGCCCAAGCAAACAATCTGACGACAGAGATGAAAGCTCCTATTTTTACTTCTGATGGCAACGAGACAACATGAAGAGAAAAGCGCCTTTCAGGCGTTTCGACGACGTTAAAAAAAGTTTAGGAGAAAGCAGGAAAAAGGGACACTACAACAAAAAGATCCTTTAATAGAGTTCAAAAAACGATGTAAAGGCTTTTATAGCGTTTTTATAAACGTTGTAAATCAACAAGTTGTAATAAATCAATGACATGTTATTGCAACATAAGAAACGCTATAAAATAACACATCTTTTATGGTGTTTACAATACGCTGTAAAAGGCTTTTATAGCATTTTTATAAAAGCTGCAAATCAACAAGTTGTAATAAGTCAATGACCTATTATTGCAACATAAGAAACGCCATAAAAATACATCTTTTATAGCGTTTCCAAAATGCTATAAAAAGTCTTATTACTTTCTTATAATGCTATAAAAAACTCTTTATTATAATGAAATGGTGGTGTATAACGGTCATGAAATGCTATTATTAACTGTAATAACATTTCACAAACGCTATTATAGGCATTAACAACGTTTAATAAATGCTATTAAATCCTTTAACAGCATTTTATAAATGCTATCAAATTCTTTAACAGCGTTTTAAAAATCATTTTTGTAGTACATATCTGTTATCACACTATAATCGGCAAATTTACATAAACATAATGTATCATTTCACACAATCATATAGATCACATTAAACGAAAAATAACTAACCATTCAGCATTCACGTAGAATAATGCATAATATGTCGTAATATTTAATGAACATTACATTAAAAGTGTAAATAATACAAGTGAGAAAAGATTGTACTACACATGACGATTAAATGTGCAAACAAAAAAAGTTGTTACTTCAAAAGAACTTCAAATCGCTAATATACTACAGCATGTTGCCATTTATATGCACCATAGATGGGTAATTACCTATGAAAAAGAAATTCAACAATTAGCAATTATAACTATACATACACATGTGTGTGTGAAACTTAATTATATAAATTAAATTAATTTATATGGAACTTAATTAATTTATATGAAACTTGATTAACTTACTTAATTTTTATAAAATTAAATTGATTTATATAAAATTTATTGATTTTATAAAATTTAGTTAATTTATATAATTATATGGAAATGATATCAATAACAAATGGAATTTCCTAAAATGAATGTAAATTTTGTTTAAAAACTTTATTGAACAATTGCATTTATACTGCTATAAACTTTTTAATTTTTATAAACTTAATTAAATATTATAAACTTATTTAATTTTAAAATAATAGCTGGCTTATTTAATTATTATAAAACTTAGTTAACTTAGTTACTTAGTTTAAACTTAGTTAATTTGTTGTTGTTGTTGTTATATTATTATATTGTTTTATTACTATTATTATTAATTATATTATATTATTATTATTCTTCTAAATTTAGTTAATTTTTATAAACTTAATTAATTTTTATAGAACTTAGTTAGCATAGTTAATTTTTATAAAAATTAGATAATTTTTATAAAACTTAGTCAATTTTTATAACAATATAAAAAAGATTTCAAAATAGAGATCATGATCTTTATAAAACTAATTTTTATAAAACTTTATTAAATTTTATTAACTTATTAAATTAAAAAAAAACAGTTAGCTTATTTAATTATTGTAAAACTTATACATTATTCAACAATTGCATGTATACTGTTATAAACTTATTAATTTTTATAAAACTTAATTAAATTTTATAAACTTAATTTAATTTTAAAAAAATAGTTGGCTTATTTAATTATTATAAAACTTAATTAACTTAGTTACTTATTTTAAACTTAGTTAATTTGTTGTTGTTGTTGCTATTATTATTATTATTATATTACTAATATTATTATATTATTTTATTACTATTACTATTATTATATTATATTATTATTATTCTTTTAAATTTAGTTAATTTGTATAAACTTAATTAATTATTATAGAACTTAGTTAACTTAATTAATTTTTATAAAACTTAGATATTTTTTATAAAACTTAGTCAATTTTTATAAAAATTTGACAAAGATTTCAAAATAGAGACCATGATTTTTATAAAACTAAATTTTATAATACTTAATTAAATTTTATAAAATTATTTAATTTAAAAAAAACAGTTAGCTTATTTAATTATTATAAAACTTAATTAATTTAATTACTTATTTTAAACTTAGTTAATTTATTATTATTATTATTATTATTATATTATTTTATTACTACTACTATTATTATATTATATTATTATTCTTCCTTTAAATCAGTTAGTTTATTGAAAAAGTGAAGAGAGACAATTCGACGCAATTATTTTTACATATTTATTTGAACAAAGTGCAAGAAAAACAGAAAATATACCTTCAGCATGGTTCTTCTGCTAAATCAAAGAGTTGTGTAGTTACAACTGTTGAGAAACGAATTGCATGTGGCATCATTTCCCTCCTCATTTGCTTTAGTTCCTTCTCTTCTTTAATCTTTACAGTAGCGTAAAAGTTCAACAGTTTATGATGTGAAAAAAAAATAGTATGGAATTTATCATTTTGCCAACCTATACGAATAATAATTATACCATCTTAATTTTCTTGTTCTCCTCCATTAGTCTTCTATAAATCATTTTTTTCCCTCACCTACACACATCATAACACTTTTTCTACAAAAGAAAAGAAAGACAACAAATTAAACTGTCTTAAGGAAATAGGTAAAGACAACAAATTTTGATACGGTAGTTAGAAAAGTAAACTTTGAAATATGAAACTGTTATAGCCATCATATAATATTACCTCGCCTCTTGTTGTGTATGGTCTGAAACAATGCCTGCATACATATTCAACCTCTAGAGCCTGCCAACTACATATCAATGTTGAGATGCAAATAAAAAAATATTTATAATAACTTTGTAGCTAAAAAAGTAATTCAAAAAACTTTTTTTTTGAAAATGGGTAAAAGCTTTATTAATAAGGCATAAGCCCAAACATGAGATCGGCCCGACCCATTACAAACCTATCAAGTATAGGAGTTCGCGAGTACATTAAAAAAAAAAAAAAAGAAACTGCTTCGTCTTCCTTCAAGCTTTTCACGGTGGTTTCCATGTCCTCTCAAAGGGAATCTCATTATTTTCTACTTTTAGTCTCATCTTCTGCAATGTCTCTTATTCAGCAGCTGATAAATCTATAAGAACTTTTCTCCCTACTCTTTTCACGACAATTTGAGCATCTCTTCTGATCATCTCACTGACTGCATGCTCATTTTTGTGGTTGTTTTAAAAAATACGTCGATTCCTCTCTTTCCACACATGCCAAACAGAAGTAGTCAACAAAATGGAAGCAACTTTTTCCATCAAGCTTTTGGTTTTCCAGCGTCTAGTCAGGTAAATTGCAATTTCGATCAAAAATTCATCTTGTAAGTTATAATCCAGAATTAGCTTTTGTTTTTCCCAAATGGTTCAGGTAAATTCACAGGAAAGGAAAAGATGTTTATGATTTTCTTCCTCCACATTACATAGAACACATATCAAAATATGTACAATTCCCCATTTTCTTAGTCTATTCATAGTAGGAAGCCTGTGAATGAGAGCCTTATAAGTTATTTGAGACATTTTAGGAGTACTAGCTCTATACCAGACTATTTGAGCCCATTCAATTTCATTTTCTATTTCCCTGAGATGGTCCCAAACTGATTTTAGAGTGAAATCTTTGTTATTTGGTTTCCATAACCAAGAGTCAGCCAATGTAGAGGAACAGAGAGGAATACTCATTATATCTTATCTAGTCTGAGTTGTTGGATAATCAGAAGGAAATATCCATGAGTTATCATGAATAATTTTATCCAACATAAAGTCTCTTCCTCCATAAGCAGTAAAACAGTCCTAGCCCAATTTATTTATACCATATTCATTATTCAACCAGGGATCAAACCAGAAACTTGTGCCCTTTCCAGTTGCAATTTTTCTATATACCAGGTTCTGAATGTCACTTCTAGCCCTAAAAATTGCCTACCATATGCCTGATGCATTTATATCCTCCTTTTGAATCTAGAAATTATCTTTTAGATATCTTCTCCTCATCCATTCAGCCCAAAGACCCTTTCCACTGAGAATTTTCCAAGCCAGTTTAGCTGCATAAGCTTTCTTCAGATCCCTGAGGTTTTTGAGTCCAACTCCTCCTTCATTTTTTGGTTTGCATAAAGTTTTATATGAAACTTTATGGATGCCCCCTCTCCATATAAAATTGGCACAAACACTTTCAATTTAATCAATGGAAGCACAAGGAATTTGAAATGTTTGCAACCAAAATCTAACCATAGATGTAATAACAGTGTGAACCAATTCAATCCTGCTAGCAAAAGATAACAATTTTGAGCTCCAGCTTTGAAGTTTGTTTCTAATTTTTGTGACAAGAACTCCACATTCCCTGTCAGTGATAATATTAGTTGATAATGGCACACCAAGGTATTTAATAGGTAGCTTCCCCTCCTCAAAATTAAAGAGTGAACAAAATGACTCTTTGTTTTTGAAGTGATCATTAAAGTAGCATTTAGTTTTCTGCTCATTGACCTTCAGCCCAACAAACTGCTCAAGTTGGTGAAATATGTCTTTCAAACCCATAATAGCAGTACGGTTAGCTTTGTAACAAATAATAAGATCATTATCATACAGAAGATGCGTTATTTGAGGTTGAACTTTATAAACTGGCTGTATTATGCTGTTGTGAGTGTAAATTTCCATTTGAAGAGCGAAGAATTCCATTACAACAGCAAATAAATAAGGGGATAGGGGATCACCTTGTCTCAAACCCCTATTACTCTTTATAAACCCTTTAGGCACACCATTGATTAACATAGAGTAAGTGGGTGAGCTTATACATTCTTTAATCAGATTCAAGATTTTACCAAGAAATCCCATACACCTTAGCATATGAATGATAAATTTTCTATTTATTTTATCATAAGCCTTTTGAAGATCAACTTTTAAACATATTTTATCAGCTTCCTTCTTTTTAAAGTTCTTGACCAGTTCATGAGCTAACAAACAATTTTCAGCTATACTTCTCCCCTTAATAATAGCACTTTGGCACTCCCCTATGCAATCAGACGGGACAAGTTTAATCCTTTTGCAAATAACTTTACTTAGGATTTTATAAGAGACATTACAGCATGAAATTGGTCTGTAGTCTTGAATTTGTGCTGGCTTTTTTTTTTTTGGTATAAGACAAATGAATGTATGGTTCATTTCTTTTATGATTCTACCAGTGTCAAGAGCTTCCTGATAAGCTAACCTCAATTTTTCTTTTAGGTCTTGCCAGTGGGTTACATAGAAATGAGATCCCAACCCATCTGGCCCTGGGCTAGAATCATGATGAATGGATTTAACAGCTTCCTCAATTTCTCTTCTTTCAATGTCCCAGGTCAGCATACATCCCCTTTCAGTAATCAAGCTTCTGGTTTTTCACAATAGGTAAGTCTACTAGATATTCTCCATTGAACAGATCAGTGAAATAAGCAATTGCTTCCTCCTCCAACTTACACAGATTAGTAACATGTTCACCCTTTGCATCAATGACATTATACAGATTATTATAATTTTGTCTAAGAGACATTTTAGTGTAAAAAAACTTTAAGCATTCATCTCCCTCAATCAACCATTTTTCCTTGGCTTTTTTGCTTCAACTCCATTGCTTGAATTTGTAATGCATACTTGAGTTCATGTTGCACTTCAAAAAAATTCTTTGTTTAACTCATTATTGTAAGGGTCTTCATCTAGAGCAGATTGTGTTTTGTCCAGAATTTGCTGAAGCTGAGTAATTTTATTTGATTGCTTTATTCTACACATATTCCATTCTTTGAGTCTTATTTTGATGTGTTTAAGAATCATAATCAAAATAAATGAGTTGTTGCCTTCAAAAATGTCTAAGGTAGAAAAATCAGCAGCAATGTAATAATCTTTACACAAAGGCCAGAAATTGGCATACCTGAACGGCTTACCCTTCTCTATGTTGAATTGAATGAGTTCAATAAGAAGATGGGAGTGATCACTAGTAGAACAGGGCAAAATAGTTACTTTCATGTTAGGGAACAAGTTAATAGCCTCAGCATTTACAAGCACTATGTCCAGTTTGCATGCAATCTTTTTAACTTCTCCACTTCTCCATGTATATTTCAGCCCAGTGTGGGAAACTTTAGTCAATCCAACAGCAGCGACACAACCATTAAATTCCTCCAGTTGGGATGCCTTTAATGTGAGACCACTAACTTTATCTTCTGCCTTTAACATTGCATTATAATCTCCCATAATGAACCAAGGACCATCAATTTGATTTGAAATATTTATAAGTTGTTTCCAGAGTCCTGAACGAATTGATGCAAAATTAATAGCGTATATGAATGTAATCTGAACTGTCAAACCACCAGTATTTGTAGCTTTTACTATAATTTTTTGATCATCCATGCTTAACAATTTACACGACCAAAATTCACAACACCAAGCAACTAGGATTTTTCCTTTGCAAGTAGATGAGTTATTATGATATATACTCCAATTTGCACCCAAAGTATAATGAAAATTATCTATACTACTATTATTCATTTTATTCTCAAGTAAACCAAATAATGATGGTTTATATTTATTTCTTAAATTAAATAGGTCTAATTGTCTTTCATCACTATTAAGACCTCTGACATTCCAGCAAATAATTGTCATTGGGAGGGTGGTGCCTTATTACTCCTCAAGTTTCTATGAGCAAAGTTCTTTGGACCATGCTTACTAGCTTTCTTATTGAACTGTTCTATGTATGCTTGGTTTGGTTTAGTGTAAGTGCTTGTTTTTGGATCAATATACATCTCCTCATCACTAGAAGCCAAATTTATATTCATTTTACTAATATCTTTCAATGATTTAATTCAAAAAACTTTCCACTAATCATATTTATAAAATTCACTGTAACTCACAGCATATTTACATAACAAAAGAGAACTAAAACATATTAAAAGAATTGACAAAAGCGAAAGGTAGATAAAGATCCTTTCAGCAAGGTCAAAAGGTTTTGAATAAAGAGAAGGGAAGCACAAGGGTGAGTTAAAGGACTCGAAAGAGATGCCTTTCGACTACATTGAAGGTAGGTGAGGCCTTTCGACCATGACAAAAGGAATGAGGTGGAATATAAAAGAGACCTTTCGACTAGGTCAAAAGCACATGCGTGGAAGAGGGCTAACCTGCATCTATAAATAAGACCCAAGGGGTCCAGTTTTGGGACCGGATTTTGGGATCCTAAGCTCATTTCTTTCCTACTACTTCTTTGCAACTACAAAAACCTTTATAAACCCTAAATCAATTTGGGGAAAAGCTCTAATAATTTGAACTCATTTTGGATTAATGATAATGGAAGAATTTGTGAATTCGGTAAGGATTTTGATAATGAGGAAGATCATTATGATCATTAGCTAGACTAATGATCCATTGCACATGATTTTATCTTGTTCTCTTAACTTCTTATTGTCTATGCAATTCATTAAGATCGACTTGGATATAGACACGCGAAACACATCACCATCGAAACCAATCTCAAACAATAGAAAACAAAGATGGTGATGATATTTCTACATTGATGAGTTCGAAGGACGTAAGAATACCCAAGTCGATCTAATATAGAGTAAACCATAAAAATGCTTAGGCAATTGCAACTGGGTCTGATTCGAAAGGATAGAGCTCCTTTTGACCTGGTCAAAAGGGGTGTTCCAAAGGGAATCCAATATGCAATAGGTGAGCGAACATGTAAAAAGGAATTCCTTTAAAAGGAGTCTATCTTCCACTACGTCTGCAACCCTATCGAAGGGGTTCCTCAACAAAAAGGAACGAAGCCAATGAGGTCTAAAGCAATTGTTCCACTTTTATAAGATAAGCATACCTTACGACATAGTCGAAGGGGCAAGAATGTACCTTTCGACATGATCGAAAGGTATGAAAGGTTGAAAAGAATAGTTGTTTCCTACTTATTCAAAAGAAGGATTTCGAGTTGAATACTTCTTCTTTTGCCTGCATTTCTAATTCAATCACTGAAACTATTTCGACTTGGTCTATTCAAGTGGAAAGGTGGGATTCAAAAGAAGCAATCCCTTTGACATCCTTATCTTGTATAACCTCATTTGTCATTGGTATAGCTTTGGGGATGTTGACAAGTTTTCTTGTTAACATTTTTGGCTCTGGAAGAAGGGCTTGAACCTCCGACCTTGTTACTATCTTATAGACTAATTATGGATCATTTGACTTGACATAGGAAAATGAAATCCAAATGACTTAGCAGAATGAATGAAGAAGTTATCCACACAATAACTCTTGAGGAGAACGTAGCCTCGACCTTTAATTTGGATGGGGTCGTTCAAGGGAAGCCTTCATCATCAGCTCAACAGGATGAGAACACCGCTATTATCAAACACTTAGAGCAACAGCTGCAAGAAATGCAAGAGCTCCTCAAAATGGCGTTGTCTTAGAAATCTTCAAAAACGGCTAAGCCAACACATGGGGATGAGGTAATCTCCCCAAGAAGGAACTTGAAAGCTAACTCCGATGAAAATAAAAGCAAGATAGATCTAACATCCTCAAGGAAGAAGGAGCGCCCTCAATCTAAAGCTAATCATCAAGAGAGGGTGCTCGATAAATCACTTGAATAATCTGGTAGCTCTACATCAAAGGAATACTTTCTGGCCAGAAATACTATCAAGATGTTTAGGAAAATCTAAAAGACGCTGCAGAGAGAGAAATTAAGGATGCAATGAATACCAAGGGGAAGAGGACCGTGGATGAAAATGCCAACAATAACGAGCGAGTGCCCCCCCCTTTATTGATGAGATTATGGCAACTATCATCCTATCTTACGTGAAGATTCCAGCAATGAAATACCATGGAATCACAGATCCAAATGATCATTTAATGGCTTTCGATAGCCAGATGGATTTATACAATGCGTCGGGAGCCGTTAGATGCAGATTATTCCCTGTCATGCTCCAAGGAGCTGTGGCCAAATGGTACAGACAGTTTCGAGAGAAAACCATATATTTATGGAAGAAGTTCTCCTACGAATTCTCTGCCCAGTCCTGCATTTGTAAAGATAACACTATAGATTATACAGTCTTGGCCAATATAAAGCAAATGCAGGGGGAATCTTTAGGAGACTATCTGAAGAGATTCAACGTTGAAGCACTAAAAGCAAAGGATGTGAATGACCGAGACAAGCTTATTGCGATACATTCCGGCTTAATAGAGAACACCCCCTTTTGGAAGCAGCTCTACGTTAATGGATGTAAAGGTTTATAGGATTTCCACTTCCAGGCTGATAAGTTCATTTGGATAGATGAGCTATATTATGCCAAAGGAAAAGCGATTCCAAAGAGGGAAGGAGGAAGATTTGGTCAAGATCGAGGACATAAAAGAATAAAATGGGAGGAGCCAATTGCTAACGTGGTCGCTTTGAACAAGCCACTGTCTTATGTGTAAGCTGTAGCAAAGGAGAGAGTCAACTTCCTGACTTCTTTTAAGGATCAGAACAACCCAGAACAAAGAAAAGGAGGCAACTACTACGTATATCACAAGGCAAACGGTCACAAGTCTGATGAGTGCAGAGTTCTGGCTGGAATCATCCAGAAACTGATCCACGAGGGTCATTTGAAAGAATTTATTTCGGATAATCAGAAAGCTCAACGGACAGGGGATGGTCCACAAAATCACCCTTGCAATGTCATTAATGTACTATAGGGTGAGGACCCGCTGAGCTTAAGCCCACCGATAAACAGAATTGATGTAATTTGTGGTGGGCCGCATCCAGTGGGGAATAGGAAAGGGGCCCGAAATAGATACATCAAGGAAGCTAAAAAGGGCATCTTCTCTGTCTAAGAGGCCTTGAAGAATCCACGACTCTGTATTCAAATGTTGAATCTTGTTGTTACCCCTCAAGAGCTGAATAAAGGGGTTCACCATTCACACAACAATCCACCGATGATTAATGCTCAAATCGGATTGTCCATTTTCTCCAAATTCTTGTAGACACAGGCAGTGCAATCAACATTATCTTTAAGCATGCCTTCGATCAAATGAACATTCTCGAGGATAAACTGGAGCCTAGCATGGAACCTATCTTCGGGTTTAATAATAAAGGGTCAACTCCGATGGGGCAAGTGAAGCTGCTTGTGCAAATGGGGGTACCACCATCTTGTAGAACTTTCGAGACTATTTTTGTGATCATCAACCAGCCATCTTACTACAACGCCTTCTTTGGCAGGCCAGCACTCCATGAAATAGATGCATTCATATCCCCAAAATATCTAATGGTAAAGTTCTTCACAAAGAGAGGATGGGGCACCGTCCAAGGGGAGCAGTTCAGCTCTTGAGAGATGTATTTTGCTACGATAGATCAATATAAAAGGGAGTATTCTGCTTACTTTGATTCTTCCACAATTTTATAGCCTTCGGATGATGGATTTTTACATCCAACATTCAAAGAAAAAGTTAAAATTAATACTTCTAACAAGCGCATGTATGAATGGTACATTCCTTCTAGAGGCAAAAGGAAGAGAGTTAACGCTAATTCCATTGAAGAAAGCCCAATCGTCACTGGATTCGATTGCCGAGGGGAAACTGAAAGGATAAAACCTATAGAGGACCTTGAGGAGGCATGCATAGATTCAGATGATACTACTAAGGTGGTCAAGGTGGGAAAGGAATTGGATAGTGATTTGAAGAAGGATTTAATCCAATTTTTTAAGGTCAATAAGGATGTATTTGTATGGTCACATTCTGATATGGTAGGGATTGATCCGACGGTCATGTGTTATGCGCTTAACATCAATCCAGAAGCAACCCCCATCAGACAGAAGAAGTGACAATTAGATAGAGTACGGTGTGATGCTTTGAAGCAAGACGTTGAGAGACTCCCCGAAAATGGGTTTATTCGAGAAATATACTACTCAAAATGGATAGCAAACCTAGTCTTGGTAAGGAAATCAAATGGAAAATAGAGGACTTGCATTGACTATACAGACTTGAATAAAGCATGTCCGAAAGATTGTTTCCCGCTACAGCGAATTGATTAGTTAGTAGATGCAACAATCGGGGACAAATTATTGTCTCTTATGGATGCATATTCAGGGTATAATCAAATTCCTATGTTCAAACCAGATGAGGAACACACTAGCTTCATAACTGATTGGGGAATTTATTGCTATAAAGCGATGCCTTTTGGGTTAAAGAATGCAGGGGTTACTTGTCAAAGGTTGGTCAATATAATGCTTAAAGAGCAAATTGCCCGAAATATGGAGGTTTATGTGGACGACATATTAGTGAAATCTAGTGAGGTTACAAATCATCTTGAGGATTTGGAAGAGATGTTCAGAATATTATGAAAATATCAAATGAAATTGAACCCACAGAAGTGCTCTTTCGAAGTCCATTTGGGAAAGTTTTAGGCTACCTTGTAAGTGCCTAAGGAATTGAAGCTAGTCCCAACCAAATTCAAGCCATTATGGACATGACCGAACCCAAAACCAACAAAGAGGTCATGCGTTTGAATGGAAGGGTAGCCGCCCTAAGCAGGTTCATTTCAAAAGCTACCAATAAATGTATTCCCTTCTTCGATGTAATCATGAAAAAGAAGAACTTTGAATGGGGAGAAGGTTGCAGAAAAGCTTTTAAGGAATTAAAAAGCAATTTGGATAAACCACCAATACTTTCTAGTCATGAGAATGGAGAGATTTATACTTATACATGGCGGTTTCAGAGCATGCAGTCTGCTCAGTATGGATTAGAGAAGGAAGTGGGGCTCAACTTCTTGTATATTATGTACGCAGACGATTGAAGGATGCGAAAATTCGATATTCAATGATAGAAAAGCTAGCTTACTACTTGATTCTCACAACAGGAAAACTTAGAGCATATTTTCAAGCACATCCGATCAGGGTATTGACCAATTTCCCCCTTAAGCAAATTTTCAGTAAGCTGGAAACTTCAGGAAGGTTGGTAAAATGGGGAATCGAGCTCAGCCAATATGATATAGAATTCCAACCACGAGCTACGATCAAAGGGCAAGCATTGGCAGATTTCATTAGTGAATGCACTAGTTTCATAAAAGAGCAATCAGAGAAGGAAAGGGATCAAAAGCCTATGTGGCAGTTATTCGTCGACAGTGTGTCAAATGAACAAGGGGCCAGTGCGGGATATGTGATAATAACACCGGATGGACACTGTTTACATTATGCCATGAAATTGAGGTTCCTTGCGACAAACAATGTGGCTTAATATGAATTAATGGTAGTGGGGTTAACTTCAGCATTAGAGCTCAAAATCCCACGGATTTAGATCTTTAGTGACTCACAACTAATGGTGAATCAAGTGAAGCAGACATATCAAACAAAGGACCCCAAGCTATCTTTATATGTGAAGAAGATACTGAAAATGCTTGGTTTGTTTGAAGACTTTACCATACATCAAGTTCCAAGAGCGGAAAACTCAAAAGCAGATTCACTAGCCAAACTAGCTAGCTCAAGGGGAGCCCCGAAAACACGAATTGTTCTAGTAGGATATCAAGAAATTTTGAGTATTGAGGAGGAAACATCCGAACAAGGAAAGGAATTATTAGTTCTGACAAGGTCCCAAGCTATGCAACAAGAGAAAATGTGGAGAGAAATTGATAGAGAAATATCAAATAAGAGAGATGACCAATCGAGAACAAGTGACCTTACGACAACACTTGGATGTCACCCATCATTAAATATCTTACTAAAGGAATATTCCCCCTGACAAGGGTGAAGCAAGGAAAATCAAGCAACAAGCACCGACTTTTACAATAATGGATGGAATCCTTTATAAGAAGAGGTATGCGCTTCCCTATTTAAGATGCGTAAATCTGGATGATGGAGTAAAATTGATGGCAGAAGCACATGATGGATTCTGTAGAGACCACTCGAACGGAAAAAAATTGGCAAAAAAGATAACGAGGCAAGGTTTCCTATGGTAAGCCAAGCCATCGAGTATGTGAGAAGATGCAAGAAATGCCAAAAATACTCGAAAATTCCCAGATTACCTCCATGTCAGTTAACTCCAATTGCAAGTCTGTGGCCCTTTGACTTATGGGAAATAGATTTAATCGATCCATTGCCAATTTCAAAAGGGGGAGCGAAGTATGCCGTAGTTGCCATAGATTATTTCACTAAATGGGTAGAAGCGGAACCACTTCCTAAGATTACTTTCGGGAAAGTGCTAAGATTCGTCATTAAAAATATCATAACCAGATTTGGAATTCCCCAGAAGATAATTTTTTACAACGGGACATAATTTGAGATTGAAGATTCTCTCGCTTTTGTCACAAAAATGGAATCATCGAGAGCTTTTCCTCTGTCGCGCATCCAAAAGCAAATGGGGCAGTTGAGGCTGCAAATAAAACCATAAAGACAATTCTGAAAAAGCGACTAAACAAAGCTAAAGGAAACTTGGTAGAAGAACTGCCACTTGTGTTATGGGCTTATCGAACATCTACTAAAATAGCGATGGGACATACTCCCTACTCTTGGACATATAAGTGTGAGGCAATGTTACCAATCGAAATTGAAATACCCTCACACCGAAGAATCGCCTATGCATTCGATTTAAATTAGGAACTAAAAAGAGAATCCCTGGATTTGATACATGAGCTGAGAGATGAAGCAGCAATAAGAACAACGGAGTATCAAAGAAGAGTTTCAACGTACTACAACTCAAAATTGAGAACGTGATCATTTCAAGAAGGAGATCTGGTACTTCGAAGAGTAATGGCGAATACAAGAAACCCCACCGATGGACCCTTGGGACCAAATTGGGAAGGACCCTTAATCATTTACAAAGTAATCCCCCTAGGAGCTTACAAGTTATGCCGACCAGATGGCAATATGGTTCTAAGAACATGGAATGTCGAACATCTGAGGCCACATTTTCCAACAATGAATAAATAAAGCATTTCTTTCTTCAAAAGGAGAATCTACGTGGTTGGAAGTGAAATGCTCCTCTCATTTGGACACTACCTAAGACGATAGAAAGCCTCTATCCATGCCGAGTTTGCCAGGGCAGAGCACCTCCTAGAGGGAGGGTAGGGTATGCCTTTTACTGCGCCACACTACAGCCAGGTTAAAGCGCCGGACAAGCCCTTGGCCCCGCCTTTGGTCATGTCAAGGCACATCCTGGAGGGAGGATGGAGTAAGCCTTTATCCGTGCCACACTATAGCTAGGTTAAAGCACCGAACAATCCCTGTCTGTGCCACGCTATGGCAAGGGCAGGGCGCCTCCTAGAGGGAGGATGGAGTAAGCTTTTATTCGTGCCACGCTATGGCCAGGTTAAAGCGCCGGACAAGCTCTTGGCCGCGCCTCTGGCCATGTCAAGGCGCCTCATGGAGGAATGTTGGGTAAGTCCTTGGTTCCAGCCTCTAAGATGAGCTAACCAAGAGCACTAGAAAATAATGGACTAAGATGTCCAAGCCCAAGTAGAGGCTCATCAAATAATGGACTAAGATGTCCAGGCCCAAGAAGTTGCACATCAGATTATGGAATAAGATGTCTAAGTTGAGAAGCAGCCAATCAGATCACTATTATACAGAAGGCCTAAAGGGTTTATGCATGTTAAAGAAGACAAAATCTTAGGAGTAAAGCAGAACTCCGTCTATTAAATACCTGAATCTGGGTTTTGGGTTTCTCATTTCTAGATTTCATCTATTAATACCCGAATCTGGGTTTCAGGTCATTATCAATCACTTACGGTCTTTATTATACTCGAATCTGGGTTTCAGGATCATTACTTAACTTCACTTCAATGCCCTGATTTGGGCCGAGGATTTTTATTATGAAGATAATTACTATGGATTTCTGATTATCCAATGTATGCCCAAATCTGGGCCAGAGATTCCTATTATGAAAATAGTTATGATAATTTCTGATTATCCGACATACTCCCTGATTTGGGCTCGGGATTTTTGACATAACGACAGCTATCACGAATTTTTTGATTACCCACCATAAATACCCGAATCTGGGTTTGAGAATTCTATTCAAAGGACTATTTCTGAATCTTGCTATTTAAAACCCGAATCTGGGTTTCGCATATCTTACTATTAACTTCCAAACTCCATTAGCTAATACCCTAATCTAGGTTAGGTTCTATAACCCTGTAATTCCTGAATTTAAATTTTGGGTCTTTATCATCAACTTTGAATTCAATCAATCGAATCTCGAACCTAGGATTTAAAGTAGTAGTATTGAAGCTACAACAGACGTTTAAGGCATCAACCGAAAACTTCGAGTTGGTTTTCTTAATACCCAAATCAGGGTTATTAATTTGCAAGTTTAAATGATGCTCGCCAGCGTCTAAATTCAGACTCTAGGGTCATTCTTATCCCCAAGGAAAATCTCAAAGTGCATATTAAAATTTAAGGGTTATAAAGGCTCATCGCCAGGTAATAGCTCGTGACCTCCTATTTCCTAACATCGGATATCCCCAGTAGGAAGTTCTTAGACATCGATTGTTATATACAGGGATAGCTATTAATTGCGGACCTTATATCCTTTGTTAAATCAAACTTATAATTAACAAACCATTTAAATTTAGAAGCAACCCTACGTGGACTTATCTTGAAGCGTATTTATAATATAATGAGTCAGCAATATAAAATGTCTCCGCTTTGAATTTTGCAGGAATACTGGGTAATTGAGAGCAAGAGAGTTCTGAAATTTTTGTCCTAAAGAAAAAATCTTCTTTCATACAAGCGGGGGAAAAATGTTAGCTATAAAATCCACTTAGGAACAGAAGTATGAAAGAAAGTTAAAGAAAACGTCAGGCTTTGCTGGAGTTGCAGGCATGGGTTTTGACAAAGGTCACAAAAGAACGTTTCAAAGGCATTGAGAAGGCTTTCGAAGGAGTCGGAAGCACTAGGCGCCCTTACAGTGCAAAAGCTTTTGAAAAGAAAAGCGGAGCTACCCTTCTGCCTCTTTCAAACCTTCCGACACGGATGAATTAGCAAAGACAGCTTCGAAACCCCCTTTTGAAGGCAACGAATGTTAACCTATCATATGCGCGCCAAACCCTTTGGAACCAAAGGTTTCGCCTTTGTTCAAATTGCCCAAAACAACCCTTTCAAAAGCATGGCTAAGCTGAACTGGTCGAAGCCAATAACATCAGGAGAAGGTTCCGCATCAGTCCACAGACATGCATTCGGAAGTTCCCTACATCATCGAAACCACTGATGCTTCAACATCTTCGAAGCCCAAGGAAACAATCTATCGACAGAGACGAAAGCTCCTATCTTTACTTCTGATGGAAATGAGACAACATGAAGAGGAAAGCGCATTTGAGGCCTTTCGACAACGTCGAAAAAAGTTCAGGAGAAAGTAGGAAAAAGGGAACACTAAAGACTTGACAAAGGCGAAAGGTAGACAAAGATCCTTTCGACAAGGTCGAAAGGTTTGGAATAAAGAGAGGGGAAGCACAAAGGTGAGTTAAAGGACTCGAAAGAGATGCCTTTCGACTACATCGAAGGTAGGTAAGGCCTTTCAACCATGACGAAAGGCATGAGACAGAATATAAAAGAGACCTTCGACTAGGTCGAAAGCACAGGCGCAAAAGGGGGCCGACCTGCATCTATAAATAAGACCAAGGGGTCCAGTTTTGGGGACCGAATTTTGGGATCCTAAGCTCATTTCTTTCCTACTACTTCTTTGCAACTACAAAAACCTTTGTAAACCCTAAATCAATTTAGGGAAAAGCTCTCATAATTGTAACTCATTTTGGATTAATGATAATGGAAGGATTTGTGAATTCCGCAAGGATTTTGATAATAAGGAAGATCATTATGATCATTAGCTAGACTAATGATCCATTGCACATGATTCTATCTTATTCTCTTAACTTATTATTGTCTATGCAATTCATTAAGACCGACTTGGATATAGACATGTGAAACACATCTCCATTGAAACCAATCTCAAACAGTAGAAAACAAAGATGGTGATGATGTTTCGACATTGATGAGTTCGAAGGAATTAGGAATATCCAGGCCGATCTTATATAGAGTAAACCAAAAAAATGCTTAGGCAATTGCAACTGGGTCTTATTCGAAAGGATAAAGCTCCTTTCGACCTGGTCGAAAGGGGTGTTCCAAAGGGAATCCAGTATGCAATTGGTGAGCGAACATGTAAAAAGGAATTCCTTTAAAAGGAGTCTATCTTCCACTATGTCTACAACCCTATCGAAGTGGTTCCTCAACGGAAAGGAACAAAGCCAATGAGGTCTAAAGCAGTTGTTCCACTTTTATAAGACAAGCATACCTTCCGACATAGTCGAAAGGGCAAGAATGTACCTTTCGACATGATCGAAAGGAATGAAAGGTTGAAACGAATAGTTTTTTCCTACTTATTCAAAAGAAGGTTTTCGAGTTGAATGCTTCTTCTTTTGCCTGCATTTCTAATTCAATCATTGAAACTGTTTCAACTTGGTCTATTCAAGTCGAAAGGTGGGATTCAAAAGAAGTAATCACTTTGACATCCTTATTTTGTATAACCTCATTTGTCATTCATATAGCTTTGGGGATGTTGACAAGTTTTATTATTAACACCAGAAAAAATTTAGAATTCTACATGTTGAAGATTCTTCCAAAAGGGGCTTCGTTGAGGTTGTGTAATATAGTTCAGGTAGGGTTCATGAATTTGCATGCCTGATAGATGGTTTTGAGGATATATGTATTTCCTAGAATGGCTATCATATGTAAATTGTGGACTTGAATGATTCTTTTTATTTCATTTTGCTTGGAGATGTCATTTCCCCATCTTATATTTCAAGCAACTATATCTTAAATCATGTACTATACTTGGGGATTTTTTGGAGGAGGAGGAACTTGCATGGGGAAGGTTGAGAGGTAAGGCTACTGTAACAACCCGCATATTTATCAATTTTATATTTAAATATTTTATCGTTAGTTGGATTTTAGTCCGAAAAGCTACTTATTGCATACGGACAAATTAGGACTCGAGACCACTTCCAATGAGTTCAAAACGTCGTTGGCAATCTTTTAAGTATAAACTTCGATATGTTTGGAGATAATGGAATTTTCGTCACTTTTTGCTTTGGACTTTTGGTTTGGACTGAACCACTTCTAACTCAGCCCAACCCCCTCCTTCTCTTCATCACTTCTTCAAACACTTCAAGCTTCACCAAAAATGGTGGAGGGAATGGGAAATTAAAATTCCAAGCTCAAGTTCATTAGCAAATTCAACATCTAACTCCAAATTCAAAGTGAAGACATTGATTCAAGCTTGTGATTGTTCTTGCTTTGCTCTCAAGCTTCATCTTCATCAACTTTCGTGAAAAGGTGAGATTTTTATCTCACATTCTTGCCTATAACTATCTTGGACTGTTGGGGATGAATTCCTATCACTTTAGCATGTATATTTGCTTTTGGTTTGGATTGGATTGGCGAAAAACTCCAATTTTTAGTGTTTTTGGTGAATTTCCTGGACTTAGGTCGTTCTGCCTCGGAACTTGCTCGTCCCACTTAGGTCGCTGGCCTTTAGGTCGCTCTGGCGTGGATATGTCTCTACCTACATATATAAGCTCGTTCTGGGCTTAGGTCGTTCACTTCCTTAGGTCGCCTCGCAGTTAGGTCGCGATCCTTAAGTCGCTCGGCTATAGCTCGTAACCCGCTAGGTCGTTCTGTCTACGTTTAGCTCGTCACGAGTTAGGTCGCCCAGCCTTGTAATCTTTAGGTCGCGAGTCTTTAGGCCGCGAGTTTTTAGGTCGCATGACCTCAATTCTGCTAGGTCGTTAGACCTTACATCTTTTAGGTCGCTCGACCTCACCGCCTTAGGTTGCATACCTTTAGGTCGTTTGCTCCATTAGGTCGTAGGTCGCATGACCTCAATTCTGTTAGGTCGCAAGACCCCAATACCTTTAGGTCGTTAGACCTTATCTCCTTTAGGTCGTTGGACCTTATTACCTTTAGGTCGCATGAGCCTTAGGTCGCATTACCTATAGGTCGCTTGCCCTATTGCCTTTATAAGTCGCTCGACCTGTTTTCCCTTCAGGTCGCTCGCCTTTTATACTTAGGTCGTTCGACCAGTTTCGTTAGGTCGCTTGGCATGTGCAACCATGTTAGGTCGCTCACCACTTTAGGTCGCAACGTTTCGGCCTACTTTAATTCCTTAGGTCGTTCCAATACTTTACTCGACCATGTTTTAGGTCGCTCACCCCTTAAACCGCTATCATGTTAGGTCGCCTGACCTAGCTCGCAAGCAATTAGGTCGCTCAGCCTCACTTTCTTAAGTCGCTCGGCCTGCTTGTATTCCTTAGCTCGGCCACGTTAGGTCGCAGGAGTGTTTCTACTTTGATGATTTTGGAATTGATTCCTTTGGACTTTATTCACGTCTTCGAATGTGAATTTATGTGATTCGATTTGTTTCAAAAATCGCTTTGTGACTTGTCACTCTAAAGATATAAAGGTTTCAATACTAGTAGTAAATATCAAAACTCTTTCATCAAAACGATTTCAACTCTATTTTATTACAAAACTCTTTTTCTTAAACTGTTTTCCAATCTATTAGTATATACAAACCTTTACCTCACTCATACGAGAATCTAATTAAACGAATTAGTAAAACGAGTGGTATGAAACGCTTGCGTTCACTTCGTCGGTTAATTCTTGGACTTGTTCGATTGAATCCCTTTTGTGACAATTTCCCAGTTAAGATCTACAGTTTATTTGTAAATATTTAAGTTAAGCAAGTGGTTATGGGACATGAAGCTAAACTCATATATTTACTAGCTTGGTGTGATTGACACTTCTTGATGATCATGACGATCATTTTTGTGATTTAGACTAGCGATTGAGCGATGTCTCTTTGTCTGCGAGGGAGACTAGACCTCGTTTGTGTGATGTTTCTACTCACATTCGTGGAGCAATCAGCTCATAGGTCTTCGGACCATTCGTGGAGCATTCGGCTCATAGGTCTTTGGACCATTCGTGGAGCAATCGGCTCATAGGTCTTCGTACCGTTCGTGGAGCATTCGGCTCATTGGCCTTCCCCCTTTTTGTGATTTCTGGATTTCGTGTGTTGATTTCTGGAATTTGTGCTTCACCAATTTTTGTGATTTTCATTGATATGTTTTATTAATTTTTGTGCATTGGTGAATTTGTGTGTCATTACCTTTTGTGGATTTGGATCTTTGAGAAGATTCTTGTGATATTGATTAATCTCTTGTTGATTATCATTTTCATACTTATAGTAGTATGCCGTTATGGTTATTATATGTTATGCCATATCTCTTATTCTATATCATGTCATATGATATTTATAGCTAGACTGATCCGTTTATTATTTTCTTATGAAATAATACTCGGGTCAGACCGAGATGTTACAGGTGCTTCTGCTTGACTTCTCTCCAGGGATCTATTACTCTGACTTTTGACAGACTACTTAGATTAGTAGTTTTTGTTGTATACATTTGAGATATCGACTCATAGATGTATTCTTTTGTGTAGCACATGTTGCTTATCTTTTGTATTATCGTGGATCTTTCAGACCACTACTCTGATGTACACTTTCATGTGTTATATATTCATATCTTTTTCCGCCTTTGTGATATGGATGTCTGTGACTGATTTGTGTTATGTTTATTTCTATGTTTGTTTCCGAAGATTATATATAGCTACTGTGTGATAGCTTTGAGTTTGTATCGGTATGTCGGATTTTCTCCTTAAATGAAATGCATGCTATACTATCTGACATATCGGTGCTCGCACAAAGAAATTACACGGATGGTCACTCCTCAACAGCCTTATTCTCCGTGCTAGTTGACAGCATTACTTCGTAGTGTTCTTGGCTAGCGTGGGTATAGAGGTGGTGCGTCACAGCTTGGTATCAGAGCCAAACTTCGAAACAATATAGAATTACTTAACAAGGATCATCGTCCTAAGTCCAACTTAGGAGTCGTGCCTTAGGATTTTATTCGTGTCTTCGTACCGATTCATCCTATTTCCTTTTATGAATCCTTGTTCTATCTATCAAGATTTGCTTGATATTTATTTGGAGAATAACTTTTCTTCTCTCTTTCTTAAAGAAGAGAATGTCTAGGCCAGGCCGTCCCAGAGCTGGACCATCTACTGTTACTCCCCAGGATGGAGTTTTTATGACTGCTCAACAGCTTCTTGATTTAGTAAAGAATGCTCAGGCATCCGGTCCTAATCAGGAACCTACTCACCCTAAGTCTAGATTTTCACGCGTGTGCAACGATTATACAAACTTGGATGGGAAGCCATTCAAAGGTTCTGAAACCATTATTGAAGTCCAGGCTTGGTTAAGAACATGCGATCGAATCTTTTCTCGCATGAATTTTATCAATCTTCACCGTGTTCAGGTGGCCTTTAGTATGCTCCAAGAAAGAGCATTGGACTGGTACGAAGTTCTTATTTCTGAAATTAATGAAGCGGATCTCACCTGGGAGCAATTCCGGGAACGCTTCGAAATGAAATTTGTGCCGGAGGCTGAAAAAGTAACTTTGGCCCGGCGTTTTATCGACCTTGTTCAAGGTGAATCTTCCGTGACGGACTACGTTGCATCTTTCGAATCTCTATCTAAATATGGGGTCGAGTATATTAATACCCCATTGAAGAAAAATCAGAGATTTGTTTATGGCTTGAACAAGAATCTCAAGAAGCCTTTACTTCTGAAATTAGAAGTTTCTTTTGATCAGCTTATTGATATCGCTCTCCGTCTTGAAGAGGCCGATAAAGAGTGTGATGTTAAAGTTGTGGGTGCCAAACAGAACTTCAACAATAATATGAAGAGGCCTTTTATTTTTAAAGGCCCCAACCCAATAAGAAAGGGAAGCAAGAGACTTCGGTAGCAAAGACCTCTACCTCTAGCCGTGGGCAATGCTACAATTGTGGTTCCATGGACCACTATGCGAGGGAGTGTCCGAAACCCCTTCATTGTCACTATTGCAAAAATTCGAGTCACCATATATCTTCTTGTCCCAAACTTCAAAGTAGGAGAGAGGGAAAGCTAAATGCGCCCAGTGACACTTCTCGTGGTCAAGGTACTCCTCATTCAATACTTGATGACATTTATTTTGTGATTATCTTATTCAAGCTCTTTTTGATATGAGTTCATCTCATTATTTTTATCAAAAGAACTTGTGATTCATTTTCTTTAAACATTTTGGGCTTGTTGACTTCTTTGAGGATTGCGAATCCGGTTGGTGGATCCGCAACACTCAATTTTCTTTTTATTGATGTCGAGATTATTTTATGTGATTTTTTCTTTCCTAGTCGATTTGCATGTCATGTGCTATTTAGGCTTTGGAAATTTATTTTGTGAAAGGATTGGCTTATTATGAAGCCCATATCCTATTTCCCGAGTGGACTGTTCATCTTCGACATTTTTAATCTGTTAAGCAGATTTCTGTTTTTCTTTTGTGATTTTGATTCCAATTTGATGGCATCATTTTATTCTTTAAGCTCACATGTTGAGTAAAGAATTATTCCTCTCAATTGAGTAGTTGTGAATTTTCCGGAATCTTTGAGCTGTCTTAGGATCATCACCTAAGCAATCTTTTAAGAGGTGTTAAGGTCTTTCCAGTATGACCTTGCCATCGGATTTCATTAGCTAGGAGTTGCAGGAGTTAGCATTCCGCACTCGTTATGATTCTTATGAATGACTTATTATGTCATTCGGTTTATCCAGCTTATTTCATCCAATTTATAAATCGAGTATTCTATGAATATCTCAATAATTCCATTCTTGTATTTATTAATTTTGGATGAAAATAGACATTTAAAATTTTGCAAATCTTTTTCATAAGATTTATTTATAAAGTACAATTTGATTTTTAATCTTAAACAAGCAAAGAATATTCTCGAAACTTTTAAGAGATATTTTCATCATATAGAAGATGATTTTGTGTTGTATTGCCCATTTAGTGTTTTAAGAATTCTGGTCGATGCACTTGATCAACGTTATCGATAGGGATTTCCTAAACGCTTTGATGAGACAGTCAGACACAATAAATTGACTTGTAAAAATGTAAATTTTTCTAGAAGGATTATTACATAAAGATAAATGTAAATTTTGAAAGTTTTAGCTTTTTGGGAAAGAAGATTATTTGAAAGAATTCTTTTCCGATACTCTTATTCTTGTGATTCCCGAAGGGAACCAAGATTTTATCTTTTGTACCAATGCTAATTGTATTGGTTTGGATGCCGATCTCTTGCAATAGAGAACGTGCTATCACTTGTTCTTCTAAACCATTAAAGCCTACCGAGACTAGGTATGCCACTCATGACCTAGTGCTCGCGACTTTTGATTTCACTTACAGAGTTTGGCATCATTGTTTTGGTGGGGAAATTTGTTCTCCACCTCGATCATAAATCTTTGGAATATTTATTTCTCATAAGGAACTTAATTTGCGTCAACCTCGTTGGCTCAAGTTCCTTGTATCTTATGATCTTTTCACCAAGTTCATCGGACGTTTCGATGTACTTTGTTTTGTTGAGCTTCGTCTCATTTCTTTTATGGACTCGCGTATGATGTTCTTTTATGGTGTTTCGAATTATTTGAGTTTCCGTTCATTGGACGTACCGTTATTGTACTACGTCGGTGTTCAGAGTTATTCGAGTTTCCAATTTCTTAGGCGTACCGCTTTTGTGCTACGCCATTGCACCGGCTCAATTTTCTGCTATTTATGACGTTTTCCACGTCTTCCAATTCGGAAATGCCTTTGGGATTCCGATTTTTATTCTTGAACTCGGTATTATTGTGGAAATTGAAGTTTCACCAGATTTGACTTTTGAGCAACATTCTATTCGCACCATTTCTTCGGGGGTTGAGTGCCTTTGAAATAAAGATGTTCTTTTTTGTGAAAGACTAATGGTTCTCAAATCCTAAGGATTTCTCTTGGGAATCCAGAGAATTCATCGAGCGAACATGTTCGGGCTAACTCTTTCATGCTCTTTATGGTGAACTTCTTATTTCAAATTTCTTTTTTGTGATTGAATATGCTTTCATGGTTGTTACTATATGTTTTCTTCTTAAATATTGCGAGGACGCAATTTCTTTAAGGAGGGGAGTCTGTAAAAACCCGCATATTTATCAATTTTATATTTAAATATTTTATTTAAATATTTTATCGTTAGTTGGATTTTAGTCCGAAAAGCTACCTTTTGCATACGGACAAATTAGGACTCGAGACCACTTCCATTGAGTTCAAAACATCGTTGGCAATCTTTCAAGTATAAACTTCGATATGTTTGGAGATAATGGAATTTTCGTCACTTTTTGCTTTGGACTTTTGGTTTGGACTGAACCACTTCTAACTCAGCCCAACCCCCTCCTTCTCTTCATCACTTCTTCAAACACTTCAAGCTTCACCAAAAATAGTGGAGGGAATGGGAAATTAAAATTCCAAGCTCAAGTTCATTAGAAAATTCAACATCTAACTCCAAATTCAAAGTGAAGACATTGATTCAAGCTTGTGATTGTTCTTGCTTTGCTCTCAAGCTTCATCTTCATCAAATTCCGTGAAAAGGTGAGATTTTTATCTCACATTCTTGCCTATAACTATCTTGGTCTGTTGGGGATGAATTCCTATCACTTTAGCATGTATATTTGCTTTTGGTTTGGATTGGATTGGCGAAAAACTCCAATTTTTAGTGTTTTTGGTGAATTTCCTGGACTTAGGTCGTTCTGCCTCGGAACTGGCTCGTCCCACTTAGGTCGCTGGCCTTTAGGTCGCTCTAGCGTAGATATGTCTCTGCCTACATATATAAGCTCATTCTGTGCTTAGGTCGTTCACTTCCTTAGGTCGCCTCGCAGTTAGGTCGCGATCCTTAAGTCGCTCGGCTATAGCTCGTAACCCGCTAGGTCGTTCTGCCTACGTTTAGCTCATCATGAGTTAGGTCGCCCAGCCTTGTGATCTTTAGGTCGTGAGTCTTTAGGTCGCGAGCCTTTAGGTCGCAAGTTTTTAGGTCGCATGACCTAAATTCCGCTAGGTCGTTAGACCTTACATCTTTTAGGTCGCTCGACCTCACCGCCTTAGGTTGCATACCTTTAGGCCGTTTGCTCCATTAGGTCGTAGGTCGCATGACCTTAATTCTGTTAGGTCGCAAGACCCCAATACCTTTAGGTCGTTAGACCTTATCTCCTTTAGGTTGTTGGACCTTATTACCTTTAGGTCGCATGAGCCTTAGGTCGCATTACCTATAGGTCGCTCGCCATATTGCCTTTATAAGTTGCTCGACATGTTTTCCCTTTAGGTCGCTCGCCTTTTATACTTAGGTCGTTCGACCAGTTTCGTTAGGTCGCTTGGCATGTGCAACCATGTTAGGTCGCTCACCACTTTAGGTCGCAACGTTTCGGCCTGCTTTAACTCCTTAGGTCGTTCCAATACTTTACTCGACCATGTTTTAGGTCGCTCACCCCTTAAACCGCTATCATGTTAGGTCGCCTGACCTAGCTCGCAAGTAATTAGGTCGCTCATCCTCACTTTCTTAAGTCGCTCGGCCTGCTTGTATTCCTTAGCTCGGCCACGTTAGGTCGCAGGAGTGTTTCTACTTTGATGATTTTGGGATTGATTCCTTTGGACTTTATTCACGTCTTCGAATGTGAATTTATGTGATTGGATTTGTTTCAACAATCGCTTTGTGACTTGTCACTCTAAAGATATAAAGGTTTCAATACTAGTGGTAAATATCAAAACTCTTTCATCAAAACGATTTCAACTCTATTTTATTACAAAACTCTTTTTCTTAAACCATTTTCCAATCTATTAGTATATACAAACCTTTACCTCACTCGTACGAGAAATCTAATTAAACGACTTAGTAAAACGAGTGGTATGAAACGCTTGCGTTCACTTCGTCGGTTAATTCTTGGACTTGTTCGATTGAACCCCTTTTGTGACAATTTCCTAGTGAAGATCTACAGTTTGTTCGTAAATATTTAAGTTAAGCTAGTGGTTATGGGACATGAAGCTAAACTCATATATTTACTAGCTTGGTGTGATTGACACTTCTTGATGATCATGACGATCATTTTTGTGATTTAGACTAGCGATTGAGCGATGTCTCTTTGTCTGCGAGGGAGACTAGACCTCGTTTGTGTGATGTTTCTACTCACATTCGTGGAGCAATCAGCTCATAGGTCTTCGGACCATTCGTGGAGCATTCGGCTCATAGGTCTTCGGACCATTCGTGGAGCAATCGGCTCATAGGTCTTCGTACCGTTCGTGGAGCATTCGGCTCATAGGCCTTCCCCCTTTTTGTGATTTCTAGATTTCGTGTGTTGATTTCTGGAATTTGTGATTCACTAATTTTCGTGATTTTCATTGATATGTTTTATCAATTTTTGTGCATTGGTGAATTCGTGTGTCATTACCTTTTGTGGATTTGGATCTTTGAGAAGATTCTTGTGATATTGATTAATCTCTTGTTGATTATCATTTTCATACTTATAGTAGTATGCCGTTATGGGTATTATATGTTATGCCATATCTCTTATTCTATATCATGTCATATGATATTTATAGCTAGACTGATCCGTTTATTATTTTCTTATGAAATAATACTCGGGTCAGACCGAGATGTTATAGGTGCTTCTGCTTGACTTCTCTCCAGGGATCTATTACTCTGACTTTTGACAGACTACTTAGATTAGTAGTTTTTGTTGTATACATTTGAGATATCGACTCATAGATGTATTCTTTTGTGTAGCACATGTTGCTTATCTTTTGTATTATCGTGGATCTTTAAGACCACTACTCTGATGTACACTTTCATGTGTTATATATTCATATCTTTTTCCGCCTTTGTGATATGGATGTCTGTGACTGATTTGTGTTATGTTTATTTCTATGTTTGTTTCCGAAGATTATATATAGCCACTGTGTGATAGCTTTGAGTTTGTATCGGTATGTCGGATTTCCTCCTTAAATGAAATGCATGTTATACTATCTGACATATCGGTGCTCGCACAAAGAAATTACACGGATGGTCGCTCCTCAACAGCCTTATTCTCCGTGCTAGTTGACAGCATTACTTCGTAGTGTTCTTGGCTAGCGTGGGTATAGAGGTGGGGTTTCACAACTACGGGTTGGATGGTTTCAATGGAGTACATCTATCCATTATCTCGATCTTTTGATCTACTTCTTGTCACTGGGGGACAAATTATATCGTAAAGCTTCATTTTGGGAGATCTTATTTTCCTGGCAAGTTCAATGGTAGAATCAATGATTTATGTGATGTAGTTAGAGCTTATTGGAGGATCAGAGACGGATAGGATGTGTGGAAGAGGGGGGGGATATTATGAGATAAGTGGGGTTGGCAAATGGTGGATTATGTGAGGTGCATGTTGGTAGTGGGTGGGATGGCATATGATGTGGTTGTGCTTGCTAGGGAAGACTCGGTTATATTTTGCTTGTGCATGGGCTTATATGGTTCTTGAAGGGTTGAACCAAAAATTGGATCATGTGGGGTGGCTAGATTAAGAGATGAGGTAGTAAGGATGTGATCTGAAGAATTCAGAGGACTTGAGGTGATAGAGTTGATGCTACTCGTTGGAGGTGAGGGATTGGCTTATGAGGTAATTTGATGAGTTGTATTTTGTTCTAATGTCTTGTAGATTGACGTAGTTGCTTCTTTTGTATGCATGCCCTATGTAGTTAAAGATTGCGTATTTTCTTGCAATAATTAGAATTTGTTGCTTAATATGGGGCCTTGCATGGATGATATAGCTAGATTCGATGATAGATGCTTTTGATTGGCTACATATTAGGGGCTTATCAGGGAGTTAGCGTGAGTGACAATGGGAATGGGATCGATTGGGGTTGAGATATATGATGGTGTTGCATTAAATTCATGGCATGTGGATTTAATGGAAATGGGGCAGGTGGGGGCAGATTTTTCCTTTGCTACATAAAATTTTGGGATTGTGGAAACTGGCAAGTAATGATTGGTTTATCTCCTAATTAATATTTTATCACTGCTGGGCAGTGTTTTAAATCTCGGATTTTGGCCAATATCTCGGGAAAATATCTCGGCTATCTCGGGCGATATTTAAAACACTTATAACTAAATAGGCTGCCAAATCTCGGATTTTGGCTGATATCTCGGATTTTTCATCTCGGCCATCTCGGGGAGATTTAAAAGCCTGCTGCTGGGTATGTTCCTTTGTTGATCTCTTGCATGTTGAATTGTCACCTTATCTAGATGGCTAAATTTTAACCTGTTTTTAGGCTGATTGACATTTGATGTTTACTATCCACATTTGGCTGCATTATGACCAAAAACTTTGCAATACTCACAAATCTCCAACTTCCTCATATACTCTACTTGAACATAAGCATCTCTATCTTTGGAGACTTGAATCAGAATTTGATTTGGCAATAATTTTGTAGGCTCGATTTCCACTAAATATTTTGCATATTCAAATCTCCCAAGCCTTTCAGTAGACTCATTAAAACCAATTCCTTTCCCTAGATAACTAGATATCCAATCAATACCAACTAAGGTCCAATAAAGGGAAGGAATATTAAATAAATAAACCCAAATAGGAACATACTTTACTTGTTCTTGAGTAGGGGTGGGCATAAACCGCACCGCTATACGGAAACCACCTACACCGAACCGCAAAAACGGTGTGGAAACCCGCACCGAATCTTCTAACCAAAGCAAATACCCCAAACCGGACCGACCCGCATCGATACGGTTCGGTTGCGGTTTGGACGATTGAACCAACCGTATTAAATCGGACCGAACCGAATATTTTTACTAGTAATCTTATGATAAAAATATAATCAACTTCTATCTTATTTTAGATTCTAACGATGTATATTCAATTTTTAGCATATGTTATTATATTAATAATATTCGCTGTCATAAAGAAAGAAGTTATAGTTTTGGTATAATATTTGTCGTCTCATTTTTTTGGATAAATGCTAAATATATTCTTATTCTAGTTATTTTCTTTGATGATTATGCATTGATTAATGTTGATATTTGGTTAGTCTACCAAAAAAATCTTCCTTGAGCTAAATGTCAATTTGAAATATTCATACAGTTAAGAACCGATCTTTCATTTCAGTATAACATTATGTGTTTTAACCTTTAAGTGTAAAAGCTTCACCCAGTTGCCTCCGTAAATTGATTGTGATGGAAGTAATTCTCTTATTTCATATTTAATATGGGTTCAAACCAGACCGGACCGAAACCGAACCGTATTATATTCAAACCGAACCAAAACTGAACCATTTAATAGATTAGTATAATGGTTTGTATTTTTGATTAACCGTTTGATGCGGTGCGGAAGCGGTTTGGACTTCAAACCGCACCAAACCGACCCGCGCCCACCCCTATTCTTGAGTGTTATCAATCGTCAGGCTCTATTTGGAAATTATGAAAACTTTCCCTCTAATAATTATTGGGTTCAATTCAAGGACTTTCATTCTTCTATTTTCATGTTCAAAAAGGAAGAAAATAGTTTTCCATCTTATTTTACTTTGATTCCATTCAACCCACCTCCAAACTAGACATAAATAAGACAACACATTGGCAAATGATAGAGATTTATCCAAGAAAACCCTACCAAATATCTTTCCCAATATTTAGTGTCTTCACCAATGACCTCTTCAGGTGGGATAAGGGAGTTAGATTTAAAGAGCTTAATATGAAAGTTTCTAGGTTTATACTTACCAGCATTCTTGGGTAGCTTTTTAAATAGGCTAGACAACGAGTTATTACTCCTTGCTTCTGTATCAGGCGCAACAAATGAGGACGTTGTTGGAGGTATCAGAGGAGTTGGGCTCAAGTGAAGGCTAGAAGAGAGATCGACATTGAGGGAATTGGACGTGGAAAGTGGGTTTGACGCAGTTGGAGGAGGCGGGAGAGGGTCTGGAGAATGGAAAAGTGGGGCCAGGAAAGTAGGGGGGGAAATCAAAGGGTTGGAAATTGGGAAAGGAGGAGGAGGCCATGGCTAAGCTTCAAGCTTTTTTATAGTAGATAATTTGTTATGAAAGCATATCTAGAACTATTTCGATAATTAGTTTTGTTATATCCTAACCTATATAGAATTAGATAAAATTAAGTTTAAACCATTTTGACCTTTGTTAAATTTTGTAACTTTTCATTAAGCTTTTCAAACATAATTGTATAGTCTTATTTGTCCTTTATAATAGGTTCATGGCTAATTTATAAAGTATCAATTTCTTTATTAACTCCGAATTCTCATCTATTAAAACACAACTTTCCTTTTAAGAGACGAAATTTAAGTATTTGAATTATTTAAAGAAATTTGCAATCTATCATTTTGACTTTTGAAATCAGAAACTTCTAAAAAAAATCATTTAAGAAATCATTAAGTATCAATGCATTATTTTTCAATTTAGAATTTTTGTTTTTTAGTTTTGCAATCTTGTTTTCAAAAGCTTTTAATTTTTATAGTTTTGATACTTTATCAATTTATTAGGTAATATATCATATTGATTAAATGATTGATCATATAAATAACGAAATACATTATTATAGATTGTAGTTGCTTCGGAAATAACTATGCTCCTTTTCATACCGACATTATCTTGACCATATATCTTTCTGGATATTGTTATATGATGTTGTGATGATCGGTAGAACTCCAGGTTCTGATACCACCTATTAGAATGGGGCTCCAAGGATTGAATATGGCTAAATATATATAATGAAAATATAACTGTAAATCAACAACAATCGTTTTTGGCAATGCATCACTATGCCCATAACATGGTAACCAATTGACCAGTAATTGGAAACCAGATGACCGATTGGCCTTTTACAAGCACAGATAACCTATGATGCAAACTGCAACTTTTCTTCCCTATTTTTTCATCTCCATGCCTTCAAAAATTCTAGAAAAAATCATAAAAATATTTGGACATGTGACGGAGGTTATTATCGAGTTTAGAGTGATTTAGAGATCGTTTGAGTGGTTTTAACAATATTCTACTACAAGGACTTGATAAACCGACAAAACAACGCACATTCTATTTTTGTCTTTGAAGTTTGTCCTTGAGTGTTGTTGTGGCTCTTAAATGATTTATTACCACCATCATAACTTTTTTAAGCTCTTGCCCTCACTCCATAAATCTTATAATACAATAATATTTGATATTTCTCAAATATTGCTTGTATCGGAACAAATAATCATTATCCTTCATCATATAGCTACTTGACTTAAAATTAGTTAAGAAATATATTAGTAGTATTGTCATATAGTTGTTATTATCAAAACACTAATCCTATTTTCACGCTCTCCTCCTTTTTGATGATGACAACCACATGACTTTATACAATTTATAGCTCATATTTGTCCCCCTAAATATTTGCTTCCACTAAATTTATATACTCCCTCTATCGTTATGCCTAATTTTATTCCTCTTTATCATCAACAAAACGGTCGAAAAATCATAAGTTGTTGGGTGTATATTTAACTTAGCCAATTTTGTCCAAAAAATAGTTTTCTTTAAAGATGCTTTATAATTGACATAGCTTATTAATTCTTTCTTATTAACTCTAGTATTTCCTTATCAGTGTTATATGTTTTATATAAGGAAAATAGTTTCTCATATGTGCTTTATAAAAAAAGCTTTTTCCAATAATCATTAGTCAATTTTCAAAGAATATTTTAACAAGATGATCTTAATATTGGCTAATGTAAGGTATAAAAATGATTTTTATTTTAAGCATAGATATGACAAAAAAATTGTTGCTTCTAAAAAAATCTTTCTTTGTCTTAAAACAGATTCTTCACAAGTATTCATCAGAAAGATAACAAATATTTTATGCAATTTCTAGTTCTTTTCGAAATGATATGTATATAAGAGAATCTAATTAATGTTTTATTAGTGATACTACAGAGATGAAAACCCCAAAATGTTATTGAAAATGCAAAGTGAGTTAGATACGCCGAATTTAGTGCAGCTCCATTTTCCATAAACACCGATACTCCATCATATATATGGAATATTTGCTATTCCAATCTCATATTTCTGTCTTTCCATAATTTTTTTGGATACCCACAAAAATAGGAATTTATATTGGCATCAACTTCCTACATTATGGTCCAGGGGGTTAGATCAAAGGTAACCATACCCAAGAGAATTTGGTAGGACCTTTGAAAATAAAATTATCATAATTAATCACTATACTAAAATAATCGTCAATTTTTTTTCTTGATTTCTCCAATTATTAGGGACCCAAATACTTATATAATTTTTATTCATATTTCCTATGAATGGTTTGTACTTCTAGAGATATTAGGAACCATATATCTTATAGAAGTATTTGAATTTCTATAAAAAATTGGGTTAGATTTTACTCGAAATTTAGTACCAGCATTAAAAATATTACTATACATAAAAGAGTATCTAGTACTATTCCTATAATTAGTTTTATTACATCCT
The DNA here is from genome assembly GCA_030737815.1 of Allium fistulosum. Taxonomy (NCBI): domain Eukaryota; kingdom Viridiplantae; phylum Streptophyta; class Magnoliopsida; order Asparagales; family Amaryllidaceae; genus Allium; species Allium fistulosum. Next base: position 768,191,109 of record CM060905.1, on the reverse strand, counting down.
AAACCTGCTTTTATCTTTTAAAAGTTTAGAATTAGATAAAAATTAAATTTAAACCATTTTGACCATTGTTAAATTTTGTGATTTTTTCATTAAGCTCAACAAAGTTAATTTTATAGTCATAATTTTTCTTTATAATAGATTTGGTGCTAATTTTTGAAGTACCAATTTCCTTAATTAATTCAGAATTCTCATTTTTAAAGAACAATTTTCTTTTTTAAGAGACAAAATTTTAGTATTTAAACTATTTAAAGAAATTTGCAATTTATCATTTTGATTTTTCATATCAGCAACTTCTAAATCTTTTTCATTTAATAAATTAATAAGTATCAAAGCATTATTTTGCAGCTTAGAATTTTCATTTTCTAGTTCTCCAATCTTATTTTCTCAAGCTTTTAATTTTTTTAATATAAAACAACTGAGTTTTGATAATTTATCACATAGTTGATCATATGATTTTGAATCATGAAGTGCCTTATTGTGGTTTCAGTTGCTTTGAAAATGTAGTGCTCATTTTCTTGCTAATAGTGTCTTGATCGGATCTCATTTTGGCCATTGTCCTATGAGGTTATTACGATCAGTTGAACTCCTGGCTTTAATACCCCTTGTTAAAAAAGGTGTCGAGGATCAGATATGACTAAGTGTAAATAATGAGACGATAACAATAAATATAGCGGAAATAGTAAAGAAGATCACAAAGTTGATTTTATACTGGTTCAGCTCATCACATCCTACATCAAGTCTCGAAGCCCCCCTTTGGTGTTTAACTAAACAACCCTATCTTCACTCGAAGGAATGAGTTTCTACAATTTGCAAAACAGCCAAACTAGACTTCAATAAACTGCTTCAGGACACTACAACATGACTTAACTCTGCTAGAACTTGCTAAAAAGAACTTCAAAAATAATACAAATGAGAGTTTCCACTTTCAACTATTTGTGTCTTAATTACACGAATAAAAATTTTGTTTCCTTATAATAATTCTATAACCACTAAAATAATCTGGAGTTGAATGGGCAAGGTTTGGGTATAGGATTTGGTTGTAATGGATATGGAATTGAATGCTCAAAAGATTCTAGGGTATGAGGAGTTGAATGCACATATTGCAAATTAGAAATCAGAAATTAGAGAAGCAGTAAAGGTAGTGAAAAGGTGATTTGTAAATGTAGAGTGGCTAGGCTTATATAGAGGATGAAGGGATTTGATCAGAAGTTATCTCTCTTGAGTTTGAAGCCAATGACGAAGGGAACTGAGTGAATAAATGCGACCGAAGATGAAGTGAGATGCGACGGTTTTTGGCATGGCATCACTGTGCCTATAACACAGTTTTTGGCATAGTATCGCTGTGCCTATAACATGTTAACCGAACAACTGGTTATAAGGAAACGATCGACCAGTTGGCCTTTTATGGGCATACTGAACCTATGCTTCAAACCATAATTTTTTCCCTATTTTGTTTATTTACAATCCTCCAAAAATTCTCAAAAAATCACAAAAATACTAGGACATGTGAAAGAGGTTATGGTAAAGTTTGTAGTGATTTGGAGATTGTTTGAGTAGTTTTAATAATATTCTACTATAAGAACTCGATAAACTGACAAAACAACACAAACACTATTTTTTTTTCTTTGAAGCTCATCTTTCTGTGTTGTTGCGGCTCTGCAATGATTTGTTACTACCATTATAACTTGTTTAAGCTCGTGTCTTCACTCTATAAATCTTGTGTAAAATAGTTTTTGATATTTCTCCAATATTACATGTATTAACACTAAATAATCTTTATCTTTCATCATATAGCTACTTGACCTGAAATTACTCAACTAACACAATAGTAGCACTATTATATGGTTGTTGTCATCAATACACTAAAATTGTGTTTTCAACACATGGGACTGTTGTAGTTTCGATTGTGAGGCTTTCGATGACAATGATTCGTGAGGATAGAAGACGTCTATCAAGTGGTAAAGGTAATTGCCTCGTGCTAAGTTGTAGCAAGGGTTTAGCCTCGATCCCACTTGTCATACTCCTTATGATAGACAAATGGTAGTAGTTGGCATGTGTAAATCGATTTTGGTTCAAACGATTGTAGATGGTGGACTATGCATTGAAGCATTATTGTATGGTTTATATTGGTGACTATGCTTAGCGGGTCTTCGCCATACCGGAAGGCTCGAGGCCCTAGTCTAGTATATGACGATAGGGTCACAATTTATGCCATGATAATTAGTATATGATAGACTTATCATATTGCGTAGCATAGTAGCATAAATGTGATAACTTGTTGGATGCATTCGAAGTTGTAGATTGAGGGATGGTTTCATTACATTATGTATTACCATTTGGTATAGTAGCATATTGATAATCAAGTAGGTTAGTCATATTTCCTTTTCATTGTAATTTATGTATAACCCTCTCTTTGTTGTCTCTTTTGTTATCTAATCTTTGAGTAAGTTGACTAGAATTTGAAATTTATGCTAGCTGAAGGCGACCTATAGAGCTATAACTAATTTATTCCTATGATTATCTATTTAGTATTTTTGGGATATTAATACGTGGACTAGATATTCATTTTGAGATATGTTGTTTATGATATTTGAGGTACCGTTTGAAAGTGAACGTGCAGTACTAAGGATCGTGTAATATGGTATATAAATGAGGAAACTGATAATAGTAGTAAAGTAAAAATTAAAGTAAGCACACCAGGAATTTTTATACTGGTTCGAACTTCCCGTTCTACGTCCAGTCCCAGAATACCCTCTGGATTTGACTAAACCCCTCAATTAACCCGGAGGAATAGGTATACGACACCTGAGCAGCCGAACAGGAATTTTTACGCCTCAACAACCGAAGAGGACTTCAACTTAATACAAATAACTTGTTGACGAATGTGTTCTGAATAACACTGATTGTCTTTTGACAGTACAACTTTCCTATAATCAAATCCTTAAGAGTATATATGTGTGTGAAGATTTAGAAGGAAGATAATCACGTAGAATCGAAGTATATGAATTAATTCAAGGATTCCAGTGATATTGAATAAGAATGAATGCTTTTATTTGCAGAAATAAATAGAGAATAGATTTCAGAATTATAAACAAGAATCGGTGATTGTAGAAGTGAATTGAACATGTTTATATAGTTGTAGAATAGTTACAATCTTTCATGAAGAGTTTCAATCAAAAGTTGTGTCTGTATCTCTTGGATTAAAGGACATTCCTCTTCATGAACGATCGCAACTCTTCAAAAAACTAGCCGTTATGTTCAGATCGGTTGACCGAGAAAACTGGCCGGTCAGCTGAGTTTACAGACATGTATAAAACAATGCATATCTGTGCACTTGACACAGAGTCGGTCGACCGAGGTTCCTGGTCAGTCAGCCGACCTGCTGTCAATTGCACAGTGCACACTTATTTATGTATAAATCAATATAAATCAATTTGTGTGTGTGTGTGACTACTTGAGGAATGATTTTAACAATATTCTAAGACTCAATAAAATAAAATATTCATACTAATCTCTAGATTGTAGTCTTGTCTCCTTTGTAGTGCACAATATACGCTTATTCTCCTTTTTGTCGCTTTCATATAGTATTCTCGTCATATGATATTGAAGCTTGTGTCATGAATCAAAACTCATGAATCAACATCGTTTTCATGTTATATTATGATATCAAGTCTTCTGTTTCTTGCTAGATATGCATTCAGGCTTTTACATGTTTATGTTAATATTATATTTTACTCCTTCCATTATGTGATTTAGTTGTCGATAGTTAGGATGGATGTGCTTTGTATATGTTATCGTGTTTTCCAGCTATAAAAGAACATTATATGTAACACTTTTGAGCATCCGGTTGCTCGTATGCATGGATTGTGGGTGTTATGGGAGGCGGGTTGTTACAAGTAAAGTTGAACTCCCTTTGCCATTTGGCTGGCTAGTTATAAGCTTCTAACCCCCTCTTTTTGTTTGGGATAGCTTTGTTAATCTGCATGTTCTCAACAACCAATGCCAAATAAAAGACGGCTTGAAGGTACCTTCTCCCTACTGACATTTTCAGACTTCTTCAACGTTGATGTAGCCATTTGCCTCTAATAAATGCTTTCATGCTTTTACACAAGTTTCTAGCATTCTATCTAAGAACGTTGTGTATTTTTTGATGCAAAATGCACTCCTGTTAGCAGCACTTTTTCACTAGTGATTCCAATTTGCATAGCCTCAGCTTTGACTAGTTTATAAAGCTACGCAAGTTCTCAATGTCTCTTTGCTTGATGCAAGATAAGGTATTTGGATCTGGAGGTACTTCCCTTCCAACATTGGATTGCCGACGGATGTTTGATATAGCTGAGCCCATGAAAAGATCTCCCATATCCGTACATTCTTAATCATCTTGATGATGCTCCAATCAGATAGGCTAGGAACAATTTGCATCGAGCAAATATTCCTCCCTTTAAATTATCTACGTGATATTCAAAGGTGCATAGATGATCATCTAGGTTTAATGAACTATTATCAATAGTATAGTCCAGAAATGATCAAAGAAGTATGATTCAATAATATCTTCACTGAATTGAGAGTTTTTCTCTCGTTTCCCCCTTTATATTTGTTTGTTGGCATAGTTGTGCCAACTGTTCAACCTATGCCCTTTATGCCATTATTTCCTCATCCATGACCACATTTCTTGATGAGCCACCTCTTGAAATAGAACCGGTCTTATCTTTTCCTCGCATAGTGGGTTTACTACACTGTTCCAGAAACAATGGGTTGATATTGGTCTTTTTGGATTTTATATTGGGTTGGCCTGGATTTTTCTTTTAAGTTTTTCCCCGTGCTCTTAAAGCTAACTATTAACAAGAAAACATTTCAACACCCCAAAGCAAAGTTTAAAGTGTGAGTAAACCCTTCGAAACCACTCTTCGAACAGATAGGAATAGTTGAAACCTTTCGACTCCTTTAAGTCCACCTTTCGAAAAGGTTGAGGCAGTTGAAACTCCTTTTTATATAACCTTCGGAAATTGTCGAAACACCTAAATCCCCTTTTTATAATACCTTTCGAACTAGTTGAATTTTGTTTAGGTTCCTGTCAAAACCTCCTTTCGAGGTGGTCAAAGTGTCTTGAGGTTAGGACTTAATGATCAAAGGATATTAGTTGAATTAAAAGGTTTCCACTTCCTCGTAAGGTAGCCTTTCGATAATGTTGACACAAGTAGATCATAATCAGAATCGCCTAGAAACATTAGATCAACCAATATATCCAAAAATGCTATAAACTCGCTTTGATTATATTTTTCTTTATTAATAGTAGCTTAAGTAATACAAAGAAGTCAAATCCCCAATCTAATTTCAGAATCAGGGTTTACAAATGTAAGAAAGAGCAAGTATGGAGTGAATGAAATCCTTTCCCCCCATTAAACAAGACCCCTAGGGTCTTATTTATAGGTGTTGGTTGATCACCGTTCGCATCAGTCCTTTCGACTTAGTCAAAAGGGGGATTTGAAGACCTTTCGTCGCTGTTGGATTCAGGATGCCTTTCCTACCCTGCTTTTGAGTGAAACTGGGGTGCTTTCGACTCCATTGAAAGGTATAGAAGCGCTTTTCATATAGTTGTTAATGTGCCATGTAAGTTGGAAAGGGTGTTAGCTTTCGACGCTGTCGAAATGTGCACTTTGTGGGCTTCTAATGAGTTGAAGCACTGTAGAAAGCTTCGCTGCAAAAGATAACATTCGAAAGCATCCTCTTTGATTAGTGCGGAACCCTATCTTTTAGTGTTTGAGGAAGTTACATTGAACTCGTGTAATTTTTCCTTTATAAGTGTGAATGGTTTCAACCAATTCAAAAGGCTAATATATGCTTTCGAAGGGGTTGCTTTGGCCAAACATTCTTCTGGTGAAGATAAATGAGGACAAAACCAATCGTTTCGAATGGCTTGGCACACATGCGGAAGCCTATTATCTATTGCCTTCGAAAGGTACCTTTAACATGTTCGAAACTCCATTATGCATGCGAAAGCTATTGTTTCGAAAGGGGTTCATTGAAGCAAAAGGATAACTCTGTCACCTTTCGACCTCTTTGAAAGCTCATTGTTTATCCAACATTCTGCCGAAGCATCCCTTCGACTTTTTCGAAGGCTTTGTGATTGCTATTTCTCTTTGTAAATCCTTTCTTTATATTCTTCATGGTTTCGACAAAGTTAATATGATTTTTGATGATAACAACTATCATTCTTCATGGATCCTCCTTTTGTATTCTTTAAGGCTTCAATCAAGTGGAGTGGTTTTTGATGATAACATTGATCTTGATGAAAGTGTCTTCTTAATGCTTAGGATGACCCTTTCTAACCTTGTCGAAAGCCTTGTTTAATGCATCGAAAGCGTTGTTTAATGCTTACAGAAACCATTCTAATGCCTTTAGATCCTCACTAATATTATTGCTCCTTCTTTCATACTTTTACTATTGAGAAGATTTTATGGATAATACTAGCTTCATTATTTTCATCATTGAGGTTGTCGTTTTCATCACCTAGTTATGTATTATGCTCAACTGTTGATTTATCTCTAATCTGGCCATTCTTTGATTACTTTGTATCATGATTTAGTTTAAATCCTTAAGGATAGGGTTTGATGAGGAATTTTTTGGGGTTCCATGAGTTGTTTAGAGGAGTTTTGGTTGTTTTCTGTTTTTGTCTTGACAGCTTGATGTTCTGCTTCAATTGGAGGAGGAGTGAGAGAGATGATTATTTGATAATGGGTTGTTGGATGCACGTTTGCGGAGATGTGGTGGTTTAATGGACAAAATCGTGAAACAAATTTGTTAGGGGTTTGGCTCTCCTTATAGTGCCAAAATGTTACTGAGAAACCTTGTTCTTACATCAACAATGAGAAGAAGTCATATTGTTTTATTCTTACATGAATTGGAATTAATAGATTGACATTTGTTAAAATATCTTTTAAAGTAGTAACTATGATGTAGTATGCTTACACAATTAGGAGATTACTGTTTTTAATACGCCTAACTGAATTATGATTAAATTTGAAAAGTTAAACATGGAAAAAAATGTAAAATAGCTGAAAAGAAAAGAACATAAGATATTTATGTGGTTCGAATATAAAGGAACCATACATCCATTGATCAAATCTTTGTACAAGCACAGAAATCAATGAAGATATTGTTTACAACTTTTACAGTATAAATTCTCTGAATACAAAAATGTTTGATCTCTTTCTTCTACTATATTGTTTTCCCTTTTTATAGATGAAATGACATCACTTGGATTACTGGCATCGTTCCTTGTATTTGATCATTGCCGCTGGATTCCACCATATGTCCTTTAACAAGGAGCCTAAGATTGTATATTGTGGATTGATGACTTGGATTTATGCGAGATAATTTGATTTTGAAATGTTGAAAAGGACGTTATGCCGCTAGATGCTTGCCACAGGTCTAGGGTATGTTGTTCAATGAAGCACTTTGGTTTTCCTTGGTAGTTAGTGACGATGCATTACACTATTTTGGAATGATATAGCAGTTTCACCGAGGCTTCAGCTGTGTATTGTTTCTTAACATTTTTATGGTATACTAATGTTGTACTTGGGCAGCGCAATTCAGATAGTACTGTGGTTATTTGTAGTTTATGGCCTTCAAATGTAGGATAACACAATTTAGAGCTTAATAGGTCTTTGATGTTGTATCAAGAACATGTGTAGTTCCTACTTGATATAGCTACATACCTTTTTCACTTGGTATTGCAATGATCCTTATGTTGAAGACTTCGTACCTATAACATGCAATTACAATGCGTGCAGTTTACAAACAGTTTTTTTTCTTTGTAGACACTACTAAATTATAAGTGAAAAATGAGTGTAGTAGACACACACACAAATACACATACACACATATATATACATACACACACACATACATACATATATACATATACATATGCAAACACACACGTACGTTCGTGTGCACGCACTCACACACACACACACACACACATATATAGACACACATACATATACGTATACATGCATATATAGACATAGACGTATGTACGTATACACACATATACATACATACATATATATACACACACAACATACATACGTGTGTGTGTGTGTATACGTATATGTGTGTATGTGTGTGTTGGGGGGAAGGAGGTGGGATCAAGATCCTCTCTTATTTATCCCCTTCCATCCCCTCCTTACTAGTGTGAACCCGTGCTACGCACACGGGGTTAACCAAATAATTTATTCATCGATGCAGAAAAATATGGGTCCAATTTCTCCATCCTCTTTTTCTTTATGCCCCATATGCCACAGTGAATCTTAGTCATCCATCACAACAAATTAGTGAACTAATGGCCCCATATGCCACAAGGAATCTTAGCCATCCTTCACAACAAATTAATGAATTTGTGGGACCCACACTATGTGATGAATGGATGATACAAAATGAGACTGAGATCTATGTGGCACATAGGGACAGCCAAAAAGGAGACATAGGATTTGAACTGAGCTAATCTCTATAGAGAGTAATGGATTTATACAAAAAAACAATAATCCCAACTACTAATTATTTTTTACTTTGTAACAATTATATTACTGAGCATATATTTAATTTAAGGGAAGAATAAGTTCAACATGAATTCATGTTATATAGAATATAAATTCAAATATATACACACTTGATATGATAATAGTGTTTCATAACTGGCATAAATAAATCGTGCTCAAAGAAAAATAGTGATTCAAATTTGGTTCAAAAAAATATTCCAACATTTGCATCAATACACTTTTTGAAACTATCATAAAATAATATTTCAATAGCTTGGAGCGTTATATTTTGTAATAAATATAGCATAATATGATGCAAGAAATATACGAAAATCATAAACAATGTATAGTTTAATCTTTTTTCTTCTTGCTACTTAGGAAAACCAGATAATCTATAAACTATTGGGTGAGTGTCATAGAAACCACCACAATAACTAATGGATATAATGTTGTCGTTGAGAATTGATCTTTGCACCTCTTCATTGCCTCTAATGCAAAGACCAGCTGGACTATTACTCGGGGGCATTGTATTCTAATTTCCAGAACAACCAAATAACATTTTCTTTTGTTTTAAATATTGATACAACATAATAACTGAAGCAATACAAATTTTAGCATAATTCAAAAGCGATATAATATATCATCATAAGAAAAATTACTTGTGGAATATATCAAAAATACTTTAGACGTCACCACGTTAGAGATAACTATAAAACCAATTGACATAAGAAAACATAGCCAATGAAACGAAGTATTAAACTATCATGTATTTATAACTTGTTATAAATGCTTGTAATATTTGAGCTTATACATCCAACATCGACATAATATAATATTTATAACCCGGTATAATTGTTATGCCTATAAGGCAAAAATTATAATTGTGTTTTTAAATATAAAAAATATATAATGTTTCCATCAAGCATAAAAAATAGGTCAAAAATATGATCTTGCTTCTAAAGCATAAGAAAATATTATCCTTATATTATTTGGCAAGTTTGTTGAAGTAAATTATCTACGAATATATTTCCTTAACTTTTTACTTTATTTTTTGTGAATCTTGTTAAAAATATGATAAGTATTCATTAAGAATATGTAATGAGTTTCTATGTTAATACATTTTTGTGATAAATATATTTAACACTTCATGTTACATTTTCCATCATAGGTTTGAAATATTGTTGATAAAAGAAAACAATAAATAGGAATCGGTTGATTACATATTAATTCTTTAATTGATTAACATTAAAGAAAGTTGGTGTGTATTTAATTGTCTCATTAAACTGAACTACAGTTTAATTCTCTAATTACTACGAATTCAAATTGTTTAAAATTTAAAATAATTAATTCCATTTATTTCCTGCATGATAATAATATTTGAAATGATCCTTCAGATATAAAAATAGTTCAATTATACACAATACAAATACTATATCTCTAGTTTGTGTATGTTGGAAATAGATTTGGTTCTAAATAAGCATTACAAAAACAAAATAATTAGAACTGATAGAATAGATAAAATGGATAATAATTTATTCTTCATATAAAAATAAAAGAATGAGAAGAGGAAAAAATATGAAGTAATGAGAAAACTCATAGAGGAACTCAGTTTTAATAATATAGTATAATTTTTAAAAATATTTTTGATCAAAGTGATGGTTTGTAGATATGTTTTATTTGTTAGCAAGATAATGTATAAAAAAATTAGAATAATTTAACCCGTTTGAAACCGCAAGTCAATACGAACCATTGGAAAATATTTATTTGAGCCGTCGATTTGAAATATAATTTTAAAGGGCTAAATGTTACCAAATGATTAAACTTTTTGCTTAAGTGATTTTGTCTAACAACTAGAAAATATCTAAAAAAATCGCTTTGATACAAATTATTTTTGTATTGTAAATTATAATTTTGTTCACAAACTTTACTGAAAATTTGGTACATTGTAAATTGTAGCAAATGGATGTCGTAAACATTGCAGAGAACCAAAAAAAAAAAAAAGGGATGTCGTAAACCATTTTCAAAGCAACTTTTACTCATACACAGTGTTTATATTAATAGCACAAATAAAAATAGAAAAAGCAGATGACCCTTCCGTTTTATTACGTTCAAGACTCTTATTTACAAAGCCTTCACACTGATCTTAATTAGAAGAAACTAAGTTGTTAGAAAATGGTACGTACCTATTACGTGGTAAAACATTAATATCCAAAATACATGGATAAAGATTAGGAAAAGGTACAGGTTAATGTCAAATCTTAAGAATTAAAACTTCCTATGTGTGAACACTTTTCAGCTATCATCTCACCACAAGTTTACGTTCAGTTTGTACATGTCTATCTAGTTGATTAACCATAGTTTACTGATTCAATTAACTATGTAATGATATACATTGTTACTACTGGTGTAGAGGGCCAGGCCCCTTGCACAATTCCTTCACTATAGTGTAAAGTAACATTCTCTATAAGAGAAAGGCATGGATATGCTCACTTCTTCATCCTCATTTCAACTAGTTTTTTTTTTCTTCCTTCAACATTTTAAGGTTACCAAACAAAGTAGCTTAATGGCGAGTGTTTCAAGTAAAATTCATCCAGTGCATTCAATACAAGAGAAAGACAAAGGAACTGGGTCTGGGAATCGGGTACCTAAGAGAGGAGCTATCAAGAAACTTATAGCAAAATCAATAATAGAAGGAATACAATCGTTTATCAAGAAACTTATAGCAAAAACCAAACGGGCCCTAAGTTGTTGAAAAGGGTACCTATTACGTGGTAAAACATTAACATCCAGACCATATAGATAAAGATTAGGAAAAGGTATATGTTAATGTCAAATCTGAAGAATAAAAGCTTCCTATATGTGAAAACTCATGAGCTATCATCTGACCACAATTCAACGTTGAGTTTGTACATGTCTATCTAATTGACTAACCATAGTTTACTGATTCAGCTAACTATGTAATGATATGCATTGTAACTACTGGTGTAGAGGCCCTAGAGGGCCAGGTCCCTTTCCACAATTACTTCAGCGTAAAGAAACAATCTCTATAAGAGAATGGCATGCATGCTCACTTCTCCAGACTCATTTCAACTAGTTTTTTTCCTTTCTTCTTCTTCAGCATTTTAAGTTTTCCAAACAAAGTAGCTTAATGGCCAGCGTTTCAAGTAAAATTCATTCAGTGCACTCAGTCCAAGAGAAAGGAAAAGGAACTGGGCATCCCCTGCCTAAGAGAGGAGCTATCAAGAAACACATAGCAAAGTCTATAGCTGAAGCATTACAGTCGTTTTTTCCTTGCATCGTCTCTGGCCTAGCAAAGGAGAAGTAGAAGAAATTCAATGCAAAGAGATGTAGCTGACCCAAGTGAAATGAGAGTATTTAGTGCATTTTTGTTTCGATCCACTTCTATTGTTTCATGAAGGTCATTCTACACTCATATATACATGATCATCTTATTATGTACATATATACATATAATTTCTGCATTCTGCAAAAACGTGTGCTGCTTCACTAAGGTTTGGTTGTTCTTTAATGGAGGAGTTCGCAACAGTGTTAAAGATGAAACAACGACGTTAGTATCACAGTACTGTTCTTTTTCTTGGTTATTCCACTATGTTCACTGTGTTTGTAATGAGTGTATGAATAAGTTGACAACTCTAGGTTGCAGTCAATGAGTTTGTGTAGCTTGATGTTCACGTTTTGTTTACGATTTTCTTTTCATTCAGAATTTCATGCACATAAGGTAATTGAAACAATGATCCAGTAGAAATTTATGAAGCAAATACTGTACATTTCTGTTTCATTTGTAAACAAATGTTGTGATCTTTATTGTTTTCTTTTCTACTTCTCATGTCTTACTTTGTACCGTAGAATTTTGTGCTTTCTTTGAATGGAAATGATAATTATCTATTGATGAGATTATTTACAGCTGATAAATATGTAAATCATAATTGCGTAATAAATTCATGTAAGCTCAACAGCAAAATTATGCAAGATAAACATTGAAGAATTGGCTTAATTAATTATATGGTTCTGTAAAATTAATTAAACATTAAATCTGCTGCAGCCTTTGAAATGGTTTGGACTGAAATTGAAAACATTTGTTAAGGACAAATATTTGTATGACTAAAGTCCATTTGGGCAACAAGCAACCAGACAATAAAAAGAAAAATAGCTACAAATAGTATATCAGATAGTAACAGCTAGCTAACCAATCCTCCATTGCAAATTTTGTATGTTATATATTTTTGAAAGGCCTTATTATCCAAGGGTGTGTACCTTAGTGAGTGTGTTTTTTCTAAATAAATATATTAAGGGAAGCATTTGAAAAATGTATCTTATAGAAGGGATAATGCATCACTATCCTATAAGAGCATTTCCAACGCGTAAGGGCGGATCGCGTCGATTCGAGGGGGTCGAATGAAAACCCACCCCCAACGCAATCGAGAGTTCCGAAATTTTTTTTCTTTCAAAAATGTTAAAAAAAAATGAAAAGAGCATTGAGGAGAATTCGAGAAAGTGGCAGTCGCAGCGGTGGAAATGTTCCACTGGCCGTAGAAAACGCTCCTGCCGAAGAAAGCATAGACGTACCGATGACGGGTACTAGAGGTTGACGAAGCACAATGGTTAGGCGAAAACGTCCGAGTAGAAATATAGCAAATACGGTTCCGGATCCCCACATCGACCAAAATTTTGGACCCAACAAGGATTTGATCAATTTTCGTATACTCTTGGACGACGAAGTACACGTCAGCACGTGTGTTGAAAATTTTGTAAGTTATATACCTTCAAATTATGTTTTTAGTTAAATTTTACAATAAAAATTGAATATGCAACATGTTTTAAATTAGGCTCGTCGTGAGCGCACCCGTAACTCTTGGGTTAGTGTAATCCGTCTATATAGAATGACTCGATCTTATGATGCCGACGGCATTATTTATGCTTTCCTTCGAGATATAGGATTTAGAGATTTCTTGAGTATGTATTTACATAATTACTCTTTATTTATTTAATACTTTTTAGCGCTTTCAATAATCGTAAATTGCTTTAATAGGTATCGATAATCTTTAAAATTCGGATGTTCAGTTATGTGATGCTTTAGCCGCATGTTGGTGGAAGACCACTCATACATTCCACTTTAGTTCTGGAGAGTTGGAATTTACTCCATTAGATTTTATTATGCTTACCGGTTTAGGCATTGGAATGGAGGAGACCTTACCATATGACGAGAAGTACCAGCACTTTAACTGTTTATCTAGTGTACTTCCACATCTTGACTTACAAGATGGACTGTCATCCGGATTGCAGATTAGATGCTCTTACATTAGACAAGCAATCTATGAATTGATACATGGTCGTAGCACATACAATCATTTGAAGATTTCTCGACTGTTTATTCTGTACATGATGGAGAATTTATTCTTTACAAATGCATTGAAAACGTTGTCTGTCGGTTATGTTGTAGCTATAGGGGAGTTGTCGTTTGATAATCCAATCGTATATGATTGGGGGGCTCCGATATTAGCATATTTGTATCGCTCTTTGGATCATCAGTGCGTCGTTAGTGGTAGATCCACGTCATTACAAGTTTATGGGATATTTTACAGTACTGGTACTATGAGTATTTTTGCAACACGACTTATCCGATGTTGGACTCCACATTACCCATTTTCATCCCCCGAGTTAGAGCATGGGCCCGAGATAACCGCAGAATGGTACCAGGAGGGGAGGCACGTCATATATTTGGTGTGGCCCGAAATCAGATCGAGTCACGGACCACACGAGAGAGTGTTGTTTGACATCCTTATGATGGTTCTCCTTTTATGACCGACCCTATCATAGAGCACGTTGCATTCCTATCTGCTAGATGTTTTCCATTGGTATCATCCCCATCCAGTATATGATGCTGTTAGTTTCTCGGGGAGCGTAGTTGGAGACAGACATTAGATGGTGATTTTGTTCCAGACGATCATTCGGATACACCTTTTTTGAAGGTGTATGACAGTGCCGCTTTACAGGAGTATGTAGGGGAGTGTGGTTCGCTAATTACTTCATTATCATGAATTTAGATTATGCATCTTTTTGGCGTCAGTTTTACACTCCACCGCATACGGCTACTTTAGTTTATGATGCATCCGTTGATTTGGTAAGGCCTTCAGGCATCCGTTGATTTGGTAGGGCCTTCAGGCAACCGAAGTGGTGTTGTCCCCCCTGTTTTACAGGACCTTACACAGAGTACTCAGGTATATCATGCTCTACAGCCATCCCAGATAGGAGATTATGGTTGGACAGTCGGTATACCGACAACGCCGGAAGTTGATAGATATATTGATATTCCTCGGCTTGAGATTTCGTAGCATCCAGATCCAATTGCGTTTTCATATGAAGATTTGTTTCAGATGCAGGTGGGACTCCATAGGTCATATACGTCGAGCATCGACAGAGCATAGATGAGTTGAGTGCTCGTATTAACGTGCTTACTACTACTGATGAGCAGCGATATCATCCTACACGCAGAGTGGATGACAACGATGATGATGGTGATGCAATTTCTCTTTTTGATAATGAGTGCCAGTTTGATGAGCCATAGTGTTTGTATGCACTATTAGTATTTGTATGTCTTGTCAGTTTGTGTATCGGTGTATTATCAGTGTTCTGTATTTACTAGCAGAGTTTGTATTAGTGTATTTTCAGTGGTTTCTATGTACTAGTAGTTTTTGTATCAGTGTATTATCATTGTTTTGTATTTACTAGCAGTGTTTGTACCAGTGTATTATCCGTGTTCATACTTACTAGTAGTGTTTGCACAAGTGTATCAGCTTTGGATTTCCTATTTTGTTTGATTGTGTGTACTTAACTATGTAAAGGAACAAACACGGTTATGTTTGTTTATATTCACGTTTGTAGATGCTTGCCAGGTGATTGATTAGAAGGCACTTGATTCACGAGACATAGATCATGAACTTTCTATTTAAACCAAAGTTTTGTAATGAACATTCACAACATCCTCAATAATTCTCAACATCGTCAATAATCTTCAATGTTAACTGAAAGCAGGACTCCCGATGATTATTTAGTACTAATCAAATCGTACATAGAAACCGACCGTAAACACATGGAAGAGGAGTTGGAGCACGATTTTTAGGTCACATTAAACGAGACTTTTAACAGTCATCCTATTTGTAGATTAATTCAAAGACTTTTGGAAACTCGCAGTAATTTTGTCACGTTTAATTAATCTTGTCAAAGAAATAGAATCATTATAAATACAGTGAAGGAAGAAGATCTATTTCAGTTAACACGAACTACGTTTGATTCCTGTTATTTGTGAGAGTATCACGTTGATTTTGTTGCACATGCTGCATATAATGTCTGGGTTGTATATATTAGACAATTTGAATGGCGGTTGGGTTAGTTAAGTAAGTTTTTTAAGTTAATTACCTTCAGCTAGTTCTTTACACCATCAATAAGTTTTATGTACTTTCAAATTCAAGTAAAGTTTGTGTTTTCAAAATCAACTATGCACTTAACATAATAACAACATTTAACCAATGGAAAATATTAACAACCAAGACTTAACTTACGAAGATAGCAAATAATATATGCATACAACTTCATAGAAAACAAATAAGACAAAAAATAGTAAAACATGACAACATCATAGCAAACGAACAAGACAACAAACAAGACTGCTCGTTAGAATACACAACTGCTCGATGAGGAAGAGGATCGTCAATCCATTGCCAAAGTCCACAACCGTCGAAAGAATTACGGCATCTATAGTGGCACCGACCGATGTCGGTTCTGTTACTTATAACAACATACAGAATAGAAAACCCACAGTTACAGTAGATCTCTGGAGAATTAACGTCTTGATTTATGCTAGGTATTTGGTGTCGTATTTCATTCCTTCGTTCTCTTATTCCGTTAAGGCTATGTCGATCTTCTCTTTGACGTCCACCATTTTCCAACTGCATGCGCTCTTGCACTTCCAACTCATGCTCTCTTACATCGGCATTGTGTCTTTCCTCCATTTCAATATACCAATGGATTAGTGGTTGAGGGGAGGATGTATTCGTTGGGCTATTGTGTTGTAATTAACCTTCATATGAGTATGACGACGGTAAAGAAATATGGTTGTAATTGACCATTTTATATACTACTGCTATGGTAATAATGAAGAGAAGTATGGCAAGCAAAACAATATTTGAATAGCATAATACATTGCCCGTGTAAAGCGGTGCAATGTGGATACAATGGTCGATTTTACCCGACATTGCTGTCATTCTCACTCTACATCCATTAGCTTTAATCCATGTAAAGCAATGCATAGTGGCTACATTGTCTGATGTAACCCAACACTGTGTCATTCTGACTCCACAGGACAAAGCTTTAATACTTCTACAGCATCTTGACAGATCTTTAATGCATATAAAACAGTGCATCCATTAGCTTTAATTCCATATCAGACAAGACTCGGCCCCTTGTCATTTTGTTGCCACTTGACAAATCTTTAATGCGTATAAAACAGTACGTCGTGGCTACAATGTCTGATGTGACCCAACGCAATACGTAGCTGCTGCCATTCGCTCACCAATATGTTTATAATGTGCAATGTAATCTGTGGCAGTTTTTTTCTTCCCCTTGAACTTCCCCAAAGGCCTACCACCTGTACTAGTTGTGAAGGGGCGTCTTCATGTGGATCGGAACTACCAGGGCTAGATTTTTCACTCATCTTTCTAGGAAAAAACGCATTACTAAATGTTCTTGTCACACTCGACTCCATTTTCCCTCTTTTGCGAATATATCATAGCAATGGTGCATGTTGAATGGTTGATTAATATGTTCAAACATATACACTGCCCTTGCTTGATTGAGTTGTAGATGATGAAGTACTATAAGAAGAATAAAACATAGAACTTGATAGTTTGAACTACAAATTTAGAATCATTATCAGGTCCATGTCATTTGCCCCACTTTGTTGTCTTGAATGTAGACCAGCCATTATTTCTTTCCAACATTGACAAGTGGCATTTATTCATTTCCAAGAATGTTTCAAAGAATCAACCGTTCTTGGAAAAACTATTTGGACTTCGATGGTTGAACAAATTGCATACAGAATTCCAAAAAGAAGTTTCACTTTGGCTCGTACCTTTCTTATTGTCTCTAGAACATTCAACCCAACAGAATGCTAATTCAGCTTGCTCGTCCGATGACCATTTAACCATTTTTGTGGCTTTTGGTTCCGCATTTGGAGATTCATTAATGTTGATTCTCGATGTTTGATTTCCCCAAGTGTGAGCAAAAGACAAATTAGAATTTCAAAAACATCTTCTTCTTCGACAATTTCATTGCCATCGAATTGGGTTTCAAGATTTTTATATCTGTTCTCTCCAAATTGATTATTGAGATTTCTTGATAAATTTTGTGAATGATAAGGCAATACTGACCATTGTTGGCTATTGGGAGATACGTAGTTTTGATCATAGTTATAGTTTTATTGAAACGAACTATTCTACGAATAATTCGAATTTTGAGAATTTTGAAAATGGTTCGAATCTTGTTAAGAATGAAAGAAATTTTGACTTTGTTGTGGATGATTGTAACGACCCGTAATTTTACCACTTTGAAAATGGAATATTTAATTTATTTAAATATTCAAATGTATAATTTTCAAACTTAAACAATCATGTTTTATATGATAAATAAGAATGGTAAACTTATTTTTGATACTGAATAAAGGTTTTGGATTTCCTTTGTAAAATTGAAAAAAGTCGGATTCCGATAAAGTAGGATAAATATTCGAGAAATTGTTTAAAGGATAAATAATTCTTTTTAGATATATATAATCGATATCAAACTCATTTGATAATAATAGCAATTTAATTTATAATGGTTCGATAAATATATAAAACTTGTTTTATAAAATTTGACGAATTTCGTCGCATATCGATAAATGATGTCGTATTTTTATTAATAGACTTGGATATTATTTTATAAATCAAATATGCTTATTTTAATTATTTAAATATAATAACAAATCAATTTGAAAGTTTGGTTTACATAGATAAATAGTTTAACAAAAACGTCAAAATGTGACCGTAAAACATTTTGTCGAAAATCAACGTTTTGTTCAAAATAACTTGTCGCAACATCGTTGCACCTTGGATAACATGTTTGAAACATATAAATGTACACATTTTAATGCTAATCAAGTTTACTTTTACTAAATAAGATTAGAAAACTTCTAGAAGTCATTAGTAAAAGTAAGTAAGAATTAACAAAAGTAAGAAAAAGTAAACATCAAATCACATCAAATCAAAGTCAACATAATTATGATATTTTTTAATTAATCTTAAGTGATTAAGACATAAAGTAAGAAATGAAAGGATGATGTTAAGTGTTGAAAAAGTGGAGTTTGTTTTAGGTTGAAGTAAGAATAGTTTGGTAATTTGGTAAGAGGTTATTTTGGTAAATTTACCATTTCTTTCTTTTTCTATAAATACCCACCTCCTTCTTCACTTTCATTCACACTTCTTTTTCTTTTTTTCTCAAGCTTTTTCACCTTCTTTCTCTCAACTTTAATGGTTTCCAAGTCATAGGAAAAAATTAGAAAGAAATTTTTAAATTTTGAAAATAAATTCAATTAACACTTTAAAAGTTTAGTTAACCCTTTTGAAAATTTAATCCTCTTTGGAAAACTTATGACTTAATTTACAAAAGGAAGCGACTCGGCCAAACTCGTCAAATACCACAAAAACTCGAGTCGAGCACCTCAATAACTCGTGCCTATCCCGAAGCAACCCAACACTTCTTCAACTTCGAGTTGAATCCATGAATACGCGAGCTCTACTTCGAGTCCCTTACGTCTTCCCCAGTTACACAATTCCCAGTGCACACATATACACGGTGCACGTACCCCATCACCTCCGGCCACCGTAGATCATCGCGACCTTCTCCTACGATCACACAAACTCATGCAAGCATGCATATATACCCAGATCGAACAATTCAAGCTCAAAACGAAATTCGACCATTCACTCAAAAAAAAACTGCAGCAGCAACTGGACACAAAATTCCCCAACGCCGCCCATTTCGTCGCCGATGAACTTCGCCGACCCCTTCTAATCCATCTTCATTCATCCACGAACCTTCCTTCAAAACTTCATCCAACTCGATCGCTCAGAGAAGTGGTGATGATCTCATTTTCCAGGCCTACCAGAATTAGGTTTAAAACCCAAATCCACTTGCAAATAGATTCAAACTGTTTTTAAAGTAAAGTTTACTCACACCAGACCCATGTCTGACCCAAGTGTTTATTTCTATTTTATAAACTCTTGGGTACTCAAATTTTTACGAGTAGCCAAGGGATTCAGGTTAGCTTTGACGAATTCTGGAGGAGATTTGGAGCAGGAGGCTTCACCGTGTAGATATATGATGATTCCGCTGTGTATATGTTGTGTCTGTATCTGTGATACTTGAGTTGTATGAATTAGACAGATGTTTATAACTGTCTAATATGTGTTGTATAAGTTGTGTAACTCTGATGTATATGATACTATGTAATATTTTATATGATATATTATATTTCATTCGTTCCGCTGTGAGTTTCTGATGTTGTTGTTCTTTCTTCTTTTCTTTCTTTTCTTCTTCTATCCCTTTCTTTCTTAATTCACGATACGTCTTTCTGGACATAGAAAGCCGGGTCGTCAAAATATTTACAAAATATTCAAAATAAATCAATGTTCATTCTCTTCAAATCAAACTCATCTTTTGTCCATATTTTACCTCTTCTTCTCTCGGCCATAACTTCTGGAAAATGGAACCAAAATGCAAAAAAAAAAATCAAATCGTGTATTTTTTCAGTAGATATAACTTTCACGTTAACCACTTTGTCTCATTCTAAAATTAACCATGTCAAAAATCCACTTCTTTCCAGTGCATTCTCTGTCCCAGTTTTAAGACAGAGAATAGCCTATTTTGTTTTAATCATAAATTGATCATAACAGATCCAAATTAAGAAAAAAAAAATTCAAATAATATGAAATTCCAATGACTATAACTTTTATGTTGATCACTTTTTCCAGTTTTGAGGTTTGCTATACCTGAAACTCAATTCTTTGAAGTGCATTTTTGGGCTTCATTTTTGTCAATCTGACAATACCTCTTCTTCATTCTATCATATCTCCCTCAAACCAACTTAGATTCAAATGATTCTTTTTTCCAAATTCAAGAGAAAAGAATTTTCAACAACTCTCTTATTAACAACGTTTCTAAATTTTGAGATTTAGAGGGCCTAAAATCAAATACAATATAACCTATTTTTCGGATAAAAATCTTGGGAATTCAAGTTCAAAGCTCTACCGCTTCTACTCTATACTTTCGGCCAACCTCCATCTCAAGCCTCGACCAAGCTCTTGGAAGGGAGAGGGTATTGTTTGCTAGTATTTAATGGAGTAGGAAGTAGTTAGTGAAGTGTTGGTTGATTAGAATGTTGGTAGGAAGTATATCGCTTTGGTTTATGGTGAGAAACTCTATTTAACATCTATATTTATATATACATGTTTAATGATGTGTTATGATTGCTATGGATGCTTATATATGTTTTGATCATCAAGTATTGATTGTTTGATATGATTGTTAAATTATTTTACCAAGTCACATTAATATACGTCGATAAGCACAAAAGAAATCACTTTCTTTTTGAAAATGAAATGGTGTACATGGAATGCTTAAACCTTTTGAAAATAGTTTTAAAATGAGTCGGAAATGTTTTTATAAACATTACGTTTAAAGAGATAAAGAAAGAAAATCAAGATTTCATCTTGTATATTTTAAAATATGTCCAAAACAATTTTCTAAAAACATCGCGGTTTTGCAGTTCGGAATCCAGAAAAGGATTTCTTTTAAAATGATATTTTTAAATGTTTTAAAAAAATAAGAAATAAATCCTAAAAATACTTTAAAATGTTTTAAAAGAGATTTAAGTTGGAAAGATGGATTCTAAATGATATAAAAGTCGTTTTGAAGAATATAGCTTTTAAAATATATTTGCAACACTTTTCACAACGCTTTTCGCAGCAGTTTTTTATAACTTTTGAAATGTAGTTTTAAACTTAACAATTCTTTCCTAAATATTTTGTGAATGATTTTAAAAGAATATTTAAGTAATTTAAAGATGATTTGGAAGTTTTAATAAGAGTTTGAATAAATGGTTAAGAGGAATTGTTTATAACACTTAAACAATAATTGAAGAATATTGAATATAATAACAAATTGAGTATGCAGAAACGACTAGTACATTTGCCCCGTCTGTGATTGCTAAACGGTAAAACAAGGTGTGTAACTAAGGTTAGGAATGGAGCGACCAGTGACCTGAACTTACATGTCCTTTGCTTTATCTTTTAAGCGAGGGTGGAACAGATCGAAAGGAAAGCCCGATGCTCTAAAAGATCATATTTAAAGTTTTTTTCAAGATAAAAGAAAAGATCTTCATGATGTAGGATTACTTGCCACTAGTCCCTGGAGGTGAAATTTACCATAATTAAGGTGGCAGTAGTGATCTGTTATGAAAATCTTCGATTTGCAAGAATATGATTTGAAGTTAAGAAAGAAATTTTTGATTTAGATTTAATGAATGATTTGGGAATATTGTCCCTGACTTAAAAGTTAAAAATTGAATATAAGAAATATTTGATTAAAATTTAATGAATGATTTGGGAATGTTTTCTTAAGTAAAAGATGAACTGATTCGAAATTATTCCAAGATAAAAAGAAAGGTAAATAAACCAAATAATTTGATAAATGAGGCTTAATGATTGCATATACTCATGAAAAGAAAATGAAATAAATTGAAAAGAACACATCTAAGAAAGATATTATATTAAATGGAATAATAAAGTAATTAATTGATGATTGATAATCATATGTGAACCTAACATTTTTTTTAATCGATGATTGGATTCGAAGGAACCGGGGTCGGATTTGGATGATTCCTATCCGAAAACGACTTCGAACCAATCTACGTTCGAAGTAAAACGTGTTTGGAGACAAATGATTTTAAAGACGGGGATCTTCATGATGTAGGGTTGTTTGCCACTAGTCCCTCGAGGTGAAAATTACCACATCATATGGTGGCAGCAGTGCTCTGTTATGAAAATCTCTGCTGCAAAGACTTCTCGCTACTAATGAAGTAGGAGAGTACCTTCGTTTTGTCCTGTTCCTGGACAACTTGTATGGATGAATGTCTGACATTGCATTTCTAAGATCATAATGTTGACTTTTACAAACGTACATCTGCTTGGTGGTGGAGAAGGCAACTTCTCTTAGCTTAACACCCTTCTCTGAGATGTACGAGCTCAGAGGTTGTATGTTCGTGAAAGTCAATAGTGTTATCAAAGGAATGGTAATGTGGCATTCAAAGTGAAGAAGATGTGCTATGTGAAAGGTAATCGTTTACCTCAGGCCTCATCACCCGTAAATGACAGAAACATGGTAGAAGAAGTAAGGCTAAGTGGGTCACTCCCAATTAGGAGATGTCATCATCCTTCTGGATTTACTCTACACATGTCTAAGTATGTGGTGAATGTATGACTCGGGTAACCACTAAAGGTCGATAACGACCGGGGTGATGACATATTCAGTACTGTCCAGCGTGAGGGGTAGGCCGGTCTTGTGTTGGTTTAGGCGGGCAATATCTGCTCCCTAGGTGCATCCCTCTAGAGGTGTACTATCAGAAGGTAGTCCCTTACCTTGTCATTTGTATGGAATCCATTCTCCAATAAGTGCCTTCGGACTTGATTGTAGAACCTAGTATGTTGGAATTTAATAACGTAACAATTTCGGCTAAGATTAATAAGTTTATTTGAAAATGTTTTCAAAGATATGTCATTAGAAATAATAGCAAATGTTTTGATATATAAAAGTGTTTTAGTTATCATAAAGTAAAAACCCGTCCGTGTTTATGTGTGGGCGTGGTCTTATGAGATACTCTTTCTTTTCGAAGGATTTTATTCCAAGGCTGATATATGACACTGTCATTTATATTTGAGTTTCTCACGTTGGTTTATCAAGCCTGATCCGGGTATTTTCAATACTCGGGTCAGATCCGAGTAGTTTCAGGTTTAGTGAAGACGGTTGGAGTTTCAAGATGAGAGCTGGAGATATTCATCTATGTATGAACGTATTCTATTATCCGCTGCAGTTGTTTGATGTTTGGCAACATTTGTAAGGACAAATGTTTATAACTGTCCAAGCTGAATTTAGGTTAGACTTTGATATATGTATCTTTAAAAAAAATCCGCTGTAAAGATATTGTTCAATATTATATATATTATTCCATTCGTGTGAGATTCTGTTCTGTCTTTATTTTCTTTTTCACCCCCTAAAGGTCCATCTTCTTGTTCAATTTGGGTTGGACATGTGTGGTTTACTGTCGGCTTAAAGGGTACGGAAAATCGGGCCTTTACAATGATACGAATTTGGAGCTTGTCGAGCATGATATTGATTTTGACCATGTTGAGAGTTAAACGTATTCCTGATTGAATTGATTCGGATTCTGATTATCTGATCTTAGTTGAGATAGAAATCTAGGAGATAAAGATTTTTGACATTTTTCTTCTGGATTTTTCGACATTACTAAGATTGTTTGAAGATAATTTGTTAATGAGAGTAAGAAATGTAAAATAAATGGTATAAATAAAATTTTGAGATTGGTAAGTTATATAGATGGGAATGGAGAGGGATAGGCAACGGTCATGTAAATGGCTATTGCCAAAATGAGTGCTTAGTCGGCCATAATAAAGCCAGCTAAGCTTAGCCTGCTTTATTATGGCTGACTAAGCACCAACCCCCTGGGTTGCTTTGGCAACCTTCCCGTTTGCCAAAACAACCCAGAAGAGCTCAACCGAAGTAACGACCTTAAATTTTCAACCATTCGCATCCATACATGTCGGATTTGAATTGCTCAAAATATCAGATTGTTAATTTAAATTTGGCAAAACTCAGCATATATAGTAAATAAATAATCACAGAATCGCAGACATAGAGTAATATAAAATAATGCAGCGGAAACAAAAGAATAGTAGTTCATGAAGCTACTATATAAAAAAGAGTTAAATAAGATACAACAGAGGTCTCGAATACATAGATGTCTCAATACAATAGTCAAATATAAGATCTGGATACATCATTGGAATCAACTGAATAACTGATAGCAGAATCGATATGGCTGGATCTCCAAGCAAAGCTTCAACTCCAAAGGTGAGTCTCAAATGCTGTATCACTCAGTCTGACCCGAGCGTAAAGCAAAACACAAAACACTCGAGTCAGGATTAACATTATTATATCAATAAATCCAATCTCAAGTGAAATATCAACTGAAATACAAGTAACTTAAAGGATGTTTGGGATAACCATCCTCTAAGGATCCGTTAAACTATCTACTATGTAGTAATATACGCTATTATAATAATGTCTAAAGTAAAGTAAACTATCAAAATAGCGTTAAGGCTTTACATTTTCCACCTTAACACATTTTATATATTCCCATAGTCTATACAGTACTGTAATCTCCCCCGTAATGGGCGTTGTCAGAGGGCACTCCATAGGTATGGTACAAAAAAAACTCGTAAAAAGCGCGCTAGGGTAGGTGACACGACACAACTAGGCAATGCCAGGGTAGATATACCAATTACACTTCTGGGCTGGTGGTAACGCATAGCAGCCACTACTGCCCACCTAGAGCCACACTCCCGAAATCCAAAGGTGCGCACCAAATCAATCATAAAGTAATAGAACGGCATACGATGGAGTGTGTCCGATCAGAGGAGCTACCTCATTAGCCCATCAATTGCTCCTGTTTTAGCCACCTTATGCCAACTCATGGGAGTCGGGTCCATGTATATACCTCATATAGGATCGTCGCCACCATCCTACTTCATTCTGGAATCTCCACCGCGTACACAGTTGTTAAAGTGGTTTTCGGTATCGACAGAGAGTATGCCCATATCTGATCCCGGTCTTTTTAACAACCAATCGTTATTATAACACCGCGGTCATTTCAAAATAGTTTATACTTCAAAACCAAAATATCATTTCCATTTTAAAACCATATCAAAACGATATCATTTTTACTTCAAATATATCCATTTCCAAAATCATATCACTTTCCAAAGTTATAACGCTTTCGAAATCATAAGTCTTTTAAAACCAAAACACTTTGGAAATCAAAACCTTGAAATTCATAACACTTTGAAATCATAGCTTTGAAATCATAACATTTTGGAATCCATAACACTTTCCTCTTAAACAGTTTAGATATTAAAATTAGTATATAAAATAAAATAGTTTATAAAATAAAAATAGTTTATATTAAATAGTTATAAGTTAAAAATAGTTTATAATAAAATAATTTATATCGAAAATGATTTATATTAAAATAGTTTATGATAAAATAATTTATAAAGTAAAATATAAATAGTTTTAGATATAGTTTAAAAATACTTTATATAAAAATAGCTTCCTCAAATTTCACAAATCGATTCAAATCAACTCGAATTCCAAAATTCAAATTTAATCAAATCTCAAATCATCAATTTCAATTCGTTTCAGTTTCTAAATAAACCATTTCAAAATATCGATTTCAAATACATATTTAAACCATAAAATAACCCATTTCAATTTCAATATATTTCAAAGCTTTAAATATTCAACATTTCAAAACTAAATTCGATAATTTCATATATATATCAAATTCACTTTACTATTATTTTAGTTTTGAAATATTCACTTAATAAATCTAATATCATTTAAAACAAACCCCAAATTACAATAAACTAAATATTTTCTTCAATTTATTTAAACTTGAAATATTCATTTAAATCACTTTAAATCAAAAATCAAGTTATAAAATCATATCTTTAGAATTTCAAATTTAATAAATTTCAAATCAAACTTATTTAAGTATAATTCTTAAATAAATATAATTTCAAATCAATTTCAAATTTATCTTTCCAACCTAGATCATTATAAACTATATATTTGAAAATATAGATATTAAATAAATACTTAAACATATTATATATCAACTTTATTAAATCAACTTTAATAAAATTTTAAAATCAATATTTATTTAAAACCATATCTTTCCTTTTCAAAGCCATAGAAATCATTTTCAAAATATTATATATATAGACCAACGGTGTCTGTATATAATTCTCTACCCTATGGTCAAGTGATATGGATATTTATCATTTCAATCCGCAATTTAAATATATACGGGTATATATCATTTCAACCCGCAATCCCAATTCATTTTCAATGAAAATCGCTTGGGTTTATCATTTCACCCATAACGATTTTCTCTTATTCTACAGATCGTTCGGGTATGTATCATTTCAACCCATAGTGAATTCTATACTAACAGGGAACTTGCAGAGTGATAACAGATATGATAATAATATAACAATCAGTAACAGGCATATATCATCAGTGATAAATAACATATAATGGTGTCAGATGTCACAGGTGAACAGATACAGAAAAGGGCATATATATAGCAATGTAATAACTAACAGCAGCATATTTCAATTGTCGTTTCAATTGAAATCAAATTTAATAAATATAAGAACGTTAATCGTGAGTGATTGCTCACCTTTCGAGGCTAGAGAGAATAGACAATGGAGTTGAGTTACAACCCAAGCACGAATTCCAAAACGAAGCTAGATTAGCACGATTTCGACGAACGAAGCTGGTAAATAGGGATTGGCGAAATCAAATCAGAACTAGGTCGATGATGA
The DNA here is from genome assembly GCA_030737815.1 of Allium fistulosum. NCBI lineage: Eukaryota > Viridiplantae > Streptophyta > Magnoliopsida > Asparagales > Amaryllidaceae > Allium > Allium fistulosum. The sequence goes on along the minus strand of CM060905.1, from coordinate 768,163,772 downwards.
TAAATGGTATAAGTGAACATATATATAACTATATTTAACTATATATATAAACACTTCAAAAATCCAATTATTTAAATTAAAACATATAAAATAAAAATCAAACACAAATAAGATTCCCATATATAAATTTTCAAATCAATATTCTTAAAACTCAAACATTAAGGATCAAAGATATATATATTATACTTAAAAACATTACCAAAGAAAAATCTTAAATATAGATGTATAAAACGGCTTTGAAACCAAATGATATAGATATATATAAAAATCCGACAGAATATATTACGCATACAACATATATACAAACCGTATAAACTGTATAACAACAAATACTATTATTACTTTTATAACATACATAAACTGGCATATCTGTAAGCAAATATACATTTCTTCTTTTTTTTCATCATCTATAACAATACATAGATATATATATATATATATATATATATACAAGGTAATATATACCTTAAAGCTGCAATATCCATATATATGTAGAGGAAATAAATAAGTGATATATATATATACTGTAAGTTTGGAATACTTCAATAGAAAAACCTAGAATATACATATATATAAACTAAAATAGGTAACATATACTTATGTAACACACACACACACACACACACACACACACACATATATATATATATATATATACACTGGCCCAACTCTGTTTATATATATATATATGGCAAATGTAAAAACAATATAACATATATATTAAAAATTAAGTATACTTATCTACTGGCAATATATATATCTCTGCTTATATAAAATGTATAGTATATCATATATAAATCAACAGCAATTGCAACTTTAACCTTCATATACTTGAAAAGCTAATTGCCGTGTACCGATAAAACTAATACATAAACCAACTTATAATATTATCATTATTATAACATATATATAACCATACTAACATATGTATAGCTGTAATATAAACTAAGTACAATATATAATGGAACAACCAATATAGTATATGTAGATTAATATATATTCACCTAAATCAATGTACAGAGGAAGAGAAGAGGAAACTCGGCCGAGCTTGGTGGTGGAGCATGACGTGGAGAGCTGGAAGCAGAGGACGAAGGGCTGGGAACTTGGTGGTGCCAATGATGATAGCGGAGGTCGGCGGAGCTTTGGTGGTCGGTATGCGAGAAGATGGTGGGTTCGGCGATGCTTGTCGGGGCTGTGGGCGGAGGCTTGGGGTTCGGTTGCAGATCTAGGTCGGTGGTGGAAGCCGAGATGGTTGGGTACAACAAAAAAAAAGGGATGGGTTGCGTGCTGCAGTGGGGATAGGGAAGAGAGAAAAGGAGTGGAAGCCGAGCAGTTTACGGTGCTATAAGGTGGCGAGTAAACTAAAGGGTGGAAGTGTGGCGTCGGAGGGAACATGGCTTGGGGTTTGATGAGGTTGCGAGAGTCAGAGTTTCATATGGAAGAGGAAACGAATGCTCTGATGAATAACTTATATATTAAATTTAAATTTATTTATGTATATAAGAAAAACAAAGAGACGCACCGATAAATTGAAGGAACCAGAAAAAAATGAAACCATAGGAATGGTAAAAGTTACACATTAAATTTCTGAGAATTTAAAACAAATGGTTATTCGTTTCAGCAGTTTGAGAAATGAATGGACATAGAAAATTCTGGATACTCAAAACGGATACCGATACGGTTACGGGTTTCGCGGATTCCGCTGCGTACCGGACTTCAAAACACAGAATTGAACATACCTCAGAGATCAACATGACGAGACGATCAAAACAATATACAAATATCAGTGGTACGATCATCCGATCAAAAGTCGATAATCGGTACCTAAAAATACTGCCAATTTGCCAGAAATAAGATAAACGAAGCAATAACAGTCAAAATTTGAAGAAACGAAATATGACGTCTCACTCAGAAGATGATTTACAAATTTACTGTATAAAAATATTCAAGTTTGGAAAATATTTTATCATCATCTAATATTAACTGATTTGAATTGAAATAAAATTACGCCAGAAAATAAACTTCCATATTATCAGAAGAAAATTTACCATTTGCTATGTTTAAATAGACGTATTTCAAATATCAAATTTTTATTTTCAAATTCAATTATTTAAAATTTCACAAAATTTCAATTAAATATATTATAAAAACCACTAAATTTTACGGGTCGTTACAACCGACTTCATATTATGGTCGGTTGCTTCCCAATTGACACTCGGTTGGGAATGCTCTAAGAAAATATGTTAACAACCTGCACCATGGTTTGTCTATCACGTGTCCACCTAATAGTCATCAGGGAAAAATATGAAACATAATAAAAAAAATTAACTAAGAAAATCATCCCATTATTTAGGTAACCTATGCATATAGTAGGTCGCACAGAATAACAAAACTATGGTGATGAGTGGATGAGATTAAAAAAAGTACATGAGAACAGAAGATTTGAAGATAGAGGATTTCATCTCCCTTATTCATTAGCATATTGATCGTATGATGCTGAGGAATATGTAATTTTAGTGGAAAACGTTATGTCAGAAGAAAAAATACAAGCATATACGATTAACAAATACGAAATAGAGATATGATTTATTACATCTTATATATTTCTATGGAAAATCATATCTTCTTTGGATTTACCGCGTACATAAGGAAAAGTAAAAGATATTCATTTTTACTGAAGGTGATTTGGACATCCTTATTAATTTTAATATGTAATCTTTCATATTCTTAATTCACATAATTTTAGAAATAAAATGTTTTTTTCCCAAATTTAGAGAACATTTTGCACTTCAGCCCTCCAAAATTATTCTCATTCCAACGACCACCTCTCATCAAAATTCTCTAAACCATTAGGCAATTCTTTTTTTTTTTTGAGATCAAGGGGAACCTTAAGGTTATGGTATTCATTAATACTCACTTAAGTAAACCTCAGATCGTGTGTTTACCCCGCTTTTATTTAATCGTCGCACACGGATGCTTAACGTTGAAACTCCCACTGATGGTTTGACGCTGGATTCGAACCTGTCCGAACACACTCCTTTGATTCCCATCTCCCAGCTCCCAAACCAACCGAGCTACGAACGGCGGGTGTCAATTCTGTTATTGAATCTGTAACTCCATCTCTTCCGATTCTCCCATTTCCTCCATCTTCTTACTAGCAATACACTCATTCCTTTTATGTTTTCATCATCTTAAATCACTTCTATGTTGACCCAAATTCCCTTCTTCTTCTTTTTCATAATTTTTAGTTACATTACGTTCCCCCTAGTTTCACCCATTTGACGGTGCTTCCAATAGTGAATGGAAATTCGTATGTCACCTATTTGATGGCATTCAAGTTGTCCCCCCTTTAATTCAAATCATTTCCCTGTAATTCGAATTTTGACTATTTCCTTCCAAATTCAAGTCGATATTCTTCGTTCTGCAACCTAGCATCGATTAGGTAATCTACCATTCAAAGTTTTAAAGGTTTAGCATTCAATTTTTATTGCTTTATAATGTTAATTGATTGATATTCATGTTTCATGCTTGCACATTTTGTTGGACGGTGAAAATGTGTAATTAATGGTTTGATGTAGGTTAATGTTTGCTATTTAATTACCTTGGAGAAAATTGTTTTGATATGGAGAAATATGAATGCATTTTGTCGAATTTCCGTCGCCAGAATGCATTTTTTTAGATGTATTTGTTTTTTTTTTTTTTTGCAAATGAAAGTAACTATATGTCTATGTTAATTGATTATTAATTGTATGGTCAATTTATTTAATCGTATTTTAAAACATGCAGTTGTTATTGTAGAACCAAGCTGCTTCTGGCAACAAACCTTTAAAAGAAAGGAGGCTTGCGGAAAAAACAGGAAAACTACTGCTAAGTAATCCACCTTGCAAACTTTCATATAATTATAGTTCAGAATTAACATACGTTTTTCTTTACGTATCGTCAATGATCTTAACTAAGTATAGTGCATCGTGTTTCCTTTTTTGTTTTGTCATGCACCACAACTAGTTTTCGTTTTAAATAACTTGAACCATATTCCCATGCATATAAAGATATGAATACCTGATTTTCATTACTTAATTGAACTATCAAACACATATTTTTTAGTTCAAACGTTTTATGCATTGTCGAATTACTATTCCATGCATACTTATCATTTTTTTTTCTTATTACCAGTAACATCTATAGCAAATGTCTTAAAGTTTCTTGTGCAGTCCGTGAGTAATCTGAATACTGAGTGCTAGATAGTATGTGAACAACCAATAAAGAACTCCTTTATGTACCATGCCCATCATGAGTATAAAATTTACGAATATTTAATACCTCCATTTATGAGATGATATTGGATGGAAAAGAACAAGGATCGCTCTGATTTTCTAATTACATATTCTTTGATTTAAGTGCTCATTTTGCAAATTCCATACAACAAAAAATAATTATATAAAATTTTATACTTCATAATCCATCATTACAGCTTGCGAGAAGAGAAGATTTCATATTCAAATTTTGGTTTATTTTTCGTGAGCTAGATTTGTATACCTTAAAATTAGGAATTTTTTTTAGGGTTGCCGGCTAAATTCTCTCCATTGAAAGCCCGTTAAAACAAAGGTTCGATTGGCTAACTATACTCGCCGCCAATATGAATGATATTATTTGAGTTGTTTTATTTCGATTTTGTCTTTGTATTTGAATTAACTGGTATTAGTGTATGTTGTTTCACTCACTATCATAAGAAGAGGTAAATTTTTTTGTATTGTTCGAAATTTAAAATTGAAAATATTGTTTTGGATCAGATTAGGCTATCATGCACTACACCACAGATAGGATTTTAACGCAACCTTAGACGGCACATTTGATACGGCTATAAGCCGTATCAAATTTTAATACGGCTTATAATAACCGTATCTATATTATTTAATACGGCTGTAAGCCGTATTAACATTTGATACGGCTTATAGCCGTATCAAAATCTGTACCTCTTTTCGTAGGAAAATTTTCTTCAAAACGCACACCCTCCCCTTTTTTTTTTCAGCTTTCATTTTTTTTTCCAGCTTTCATTTTCACCCTTAATGGTCGTTCCTTTCATCGAGATAGTTCTCTTGTGTCGAGGTAAACATCAAAGTCTTTCAGTTTATACTTGTCATAATTTCACCTTTTTTTGTTTTGCTGTATAATTATCGTTGGTGGGTATCCGTATTCTTAGGTTTTGCATACCCATTTGATGAATTAAAGAATATTATCTTGTTATCGCAAATCTTTCGAAGTGTTTTCGAGAGAAGTTGGGTGCCCATCTTGTGCACTGAACTGATTTGGTTATATTTGTTTACAAGTTTTTATGCTGTAACCATAATTTCTATTAATGAATGCCTCGAAGCTCGGTTAATGTTGTTATTTGTAAGATTGAGTTGCTGTATTTACAATCTGTTTGGGAACAACTTTTACTACAACTACTTAAAATAGTTTAAAGTTACAGCTTTTGCGTTGATTCACATGAATATGAGATAATAGAAGTGTTTAGATATAAGTTGAAATGTTGGCTAATTTACTTGTAAAAGATACAAAATGAAATAAGCAAGTTATGTCTTATTGATTTGTTGGCAAAGTCAAAATTTTATGTAGTTAACAGACATATAAAAGTTACATAAGTAGCTTATAAGTTATTTTCCTCATAAGGTGATGTAAAAAACATCTGTGTTGGTGTTTCTTTGAAAGCATCTCATTAGTTGGTGACCATTCATTTTGAGCCCTACCATTCACAGCACCGTATGCACTATAAAACATCCGATTAAAGCAAAATAAAAGGGTTAAATTAACAAAACGAGCTGTAGATTGGCGACCATAGCAATTGACATCCTAGCTTAATCTCTGAATGATTGTGATGAGCCAAAAAAACAGTTTAACTAGCAATACAAATTGGATGTCATACATGACTCATACACCAATATAAAGCGGATATGATATATTGTTCGATCTGTAGTAGGTTCTGTTGTAATCTTCAAATGAACGTGGTCAACAAAAGTATATTTTGGATAAGTAATATGATTGGATTTTTTTATCCATTAAACCAGTACACTACGTATGTATAATATGCAACACCCATGCATTTGACTACCCCTACACTTCTGCACTCAACATTGGAGAAGATCAAACTAAATACAACATACTGTACATGGCATGGCAAGAGCACCATGTACACAGAGTCTACTTGCTCTTTATTTTCTCTAGGCAAATTCTATTTGAACTCGTGAATTTGTTGAGTAACCCCATGTAATTGAAAAAATGAAGAAACCCAGTTTTTTTGCTGAGTAGCCCCATGTCTAATTAAAAAAAAACCAATAATACCATGTCTAATACAATAGTCAATCTTATGTTATTTTGTATTATTTTGATCTCCTTGCATAATTTACAGCTTGATGCTAATGTTGTATATGGTTCTGAGATTGTATATGGTTTTGACATTGTTGTATAAGTGGATAAAATTATTGTTAATGGCGCAAGCCAAGTATTAGGAGAGGGGTAATGCATAGACATTACTCCGGTGCTACAAAATAGCGCCGTTGTAATGGCAAATTTTTTGGAAATAGTTTGGTGCTAATGTTGTATATTGTTCTGACATTGTTGTATAAGTGGATAAAATTGTTGTTAATGGCGCAAGCCAAGTATCAGGAGAGGGGTAATGCATAGACATTACTCCGGTGCTACAAAATGGCGCCGTTGTAATGGCAAATTTTTTGGAAACAGTTTGGTGCTAATGTTTAAAATAAACCCTATATTTTGAGTTCCATTTATTGAAATTTAAATAGTCCATATATTTTAACTATTTAAAATTAATTAAATGTTTAAAATCATACTACAAAATTCTAGGTCGTACAAGAAAACAAAAAACGATCATGAAAAAGGCATGTGTATAAATCTTACAAGGAAGTTAATTGTTTACTAAATTATATTGTTCTTTACTAAACAATTTATATTATGAACGATCAAGTAGCTTGAATCATGTAAAATTACTAACTTAGAAAATGAAGTTACATCTGTTTCCCCATAAAGCTTTTTTTAAAACAATGATGATGTCAAGTTTAGATATGTCCTCACAATTTGATGATGGTGAATTATCATGTGGATTAAATCATGTTCTAATTTGGAAAGGAAAGTTACAGACTTATTTATTTTTTAGAAAAGATGCTTTTATGATAGTGATTTCAAATTTTGTAATATTTTCACAATTTGATAATAATAAATGATACTTTACGTTAAATCTTATAGTTATCACTAAATTAGGAAAGGTTTATGAAATTACTTTTTTATAGAAAAAGATATGGATTTACAGGTTAGATTACAACTTGAATTTGAGTTATGAATTTGTATTCGAAATTTTGACTATAGATTTGTAATCGAGTTGTGAACTTAGGCTAGTTTATATATTAAGTTTTAGGATATCATGTAGTGTTTTGCTTTGTCATATTTGGGAAAGTCGAAGTGGAAATGTACTGTTTTGTTTATGTAGGGCTACGGAAACAAATCGACGAGACTTAAAGTCATTAATGAGCTTTTGCAATTTCTTTAATTTAGAAAAGAACATAGTCTTTTAGTATCTAAATTATTGTTTGATGATTGTTATATGATCCCCGTTTAATTATAATATCTTGGAGTGGATGCAAATGATGATGTGGCACATCAAGTTAGGGTTGATCGTCGAATTGTTGATGCTTGATGTTCATCCATGGTCCTACTTTAGCAGTTACAAATTACTGATGTGTTATTACTCTTCATTTCTCTTTCTCTAGAAGCTTTATCTAATGCAAACACGTGGTTTTATTGGATGGTTAAGCATATCCTGTAACATAGTAATGATGGAGCATGTATCTAGAGAGGTTTTTCTAGGTTGATTCTCTTTTGTTGTTCGACCAAGTACATATAAACTATTAGCTTTCAGTGAATACTACCTTCGAATCTTGCCCTTCACGTTTTTTATTGTTAGAACAACATGATAGAATCAACTAATGATTATATTAGTATTTTTTTATTAAGGTCAAATGGTTTAAAAAAGAGACTCGACATGGATAATCCCTTCAGCATTTCAGATTAAAGAATAAAACTCTTCTTACAACTTGTTTTATTACAGTAAGCTTTGTCCCAATAATCATTGACTAAATCAATGGTCGAAATGCACCGTGGGCACACTGAGCTTAGCACTTCTGAGCTTGTTCGGTTTTATATTTCTTCACTTTTGCTCACAACTTTTTTATCAAATCATGTAGTATATATTCTAAAAAAATATTTCAACTCAAATGTTAGAAAATATTTTCTAATATCTTTTGCTTTTTATTATTATATTATAATCATTAGTGCTTTATAGTTCTTTAACTATTTGACTTATAAATTATCTGTTCATGTTTAGAGTTTAGGTGTTGTACTCTAGATGTTATTTGCTTTTGTAAAAACCTAGCCTCCATTTTATTTTGTTTCTTGTTTTTATATTTTGTGTTGGTGATGTATGAATTGATCTATGAATTGATGATCACTGATGATCCCTTGGATGTATGTTTTCTATAAATACTTTTCTCAATCAAATTAATTTCGATTTTACTTGTACTGAAATTTTGAGATACTCTATGGAAATGCACTTTGTGACAAGTACGAGTTGGGTTGTTTCTTATTTTTCAAAATTAAGAAGCTTTTCCACTCATCGGAATTTTTATTTATCGTACTCTTGAAGATGGCTCTACCCCACTTTGCCTGGCACACCTTTATGAGGTATTTTTCCTTTTCAATGAATTTTAGATATCTCCTATAGATGCAATGCTAAGTCAATTGAGTCTGTATGCAATAGAATATTTATGTTTTGTTATCTTGCAACTTCTGGCTACTTTTAAAATGAAAAGGCAGGAGAGGACAAAGATCCCGTAGTGATTAAGTGCTAGTATCTTTATTGTATCCATTTATTGGTTCTGTAGTTTCATTGATAATATTATTTAGAGCAATTGATTCCGACCAATCTCCATTTTCTTTTTCCAAGTTTGCATCATGTTTGTAATTGACTACCATTTCCTCCTTTGATGCATGCATAATTCCCATCTTACTTGATATTGAAACAAACGCTATAACCAAAACAACATATTTGTATCGGAAATATAATAGAAAAATCAAACATTAAAATTTTAACAATTATTTCTGTAACATTGTTGTAAAATGGTCATTCCATAAACAAGGGCTCTAAAAGCTGTGGTTGAATTTAATGGCAGCTTGCCTGTTGACCACATGCTTGGGTTTTATCTTCTTCTCACCGCTCCTGATATTAAGGTATTATAAGCTCGAATTAATATTGTATTCGTAGTTAGTTTATTAAAGAAATTGGATAGTAAGGTATTATAAGCTCGAATTAATATTGTATTTGTAGTTAGTTTATTAAAGAAATTGGATATATGTCCGCTTCCATACTAGCCCAAATTTGACATGCGATATTTGTGTTAGTTATATGCTTTGCTTGTGACTTGTTTTTACCCCCAAAGACCTTTTAATTTAATATTTTACGCCTGTTGCAACTGGTTATACTAAATAACAAGCATTGCATATCACTGAATCTTGTTGCATTGAACAATAGATATTTTAGAATCCGATATCTGATGTGCTCCAATATGAAGTACTGTAAATAATTACTGTTACTTAAATATGCTTCTTTTGAGTAAAATGTTTTCAAAGGAATTGTTTTTAAAGAGAATGGCCGAGGATTTTAGGAGATACAAGAAAAACTTGAGAGTAGTTTATTATGACCCTTTCAACAATGACGAAGAACGGTTGAAAAATTGCCCACCTACAGTTGCTTAAGAAGATTGGGCAGAGTTCGTAAAAAATGAAGCAACGCCTGAAGCGAGCGGAAGAAGGGAGGTAGGCAAAAAGAACAGAGCATTGCTCAGTTATGCTCATCATGCAGGACGTAAAAGTCACGCTAAAATAGAACAAGAAATGGTAATTTATATTCATTTTCATTCAAATGATTTACACATTGTGATTGGATATTTATGTCGTTGCATCAACTTGTATTGCAGATCGTTGCTAGTCCATCAACAAATATCAGTCGTCGTCAAGTATGGGAGAAGACACACAGGAAAAAAGATGGTATCATATCAGATGCCACTTCTTCATACTTTGTAAGTTAAAACAAATATTAACTTGCATATTCTTTAAAATTCCTTATTCATGTAAGTATTATCATATTACAGGATCAAATTGCGAAAGCGAAGGAAAAGATCACTGATAGTGATGAAGAAAAATTGACAGTGGATGAAGACATCTTATCACAAGTGCTTGGTAAGAATGCAAGGGGTAGGAGCTGCGGTGTTGGGACCGTTATACCAAAGACTAAAGTTAAGGCTTGTGCCATTGGACAGAAACGACTCCGACATGTTCATGGCGAGCAGGATGAGTTGAAAATGAGGGTGGGAAGTTTGGAGGGTACAGTGGGAAATTTGTCCGGGCAAATGGAGGTTTTGATAAACATGGGGGGAAATATTGAACAGGGAATTCATGCACCGGTCAATTCTTCTGATCAAGGACGCGCCACACAATTCAATGCTCCTGAATTCATTGCTTCGCAGTTCCAGGATCCGACCAATATTACGAACAATCAAAAATGTGAAATCCTCAACTCTGAGTTAGAAGTAATAGGAACAGGTATTTTTAACATTTAAACATTTATGACATAATAAGTAGAAAACTTAAATAATAATAAATATTCCCTTTTATTGCAACAGGTACTATATGCCGAGATTCTACATTGTCCAACATCCATGGGAAATCTGTATCATCCACACATGAAAAAGTGGTGTTGGACAGTATACTACTACCAGATGAGAGAACCAGCAAAATGAATCATCAATTTGCAGAGACCTTTGCTGATGTTGGAGTGGGTGGATATGTGTGCCATCCGAAGTGTCTTATTCGATATCTCTAGATGATGGAGCAGGTATATTATCTGTTTTTGTGGTCGATATTTCAAGTCCCATTAAATTGATTTGAATATAATTCCAATTCAGATTAATATATTTTAAGTTGTTAATATACCATAAAACATCTTTTTAGATAAATGAATTATAAAATTAAAAACATCTAGCGAGTTGAATAACGTTAGTTCATTTGTATTTTCGATTTCTTCTATAACCCTCTCTACTAATAATGGGAACTCTCCATACAAATCTGGTACCTATATTATTTCAAAATTTCTGATTTTTAATTTAGTAATATACAACTTAGAAGATAAATTCCATTCAAAAAATGAGCAAACTCTTGAAGGCTTCCATTAAATTTTGTTTGTATTCTTCCTTTTTTTTCTAATTTACTTTGTACAATGTTTGTACATTCTCCTTTTGAATTCTCACCATCATTGCATTAGTCCCAATTTTAGTTTCAGTATGAATATTAAGGTCCATTTGATGTTTGATTTTTTTGATTTTTATGTTTTTCATTTTCAAAATTCATCATAAAATACAAGAAGAGCAAAAAAAAAATATTTAAAATTTTAAGTTATGGAGAAGATGGAGGGACAACATAGGACAGCGAATGTACGATGGATGGATGTATCGTTTTTCAAACTTTTATTTTTCAAAATACGGAAAAAAAATAAATTTGTTTTCCATTACATATATTAACTTCATTCTTTAAATTGTTTGTGTTCAAAAAATACATGTGTCATGCGTTTTTTTATTTAGACGAAAATATAAAATTAAAAATGGCAAGGTTGCAGGTAATGGAAATAAGTCTCCTGATGAAGTTTATACCAAAGATAGCAGTTTCAGTTTACTTAATAAATGGAAATATGTCTTGCATTTAAGGTTGAAATACTTTTATGTGTTACAATGGAAGTTGAGCTACAATTAATATACCTACCGGTAAATTTATGGGAATGACTTAGTAATAATTTATTTTTCAAACTTAGCGCACGTACTTCAGAAAATGACTTTCCAGCTTAAATTCACTATTCCAGAACTACTCGAAAGATCTTTCCGGGCATCAGATATAACTAAATCAACTCCTTGATATTCTCCTTGTATTTATGTTCATCATCATCGTAATTTATATGTATTAGAGCAGCTCACTATTTGAACTGTATGAAGTTGTTCAGTACACAAAGGAATCTGACTGTCAAATAGATTTGTGAATATCGATTGTATGTTCATTCATTCATCAATTTTGAAATGAAAAAAATGGTGTACTGTCACTTGAACTCGTTCTACCTCTATACAGATGTTAGTGGTTTTTCGAATGAAATTACTCTTGTTCTATATAGTGTTGCATATTGATTTTTCAAATAAATTATTATTGTTTTATTATTGAGTTCAACTAAAATAAAACATAGGACACTCTCGATTTCAGTATGAAATATTTACAGTTTCAGTTTTGTTGTGTCCTGATACATTGTGCAGAATGTATAAAAATCACTTAAATAGCTTATTAGAGTTTATTGTTGTGTCCTGATACATTGGTGGGATTAAGGTTTTTTATTAGTTAAAGAATGTTTATTGTTCTCTCCTTGTTTTGGTTTGTATTAATTACTCATTTTAGTGGGTTGAACTTGTTGGGTTTTCTATATATTGAGTATGGTCAAGGGAATGGAGAAATCTGATAGGGAGTCTGGAGCTGATTCTGATGTTTCCGAAGCACTTGCTATGTAGGTAGGCTTACTGCTTCAGTGCAGGAAGTAGATTTGTTTTGTTTGATGATGATGATTTTAAACTTCAAACATAGAGAGCTGCTACGCACCTTATGATTTTTTCTTACTATACAGAGGCTTGTTGTGTATTTGTATTATGTAATGTGATACATTTGTATTATTGTTGTGTATTTGGATCTAAGTACTGGAGCGATAGTGTTTTCTAGTATCCGCTACTACGATATATTAATGTGCTAAATGCTAGTATTATGTAATGATACTATGTAATGATATTGTTAAGTTATTACACACTGCAATGCAGATTATTGAATCATTTGAATGTGCACTGTCTATAATATTATTTGTTTTGATGTCTCGGAATGATTATTGATTATATATTGGATATGAATAGGTCTATAATATTATATATTGGATATTAATAGGTCTATAATATTATATATTGGATATTGATTATAAATCTATATCTAATTGACTAATTAGATACGGCTTTTAGCCGTATCTAATTGGTTCATTAGACGCTGCCTATTTGTCAATTAGATACGGCTTCTGGCCGTATCTAATGTGTAAATTAGATACGGCTAATGGCCGTATCTAATTGATACATTAGATACGGCTTTTAGCCGTATCTAATGAGCAAATTAGATACGGCTAAAGGCCTTATCTAATTGGCTCATTAGATACGGCTAAAAGCTGTATCAAAATATTAAGCTCGACATATTTTGAAACGGCTTTTAGCCGTATCAAAATATCGTTTATGGTGTAGTGATGGCCAATGAATCCTATAATGTTTTGCACGTCTTACTAAGTAAAAAATGCATTTGAAATTTAGGACATTGTTATTTTGTATATGATGGTTCAAATAAAAATTATAACACCATCTTAGACTTATACATTCATGTATGACAAGCCTAAAGAAGAAATGAATGACAATGAAAAAATATTTGGATGCATTTATACATATGTGACTTATAAGTTGGACTTTTTAATTTCCAAATATCATTTGATTTTTAAATAATCTATACTACCATTGATCCATTGTATGGTAAAAAGTTTAAGCTCTCACCAAAATTTTCGTTTTCCTCATTAATTCTAGGCATAATTCCTAATTCTTCTTAAACTAAGAGTATATTTTGTTGTACTATGCTTATGATTTAAGATTTATTTCCATGGTAAATTTACAATTCATTGTATATTTTAATAAAAATATTAAATTGTGTGTTCCATGTAATTTGTAATCAATCATCACCCTCAATTAAAATAATCACAAAAGTTTGATAAAGTTTACATGACAATGTAACTAGTTGATGCGAAAGAGAGGTATCAACGTGAAAATTGAGGCTGAAGGTATATATACCATTATTGATGTCGTGGGAGTAAATGAAAAATTAACACTAAAGATTCATGTAAAGTCGATTTTGAGTGTATTTTCGTCTCTTAGCTTAGCGTGCTGTAAAACATGATTATATATATCTCCTATCTCTAAGACATATATGTAAAATTTATCATCTATGTGTGTGTGTGTTAAGATTAGAATAGAATGACATGGATGCTAGAAATATCTTCTATCTTCTAGAGAATGTGGAATACGCTCGGTGGAGGAAACTTCTTTTTAAGTGACAATAAAGAAACTCCACATTATGTGAATGTGGATTAGGGTAGACAGGCTTATAATGAGATGCATACCTAAGATTCATTTTTTCTCCCTCTTATTCAAATACCTTATGATATGATCTCTTAAACGACCTATGTTAATTTTGGTGCAGACTCCTTTATGTTTGATGCTGACTTAAACTATAAAAGATATGCAACTATGAGGAGGTGAGGTGGTTCTATGGTTCATTTTTTTCCTTGGCTAATGTCACGACTAGTTCTACAAAACCCTTTTACTTAAAAAAAATTGTACTTATACTCCCTCATTTCATTGCATAGAACATATGTTGTAATATGTTTATGTATTTATTTAGTCATTCAATTGAATGGTCCTTTATATCAAGTGTATAGAACCATGCACTTCCATGGTAATTAGTGCTTTAGAGCCTTTTAGAAATGTCTATAGTAATGAATAATGAGCATTAGGTGCGTAATTTCACCCTCTTAACAATTATACATGCGTAAAAAGGATACACTTCCATTTTTTTAACATACTAACCATCTATTATTATATTTTTGTAACATGTGACCATAAAAGCACATCTTATATACATTTACAAACGGTATATTTCAAAGCACCCAATGCCCAAAAAAAGATAAAATTGTTGTATTTCATTAATATAGGAACAAATTACTATTAATAAGGCAATAAAATAAATGTTATCAGTTATTACATTTATTTCACAAAGAAGATATCCTAGCAATCATCATTGTGACAAAGGTAATAGTACCAGTAATAAAATTCAAGAATAAAAATAAAAATAAAGTTTGCGACAATGAGGAAATATATCTTACACAATATTGCATCAGAACGGTTGATATAAAAATGGCACTTTTCAATTCCATATATGATAGATACAAATTTCCATAGATATTTATGTTTATAAAGGTAGGTGCCAAGTGAATCTAATTAGAGAAAATACTCCAAGATATATATATATATATATATATATATACACGCGCGCACACACACACATACATACATACATATATATATATATATATAGAAACATTCATATCAATATAAATGCATATAGAGCAATATTGTAAGTTATATGTAGCAAAATTTATTTCGATTTGGAAATTTCAAAGTTATAGTAAATATTGCTTCCTAATTCAAAAGATTAATTAAGCAATTCATAAGAATCTTTATCAATAGTAGACTCCATCATGCACTAAGTATCTTAACAAATTAGAATTCAATTGCAAAATTAATCACCCAAATCTTCCCACCCACTGTCGTATAAGTCCAAATTCAATCTTTCCACAAATTAGACGGTAGAAACGCCAAATGAGCAGCACTTACAAAAAAATAAATAGTCTCACGAATAGTTGAACATAAGCAACCTACTAACAAAATATTGATGTTGATTGGTCTGAAATTGTCGATGAAAATAATGGATGTATGAACTTTGTCTTGATAATAATAGCAAGTCCGACACAAAATTTAAAAATATACACCAAAACGAGATATTTTATTTAAAATCTACTAGTTGAGCAAGCAGATAGCTTTAATGATTTCTAAAGAATATGAATCATGCACTCTTACCTTAAAAACTTGAATATACACAAGGATACATTTCAATTGATTAAATGATTATTTTTAATTATCAACTTATTTTGCCTTTATTTTCTTCTTTTTTTAACCAATACCAAACCACCATTTTTGTATCAATTGTTGGGATGCAATATTATGTAAGATATGTTTTCTCATTGTTGCAAACTTTGTTCTTATTTTTTTTCTTGAATTTTATTACTAGTACTATTACCTTTGTCACAATAATGATTAGAGGATATTTTCTTCGTGAAACAAATGAAATAACCGATAAGATTATTTTTATTGTCTTATGAACACTAATTTGCTCGTATATTAATTGAATACAACAATTTTACCTATTTTTTGGATATTGGGTGCTTCTAAATATACCATTTGCGCTGCTAAATGTATATAAGTTGTGCTTTTATGGTCACATGTACAAAAATATATAATAACAGATGACTAGCTAGTATGTTAAAAAGATGGAAGTGTTGCGCATATAGTTGTTAAGATGGTGAGATTACACAACTGGTGCTCATAACTATAGAAATTTCCAAAAGGCTACAATGGAAGTGCATGGTTCTATACATTTAATATAAAGGGCCAATCAATTGAATGACTAAATAAATACATAAACAGATTGCAACATATGTTCTAAGCAATGAAATCAGAGAGAACAAGTACAATTTGTTCAAGCTAAAGGGTTTTGTAGAATCAATCATGACATTGGCCAAAGAAAAAAAAAACCATGGAACCAACTTACCTCCTCAAAGTTGCATTTCTTTTCTAATTTAAAGTCAGCATCAAACTTAACGGAGTCTGCACCAAAATTAACACACGTCGTTTAAGAGATCATATCATTATTTTTAAATATTTCTTTAGTATTTAAGGTATTTGAATAAGAGGGAGAAAAATGAATATTAGTTAGGCATCTGATTATAAATCTATCGACCTTAATCAACGTTCACGTAACGTGGAGTTTCTTCACTGTCAGTAAAAAGCTTCCTTCACCTAACGAATTCCACCTTCTCTAGGAGATAGAAGATATTTCTAGCATCCTCGCTTTTTTATTTTAATTTTTTAATATATATAAGATTAAAATAAAATGGCAAGGATGTTAGAAATATCATATACATATATATATATATATATATGATAAATTTTACATATATATCTAGGAGATAGGAGATATATATGATCATGTTTTACAGCATGCTAATGCTAGAGACAAATTAAGCTCAACGTCGACATTACATGAATCTTTAATGTTAATTTTCCATTTCCACTATAACAACCCGTATTTTTAACAGATAGGATATTAAAATAATTAATTTAAATATTAAATCCCTATTGAATATAAGGTCCAAAATATGAATTTTAACATACGATCGAATTAGGACTCGAGACCACCTCCGTTGAGTCTGGATCGAGTTGCGAATCAAAATGTGTATAAATATCGCTATATTTGAAATTGGACGATCCGATGTCCAAAATGACCTCGAAATACACAAAACTATCATTCCCAAGTGCTATCTTGAGTAGCGATGAAATTTATACCATTAGAATCGGAAAAACGAAGTGATAGCGCCGACGAGTTTCGTGACGATCCGATGTGCTGTGTGATCGTACAGGCCTAAAACATACGGCGATTTATTTAAGAAATTATATATATATATATTATATACACATTCATCCCCTTAAGTATCTAATTCACTTTATCTATTTCCTCCCCCTTCTAGTAAAAGAAATACAGCCGCATCCTTCCGTGAATTGAATAGAGAACTTTGCTCCATGAAAATCAATGAGGTTAGATCCATTAAAGTCGGGGAGGCGAGAGCTTCGAATCCATGTTGACATTGGCTTATGTAGTTACAATTGGAAGAAGCCGACGTATTTAGCCATGACTAGGGTTAGGTGTTGGCGTCGGTGGAGGATGATTTAGTCGAATGGAGTTTGGCATCATGTTTCTCTAAGCAGCATGCATCTTCCTTCATAATAGCTCAAGCTTCGGTGCCCTAAGACAAATCGCGACCTCGTATGATTGATGAGAGGAGCAGGTGATGCGCTTTGCAAAGGGCATGCAAACCTAGAATCTTTGACATTGTTGCAAAGAGCATGCGTTGTGCAAAGCGTTAGAGAAAACGATGCATCGATTAGTAAAGTGATGAGTGAGAAGAGAGAAGGTGTTGAACGAGTTGGCTTTTCCTGTGCGTGTACATGTACATGAGTGCAAAATTAGGGGGAAGAAGCATTAGGGGGTTAAAAAGAGGTAATTAATTTAGTTACTTACCATTAATTAATAAATCAATTATCTCGTTATGTATATAATCCATATCTCTTGCATACGAGGTCCAATCGAGATGCAGTCTTCACCATTTCACTCTTATTGAGATTATCTACAATATGGTATAGGATTGGACTGGATTTGAACATTTGTGAATTTACGGTTTAGGTGAGTAAAATTATAACTCTAAATTAATATTTCAGCATAAATCCCCATTATATATATAAATTGAAAAATATTACCTAGAAAAGGTATAATAATATACATGTATGTATGTAATTATTTTTCCAGTCGATTGGATTTGTTTGAGTAGATAACTATGATAGTTGATTAAAACCTAGTATATTTATATTGTATTCTATTAATATTGAATAGAGCTAGATATCAATGATATTAATTTATAGCAAAATTATAAATTAATTAAACTATAATTCATCGTTATATTAGTGATAAAAATATTATTATATATTTTATTACTAATTGAAGATAAGAGTATGACTTTTAAAATGGTTTAAAGGGCTTAAAAATAATTTATAAGCTAGTTTCATATTTTATAAAATAATGAATGATTTTATAAAATAATATAAAAGAGATTTGACTTTTATTGAAATGATTTACTAAACAAAAGTGAGATTTGATTATTAAACAATCAAATTGCTTATTTTCATGTATGTATACGTGTATGGAAATATCCATATGGTTATATCATTAAGTTGCAAGCAATCTCATGTAGTCATAGCGACTATCAGGTGTGCTAAGTTGTAAGAGAGAATATCTGATCGAATGATCCCCTTGGTGAAACTCAATATACAACTTATGAAGTAAATATGTGATTATGTGCATATGTGCATACAAATGTGCATGAATGGGTGCATCGAAACATGTATAGACATTAGATGAGGTATGGGGGCTGATCGGGTTTGTTTCGGCATGTTAGAGTAAGTCGGGTCATTAAAATCGCTCGTCGAACTCTATGCGTGCAAAGAGTGGATTCTTATGTCAAAATTGGTTTTCAAACACTTAGGTAAACACTTCCAAATATTACCTAATAGGCTTCGAAAGAAGTCTGATGTGGCAAATGCATGCTAGGCAACTCATCGGGCGAAGCGATGTAGATGGGGAGGCACGAACAAGTGACTTGGAGGCTACTTGACCTGGGCTTATTGCCTAGGAAAGGCAACCATCAATCAACCCATGGTAGACCATTAGTCGACTGGTGGTGCTTGTGCCTGGTTAATAAGCCTAGGCCAGATGCTGTTTCAGTGGGGGTATTTCCTCAGTTTCGGGTGCGGGCTTTTGTGAATCTTCGGCTTGACTTTGAGGATGCTTTGGGTTACTCGGGGAAGTGGAAGGCATAACGAAGCATGAGATTCTAACACTAATACAATGTGATTTGCATGTGATCAATAATGATCGACAACGATCGGGCATGAGATTGGCACAGTGGTTGGCACACGATCATGTTCGACGAGCTTGTACGATCGAAGGTAATAAATCAATACCTTCGGGCTGCGACTCAGGGTACGTATAGTTTGATAAATTGTATCAGTCTTATATTAGTGACCGCACATAGTATTGATCTTATATTAGTGATCCTGCACTGTATTGGCTTTATATTAGTGGCCATGCCTATTATTTGTCTTATAGTAGAGACCATCAATATTGATAAACGACGATGAGATATCAGTCTTCATTTATGATAGATGTATTTGATTACATGATGTTATACTTGATATATATATATATATATATATATATATGGCATTGGGTGTTCCTTTGTGGTCCCGATGGCAAATTATATAGGATATACCCATCGTTCTCCTTTGTAGTGATGTTATGTGAATGTATTAATAAATCCTTGATGGCTGAGGAGGGGATGATGACGATCATCCACAAGTGGATCATATATCACTTATGCTCACTGAGGGGCATGGTGGGATCAACATAGGTTTCTAGTAAATAGAGTTGATCATACATCACTTATGCTCACACAGGGGTATGGTGAGATCTACACGAGTTCGGCCAATCAGGATACAGCTTGGGTTATATGGTACGCTGAGGTACTGACACTAGTTATTTTAGAACCTCAACGAAAATCATTTGATTGTGGTAACTTGAATTATAGATCGATGTTCATCGCGGACTCGGGTTTCAGATATATAGAGTAGGTCATAGATAACCTATGCTCACTGAGGGGTACAGTGAGGCCCACATGAGTTCGACCACGCTGGATGTGACTCAGGGTCTATGGTACACTGAGGTACTGACTCTATTTATCTTAGACACAAGTCTACCGTGGACTCTATTCATCAGCAATGATGAATATCAATTTATATTATTTGTTTGTTGCTTATTGTTGTATTTTGTGCTATATTAGTTAGTTGATAATACTATAGTGTATTCTAGGATATGCTTATTTTATTACATTTATATTGCATCCGCGTTCGTATATTGAATTGCCTCATCATGGCATATTGTTACATATCAATCACATTATATTATTTGTGATGATTCGTTGATTACAAAAGGAAAAGAAGGTTATGGTATGATTCCTACTTTTTTGATATGCATACTTTACTTGTTTATGGACAGTCTAGATTACCCCTGAGCTATGATTATGGAGAGGACCGACTATGCCATAGTAGTTTATGTTTATTTGTATATAGTTTAATATACAGTATTTTGAGATAGTTCCCCTTACACCAGACTTTATGTATGACCCGCATTTTATCTTTGTCTGTTTATGTCATGATAACTCTCGAGTACTCAATTGACTAGTTTGGGAGTCAAGTGCTTTTGGAGATACGCTTTTTGGATAGTTGGAGCATTCTATGGAGGCGATGTTGTTGCTTTGTATATATACTTGATATTGTAATAGTACATGACAGATATGTATTTATATATGAGACTTGATATATTCTTACTTTTAGTATTAATATTCATCCATCAATTATTTCTACTAGTGCAGACTCTTATATATATATATTGTCACCCTTTTCTATTCATGTATAGCCAGTACATTATATGTTATTATTCCACTGTAGGATTCTATTGATATGGCTTAGTATAACGTTTGTTTTAATTTTCTTTCTTGATAATCTGTCTTATGTGGTATTCGAAAGTCGGACATTGTCATTCGGTGCTGATTTTATAGTATTATGAAGGACATATTGTTACATTTGGTATCAAAACCAAGCTCATCAATCCGATCATGTAGACTAGTTTGAGTTAATCAATCTTGTAAAAGGAGATATGTAGAGAGAGAATACTTGTATTTTTCTTCTATACTTTACTATATATACCACTTGTCCTCTGGACTTTGATTTATTTCTATCACTAGTTGCTAAAGTGTCTTCATCAAGCTATTACTATGAGCAGACGGAGTGCATGGGCAAATACAGATGTGTAGTCAGAGATGCCTGATTAGTTCAAAGACTATTTAGCTACTGCAAGGAATGTGCCATCGCTTATGAAAATCTGCAGTTATTGGGGTTAGCGTTAGAGGTGGTATGGCCTTTAGGGCACCAATATTTCTAGCTCCACCAGTTTAGACTCTTTGAAGCAGTGCCAAAATTTCCTAAGCATTGGAGTAAAACCATATAGGAGTCGTATGACTGTTCTCAAGACACGACCTTGGACAAATGCATGAGATGGCTTCCATTAAGACAAGTCTAGAGAATGTTCTCATAAGGAAGATTGCTTCTTAACTTTTGAAGAGGGGAGACTTTGGCTAAGTAGGACAAGGTATTTGTGTAGTTGATGAGCAAGCCTATGAATTGGGATGAATTCAGGTATCGCTTGAGTTCTCTGTTTACTTTTGAGATCGAGAAGGGCATGTGGCTTGAGCATTCCATCCATTTTGTGCAGAACAGCATGTCAGTGAAAGAGTATGTTGACCAATTCCATCTTTTGTTTTTGGGGTTTGAGATGGTTGGTACTTCGTTTGTGTGGGCAAAAGGATTTGCTTTGGGTCTTAAAGCATCTGTTGGGGATTCATTTCTTAGTCTTATCCTTATTGGAAACCACTTTTGAAAGTCTTGTTAGGATGGTTCTCCTCTGTGAGAGCAAACATGAGTTACAGTTAGAGGTGATGAATGTGGAAAGCAAACTGAAGCACAAAGATCGACATACATGGAAGATCGAGCTTATGCGAAGATGAAGCTAGCCTAGTACGTCACTCTCGTGACATATGGAGCATTTCACTATTAAATATAATCCAGCTAAAGCCAAGCGTAAGTGATTCAATTGTGATTGGCTTGATCACTTGAAGAAGGATTGTCCTACATTTTCAAAGGGTGAGTAAGTGATGATGACTTATGTCTTATGGGAATTACCGGGTCCTATTAGGCCTACCGCTTTGGAAAAATGGAGGGAGCTCTTATAGTGGGGTATGCTTTATCTTTAGGGCTATACACTTCTATTCATTTCGGTACTTGAGCGGTATATATATTTCTACTGGTAGTTACTTAGTAGATAGACAAAACTTGACACCTTTCATAATAGGTGAATTCTTTGGTAAAGATAAATCTTGCATGAGTAATCTTAGTTGTAAAGCTGAGGTGAAGTGACTGAGAGTACTACCATTCGACCTTAATGCACAAGATTTCAAGTGGAGAGGGGTTAGTTGGTAAAGCGTGACTTGGATTGCATCCAAGTAAGGTTCGGTGGACGCCCAGAAATGAGCAAAGACCGAGCGGATGACTTATAGGCTTTGCCTAGAGTCTTTCATGTGGGAATTTTTTTCCTTTGTGTTAGTAAACCTTAGGTTATGGGAGTAACCCCATGCATCAAAAAAGGTATTTTTTATGGATCAGTCCATTCACATACCAGTTTCTAATCACTAGTTTATGCGTAGGGTTTCTAGATGATTTGCACCAGTTAGGCAAGGGTTTTTCATTTGATTCTTAAATACGAGCACTTGAGTCGGATTCTTAAGATGATTGAGAGATTTTTGAAGCTTGACTCTAGTCGTGCAAGGAACTTTCAATGGTCCAAACAAGGGGTCGAATTGGAGTTCACATTTGAGGAGTCAAGTGTTCGATCTTAGTTTAACAAAGAAATCATGCGAGTGAACAAATGATTAGATCAAGTATTGTATATTATTTTGGGTAGTCTTTATTGACTGTTAAAATTATAGTATAAGATCGCTTGTGATGGTTCGGGAAAGGACTTCTCGACTAGTGTTGTGACGATTCAGATAATCTTCTAAGTGCCAATATGATACTTGCCTAGTCAAGTATCATAGTGCACTTAGTATATTATCCTTATCAACATTGTGCGGTTGAGGTGAATTTGAACCTGAGTGAACCCAGGCATTTATGTATCATTGTTAAATGATGATTTAATTGGTAGAATTTTCTCTTTTGAAGAATAGGCTCTGTTCGAAAGGGAAGGAAAGATTGAGACTTAGTTCGTTGGATTTATTCGAGAGTTTGGAGACTCGATAATCATGGATATCGTGTAAATTTTATTTTTTGTAGCAGGAGGTGTAATGTGTATCACATTCATGAAAGTTGCTACACCACTTAAACATGTGATCCATCTTGGATGATGAGAATATTCGTTGGAGTTTATAATTTTCCATACACATTTCGACTATTGTTGATCACTATTCATGTCAGTATAGAT
Source organism: Allium fistulosum (assembly GCA_030737815.1). Lineage (NCBI taxonomy): Eukaryota > Viridiplantae > Streptophyta > Magnoliopsida > Asparagales > Amaryllidaceae > Allium > Allium fistulosum. Next base: position 768,140,009 of record CM060905.1, on the reverse strand, counting down.
TCAATAGTTCATTTCATTACTTTGCAAGCTTGTTATTATTCATAGTTGCTTGCTCGTTATTGATTGTTTATTATTGCTCATTGTTGATTGTCATTGCTTGTTTTTATTTGATTTTTGTTTGCTATTTTGTGCTATTGTTTGCTGTTGTTTGTTGATTGATTTTCATTTTTGTTGATTTATTGCTGTTTTTTATTTTGTATGATTGGCAGTTTGTATGCTAGTTATTGTTGCTTGTTGATTGTTTATTATTGATTGTTACTGATTTTTATTGCTTGTTATTGCTTGCATTATATGCGGAGTAGTATGTTTATAAATTATTGTTGTATGTTGCTACTCATTGTGTATTTGGTTGCTTTTGTGCTATAATAATTACCTATTAAAGTATGTTTGTAGAGATAGCGATAACTATCTAAAATAGATCACATGTCATCCATGGCCATTTTAGGGGTTGAGGTGGGATCTATAAGAGTCCGTAGCCTTTTGATATGACTCGAAGTCGATGGTATACTTAGATGCTGACTTATTTGAGCTTACATTCCATTTAATAGTCATGTATGGTTGGGATAGTATCGACTACCACACTAAAACCATACATGTTTACATTTTATGCTTATTATATTTGAAATGCAAGTTAAATGGTTCGATATAACATATTTATTTGAGATGAATACTATATATGATTTAACATGCATAAATCCATGGTTATTGTTGCAACTATGTTCAATCCTTCTTTTTAAGTACATGTATAGGTGCATGGAAGCAATTGTTGGCTATTTGGATCTTACTCACTTTTATTCGCATATAACTGGTATGCTCTCTCTATGAAAGAGGTACGTAAGATCTATATTGTAAACTTGGGTATATAAGCTTGTATGCCCTTAGAAATGAGTGCCTCAGATATTAAATGCCTTGTATATAAGATGTGTGTGTATCTATTTTATTTTATGATTTTTTTTGAGCTAGCCGCGCAATGGAGGTGCTGTTGAATTTTTCTAAAACAAGAGGGCTTTAAAAGCCTAGGGTTTAGGAGACGTTTTCTTTACTTCGAGAATTTCGAGGATGAAATCTTTTTAAAGAGAGGTGTCACACCTCACAATTTTAACGACTGAATATTTAAATAATTATTTTAAATTTTAACCGTCAATCGATGAAACACCCATTATACTCGATTTTTCAGAGGCGAATGAATTGGGTCTCGAAACACCGTAGTTATGTTCGCTTTTCCGATATGAGAAAAATAAGTACAAACTTGACTATGCTTAGAGTCGATGGATTTTTGGAGTGGAGAGTGATTTCATGAAAAGAGATGAATTGGGCTAGGCCCATTTGGCTTGTGTATAGGTTGGCCAACCCTTCATAATTTCATTCTCATTTTCATTTCAAGTTTCTTCTCCTCCCCTCTTCTTTAATATCCTCCTAATCACCTCTTAATCCACTCCTAATCCTCAAACCCTAAACCCATTAAATAAATTTCCTAAAATCAAATAAAATCATCGTAATTCCTCTCTTTCGATTCTTTACAAAACCCTTGAAGGAATTGGCTTGGATCAGAGTATTATTTTGAAATTTATAAAAAGCTAGAATTGGGTTTTAGGTGATTAGAGCTTGGTTTGGGTTTAAGTAAGGTGAGTGGGATGATTCTCCTATTTAATTTGAGTATTATACTTCATTAATTAGTTCATTTATAATTATAAAGTATTATGGAATGATTTGGAGATATCTATGCTATGATTTAGGCTTGTATTCACGTTATAAACATGTTTCCCTTAGCTAATTAATTTTTTGAACCCTTAATCAACATGTTTTGAAAAGTTAGTAAGGCCTAGGACTAATTTGGAGCTAATTGGATGATTATTGTGATGCCTTAGTTTGATTTGTGATTAATGAAGTAGTATAATGAAGTGCATGACATTAGAAAACATTAATTAAACTATTTGAATGATGTTTGAAAAAGTTAGTAAGCTAATTAAGTGAGTTAGAAGTTCTACGCTTATTATTAAAGTGATTAGAGACCTACTAATGCTTAATTAATATTTATAAGTTTTATTTAAGAAAAGAAATCTATTTTATAAAATAATGGATTGTTTTATAAAATGAAGTTGGTAAGTTAATTAAGCAAGTTATGAGCTCTTACTTATTATGAAAGTAATTAGAGGCTTAACGAGCATAATTAGTACTTACAAATATTAACTAAGTAAAGAAATAATTTTATACATAAAATATTTATTTTATAAAATAGAATGAGATTTTATAAAATATCAATAATGGTATATTTTATCAAATAGAATGAGATTTTATGAAACAGTATAAGAATAATATTTTATAAAAGTATGAGATTTTATAAAATAAAATAAAGGAAGTACTTTATAAAAGTATGAGGTTTTATAAGATAGTAAGAAGAGATTATTTTATGAAGTCGTTAGAAGGTTTTATAAAATAATTATAAGGTGAATACTTAATTCTTGATGAAGTAATTAAGTAGTATAAGAACTTGAAAATGATTTATAAGCTAGTTTTATATTTTATAAATAATGGAATGATTTTATAAAATAGTAGAAAAAGATATTGAATTTTAATAGAAAGGATTTGATAAATAAAAGTAAGATTCAATTATTAAATAAACGAATCATTATTTAAATATACGGATATGTCTGTGGGTAAGTATATGTATACGTATATTTGAAGTTATAAAGAAATCAATGTAACCAATGTATTGTAATTGAAACGGTTGAATGGTTTGGATTGTTAATAATGATTGTTTGGTTGTGCAATAATTGTTTATGCATATGGGAATGTCTGTATGTGTATAAACATGCTATCAGCAATCTCATGTAGTCCACCAGGTGTGCTAATTTGCGTGAGAGAGTACTGGGTCGGGTAATCGCTTCGGTGAAGTAAGAAACATGATTTGTGAAGCTTTACATGTTTGTGTATATGTGTGTGCATATACATGCATGAGTGGGAGAGTGGGAGTATCGACAAATGTATGAGCATCACGTGAGGTAGAAAGGTTGGCTGAGTCCATCTTGGCGTGGTAGAGGAGGCTGGGTCTAAAGAATCGCTCCGTGGAACTCTATGCATAAAAGAGTGGTTTTCCATATCGAAATCGGTTTTCGAATATTCTAAAGCCCACTCTGTAATGTTAACAAATGAACCACGGTAGAGGTCTGATAGGGTAAAAGAAGGCTCTCGAAGCAAGGTGACTCATCGGATGAAGCGTCAGAAGAAACGTCATGGAATCGCCGACCGTTCGGGGAATTTCTAACCGCCCTGGGTACACTATTAGGAAATTGACAAGTTCAATTGACTAAGACAAACATTTAGTCAACTGAATGATGGTGAAAACCAGAACTGAGGGGGGAGCCTCAAACAGAAGGCTCGGGGAGTTGGCTTCAGTCGATTGGGCTTAGTCGACTGAAGGACAACCGTAGTCGACTGAACCCCCGAGTTGAGAATGACTTTGGGAATTTCTTTCTCCATTCGATTGCGTTTTTCTATGGGGTCATGGCATGACTTCGAAGAGACTTCGAGCTATTTGGGAAAGTGGAATGCAAGATGATGCTCAGGATCCGGATGCAATGTATGGTGATACATGTACGATTAATGATGATCAAACGCGATGTTCATGGAATGATTGATTGCATGGTCACATTTAGTGAGCATTTACGATTGAGTGGAGTTAGTGCGGGCCTCTTGGATTTGACCTTTGGGTAGATATGTTTGATGAATGATATCGGTCTTATGATTATAACCGTACCCTATATTGATCTTATACTAGTAATCGAACATCACATTGGCCTTATATTTGCAGCCATACATATTGTTTTCTTAGAAACTCCTTGATACAGAGAACCTCCGAGAGGGATGGCTGCCATACATATTATTGGTCTTTCAATAGTGACCATACATATGAATAGACAATGACGAGATATCGGTCTTCATTTGTGATAGGCATATTTGATTGCTCAATGTTATATTTGATGTGTGCATATGTATATGATATTGGTGTCCCTTCATGGTCACGATAGCGTATTATGCGAGATATGGCCTTCGTTTTCATTTTAATGAAAGGCCACACCAGTTATTTGAGAAATTCTGAATGTCCTAGGGGGATAATGAAAATCATCTACTACGGGATCCTAGAACACTTATGCTCATTATAGGGGTGCGATGGGATCCGCAAAGGTCTTAGGTATTTAGAATAGAATGAAAAACACTTGTGCTCGTTGTAGGGGTACGATGATTTTATTTATTATTAGGATTTGGTTTTCAAGTGGATAGAGTAGATCATAACTTATGCTCATTATATGGGTACTATGGGATCTACACGAGATTTATGGCTCGGGGTCTATGGTAAATTCAGATAATGACTATATTCATCTTGAACATTCTAAGGGAATCATTGGATCGCGATTGATATTTGTAGTTGACCTCACTTATTTTTTAGGATGGGTATTGATTTGTATTTCTTAGTTATCTTTCATTTGTTATGTTATGTGTTATTAGTTGACTTTGGTTGTTATTTGTAACAACCCGAATTCCAGTGGGTCCGGATTTTTTGCAAAAATGCTAAAATCCAAGCCCACTGAAACCCGAGTTGGGTTTCTGGTATCCAGCAAATAGGCAAAGACAAAAATATCAGAGCTCAGATAAATATCTCACAGTGGAACATACTAAAATATAATAGTAAGTAAATACTCACCAATATAATAACACTTTCTAAACAAGTATCTCAAAGCTGGAGAGTCTCTGCCATCTACCTAACCTGTAGGATGTTATGAGGAGGGGGTTAGAACTAAAGTTCTGGTGAATGGAAAAATTATACACTTCTAAGCTTAGTTCTACATATACCGTTTTATTTCCATTTATTGTTATATTAGGTTTATTGGGTTTATAATACTCTCGCCTCTGTGCATGAATCGTACCCATCTACTCCCTAATAGATTAAAACCTAATAACTCATATATATGTGTGGTTATATACCCAATGACCACATCAGTCCTAGGTACTACCCATAGTACCTTCTGTATCCTCCTCAAAAAGGACTCCATCGTCTTGCTCCTAGAGCGTTTTGTGACTACATCTGTAAAGGACAGCTTCGTGAGACCTACAATACAGATGTTCTGTCGTCTGCTATGAAAACGTAAAACTACGTCCGCATTAGCCTATACTAATGCTCGGACATCCATAATGTACCACCCAATACGTACCTTGAGGACTATACGTAATCGTTCCGTCTACTCCCTGAATCCCACTTAACAAGGTCTACCTTGTACGGAACTCAGTCGGGGATTTTCTATGTCTGTAAAGGACCGCCTTGTTAGGCCTTCAATATAGATATTCTACTTGGTCTGTCTCTTTTCTTATCATGGCTATGGCCCCACGCAGCCATACCTCAACTAATCGAAAGACCTCTAAAGAGCTAAGTGGTTGTGCCCTACTACAAACAATCTAAACATCTAATTGGCTGTGCCCCTCGTCCAATGTCTCGATAGTGAAAGAATCATTAGCCTTTTGGTTTAACTCTAGTCTTTCCCGAACTCGCTTCTTGGTCTGATGCTGGCTCGATATCCGCATGCGACTATCCTTTTGGGTCCTGCCCACTAAAACCTACTCACAAGTCGAAGTACGGTGCCATACGAATATCCTACTCCAAACATCAACCCCTTTTGACTGACTATAATGGTCCTGCCATGCAATAGCATTCAAGGCATACTCTCTTGATGGAACACCTAAAGACCTGCCTCCGGGGGACTACTTCGCTATGCCTACCTAAGAGGGCCATCCTAGAGTATCCTCACGTCCCGCTGAAGTCTCGTACTTCCTTCTAGCCCAAAATAACTAAGTTGGACGTGCTTCTTCTGTGCTGGAATCTGTGATGAACTGCTTCATCAGGCTCTTCATCCTTTGGGCTGCTCCAAACGCATTTTACTATTTTGTTAGACCCTAAGTCTAATCTTATATTTTGCGTTTAGTTTATTTTCTTATTCTGTTGGCTACTTATTTACCCTAATTAGCATAAGCTTGTCCCAACCTCACCTAACTATTGTGAGACCATCGGTTCCTGACTGAAAGGGAATGCTGTTGGTATGAGCTTTGTTTCTATGTTTGCTTATTAACTAAGTGTAAGTTTTAAAATAAGTCACTTCTGTTATTTCTGCTCTATTTGCTTATTAACTCAACCTAAATCTGAAAATAAGCCTTTTTTGTTCTTTCTGCTTAATTATAATCTATGTCAAAATTTAACTTGCAATTGTCACTTTTATTCTCTTTTATAATCTATATATTATAAATATAATTACAAGCGTCTCTTTTCTATTCTAGTCTGTCTTTTTTATTATGATATTGAATTCTCTTTAATTCTCTTATATTATATGACAATCTTGGCTTGGGACTACGTCCGACTGTCACAAATTTACTTATCATAATAACTACTCTGGTTTTTTCTACCATCTGCGTAGTAAATGCAGATCTAGATACATTTATGTTAATTGCTTTTAGTCTTGTCTAATAATTAACTTGATTTCTTCTTTAATTCCTATAACTCTTCACTTTAACTTCTTTTATTCTAGGAAGTGGTTCTATTCTATTTGGTTGGTTACAGAAACTGTGCTAAAAATCCATTTCCATATTTTAATACTAAATAATGCTATAAACAATAGTCCGTAACTGTAAAATATTTCTTTTATTATTTCTTTACTTTTTTGGATAGTGCAAAATACAGTAGTTTCTCTATTTTACACGTTTCCTTTTTCTTTCATTTACTCTTGCAATTACGTTTATCGTTATCTTTTAAATATTAAGCTATAGAAATGTATTCTCTTTTCTAAACCAACCAATTAATCTATCACTTATTTCCAAATCAATTATTAGATTTTCCCTTTATATTTATTTCTCCCATTTTAGCATAATTTACTGTAAATTTCTATCTTTCTCCTTTTATTTCAGTTCTTCTTACATCTAATTTATGTAAATCTAGTGTTTTTCTATTTTAGTCAGTATTTGCGATTTCTTCTCTTTAACTAATTTATTCGCATAAAAAGGAATAAAAAGAAGCTAACATTTACAGGCTAAATTTCAACTTTAAAATAGATGTAAATAACTGCAAATTTCTTACATTTAGGCTTACGCCTTTCTCTAACTGTCAAGCCTGATATTATTTATATTTAATTGGATTACTATCTTCCTTTTCCATATAAATAATAATTAAATATAAGCTTTCTTATACAATTTACAGTTTTCAACAGAACTAATTACTGAAATAAGTGCCAAATTAAAATATAAAAAGGGAATCTAACGAAAATATATCATAAACGTAAAAGATATATAATTTAAATCCACTCACTTGTCCTTAACTTTTCTTGTGCTTAGCTTGGCTCCATGGCCTTCTTGGATCCCCTTCTATGGTGTCTAATATTTTTATTGAGAAGATCTTCTCCCTAGAAATATTTTCTTTTTAGGGTCCAGCCTCAGGAAATGAACCCAAAGTAATATTCTCTATTTAGGGTTCAGCCTAAGGCAATGAACCCATTGGGGGAAAACCTGATTGTGAGAAAATAGCTAGGCCTAGGGTTCTATTTATAGTGGAGTTTAGGGATCTCAGACCATTGGATTTTTAGATTGAATCTAGTGCAACCATGTCACAGGGTCACTGCGAGTCGTCGGATCCAGAAAACGACGCTCCAGATTGCGCAAAAATCGATTTTGAGGAGTTCGGCACGTACTTGGACAAATTGTCGTCCAGGATAGTATGTGGGTCGACCTATAGGTCGACCTTGGTACTTTGAAGGTCGACCCTAGGATTGACCTATGTGCATTTGGGTCAACCCATGCTATTATTTATTTTTATTTTTTTTCATTTTTCTGATTTTTGTTTCTTTCATAATTTCTTCGTATTAACTCGGATTTTGACAAGTTATATATGGAAATTAATCAGAAAATTACCACGGACACAATGGTATAAGTTTCGAGGCCATATTATGACAATTTAAAAAATGTTTATTTTCACTATTCATCATTATTTGATTATTTAATTATATAAAAATGCGGGGTGTTACATTATTGCTGCATTTACTATCACTTTGTACTTCGTGATAGACTTATATTATTATTACCCTACTTTTGGATATTGGGTCACATGTATCATAGTATGATTGTTACGTTTCAGTCACATTATATTGGTTGTGATGAGTTGTTGATTTTAGGAGAAGAACAGATTATTATATGATTTCCTATCTCTTGTGATGGGTCTACATTACTTGTTTATGGACAGTCTGGATTACCCTGAGCCATGATTGTGGAGAGGACCGGCTGTGCCCTAGTCATTCATGCATATTTGTATATAGTATTGATATGTAGTATTTTGAGATAGTTCCCCTCACACCAGGCTTTATGTTTGAGCCGTGTTTTTTCTTTGTCTATTTATGTCATGACAACTCTCGAGTACTTTATTGAGTAGTTTGGAAGTCAGATGCTTTTAAGGATACACTATCGTAGTGGTGCAGCTAAAGCTTTGGAGGTGAAGATGATAGTTGGATATTTATTTACTTGATATTATTGTAGTACATGACAGATGTCATTAGTATATGAGACTTATTGTATCAGATGTTTTATTCTGACCCTTTGAATTGATATTTATTTATGAATTACTTTTGCCAGTTTAGTCTCTTATATATTGTTCATCCAATTTTGTTCATGTATATTTAGTATTTATATGTTATCATTTTGATGTGAGATTCTTTTGTTGTGTCTGGATATTGTGTTTTGCTTCTCTTTCTTTCTTTCTTTCTTTTCTCGACAAGCCGTCTTTTGTGGTACTCGAAAGTTAACTGCATATGTAAGGCACTGAAAATTTTGGGTGTTACGATGGGTGGGTTGTTACGAAAGGAGAATTTATCAGTCCATTTTTTTAACGATAGGATATTGAAATAATTAATTTAAATATTAAATCATTATGGAATTGAAGGTCCAATATATGATTTTTCGCATACGGTCGAATTAAGACTTAAGACACCTTTATTGAATCTAGATCGACATTGCAAATAAAAATGAGTATAAATACCACTATGTTTTTAATTGGACGATCTAATTTCCAAAATGACCTAAAAATACGTGAAAATATCATAATAGAGAGGTGTTTTAGATAGTGATGAAATTTATACCATTGGGACCAGAAAAATGAGGTAATATGCACCAACGAGTTTTGTGAGGATCCACTGTCATGTGTGATTGTACGAGCTCAATACGAATGGAAATTTATTTGAGAAACCAAATAAATTTATATATGTTATTATATATATATACATTCATCCCTTTAAGTATCTAATTCACTTTATCTATTTCTTCCCTCTCGCAGTAAAAGAAATATAGCCACATCCTTTCGAGAATTGAATAGAGGGCTTCGCTCCACAAAAATCAACGAGGTTAGATCCATTTAACTTGGGGAGGTGAGAGCTTAGAAACCATGTGGGCATTGGCTTGTGCGGCAATGCTTGGCAGAGGTCGACGTTTTTAGCGATGACTTGGATTAGATGCTGGCGACGGTGGAGAAAGAGTTAGTTGAAGCAGAGTATGGCATCGCATTTCTCCAAGCAGTACCCATCTTTCCTTACAACAGCTCAACCTCTAGTGCCCTAGGATGAATCGCGATCGCGTACGATCGATGGGAGAAGCAGCTAATGCGTTTTTGTATGGGGCATGCAGAATTAGAATCATTGAACCATTGCGAAGAGCGTGCGTTGTGCAGCACATTGGAGAAGATGGCGCATCGATTAGTCGAATGTTGGGTACTAGGAAACTCATCAAGCAAAGTGACGGAGAAGTCGAGTAATGTGCACGTAAATGTGCATATATTTACATCCATATTTTATCTCTTTTTATTTAAATAAACATCATATTTGGGCATTTTTACATGTTAAAACCAAAATTCAATTATTTTCAAACCATCATATTTTCATCTTCACTCAGGGGCAAAATGGTCATTTGTGTGCATGTGTTAATTTAAGAATTTTTACTTGGACAATTTTTATGATTTTTATAGGATATTTTGATGCATTTGGAAGTGGGATTCATGATGATATATGCATGCACAAGGAAATACAAAGGAATGAAGAGAAAATAATTCAAGTTCAATATCATGGAGGACCCCAATTTTATCTCTTTTTATTTAAATAAACATCATATTTGGGCATTTTTACATGTTAAAACAAAAATTCAATTATTTTCAAACCATCATATTTTCATCTTCATTCAGGGGCAAAATGGTCATTTGTGTGCATGTGTTAATTTAAGAATTTTTACTTGGACAATTTTTATGATTTTTATAGGATATTTTGATGCATTTGGAAGTGGGATTCATGATGATATATGCATGCACAAGGAAATACAAAGGAATGAAGAGAAAATAATTCAAGTTCAATATCATGGAGGACCCCACCCACTTACCTAACTTCCAATTAGAAGCTAAGCACATGCTAAAAGGACTTAAAGCTTCATGTACATATTAAGTGGGGGATTATTGAATGTTAATGATTACTTGGAGGCTACACCACCTCAAGGGTATTTTGGGAAGCTCCCTAAAAAGAGAATTAGGGTTTTATGCATGTATAGATAGCCCTCTTATGTACATGAACATATCATCTACTCTTTCATTTTACTTAGGAAATTAAGAGATCAAATTGTAAGCTCAATGTTCTATGAAATAAAAATGGCTTCCAAGCCTCTTTCTTCTCTCTTTTCTACATGCTTTTCTTTGTTTTATTTTTAATGTTTATTTCTATGCTCTCTTTCCTTTAATGTTCATAGCTTAGATTTACATTTATGCAAGTAGTGTAGCTTTAATTTTTATGCAATTAGTTACTAGTTAATCTCTCTTTCTTCCTTTGCTTAGTTTTCATTTCTTTGCTCTTTCATGTTGAAATATACAAGTGTTGCTTCAATGCCACAAATGAGTAGCTAAACCCTTCAATTTAGGGGTAATGAAGCTCTCAAATATTATGTAATTTCAACATTTCTATGATTTATGATCTCTTTGTATATGCTTCATGAAAGTAAATTTTGATGCAAGTTTATACAAGTGGGTTTGATAGCTTATGTTGCTTTTGCAAATGAGCTATTCTTATTCAACATAAACACAAGCTGCATCATCATTTGCTAATCCATTAAAGATTTTGAAATGAAAGTAAAAAAGAAATTTGATGATCTATATTACTAGTTACAATAGTAAATAGATCATACTTAAAATAACTTTTGCTTTGGCTTCATTTTCATGAGAATTATAAGTGGTATAATTGTTGTATTATAGTTTGATGGTTTGAGTTATGTTAATTAATAACATAAACAAACCATACTTATGATAAATGCAACACTTATTTCACTTAATATCAAAGTTAGAGATCATAAATTCTATGTTTATTGATTTACAAAAATATTAGAGTGGATTTGCCTCTAAATTGTTCTCTAGTTTAATAGTTTTTAAATCACATTTTAATTTTAGATTTAGCTTCTTTTTTGTAGTTAACAACTTCATCTCTCTTTGGTCTAATTTGATTGAATAGATTTTTAATCTCTCACAATTCCCTGCGGATCGACCCGTATTCGCCACGTACTACAAAGTGTATGCCGTGCGCTTGCGGTAAATTTTATAATTTAAATTCGTTCGACGGTTTTCTAAACCGATAGAATTTCCATCGACGAACAAGTTTTTGGCGCCGTTGCCGGGGATTTGCTTTGATTTTAACTTTCTATTCTTCGAATTATTTTGTTTGATTTTGTGTGTTTGCAATTAAAAAAAATTAATTGTTCATTTGTGTGACTTTTGTTTGCGTTTTGTTTATTTGTTGTTGTTTTCTAGTGTTTTCTTTGCCATTTGCATTTGAATATTTAAAAAAAAACCACAACTTCATTTCAAAAACAAAATCATTTTATTGCATTGCATTTTGATTTACAGTTACATTTCTTTTCTGGACTTCACACTGCATTTACATTTTACAGTTTACAAAAAAAAATTACAATCCAGAAAACTGTGCACTGTCCTCTGTGCATTTCTCCTCTGCCAACCCCTCTGTTACCATCACTGTGCATATTCTTGCAAAACAACATTCACTCAGAAACTCCTTTCAGTAACTTCATCACTACCCTCTGCAATGTCTCCTCCCTCCTCTCACATTCACAACCATAAACAACACCACACTATCCCAAAACAACTGATTCAAACATTCATCTCCCTATATCACCTAACATCAACTCACTTCCCATCCTAAACACCTCACCATCTTCATACAACTGTAGTTCACCTTTACTCCACCCCCTGCCAATCTGCTCTGTGTTTCGCAACCCTCTGTAACTCCCCATCATTTCTTACAACTCCACAGCAATTCTGCCCATTTGCTTCATCACTTACCACACCCAAATACATATCACCATACTCAAAATCCCCTTCACTCTGGTCCAATTCCCACAGCATACCACTGCATACACATCTCAACCATCACCAAGCTTCAATCCATTACCATAAACCATCACCTGTGCACACAGTGGCCATTCATTAACCAAACATCATCCATTCGACCAATTCACTGACTACTACAGCCGTCAAGAGTAGAACCACCAGCAAGCATCACTCCAAAAAACGAAAAAAAATACTATTGTGCATCTCACCCTCCCCTTCATCTAACCAAGTCCCAGTCAAACCCACATCCAACATTGCCTGACCATCAACCATCACTGCTGCAAAAACACTTCTGCCATCATCACCTTTTGCTCTGCCCATCAACCAGTGCGTCATATACTGTCAACACCAGTCCTCCACCACTCCGAACAACAGTGCAATCACTTCCTAAATTCACTACTGACCATTTTCCATTGCCTTCATCATAACTGCTTGTTGACAAACTGCCAACTACCCACTTCCCTCCTCTACATTTGCTATCAAACAACATTCCACTATCATCACCTCATTAGAACCCAACCAATCATCAACTCAACTTCCATAATATCAACCTTCTCCTCTTCAAACTACACAGTTCCTACCATAAACTTCGAGCAACATTCAACCAGCAAGCCATTTTACCAGACAAACAGCCATCATTTATCTCTTCTCACCATACTGCCCACTTCACCAGAGCATTCTTCACCAGTCTACAGTTCCAACCCAAACTTCAATTCTCCATATACACTCAACCCACCTTGCCACCATATTGCACAGCTTCGACATAGCTGAAGCTACACATCACCTGGAAAATTACAATACAAAAGTTCAACAACCTGTTTCTGTTCAAACATAACTACACTACCAGTCATATACTATTACTGCTGCTTCGTACAAGGCAAACCATCACCATCCCCTTCGTTATCATCATCCAGAACCACCACCGCGATAGCCAAAATCAACTTCACCATTGCAGTTCCCATTTACCATCCACACGCCTCACCAATTTGCGAACCACCAACGAAACCTACCAAACTCCCCGACCCTCTACTACCACGATTCCATCGCCAATTGCCTCCTACAACCATCGACCAATCCCAATCGGCTGTCGAACATCCTTCGTGACCTCCATTGCAATTCGAACCAGCGCCGCAATCTGTGACGACCGCCCATGACCCCTGCACTGAATCTAGAGATAGTGCGCTGTAAAGTGTGCCAGGCGACCAGGGACGATTGCCAAGGTAAATTAAAACATCAGAATCTATCGTATTACTCACAGCGCATGGATAAAATACAATAGAACATATGTATAGTGAAGCTTTACAGAACAAAATGACATCATATAAAACTTCATAATAGTTGAATACAAGCATCTGAATAGTCAATACAACAAGCCTCACTACAACACTCAGAGAATACAAAGCAGCGGAACATCCAGTACATATAGTAAGAAGATAATATGCAACCCTCCAGCTCGTCTTCGATATCAACACCGTGGAAAGCAAGAACAGCACCTGTCACCTGCTACCTAGTCTGCCCGTCCCAAAATGGACGAACAGCCCAAGGCAATAAGAGTTAAAACATAAAGCCTTGAGTCAGACAACAGTCTTAGTGAGCAGTAAATTAACTAACAACATACCAAAAGAGCATAAAGGAAAAGGAATAGGAATACAACCCTCCCACTCCAACCTCTTTCTACAGTGATAGCCCCCAGACACACACTAAGTAGAAGCAAACATAGCAGAGCATACAATGTAAAGTAAAGCAATTATCACTCGAGTCAAGGGCGATGTTTTCCAAGTACAAACCCCCTAGGCCTAAACCAAGATCAAATAAGCACCCAGAAAACACTGCTCTTGAGACCGAATGACGATACAACCAAACATCCATGACTCTGGCTATCACTGTTATCATTGCTTCAATATCACCGTTAATTGAATGACCGGCACATTCTTTCAGCCGTCCATCAAGGGCTAATGGTAACCCCGGTTCTAGACATAACTCCCGCACGTCATCGTGACCCGTGCCTAGGACTATCGAATCTGCCCAGAGTACTCGACCATCAACAGTTAGTCGTTGGGACTATCGAATCTGCCCAAACGTACTCTTGCTCTGAGCATGCTAGAACCTTCAACAACGATGAGACCCAAGCCTCCTAGTCATCCTCCTTGACGACCATTCTCATAACCATCCATTATCCTCAACTCGAACCATTCCACCGAGTTATCAACATGCTTGGAATGATCCCGTCTGGATTAAACCAAGTCGTCATCATATGATGCCTCACTTCATCACATCCTCGCAAGGCCTCCTCTCAACATCACATCATCAAATATATGCATAAGAGCTTCATCATCCCGCTACATATGCCACGAGCAGCTTTTCCAATTCAAGAGCCTTTCCCTTAGCTTTTGAATCATCTTCGACCAACTTGTCTAAATCAAATCATCAATCATCCAATTCATAGCAATCAATCAAGTCAAACATTAATCCAAGTAAACAAGCATTCAAATATAGGCTAAATGGACAATTATAACAATAATGGCAATTTCGTAATTAAAGTGTTGAAAGTCTAACAAGCATGAAAACATGAGAAATATCTCTACAATCTTGATGAATGAACTTGCATAGGTTAACATGTAGTAAAATGGTTATCAAATCATCATGAACAATGGATCTATATGGATCTACACTTAGGATGAAGAAAATGCATGGAAAATCACTATTTTAACACTAAATCGAGCCAACAATCCGATATACTCCTTTGGATCCGTGTGAGAGATAATCACCACACACCAAATCACCTAAACAACCCCAAATAAACACGCTTCAGATCTGGACAGCGAAGGATCAATCTCGATCTATCACCAATCCGCTTCAAACGATGAAATCTCTCTTCGAAGAATGAAGATCTTCAATTTAAGCTCTTGAATCTTCAATTTGGTCTTCAACTTGGATGGATGGAATCACTAGATTAGAGTAGAGAAAAGAAGTGAAGAAGTGTAGAAGTCGAGCTCTCAAAATGGCAGCACTTCGTCGCTTCGAAATCCGGATCCCAAAAAGTGAGAAATGGACAAGTATTTATAGCTGAAAAACCCTTAACTCGGCTGCCTCCATAAGTCGTCTCCGACTTAACTCTCCCTCCGACTTACGACCTAAGACCTAACACTCTGCGCGACATAGCTACTACACGGCCTAACGACTCAACAGCAGCTCCGCCTAACACATGCGCATACGACCTACGACTTAACAAGTGTACGACTTAACCAGGGCTACGACTTACGACTTAGCGAACTCCTAAGTCGCTCACGACTTAACAACTTACTGGGATACGACTCAACAAACATACGACCTACTAACTTAGCCCAGCTTCGACTTATCTCCTTAGGTCGTCTACCGACCTAACTATGCACTAGGTCGCTAAACTGCCTATCTCCTAACTCCTTAAGTCGTCTATGTCTTAAGTCGGTCAACTTGCTAAATCTCTTAAGTCGCTACCCTACCTAAGTCGTTAACTCTTAGGTCGGTCAATTCTATAAGTCGCTAACTCTAATAAGTCGGTAACTACTGGGTTGTTAACTCGCTAACTCGTCCAACCGACCTAACCCTTAACTCGGTTAATCCCTTAGGTCGTCCCAAACTGTCAACCGACTTAAACCACCCCTATCTTCCTTAGGTCGTCACCGACCTACCCCTTAAGTCATCCACTACCTTAGGTCGCTCCAACACCCTACGACCTAAGCTACTACGACTTATCTCCTAACTCGCCGAATTCCTTAACTCGGTCACGACTTAGGACTTCAACTCAGGACGACTTATCACAAATGCGACCAAATGTCAACTGTTCTACGATGTTTCGATCCGTGAAAATACGGGTCGTTACATTCTCTCCCCCTTAGGAATTTCGCCCCCGAAATTCCAAACAAACAAAGCAATCAAAGACTATTCTGCACGCCTACCATCCATAGCAATCAACAAACCATGTATCCACTTCTAGCTTAGCATGCAGAATTCTAAAACTAGAACAAGTTACAATATCGTGAGATGACACGACACCTTAGGGCCATACCTTGAAGAGTTCAGGATGAGCTGCCTTCATCCTCTCTTCCACCTCCCACGTGCAGTCGTTATCATCATCACTCCATTGTATCTTGAGCAACTTAACTATCTTCCTCCTAAGCTGTTTCGTGTCAGTTTCCACAACACGAAGCGGCTTACGAGGTCTCTTATCGACTGGATCAACTTCGAAGTCTTCATAGCTATCAGCAGAAACCACTGTATTCGAGTCGTGCACATTCTTCCGTAGATACGATACGTGAAGGTCATTGTGCACACCCGCCATCTTCTCCGGTAATTCCAATCTATAGGCGAGCTTTCCAATTCGTTCGATGATCGGGAATGGTCCAACAAATCTCGGTGTCAGTTTTCCTTTCTTCCCGAATCGGATAACACTCTTCAGTGGAGAAATCTTCACAAAAACCATATCACCAACATCGAATTCCAAATCCTTCCGACGCTTATCGGCATAACTCTTCTGACGGTCTTGGGCTGCCTTCATTCGTTGCCGAATGATCTCTATGCAATCCGAAGTCTGTCGAATCATCTCTGGCCCAAGCATCAGTTTTTCTCCTGTTTCTAACCAACATGTCGGTGAGTTACACGGTCTCCCATACAATGCCTCATACGGTGCCATACCAATGCTTGACTGGTAATGGTTGTTATACGAAAACTCCACCAAATGAAGGTGATCTTCCCATGATCCTCCGAAATCCAAAACACAAGCTCTGAGGAGATCTTCCAAAACTTGGTTGACTCTCTCGGTCTGACCATCTGTTTGAGGGTGATAAGTTGTACTCAAACACAACTCGGTTCCCAAAACTTCCTGGAAGCTCTTCCAAAATCCACTAGTGAACAATGGATCTCGATCGCTCACTATACTCTTCGGAATACCATGGAATCGAACTATCCACTTAACATACAACTCAGCCAACTTTGATGTAGTCCTAGTCGATCGAATAGGAATGAATCTTGCGCTCTTAGTCAAACGATCTACGATGACCCAAATCCCCTCATTTCCCGTTCTGGTTCTAGGTAGTCCATCTATAAAATCCATCGACACTTGCTCCCACTTCCATGTAGGAACTTCTAAAGGCTGAAGCAATCCACTTGGCTTCTTCTGTTCGGCTTTCACCAACTGGCAGTTCATGCACTTGGAAATAAAATTTCCAACATCCTTCTTCATACCTTCCCAGTAGTAGGTTCTCTTCATATCCCGATACATCTTATTTCCACCTGGATGAATAGTCAGCTTCGAGTGATGACTTTCCTTCAGAACTTCACTCCTCAATTCATCCATATCGGGAACAACTAGTCGTCCTTGCTTCCGACGCCAACCCTCTCGATCGACCTCGAATCTTTTATCCTTTTCTGGTTCCAATCCAGATTCCAAATCACGGATAATCTTGACAAGCTTATCGTCTCGCTTTTGGCTCTCGCCAATCCTTTCCACAATAGTAGGTCTTATCGATAAGTTTGCCAACATCTCAGGTTCCAATTCACATCTAGGCCTGAAGTCAAATCCAGCTAAATACTCGAGATTCTTCCATTCTGAAAACATGGCTCCCAATCCTGCATGTCTTCGACTTAACGCATCTGCCACTGCGTTACCTTTTCCCGAAGTATAAGCTATACCAAAATCATATGATGCTAAAAACTCTAGCCAACGTTGCTGCCGAAGATTCAAATCCTTTTGGAAGAAAAGATACTTCAACGACTTATGATCTGTAAACAACTCGAATCGAACTCCCAATAGATAATGTCTCCACATCTTCAGAGCAAAAACAATCGCCGCTAACTCCAAATCATGAGTCGGGTAATTCCTTTCATGCGGCTTCAGTTGTCGACTGGCATACGCAACAACTTTATCCTTCTGCATCAGCACTGCTCCAAGTCCAGTACCACATGCGTCGGTGTAAACCACCATCTCATCATTCCCACTAGGAATGGTCAAAACAGGAGCACTTGTCAATCTCTCTTTCAGGATTCCGAAAGCTTGCTCACACTTAGCATCCCATCTGAACACTTGGTTCTTTTTCGTCAATCCTGTTAACGGTGCAGCTACCTTAGAGAATTCTTTGATAAACCGTCGATAATATCCTGCTAATCCAAGAAAACATCTCACATCAGATGCATTCTTAGGTCTAACCCAATCCTGGATTGCTGCCACCTTAGCGGGATCAACCGTTATTCCACTTCCAGAAATCACATGGCCTAAGAATCTCACTTCACTCTTCCAGAAGTGACACTTCGAAAACTTAGCCTTCAGCTGATGTTTCCGCAAGATTTCCAAAACAATACACAAGTGCGTCTTGTGCTCCTCTTCAGTTCTGGAATAAATCAGAATATCATCCACGAACACAAGTACGAACTTGTTCAACTGATCTCTGAACACTCTATTCATAAGATCCACAAAATAAGCTGGCGCGTTAGTCAACCCAAACGGCATTACCAGCCACTCAAAGAAACCGGATGGTGTTCGAAAAGCAGTCTTCGGCACACTATCCTTAGCCACTCTCAACTGGTGAAATCCCGTTGCCAAATCCATCTAAGAAAACACCTTGGCTTCGTGAAGCTGATCAAACAAGTCATCTATTCTCGGCAATGGATACTTGTTCTTCTTAGTCACCTTATTCAGCTCACGATAATCGACGCACAATCTCAACGACCCATCTGCCTTGGTTGCAAACACAACTGGTGCACCCCACTCGGACACACTACGCCGAATGAATCCTTTCTGCAAAAGATCATCAACTTGCACCCTCAACTCTTGCTGTTCCCTAGGCGCCATCCGCCTAAGAGGCATCACAACAGGTCTAGCTCCTTCAACTAGATCTATACGAAACTCGATCTCTCTATGCGGCGGCAACCCTTTGACTTCGTCAAAGACATCCTTGAATCCATTTGCGATTGGCACTAATGACAGTCCATCCCGTGGAACAACTAGCGAATACATGAAGCTCATGAAGACGCCTTCTTCATGCTTACATCGTATCACAATCTTTCGCCCTTCCACATTCTCGACTGTCACTTCCAGCCTCTCACAATCAACCTTTGCCGCATACTTCCTAAGCCAGTCCATACCCAAAATAATTCCGAACCCCGCAAAGTTCAGAACAAAACAATCACAAACAAAAGAGCAACCATGACTCGATACAATCAGACCACGGCATAGCATACACAAACAAGACGAACCCCCAACTGGATTAGTCACAACCAATGGCCTATCAATAATATCCAGTTCCAAACCTAACCGGCCTACGAGTTCACTACAAACAAATGAATGCGACGCCCCAGTATCAAACAGAACTCTAACTGGAACACCACATAGGAAAAGAGTACCTTGAACCACCACACTCTTTCCTTTCTCTTCAGCGGTAGGAGCTTTCGAAGACGACGGAACAGCTCCCAAAGCATAAGCTTGCACAATCTGCTTGTCCCTCCTCGGTTCTGGACAATTCTTCCTGAAATGCCCCGGCTTGTCATAGTTGTGACACTTCATCGGTACCTTCGGATTCTTACAATCCTTAGAGAAATGACCCTTATGCTGACAATTGTAGCAAGTTACTTCGCCCTTCGGCTTCTTCTGGCCACCCTTACCCTTCTGATGTTGCTGCTTCCTCTTCTTGTTTCCACCTTGCTGAGGTTTAGACCCTTCCCTGGTCACAGCAACAACCGATCCTTCCTTAGGAAACAGACTCTCATGCCTGAGAGCTTTCTCCACAAGCTTCTCAAATGAATAGTCCAAATGATCCACCAACTGCCTCCCAAGATAACTATCCAAGCCTGTCACAAACTTCTTATTCTTCTGATAAGCAGATTCAATATATGACCGGGCATACTTGGACAAAGCTTCGAACTCAGAAACATACTCAAGAACAGATCTTCCACCTTGCTTGAGCTCCACAAACTTTTTGAACAGAACAGACTTCTGAGCTGTAGAAATGAACTTAGCTTCAAATCTGGTTTGGAATTGCTCCCAAGTAATCTCTTCCTCCAGAGTATTGATGGTAATAGAGTTCCACCAATCAGAAGCTCTCCCTTGAAGCTGTCTCGATGCCAACTTCCTCTTAGTCGCATCCTCAATTCCCAAATCACCAAAGATCCTTCTACAAGCATCTATCCATCTTTGGTCCTCAATAGTTGATTATGTTCCCAAGAAAACCTTTCCTCCAAGAGCGGTGTAGTCCTTACACAGCTTAGCAAAATCCACCGGCTTTGGAGTTTGAACTTGAACTCCAACATCAACTGCTGTCCCCGGAACTGGTATCCTTCTCATGATCGAAGTCATCATGGCTTCGAACATAGCTGCATAATCAGCAGTCCCCTCAGCAGCACGGCCTTCCCTAGCAGCTGGTCTCCCTCTTCGACTCATTCTCAATATCTATAAAAAGGAATGGTCAGAACATCTAGAGAAACAACTGCATAAAGGACTCAAACTATACTAAGCTACTATATTATATATAGTAATCATCCATCAAAATACAATTACGTCTCTCATACGTAGTTACGTCAGCGAGCGTTGGGTAAAATCGATTAACCAAGGCTCTGATAACAAATGTGACGACCGCCCATGACCCCTGCACTGAATCTAGAGATAGTGCGCTGTAAAGTGTGCCAAGCGACCATGGACGATTGCCAAGGTAAATTAAAACATCAGAATCTATCGTATTACTCACAGCGCATGGATAAAATACAATAGAACATATGTATAGTGAAGCTTTACAGAACAAAATGACATCATATAAAACTTCATAATAGTTGAATACAAGCATCTGAATAGTCAATACAACAAGCCTCACTACAACACTCAGAGAATACAAAGCAGCGGAACATCCAGTACATATAGTAAGAAGATAATATGCAACCCTCCAGCTCGTCTTCGATATCAACACCGTGGAAAGCAAGAACAGCACCTGTCACCTGCTACCTAGTCTGCCCGTCCCAAAATTGACGAACATCCCAAGGCAATAAGAGTTAAAACATAAAGCCTTGAGTCATACAACAGTCTTAGTGAGCAGTAAATTAACTAACAACATACCAAAAGAGCATAAAGGAAAAGGAATAGGAATACAACCCTCCCACTCCAACCTCTTTCTACAGTGATAGCCCCCAGACACACACTAAGTAGAAGCAAACATAGCAGAGCATACAATGTAAAGTAAAGCAATTATCACTCGAGTCAAGGGCGATGTTTTCCAAGTACAAACCCCCAAGGCCTAAACCAAGATCAGATAAGCACCCAGAAAACACTGCTCTTGAGACCGAATGACGATACAACCAAACATCCATGACTTTGGCTATCACTGTTATCATTGCTTCGATATCACCGTTAATTGAATGACCGGCACATTATTTCAGCCGTCCATCAAGGGCTAATGGTAACCCCGGTTCTAGACATAACTCCCGCACGTCATCGTGACCCGTGCCTAGGACTATCGAATCTGCCCAGAGTACTCGACCATCAACAGTTAGTCGTTGGGACTATCGAATCTGCCCAAACGTACTCTTGCTTTGAGCATGCTAGAACCTTCAACAACGATGAGACCCAAGCCTCCTAGTCATCCTCCTTGACGACCATTCTCATAACCATCCATTATCCTCAACTCGAACCATTCCACCGAGTTATCAACATGCTTGGAATGATCCCGTCTGGATTAAACCAAGTCTTCATCACATGATGCCTCACTTCATCACATCCTCGCAAGGCCTCCTCTCAACATCACATCATCAAATCTATGCATAAGAGCTTCATCATCCCGCTACATATGCCACGAGCAGCTTTTCCAATTCAAGAGCCTTTCCCTTAGCTTTTGAATCATCTTCGACCAACTTGTCTAAATCAAATCATCAATCATCTAATTCATAGCAATCAATCAAGTCAAACATTAATCCAAGTAAACAAGCATTCAAATATAGGCTAAATGGACAATTATAACAATAATGGCAATTTCGTAATTAAAGTGTTGAAAGTCTAACAAGCATGAAAACATGAGAAATATCTCTACAATCTTGATGAATGAACTTGCATAGGTTAACATGTAGTAAAATGGTTATCAAATCATCATGAACAATGGATCTATATGGATCTACACTTAGGATGAAGAAAATGCATGGAAAATCACTATTTTAACACTAAATCGAGCCAACAATCCGATATACTCCTTTGGATCCGTGTGAGAGATAATCACCACTCACCAAATCACCTAAACAACCCCAAATAAACACGCTTCAGATCTGGACAACGAAGGATCAATCTCGATCTATCACCAATCCGCTTCAAACGATGAAATCTCTCTTCGAAGAATGAAGATCTTCAATCTAAGCTCTTGAATCTTCAATTTGGTCTTCAACTTGGATGGATGGAATCACTAGATTAGAGTAGAGAAAAGAAGTGAAGAAGTGTAGAAGTCGAGCTCTCAAAATGGCAGCACTTCGTCGCTTCAAAATCCGGATCCCAAAAAGTGAGAAATGGACAAGTATTTATAGTTGAAAAACCCTTAACTCGGCCGCCTCCATAAGTCGTCTCCGACTTAACTCTCCCTCCGACTTACGACCTAAGACCTAACACTCTGCGCGACATAGCTACTACACGGCCTAACGACTCAACAGCAGCTCCGCCTAACACATGCGCATACGACCTACTTCTATGCCGACCTACGACTTAACAAGTGTACGACTTAACCAGGGCTACGACTTACGACTTAGCGAACTCCTAAGTCGCTCACGACTTAACAACTTACTGGGATACGACTCAACAAACATACGACCTACTAACTTAGCCCAGCTTCGACTTATCTCCTTAGGTCGTCTACCGACCTAACTATGCACTAGGTCGCTAAACTGCCTATCTCCTAACTCCTTAAGTCGTCTATGTCTTAAGTCGGTCAACTTGCTAAATATCTTAAGTCTCTACCCTACCTAAGTCGTTAACTCTTAGGTCGGTCAATTCTATAAGTCGCTAACTCTAATAAGTCGGTAACTACTGGGTTGTTAACTCGCTAACTCGTCCAACCGACCTAACCCTTAACTCGGTTAATCCCTTAGGTCGTCCCAAACTGTCAACCGACTTAAACCACCCCTATCTTCCTTAGGTCGTCGCCGACCTACCCCTTAAGTCATCCACTACCTTAGGTCGCTCCAACACCCTACGACCTAAGCTACTACGACTTATCTCCTAACTCGCCGAATTCCTTAACTCGGTCACGACTTAGGACTTCAACTCAGGACGACTTATCACAAATGCGACCAAATGTCAACTGTTCTACAATGTTTCGATCCGTGAAAATACGGGTCATTACACAATCCATTCATGATTTCCAATCCACTTCCGATTTGCAACTTTAATTTTTTTTTCTTTTTTCTTTCTTTCGTTTTTTATTTAGTTCGCGATTTCTTGTTTTGTTTTCTAAAACAGAAGAGGAAACGAGAGTTAAAAGGTTTGGGCCGGGCTTGATCTGATTAAAAAAAGATAGGGTTGTTTTTCTTTTAGTTCTCTAGTTTTGTTATTTTTTTTTAATTTATTCTCTTTTATAAAAAAAGTTCTGTTTTTCGTTCTTTTCTTTCTCTTAAAAACAATTTGTTTTAATTTGTTTTAAGTTCCATCCTAGTTTCATTTTTTTTAAGTAAAACGCTACTTTTCAGTTTCCTTTCCAAAAAAATTTAAAAAAAAATCCAGAAAAAAAAAGTTCAACTTTGTTTAATTTTCATATTCCATTTGTTTTCACTTGTTTTAGTTTTTATTTTCAATTGTTTTGTTTTTCGCTTATTTTTTTTTTCATCTTTGATAGACATACTAAATAATAATAATAATTGTTGAATATATCTTGTGTTTCATCTCAGGTTGCCAAAGCAGAAATTCAAAAGGAAGAAGTGCTTCCCCAAATAAACTGCTTTGCCTTACTAAAAAAAAGTTGCCGCTTAAAAAAAAATTGCTAATAATCTGCACGCTCTGGTATTGTGCTTTCGTCTCTAGTGCATTGTTGGTTGCTTGCATTTGCATTTATATATACAAAAAAAATTTACAAAACCCAAAAACAAAAACAAATTTCATTTTAGTTGCATTGTAAATTCACGTTTACTTTTTGTTTTGCATCCATCTCATCTTATTTTCTTTTCTAAGGGCAATACCCCAATTCACATAAGGTGAGGGATTTCATCACCCTTTCCTTAGCCCACAAACGCATCTCATCGTAGAATTTGACTAATAATAAAGGTTAGACATTCGACTTAAGGGTGTCGCGAGCTCATCTAGGGCTTAATTGTATCTTCACAATTGTTTTATTTGAACGATTTTATTTCTTGGTGTCTAGGCTGCGGCAGAGTAATAACCAGTTATAAAAATTACGTTGATACGTAAATATTATACTGGTTGTTCCTCTGAAGGTACTTAAACCTTCGGTTGCATTGCTACGGTGATTCGTGGTGCACCGATAACCCCTGCCCGTTACCCGGCTGAGAAATATTTTTGTTGATTTAAGACAAAGTGTGATTATACAATTTTGGGTTAAGAGCTACTAAGGACAGAAAACTGTAATTAAGTCCTTTGCATTCATTTAGTTGCATTAGTTCATGCATATATAAAAAAAACAAAAAATTCAAAAATTCAAAATCCAAAAAAAAAATTGTAAATTTTTCTTAACTTAGTTTTTAATTCCACAAAAAAATAAATTAAAACCTTCTTAAAAACAAAAAAACAAAAATTTGAAAATTCAAGAAAAAAAAACAAAAAATATAAAAATTTGAAAAACCAAAAACAAAACAAAAATCAAACTTCTCTTTTGAAAATAAATTTCACTTGATAAATATTTTTCTTCCTCTAAATATTTTTTTTTACTTCGATTTTCAAATCTTCTTTCATTCACTAAACTCGATTCTAACTTCTTTCTCTTCTCGACTTTCACTTGTGCATGAGTACGTGGACTCGTGACACAACAACAAATCGCTGGACTCGCGACCCTTCTACAAACCGTTTAACTCGAACAGATGATCCTCCCGAAATGGCAAACGAAAACGCCCCTCGAACTCTTATGGATAGAATCTTTCCCGATAGAGTTTCTATTCCATCTTGCATCACGTTACCCGCCCCTACGGGTAACCATTTCGAAATTCACTCAAACCATATTGCCACTCTTCCGAAATTTGGCAATTTCGAACACGATGATCCATACATCTTCTTGACTAAATTCGAACAAGTTTTTGCAACCATTAAACTCCAACAACTTTCTGATGACGGAATCAAACTTCGATTAATCCCATTCGCTCTTACGGATTACGCTAAAAAATGGTTGTACAGCTTACCATCAAACTTGATTAAAACGTGGGAAGAATTCGTAAAAGCTTTCTTAAAAAAGTTCTACCCTTTGGAAAAAACGAGTAGAATCCGAAACAAAATTGTAAACTTTCATCAATTCAAGGGAGAGCCATTTGGAAAATATTTTGAAAGATTCAAAGAGCTTTTGATAAAATGTCCACACCATAATTTCGAAAAATGGACGATTTGCCAAATTTTATACGATGGACTCGAAAATAGCTCACGTACCATGCTCGAATCAATGTGCCAAGGCAACTTTCTTGCCCAACATCACGACGATGCTTGGCAATTTCTTGAAAACCTCGCTGAAAAATCATCCCAATGGGAACGATCGAACGAAAAATTAGTTTACTCACGATCGAGTGCACACTCGATAGGATCCTCTATTGCTTTGGAAGCTAAGATCGATGCAATGATTAAAAAATTCGATAACGTTTTCTCATCAAATCAAATGAACCAAGCTTCCCAACCGATGTGTTATAAATGCAACGATCCTAATCATATAGCCGATCAGTGTCCCAATTCTATCGAACAAATCAATGCTTTCAATAAAGCCAAAAACGACCCGTTTTCTCCAACGTACAATCCTGGTTGGAGAAATCATCCGAATTTTGCGTGGAACCAAAACAATCCCAACACAAATACGATTCGTCCCAATTTGCAAGCATTTCCGAATAATGCTTCGAATCCTTCCTTTCAGCCCAACAATTTTCAACCAAACTTTGCGGGTCCGCCTCATAATCAACCGCAACAATCAAATTTTCAACCAAATTCTGCTCATCCTCCCCAAGACGATAAACGTTTAACTTCGCTTGAGAAAACTCTTGAAACGTTGGCTAAGGCAACTACTCAAAGCCTTCAATCAAACAGTAATTTGCAAAATTTATTGACTTCATATATGCAAAACACGAACCAATCAATTGCAAAACTCGAAATGCAAATGAGTAAATTAGCCACGTCTGTGAGCGAACGTGAACGAGGAACATTCCCAAGCCAACCCATTTCAAATCCCAGAAATCAAAACACAAATTCAAATCAAGCCCATGTTGTTCAAGATAGCAACGTCACCCAATTGAATGCTATCACAACTCTTCGTTCTGGGAAACAAATCAATAATCAAGTCGTTAATCCAAACGATTTACCGGAACCCTCTCTCGATACTTCTAAAACAACGAATGAATCTGAACAGAACGTGGAGCCAAACGTTGAATCGAATGCCAATCAAAACTCTTCTTCTTCTACTCGAGTAGACCCGCCTACCGAGTATCGTGTTCCATTTCCACATCGTCTTCGACCAAAGAAACGCTCGGACCAAATGGAAAAGATGCTGGAAATTTTTAAACAAGTCAAAGTTAGCATTCCGCTTCTTGACATCGTGCAACAAGTCCCCACTTACGCGAAATTTCTGAAGGACTTGTGTACCCAAAAGCGACACACTCAAGTGCCCAAAAAAGTCTTCTTAGCCGCCAGTTTGAGTGAAGTCTTGTCCCAATCCATGCCCGTAAAATACAAAGATCCTGGCTGCCCTACGATTTCATGTACAATTGGAGACAAGACGATTAACAAATGTCTGATAGACTTAGGCGCGAGTGTCAATTTGATTCCATACTCTGTGTACGAACAATTAGGCTTAGGTGAGCTCAAACCTACAAAAGCCACGCTTCAATTTGCCGATCGCTCGATTAAGAAGCCCGTGGGAGAAATCGAGGACGTGCTCATTCGAGTAGGGCAATTCATATTCCCCGTTGATTTTATCGTTCTTGAAACACAACCCGTGACGAATCCTTCGAATCAAATTCCATTGATTTTAGGCCGACCATTCTTAGCCACCTCAAATGCCTTAATCAATTGTCGTAACGATTCGATGAAAATTTCTTTTGGAAACATGACTTTGGATCTTAACATTTTCAATCTTGAAAGCCAATCGAACGAACCTCATGACCAAACGTTGGAAGTTAGTGTCATCAACGAAAACCTCGAAAACGAAACAATTGACCTTAGCGACGAACGCGAAACTGAATATGAAAAATTATTTCATGAAATTCCCAGCGAAATTGATTACACTCTTCCCTTTGAATCGCTTCCAGTAGAAACCGAATCTCAACCCCATTCTTTGATCGAAAAACTCCCGAAGTTGGACCTCAAACCACTTCCCGATCACCTTAAGTACGCATACTTAGGTGATAACGAAACGTTACCCGTCATAATTTCTACGACTCTCTCCCTTGACCAAGAAACCTCCTTACTTTCTATTCTTTCTAAAACCAAGGAAGCGATTGGATGGTCGATCTCCGATATAAAGGGGATTAGCCCTGCTATTGTTCAACATCGCATCCATTTAATCGACGATGCCAAGCCTGTTCGTGACGCGCAACGAAGGCTTAACCCAAAAATGAAAGATGCGGTACGTGATGAAATTCTTAAACTTCTCGACAATGGATCATTTACCCAATCTCCGATAGTTCATGGGTTAGCCCAATTCACATTGTACCGAAAAAGTATGGGCTAACCGTTGTCAAGAATGATTCAAACGAACTTATTCCAACTCGTACTCAAACGGGTTGGCATGTTTGCATTGACTATCGAAAACTAAATGCCGCGACACGAAAAGATCACTTCCCTCTTCCTTTCATTGACCAAATGCTCGAACGTTTAGCCAGCCATGAATTCTACTGCTTCCTTGATGGTTATTCCGGCTATAACTAAATTGCTATCGCTCCCGAAGATCAAGAGAAAACGACTTTCACGTGTCCATTTGGTACCTTTGCTTATCGAAGTATGCCATTCGGACTTTGTAACGCTCCTGCGACTTTCCAACGATGCATGGTTGGAATCTTTTCCGACATGATTGAACGCTTTCTAGAAGTTTTTATGGACGATTTCTCAATCTTTGGCGATTCTTTTTCCCAATGTTTACATCATCTCGAGTTGGTTCTAAATCGATGTAAAGAAAAACATTTGACTTTGAATTGGGAAAAATGCCACTTTACGGTCAAACAAGGCATAGTCCTTGGACATATCATCTCAAATAAAGGCATTGAGGTAGATAAAGCGAAAATCGATGTTTTTGCAAATCTACCCATTCCCAAAACTGTTAAGGACATTCGATCATTTCTTGGACACGCTGGCTTTTACCGACGCTTTGTGAAAGACTTTAGCAAAATTACTCGCCCTTTGACGACTCTTCTTGGAAAAGACGTTCCTTTCGATTTTAACTCTGATTGTATCTCTTCTTTTGAACGTCTTAAGAACGAACTCATTTCTGCTCCAATCATTTGTGCGCCCAATTGGGATCTTCCTTTCGAGATAATGTGTGATGCTTCAAACTTTGCTGTTGGTGCTGTCTTAGGACAACGCATCAACAAGATCCTTCACGTGATTTACTACGCAAGTATGACTTTGAACGACGCTCAACTCAACTACACAACAACCGAAAAAGAACTTCTAGCTATCGTTTTTGCTCTCGAAAAATTCCGACAATACTTGATAGGGTCACACATTACTGTGTACATGGACCACTCCGCACTTCGATATCACTTTTCTACAAAGGATGCCAAATCCCGCTTGATTCGTTGGATCCTTTTACTTCAAGAATTTGACATTACAATCAAAGACAAAAAAGGATCCGATAATGTCATAGCCGATCACTTGTCTCGTCTTCCGAACGCACCATCTTCTTTGCCGATCAATGAAAACTTTCCCGATGAACAACTCCTTTCAATTTCTTTTGACCCATGGTACGCTGATATAGTGAACTACTTAGTCACTAAAGAAACTCCCTCATCGTGGTCCAAACAGGACAAATACAAATTCATGTCCCAAGTGAAATATTTCTATTGGGACGATCCATACTTGTTCAAATATTGTCCCGACCAAATCATCCGACGTTGCATTCTGGATAATGAGATAAGGAGTGTTCTTTCGTTTTGCCATGATCAAGCGTGCGGTGGACATTTTGGTCCTCGAAAAACTGTGGAAATGGTGCTTCAGTGTGGTTTCTATTGGCCTTCTCTCTTCAAAGACTCATTCGAATTTTGTAAAACTTGCGATCGATGTCAAATGCTTGGACGAATTTCTAGACGAGATATGATGCCTCTAAACCCCATTCTTACCATCGAAATCTTCGATGTTTGGGGTATCGACTTTATGGGACCTTTTCCTAATTCTTTTGGAAACTTGTATATCCTTCTCGTTGTTGACTACGTCTCAAAATGGGTCGAAGCTGTTCCTTGCAAAACCAACGACCATAAAATTGTTGTGAAATTTCTCAAAGAAAACATCTTTTCGAGGTTCGGCACACCTCGCACAATAATCAGTGATAACGGGACCCATTTTTGCAACCGTTATTTTGAAATTTTAATGAAAAAATACTCGATAACCCACAAGTTATCCACTCCGTATCATCCTAAAACTTGTGGCCAAGTTGAAGTTTCAAATCGACAAATAAAACAAATCTTGGCGAAAACTGTCAACAAAAATCGAAAAGATTGGTCTCAGAAATTGACCGACGCGATTTGAGCTTACCGTACTGCTTTTAAAACTAACCTTGGGATGTCCCCATTTCGTTTAGTTTACGGTAAAGCTTGCCATTTACCCGTTGAAATCGAACACAAAGCGTTGTGGGCAATAAAAAACTTAAACTTTGACCTTGAAAAAGCTGGCGAAAACCGAAAATTGCAACTCAACGAACTAGAAGAACTTAGGAATGACGCGTATGAAAACGAGAAAATTTACAAAGAAAGAACAAAAGTTTTTCATGACAAGTCAATCCTTAGAAAAACGTTTTCGCCTAACCAGAAAGTTCTTTTATATGACTCGAGACTTCATTTATTTTCGGGGAAACTTAAATCAAGATGGACCGGACCATTTGTGGTACGAACTGTTTTTCCACATGGTGCCATAGAAATAGAAAACCCCAGGGATGGATCAATTTTCAAAGTCAACGGTCATCGTTTGAAACCTTTCTTGGAATTGCCAAATAACCAAGAGGAGGAGCTCATGATCCTTCATGAGCCAAGCTACGTCTAGTAAGAATGTTAACCCTCTTTTGTAAATATGTACATATTTTTCCCGTTACACTCATTATATCACGCATTGACTATGGGGACACAGTCAAAATTAAGTGTGGGGGGAAGTCTCATTTTCATTTTTTTCATGGTTTTTCATGGCATTTTT
Organism: Allium fistulosum; assembly: GCA_030737815.1. Taxonomy (NCBI): domain Eukaryota; kingdom Viridiplantae; phylum Streptophyta; class Magnoliopsida; order Asparagales; family Amaryllidaceae; genus Allium; species Allium fistulosum. Next base: position 768,109,038 of record CM060905.1, on the reverse strand, counting down.
GAATTTTCATCTTCTTCAAAAAAAAATCTCAAAACTCCTATATCTCCAAAACATTTTCTTTTTACCATTTTGATTTATTTTTGAAGAAACACTATGGGTTAAGTATAAGTTTTGGTTAATATATTGAAATTTTTGAAAATTTGTTTGTCTTAACAAAAATAAAAATGAAGTTTGATTACAAATAACAATGGTTTAACTGGTATATAGGAAGGTTCATCTATGTTAATTATGAAGTATGTTCTAATTGAAAATCTTTGTTTAAAAAGTGGTAAATTTAAAGTAAAGGATATAACATTTTTGTCTTCTAAGTTAAATGGTGCTAAGATAATTTTGCAAAACTCTCTCTCTCTCTTAAAAAAAATAACATCCAAAGTATTCACTCTCATTTAAAAGTCCTCACGGTTATGCATGGGTGAATTACTTGGAACCTTTAATTATGTGCTTTCATACTCATTTAAAAGCCCTCACGGTTATGCATGTATGGAACACATGTAAAAAAAAACAAAGAACAGACTTAATAAAAACCACCTACGGTCGATAGGTGTATGCATGAAAGTGTGTGCACTCGCTATGCTTTGTACTCCCCTCACATAAGCCCGAAAGGCAGTGCATGGGTGGTATATCTGGCCTCAGTTTACCTGAGCTAGTTGTGTAATTTTTTTTCTTACAAATAATAAGAGAGCAAGCAATTGAAATCCTAGCACTATTTTTACTTATTTGATTTGATTTGTTATTGAAAAGAAATGAAAATACCACTTTAATAAACTTTGATAATCAACTAAGGATTTATTTCATAGTTATACCTTGTTATCAACCGAAACAGCGAGTTAAACTATTGTCTATTTGCTATGATAACTTGATTTTTGTTGGAAGTTTTGATGAGGAATGACTTAAATTTTAAAGATAATGACCAAGACTTATATTTAACTTCTTTGTGTCGATTTAAGAGTAAATCCGTCATTTGTAAATATTTTCAAGAACTTGCATTCATCCCATTGTAAATAAATCTTGCATTTTGTAAATATTTTCACTTTGCATCTGGATTTTGTGGGTAGTATCTGCTGAAAACCCTCACGAGACAACACTCGTCCTACTGGGGACACCCAGAGGTTTAACGGCTTGTTGCATACGCTCAATGCAATCGTGCTCCCTACGAAAACGGATTTATCTAATTTTTCCTTTATTCGAGGACGAATAAAAAGATAAGTGTGGGGGTATTTGATGTGCACGTAAATGTGCGTATATTTACATCCATATTTTATCTCTTTTTATTTAAATAAACATCATATTTGGGCATTTTTACATGTTAAAACCAAAATTCAATTATTTTCAAACCATCATATTTTCATCTTCATTCAGGGGCAAAATGGTCATTTGTGTGCATGTGTTAATTTAAGAATTTTTACTTGGACAATTTTTATGATTTTTATAGGATATTTTGATGCATTTGGAAGTGGGATTCATGATGATATATGCATGCACAAGGAAATACAAAGGAATGAAGAGAAAATAATTCAAGTTCAATATCATGGAGGACCCCAATTTTATCTCTTTTTATTTAAATAAACATCATATTTGGGCATTTTTACATGTTAAAACCAAAATTCAATTATTTTCAAACCATCATATTTTCATCTTCATTCAGGGGCAAAATGGTCATTTGTGTGCATGTGTTAATTTAAGAATTTTTACTTGGACAATTTTTATGATTTTTATAGGATATTTTGATGCATTTGGAAGTGGGATTCATGATGATATATGCATGCACAAGGAAATACAAAGGAATGAAGAGAAAATAATTCAAGTTCAATATCATGGAGGACCCCACCCACTTACCTAACTTCCAATTAGAAGCTAAGCACAGGCTAAAAGGACTTAAAGCTTCATGTACATATTAAGTGGGGGATTATTGAATGTTAATGATTACTTGGAGGCTACACCACCTCAAGGGTATTTTGGGAAGCTCCCTAAAAAGAGAATTAGGGGTTTATGCATGTATAAATAGCCCTCTTATGTACATGAACATATCATCTACTCTTTCATTTTACTTAGGAAATTAAGAGATCAAATTGTAAGCTCAATGTTCTATGAAATAAAAATGGCTTCCAAGCCTCTTTCTTCTCTCTTTTCTACATGCTTTTCTTTGTTTTATTTTTAATGTTTATTTCTATGCTCTCTTTCCTTTAATGTTCATAGCTTAGATTTACATTTATGCAAGTAGTGTAGCTTTAATTTTTATGCAATTAGTTACTAGTTAATCTCTCTTTCTTCCTTTGCTTAGTTTTCATTTCTTTGCTCTTTCATGTTGAAATTTACAAGTGTTGCTTCAATGCCACAAATGAGTAGCTAAACCCTTCAATTTAGGGGTAATGAAGCTCTCAAATATTATGTAATTTCAACATTTCTATGATTTATGATCTCTTTGTCTATGCTTCATGAAAGTAAATTTTGATGCAAGTTTATACAAGTGGGTTAGATAGCTTATGTTGCTTTTGCAAATGAGCTATTCTTATTCAACATAAACACAAGCTGCATCATCATTTGCTAATCCATTAATGATTTTGAAATGAAAGTAAAAAAGAAATTTGATGATCTATATTACTAGTTACAATAGTAAATAGATCATACTTAAAATAACTTTTGCTTTGGCTTCATTTTCATGAGAATTATAAGTGGTATAATTGTTGTATTATAGTTTGATGGTTTGAGTTATGTTAATTAATAACATAAACAAACTATACTTATGATAAATGCAACACTTATTTCACTTAATATCAAAGTTAGAGATCATAAATTCTATGTTTATTGATTTACAAAAATATTAGAGTGGATTTGCCTCTAAATTGTTCTCTAGTTTAATAGTTTTTAAATCACATTTTAATTTTAGATTTAGCTTCTTTTTTGTAGTTAACAACTTCATCTCTCTTTGGTCTAATTTGATTGAATAGATTTTTAATCTCTCACAATTCCCTGCGGATCGACCCGTATTCGCCACGTACTACAAAGTGTACGCCGTGCGCTTGCGGTAAATTTTATAATTTAAATTCGTTCGACGGTTTTCTAAACCGATAGAATTTCCGTTGACGAACATCGATGTGATAACCTGGGATTTTGGGCAATATGAATTTAATAATCTTTATTAATAATTTAATTAGATTGAAAATTTTCCCTTATAATTTTAATTTAAATTGGTTAATTTAATATTTTAAAGGTAAATAAATATTTAATCTGGCAATATTTAATTTGGTCTTTTCTAATAGTTTAAAATTGATAAGAATTATCTTTCAATGCTAATAAAAATAGATTCTATTTATAATGTATATTTTGCTATATATATTGTGAATAGAAATCTTTTGTTTAAATAAAAGATGTATTTTCAAATTGTAATATATATGTATGTATATATTATTATTTGAAGTTGTATTGAAATTTAATATAATAATTCTCAAATTTATGTTAAAAATATTTTCTATTTAAAGATATATATATATATATAAATTGTAATTTGGAAAGTATAATTTTATATAATACTTTTTCAAAGGGTATTTGGTATTTTAATTTATATCTCTTGAACAATAAAAATAATGATTTTGGATTTAAAAATATGTGTATAAGAATTTATTTGTATTATAATTGGATTTATAATATTTGCTCTAAAGTAGTTTATATATACATATATACTAAGATAAATGTTTATTAATTAAATAAATTAGTATGAAAAGCTTTATATTAACATTTAAATTAAATAAAAATTCATTTAAAAATACTTATGACATGTGTTAATACATTAGGACATGTAAGTAACATTTGTAAGGTAATTAAGTAATATAAGTGACAAATGTAACTTTTAAAAACAAGTGTCATCATTTCAAATTTTCTTTTCTTTAATCTTTAAACCATAATTTAATTCATAAAGCTTATTCTTTATCTCTCCCATTTCTTTTTCTCTTCTCAGCTGAAAACAAAGATAATTCCATGTCCGAAAAACTCCTCAAACCAAAACCTGTAATCATATTCAAAACATTTTCAAAGTCTATAAAATTTCAAATATCAAGTTTTAACCTGAGACTTTGCATGTCAAAGTGAAGATAAACAGCAAGTTCAATAGCCTGATTTCATCTTCAATCTGGAATCAAGCAACTAAATCAAACAACTTCAACCTACAACTCAACTAAGCAAGAAAACCTGGAAAGCAACTAAATTCAAAGATTAACACCAGATAAAAATTCAACAACAAAAAAGGAAATTCGAGAGCCTGGAACAAGTCTGGAAATCAAGAACAGGTTATCTGTTCTCTGTTTTAACAGGTGAGTAAATGTTTCTTTTAAAAACAGCTTTTTAAATCTGTGATTTGGCCTTAATGACTGTGATGAATCTTTATAAAAATGTGATTGCATGTGTTTATATGTGTAGGTGCATGTATATATATATATATATGTATATGAATTGCCTGTTCTCTGTTTATAATCCTGTGAGTAAACCTTTTCTTTTAAAAACAGATTTAAATATGTGATTATACCTAGATACTTGTGATGATTTATGTATTAATATGGTTTGCATGATTGATTTTATTTGAAATATAATTTGAACTGCTCTGTTTATATGTACATGTCTGTATATATATAGAACTGGACTCTTGTTTTTCACAGGCTCAAGATCATCTTTCAAAATAATTCTTATCTTCCCATACATCCAGATTTAGGCTAGAATTTATAAATGAAATATGATTATAATAGTGTAATACAAATTTTAAAAATAATTTCAGGTATTTTAATTTAGTAATTAATTCAAAAATGAGAAATAACAGTAAAAATCATATATAGGTCAAATTTGATTTTCTTGAAATCATGTTTGAATTGTATAAACAAATTCGTATTGTAAATTTATGAATTTTGGAAATCAAATCATAATTTTTAGTTTGGTATAGATTGAGATATGCTAAGTTGAACGATTTTGGGTATTTCGTCAATTTGTGGTGATCGGCGTGATCGAATGGGATGGTGTTTGGCCTGGGGGTGGTCTGAGAGTTGGAGAGTAAGGGAAAAATGCCGATGGATTTTTCTAATGGCCACGGTGGCCAGGCGGAGGAGATATAGGGTTTGGTTGCCTGTTTTTGTCGAAGTAGTTTCGGTGGAAATGCGCCGCCGTGAAAATACTGGTGACAATCGCACTGAGGGGAAATTATTGCTGGGGTCGAGGCGAAGCTTCGGTGAAGTCGACGTGAACGCTGGTGGTAGGATCGTCGGTGGCGAGGGGATTTTCCATTGATCGATGACTTTCTGTTTTCAAGTGAGTTACTCGATTTTGATCAACAACGAACTGATGGATTCTGAGGTGTGGTGATGGTCGGAGAGACGTTCAGTGATGTGTTGAGGCTCTTGACGATGATCGGAGTTGGTCTGATCATCTGTGCACGTGAACGTGCACATTATCGTGTACATTTTGTACACTGGGAAATTTGAAGTTGGGGAAGAAGCTTGGACTTAGGGTTGTTCTCGGGAATGGTCTCGTGTTGGTTACGTGATGACTCGAAGTAGATGGGTGTTCGCGTGGACTCGGGGTAGACTCGGGGAAGTGTGGAAGATAGCTCGGGTAGTTTTGTTACCAGGGTTGTTTGTGATGTGTTTTGGTTTCCAGGATTTGAAATGCAAATATTTTAAGTTTTAAGCTAATGAATGCTTAAGTGTATTAAACTAAATAAGTTCAAGGGAAAGGGTCAAGTTTAAAACTATTTTCAAAATTTAAAATTCTAAAGATTTATGTTTTCCTTTGAATTTCTTGAATTTAAATAATAATTTAACAAGTTTTATTTTAAAAGGGCAAAAGAAAATGTTAACCAAGTTTTAATATATTTAAGGTAAATAAGTTTTTAAAAGATGTAACTATTTATTTAATTTATTTAAGCAAGTTTGAAAAAGGGTTTTCCAAAGATTTTAAAATATCCATTTTAAATGTTTAAATTGTTTTGTTCTTAAAAAAATATATATTTGATTTCTAAATTGGTTTAATGAAGTTTAAATGATAGAAATAAGTATTTAAATTAAATGATGAGTTTATCTTTAAAAGTAGAGATTAATTAAGGATAATTAATCAATAAATTAAATTAAAGCTTAATTACTATTTGTAATTAAGGATAATTACTAAATAAAGTAATTAGTGGAAATAAGTGTAATTAATTACTGAAGTAATTAATGCTTAATTACTGAATGCAATTAAAGGAAGAAAAATTACTCATGAAAGTAATTAATTAATTGAAGTGATTAATGGGTAATCATTTAATGTTATCAATTAAGGGATTAATTAAGTTAATTAATTAATTATGGAATAATTAAATTAATTAAAGAATTTATAATTATTTAATGATGGGATTAATTACTTGTTAAGGTAATTAATTAAGAAAGTAATCAAGATTATTAATGGAAGTAATTAGAAGATAATTACTTATATAAGTAATTAAAAGTTAATTACTTAATTATTTTATTTAAGTAATTAAAGTGATTAATTAATTAAGGAATGTGATTAATTTGAGGATAATTACTAAGGGTAATTAATTAAAAGGTTAATTAATTAGTAAGGATTATTTAATTAATAAAATTAATCAAGTTTGATTAATAAAAGTAATTAATTTAAATATGATTAATTAATTGTAATTAATTGAGGATTAATAAAATTAATTATAGTTAATTGATTAATGAAGGTTCGTTAATTATTATAATTAATGATAGTAATTAAATGTTAATTACTGAATATGGTTAAGGATAATTACTTGAATGTAATTAAAGTATAATTAATCAAGGAAGATTAATTAAGGAAGATCATTAAGATGTTTAATTAATTAATTTATAATTAATTAATGATAGTAAGCAGGATTATAGTAATCCAAGTAATTAAAGGGTAGTAATTAATTTAATTAAAGGTTAATTAAATTGATTTGGAGTTAATCAATTCTGCTTATAGATGATTGATATTGGGTGATTGGTTGATATTGGATGATTTGTATGTCTCTGATATATATATGATATATGCTGCTTTGTGAGATGAATGTTGATATGAATTATCTATTGTGATAATGTTATTTATCTATCTGTTTATATCATTCAGAATATAAGTTTAAATGTTTAAACCTTTAAACAACTTGGCCTTAAAAGATACGTTTTGGATTTCGATGAGACCGGGATCGGGTTTCCGTATACCGGTATTCCAGGTCTGGAGACCCGAATACCACATCGATCCAAATTAACGATAGGTCGTGAATCTCAAGTGAAGATGAAGATTCAGAGTGCAAGGGTTATTGTCGTTAACTCTGAGGGTGATTCCAAAACGAGTGTAACGAGATAATGCCTTCGGTTTCGTTCGAACCCGGAACGAACTTGTATGGATTGAATGCTTTCAGCACATCGTCAGGCGGACGATGAGCATTCTAAGTGATATGTTCTGATTAAAGGTAATCGTAACCTCAAGCCTCATCAACCGGGAATGGCTAAAACAGGGGAGGTGCAGCAAGGCTTCGTGGGTAGCACCCACTGAGAGCAAGATAGATCCCTGTCTAGAGGTCCCTTTTCTTTTATTCGGCTTAGTGTGTGGTTGGTCGCGCCAACTACGGGATCGTCTTGTTCGGAATTATCCAGTAAGGGATGGTTCCGGCTTTGTGTTGCAGGGGATTGGGATTGATCCTCGGTACGGTGATCTAGGCCACGTACTGTGACGGGCGGTACCCCAGTAGCCCTGCCATTGTATGGAATCCAAACTCCAATAAGTGCCGTACGTATTAGTTGTGCCCAACTATGTTGGAATGTGAGATGTAAGCATTTCAGCTATTTCTGTATTTTACTTGAAAACCCTAGACCCTATTATAATACAATCGGATTTCCTATCAAATGTTTTAGTTAGCGTAAGGTAAAAACTTACCCATATTTATTTGTGGGAAGTCTTACGTGATACTTTTGTTTTCAAAAGTTTTCAAAGTTAAGCAATCTAACCGTTTACTCACACCAGACCCATGTCTGACCCAAGTGTTTATTTTCTGTTTTATTAAACTCTTGGGTACTCAATATTGTATTGAGTAGTCGAGGGATTCAGGTTTAGCTTTGACGAATTCTGGAGGAGATTTGGAGCAGGTGGCTTCAGCGTGTAGATATATTATGGTGTTTCCGCTGTGTTTGTATTGAGTCTGTATCTCTGTGATGTTTGAGATGTATGATAGACAGGTGTTTATAACTGTCTAATATGAGATGTATAAGTTGTATAACTCTGATGTATATGATACTATGTAATATTTTATGTGATATATTATATTTCATTCGTTCCGTTGTGAGTATCTGATGTTGTTGTTCTTTCTTCTTTTCTTTCTTTTCTTCTTCTATCCCTTTCTTTCTTAATTAACGATGCGACTTTCTGTGGAGAAAAAGTCGGGTTGTTACATATGGTATCAGAGCATAGGTTGAGCGAATGCCTAAGCTTTTGGTTAAGTGAATATCAGAACACTAGGTTGAGTGAATACCTAGGTTCGGAAGGGTTGTTCATTTGAGATAGGATCTGTAGCAACCTGTTTGAGTGTATATATATACGAGAGCGCGTATTTGTTAGTTATATAAAATGATTTTATATTGTGTTAATTGATCGGTTGGGTGGTATATGGATTCTGGTCAATACGAGTAGCTAACGTTATTGATAGGGATCTCTAAACACTTGAACCAGGCCAACGGACACAATATTGTTTTAAAAGGAAAGGTGAAATAATTTTACCCAGATATATTTTCTATATATAAAAAGCATCATTTTAAATGTATATGGTATTTGTAATGATTGGTTGAGATGATAATAATTTATCATCTAGGATTAGGAGTCTGAGTGTTGAGGTTGGAAGAGTATCTGTCGAGACTGTAAACCTAATACCGTCTCGAGTGAACTTTACAGTTGTGTAAGGATTTCACAATCTCTGAAGGAAACCTGTTAAGGTTCGGAGTTCATCTTAGAAGTTGGATGAGTAGAGTTGGATCTGTCGGAGAACAGAAGCAAGTGATGGTATCTCAGGTAATAGTAGCTGTGTGATGAAACGCAGTGAATATGGATGTTCCCGAAGATGTTTTCTTTGGAACAAGTTGTGGAAGTGTGTCTGCTTCGGTGTTGTGGCTGAGTTCAGCATGGTGATTCTGTTTGGTTTGAAGTTCGAGTTTCTCGAAAAGCTTTCGTAAGGAAGTCTTTGGCATCTGTGGCAGCGGTGCGACTCGGAGTGTTCTATGTTGGCAGAAAGTTTCTGGCTGAGCAGTTTTTCTGAAGGTGAAGTTCAGAAGCAGTAGAGTGAATCCATTTCTTCGATGGATTGGTTAGTCAAATATAAGCTGTTCTGATTAGTGAAGAGAGAACAGTTATCTTTGGAAATTAGGCCGAGCCGATCACAAAAGTGACTTGCGATTGTTTAAGTATTCTCTTGGGTTATTGGAGATTGAGATTCCGTATCGACTTGATTCGTGGAGTTACTGGTGGTCCAGCTTAATAGAAGGATGTCTCCGAGAGAAGAATTTGGTGAAGCAGCTATGGATTCTTTGGAGAGGGATTGATCATACCTAATTTTCTGGAATCTGGAAGAAGGAAGTTCAGTCTTCTATTTCTTGTGGAGTAGAGTTTGAGTTCTGGATTTCTGTAGACCTTGAGAGGATCCGTTTGTTGGATTGTTTTGGTCCTGTTTGTTTCGAGAAGCATCAGCAAAGATTGAGCTGATCAGGAAGAGATGAGGTAGCCCAGGATCGTCTGATGAGTTATGCAGATATGAGACAGAGTTTGGAATTCGGAATTGGAGGTTGAAAGTTGTTTAAGTTTTTCTCCGATTAAAGAAGCTATAAGATTTGGTAAGTCTGGAAAGCTAGCACTGAAGTATTTTGGATATTTTGGATTTCCTCGTGTTCTCGAGAGGAGTAGTTCTTTGATCTACAGGATTGAATGGCCAGTTTGGATGGCTGGGATTCATTGTATTTCAAGTATCTCTGAGGGAGTACGTGTATGATTCATCGCTGGTTGTGGGATCTGCAGTTCAGTTGGATTTGGAGTTGAGCTGGACTTGGGTGTGATCTGATATTCTATTCAGATTGGTGGATCTAGAGATGAGAAGAGCTCTGGATTATAGTGGTGTTGTTTTAGCTTCTGTAGAGCGAGTCTCCCGGTGATTTATATCCGGGAAAACTCTAGATAGTGTTAGTAGATCTATCCTGATTTGTATTAGGATAGTTAGTTAGGTTTGTTTGATTGTTTGATTGGTTGCTTTGGTTGTTAGGAATTGGATGATAGGTATGCTTTGCTGTTTTAAAATCTTAGCTGGATTATTAAATTAACTTTGCTTTTAATTTCGAGGACGAAATTATTTTAAGGGGGAAGGAATGTGATAACCTGGGATTTTGGGCAATATGAATTTAATAATCTTTATTAATAATTTAATTAGATTGAAAATTTTCCCTTATAATTTTAATTTAAATTGGTTAATTTAATATTTTAAAGGTAAATAAATATTTAATCTGGCAATATTTAATTTGGTCTTTTCTAATAGTTTAAAATTGATAAGAATTATCTTTTAATGCTAATAAAAATAGATTCTATTTATAATGTATATTTTGCTATATATATTGTGAATAGAAATCTTTTGTTTAAATAAAAGATGTATTTTCAAATTGTAATATATATGTATGTATATATTATTATTTGAAGTTGTATTGAAATTTAATATAATAATTCTCAAATTTATGTTAAAAATATTTTCTATTTAAAGATATATATATATATATAAATTGTAATTTGGAAAGTATAATTTTATATAATACTTTTTCAAAGGGTATTTGGTATTTTAATTTATATCTCTTGAACAATAAAAATAATGATTTTGGATTTAAAAATATGTGTATAAGAATTTATTTGTATTATAATTGGATTTATAATATTTGCTCTAAAGTAGTTTATATATACATATATACTAAGATAAATGTTTATTAATTAAATAAATTAGTATGAAAAGCTTTATATTAACATTTAAATTAAATAAAAATTCATTTAAAAATACTTATGACATGTGTTAATACATTAGGACATGTAAGTAACATTTGTAAGGTAATTAAGTAATATAAGTGACAAATGTAACTTTTAAAAACAAGTGTCATCATTTCAAATTTTCTTTTCTTTAATCTTTAAACCATAATTTAATTCATAAAGCTTATTCTTTATCTCTCCCATTTCTTTTTCTCTTCTCAGCTGAAAACAAAGATAATTCCATGTCCGAAAAACTCCTCAAACCAAAACCTGTAATCATATTCAAAACATTTTCAAAGTCTATAAAATTTCAAATATCAAGTTTTAACCTGAGACTTTGCATGTCAAAGTGAAGATAAACAGCAAGTTCAATAGCCTGATTTCATCTTCAATCTGGAATCAAGCAACTAAATCAAACAACTTCAACCTACAACTCAACTAAGCAAGAAAACCTGGAAAGCAACTAAATTCAAAGATTAACACCAGATAAAAATTCAACAACAAAAAAGGAAATTCGAGAGCCTGGAACAAGTCTGGAAATCAAGAACAGGTTATCTGTTCTCTGTTTTAACAGGTGAGTAAATGTTTCTTTTAAAAACAGCTTTTTAAATCTGTGATTTGGCCTTAATGACTGTGATGAATCTTTATAAAAATGTGATTGCATGTGTTTATATGTGTAGGTGCATGTATATATATATATATATGTATATGAATTGCCTGTTCTCTGTTTATAATCCTGTGAGTAAACCTTTTCTTTTAAAAACAGATTTAAATATGTGATTATACCTAGATACTTGTGATGATTTATGTATTAATATGGTTTGCATGATTGATTTTATTTGAAATATAATTTGAACTGCTCTGTTTATATGTACATGTCTGTATATATATAGAACTGGACTCTTGTTTTTCACAGGCTCAAGATCATCTTTCAAAATAATTCTTATCTTCCCATACATCCAGATTTAGGCTAGAATTTATAAATGAAATATGATTATAATAGTGTAATACAAATTTTAAAAATAATTTCAGGTATTTTAATTTAGTAATTAATTCAAAAATGAGAAATAACAGTAAAAATCATATATAGGTCAAATTTGATTTTCTTGAAATCATGTTTGAATTGTATAAACAAATTCGTATTGTAAATTTATGAATTTTGGAAATCAAATCATAATTTTTAGTTTGGTATAGATTGAGATATGCTAAGTTGAACGATTTTGGGTATTTCGTCAATTTGTGGTGATCGGCGTGATCGAATGGGATGGTGTTTGGCCTGGGTGTGGTCTGAGAGTTGGAGAGTAAGGGAAAAATGCCGATGGATTTTTCTAATGGCCACGGTGGCCAGGCGGAGGAGATATAGGGTTTGGTTGCCTGTTTTTGTCGAAGTAGTTTCGGTGGAAATGCGCCGCCGTGAAAATACTGGTGACAATCGCACTGAGGGGAAATTATTGCTGGGGTCGAGGCGAAGCTTCGGTGAAGTCGACGTGAACGCTGGTGGTAGGATCGTCGGTGGCGAGGGGATTTTCCATTGATCGATGACTTTCTGTTTTCAAGTGAGTTACTCGATTTTGATCAACAACGAACTGATGGATTCTGAGGTGTGGTGATGGTCGGAGAGACGTTCAGTGATGTGTTGAGGCTCTTGACGATGATCGGAGTTGGTCTGATCATCTGTGCACGTGAACGTGCACATTATCGTGTACATTTTGTACACTGGGAAATTTGAAGTTGGGGAAGAAGCTTGGACTTAGGGTTGTTCTCGGGAATGGTCTCGTGTTGGTTACGTGATGACTCGAAGTAGATGGGTGTTCGCGTGGACTCGGGGTAGACTTGGGGAAGTGTGGAAGATAGCTCGGGTAGTTTTGTTACCAGGGTTGTTTGTGATGTGTTTGGGTTTCCAGGATTTGAAATGCAAATATTTTAAGTTTTAAGCTAATGAATGCTTAAGTGTATTAAACTAAATAAGTTCAAGGGAAAGGGTCAAGTTTAAAACTATTTTCAAAATTTAAAATTCTAAAGATTTATGTTTTCCTTTGAATTTCTTGAATTTAAATAATAATTTAACAAGTTTTATTTTAAAAGGGCAAAAGAAAATGTTAACCAAGTTTTAATATATTTAAGGTAAATAAGTTTTTAAAAGATGTAACTATTTATTTAATTTATTTAAGCAAGTTTGAAAAAGGGTTTTCCAAAGATTTTAAAATATCCATTTTAAATGTTTAAATTGTTTTGTTCTTAAAAAAATATATATTTGATTTCTAAATTGGTTTAATGAAGTTTAAATGATAGAAATAAGTATTTAAATTAAATGATGAGTTTATCTTTAAAAGTAGAGATTAATTAAGGATAATTAATCAATAAATTAAATTAAAGCTTAATTACTATTTGTAATTAAGGATAATTACTAAATAAAGTAATTAGTGGAAATAAGTGTAATTAATTACTGAAGTAATTAATGCTTAATTACTGAATGCAATTAAAGGAAGAAAAATTACTCATGAAAGTAATTAATTAATTGAAGTGATTAATGGGTAATCATTTAATGTTATCAATTAAGGGATTAATTAAGTTAATTAATTAATTATGGAATAATTAAATTAATTAAAGAATTTATAATTATTTAATGATAGGATTAATTACTTGTTAAGGTAATTAATTAAGAAAGTAATCAAGATTATTAATGGAAGTAATTAGAAGATAATTACTTATATAAGTAATTAAAAGTTAATTACTTAATTATTTTAGTAAAGTAATTAAAGTGATTAATTAATTAAGGAATGTGATTAATTTGAGGATAATTACTAAGGGTAATTAATTAAAAGGTTAATTAATTAGTAAGGATTATTTAATTAATAAAATTAATCAAGTTTGATTAATAAAAGTAATTAATTTAAATATGATTAATTAATTGTAATTAATTGAGGATTAATAAAATTAATTATAGTTAATTGATTAATGAAGGTTCGTTTTTTTTTTTTTTTTTTTTTGGCAAGGCCGACGGGGGTGAATGGACCCCGACCATTTATTGCAACACCAAAGAGTACACACAGAAACAACAACATGAGCAAGCTCACAGAATACGGAGGAACAAGGTGCTACAAACACAGAAGAAGCACAGAGAATAAAAAAAATAAAAACAAAGACACAAAGAAAATTATACATCTACAGGAGCTGGAAAGGCATGCATATCCCTGGATCATAAGTGAATAGAATATCAAGGGAGCTTTTAATTTCATGCATAGCCCAGTGTTTGAAAGAAGCATCAGTCTTCGCATTGGTTTCATCAAATATTCTAATATTACGCTCTTTCCAAACTGCATAAACGAAGCTCTTCAAAACCGCAGTAAAAATTCTTTTGTGTTTTTCCTTTCCCTTAGTCATAGTATGGATACGTTCCCACTCAATGAGGTTGTCATGAGAAGGACTCGTACTGTTAATCTTCACCATGATTTCAGTCCACACAGAGTTAATCAATGAGCATTCAAAAAATAAGTGCTCAGCAGTTTCTGGATACTCACTGCAGAAGGGGCAGTACACATTCATATTCATTCCCATTATTGCTAATTTCGCCTTAGTAAGAATAGCACGTTTCAACACCTTCCACAGAAGTAAATTTTCACGCATACTACTGTCTGTAGTCCAAATGCACTTCCACCAATTCCATGCTGGTATGGCACTGTTTTGTAGTATGTACTCGTAAGCATCACCAATTCTATATGCCGCCTTCTTCTCTCCCCAAACAACTCTAGCAGAAGACGAGTTAATCGGAGTGAATCTTCTTATCTTATCCCATATTATCTGAACACGCTGATTAGATGAGTAGTTGCCATTTCCCTGAAAGGCGTAGAGAACATCACTGACTTTCGTTGATGAGTGAATCCCAGTATGAATAATTTCATTGTATGATAGGTTACGTCGAAGAATATATCCCTTCTCAAGCCATGGATCATCCCAAAAGTTTACACTGTAAATAGGGTCAGTATTTAGTTGTATTAGAGGGAGAAAATATTCCCTAAGTTTGAAGAGGCACTGCCAAGTCCAGCTTAAATTCTGAGGCTTGTTCATATTCCATAAATTGCTACCTTTAATTACGTTCATTTCTGACCACTGAGCCCAGAGGCTGTCTGGACAATTAAACAGTGAGTCAAGATGCTTAGCAAAAGCTGCTTTATTCCATTGTTTTAGATTTAGAAGACCAAGCCCCCCTTTGTTTAAAGGTAACTCAAGCGAACTAAACCTAACCGGAGCTATGTATCTGCCCATAGTTCTGCCAGTCCAAAAGAATCTCATTATGGCACTTCGAATCATCTTAATAAGTGTGAAGGGGAGAACAAAGGTTCTGGCCCAATACACTTGCATAGCAAAAATTACAGACTTGATTAAAGTCAGCCTACCAGCTTGGCTCAACTTCTTTGTAGTCCAGCAATTCATTTTTGAAGTAATTTTCTGAAATAATGGAAGACATTGATTAGTAGTAATCTTGGAAGTAGCAAGAGGCAGGCCAAGATACGAGACATTGGATTGATTATGGGATAAACCAGTGATATTTGTTATTTGAGTAACTTGCTCCATATTCACTCCGGCCATGGTGATAGAAGATTTTTGAAGGTTGACCTTTAGCCCAGTCATAGCATGAAATTGCTTGAGAATAATCATTATGTTCTGAACAGAATCAAGATCAGGAGCACAGAACAAAACAAGATCGTCAGCAAACATGAGGGTTGAAATTTGGGGGACTCTACACTTCGGATGCAGTTTAATTTTTCTTTGAAGAATTGCTTTGTTAATCATCCTGGTGAGGAGCTCCATTACCAGAATGAAAATGTAAGAAGATAACGGGTCCCCCTGCCTTATTCCTTGTTTGCTTCTAAAAAAACCTTTCATCGCACCACTGATGTTGATCGAGAAGGTAGGAGTAGACAAACATTCATAAATCCAAGCTATAATATGAGGGGGGAAATTCATATATCCCATGATGCGAACTATGCTGTCCCATTGCAACATATCAAAAGCTTTCATTATATCAAGCTTTAACATCGCTTTTGGAGCAGAATTAGCACTGTTGTATCCTTTAAGAAGTTCGTGAGCCAGAAGTATGTGATCGAGAATATTTCTGCCAGGCAGAAAGGCAGCCTGATTGTTGGAAACTATTCTAGGAAGCACAAACTTTAATCTCGTAGCAATGATCTTGGAGATGCATTTGTATATTGTATTACAACAAGATATAGGACGAAAGTCTTTAACATCATGTGCATTATTGATCTTGGGAATTAATGCAATATTGGTATAATTAAAAGACCGATAAAGCTTACTCTTCTTGAAGAATAAGGTTATTGCATTACACACATCTGTTGATACTATGGACCAGCATGTAGTGTAGAAGCAAGCATTCAAACCATCTGGTCCACCACACGAGTTAGTTTTAAGAGAGAACATAGCATTTTTTATTTCATCATGGGATACTTCAGTACAGAGATAATTATAGTCATTTTCTTCAAGTTTAGGCAAGAAGTCAGACCGAATATCATCAATAGCTGGAGAGAAGTTTTCAGAGTTGCCATACATAGAAGTGAAGTGTTGTTCAAAAGCTGCCTGAACACCATCAGAAGTAGATTGAAGAATACCATGCATGTCAACTATAGAGGCTATGTTTTCATTACACTGCTTGTTTTTAAGCCTGGCATGAAAATAAGCACTATTTTTATCACCTTTATCCCACCATTTAATTCTTGACTTTTGCCGAATCATATCACTTTCTTTAGATAACGCTTCATAGTATTGTAGAGAAAGAGTTGCTTCAGTTGCGGATAGTTGAGAATTGTTTACATCATCCATCATAGCCTTTTGAGCATCTTCAAGCTTCAACTTTAAAGAGGTACTCATCCCATCACCTTTACCATACTTCTTAAAAGCCCATTGTTTCAAGACAGTCTTCATTTCTTTTATTTTTTCCTGCAAAACATAAAGATGATTTCCTCTCTTAGTTTTGTTCCATTCTTTAGTAATAATAGATTTAAAGTCAGGCTCAAGAATCCATGAATTAAAAAATTTAAAATTTGTTTTCCCTCTCATGTCCATTTCCCGAAGATGTATAATTTGAGGGGAATGGTCAGATAGGAGAGGAGGGGGAAGGAAACTGAATAGGAGAGGCCATTTTATAAGGGCTTTCTGATTGGAGAATGTATGATCTATTCTAGAAAAAGTCCTAATACCATTTCTTCTTTTGTTATTCCAAGAGTATTGCATCCCTACAGATCTCACAGCTATAAGATCAGCATCTGTAAGAGTTGTATTAAGAGGCAGAATTTCATTAATGGACAGAGGATTCCCTCCAATCCTGTCAGAGAGATTGTAACAGCAGTTAAAGTCTCCAAATATTAGCCACGGATGTGTGATCTGCCTCAGAGAAGGAATGACAGCATGTAAGGAGCTTCTAGCAGCAGCAGAGTTTGCCGCATAAACAATGGTAATATAGAATGATGAGTTATCATTGATGTCCTGAGCATGACAGTGTATCATTTGGGTAGTGGAGAGGATAGGGGTTAGAAGGAGGTGAAGGGGATTATATAAAATCATTATTCTACCATAAGGAGATTCATTCAAATTGTGTATTAGCTTCCACTCAAGCTTAATGTATTCAGCTGCCTTGCGAGTTTGGGGGAAATTTAGCTTTGTTTCAAGTACTGCAAGAAGAGATAATTTGTTATTAGAAATGAGTTGTTTACATTGATCAAGCTTGATCTTGTTGTGTCCCCCTCGGATATTCCATGCTCCTATGGTAGACATCATTAGAGGACCCGGGCATTGAGCATCTCTATTTTCATTTTCCTTGTTACTGCATGCTTAGATGACAAGTAATTTGGAATAGTTGCTGAAAGTGGGGTGACTTCATTGTTAATTGTTCCATCTTTAGGGGTGTTCGGATGTGGCTGAGTGGGAACGATAGGAGATGCTTGATGATTGGGCGAGATGGTTTGAGGAGGAGAATTGAGGGGTTTATAGGCCTTAGGAGGTTTGATATTAGAGTAAAAATGAGGTTGTGAATGTTCGAGAGGTGTGTCAGTATCAGTTTGATAGTTTGGGTCTTTTGTGCATATCTTTTCATCATTGTGCATGTTAGCTTTTGAATCTTCAGTATTCATGTTTCTCTTGTTTTTATTCTTGCTGTTTTTCCTTCTATTTGAGCTTGATCCTTCATGAAGGTTCGTTAATTATTATAATTAATGATAGTAATTAAATGTTAATTACTGAATATGGTTAAGGATAATTACTTGAATGTAATTAAAGTATAATTAATCAAGGAAGATTAATTAAGGAAGATCATTAAGATGTTTAATTAATTAATTTATAATTAATTAATGATAGTAAGCAGGATTATAGTAATCCAAGTAATTAAAGGGTAGTAATTAATTTAATTAAAGGTTAATTAAATTGATTTGGAGTTAATCAATTCTGCTTATAGATGATTGATATTGGGTGATTGGTTGATATTGGATGATTTGTATGTCTCTGATATATATATGATATATGCTGCTTTGTGAGATGAATGTTGATATGAATTATCTATTGTGATAATGTTATTTATCTATCTGTTTATATCATTCAGAATATAAGTTTAAATGTTTAAACCTTTAAACAACTTGGCCTTAAAAGATACGTTTTAGATTTCGATGAGACCGGGATCGGGTTTCCGTATACCGGTATTCCAGGTCTGGAGACCCGAATACCACATCGATCCAAATTAACGATAGGTCGTGAATCTCAAGTGAAGATGAAGATTCAGAGTGCAAGGGTTATTGTCGTTAACTCTGAGGGTGATTCCAAAACGAGTGTAACGAGATAATGCCTTCGGTTTCGTTCGAACCCGGAACGAACTTGTATGGATTGAATGCTTTCAGCACATCATCAGGCGGACGATGAGCATTCTAAGTGATATGTTCTGATTAAAGGTAATCGTAACCTCAAGCCTCATCAACCGGGAATGGCTAAAACAGGGGAGGTGCAGCAAGGCTTCGTGGGTAGCACCCACTGAGAGCAAGATAGATCCCTGTCTAGAGGTCCCTTTTCTTTTATTCGGCTTAGTGTGTGGTTGGTCGCGCCAACTACGGGATCGTCTTGTTCGGAATTATCCAGTAAGGGATGGTTCCGGCTTTGTGTTGCAGGGGATTGGGAGTGATCCTCGGTACGGTGATCTAGGCCACGTACTGTGACGGGCGGTACCCCAGTAGCCCTGCCATTGTATGGAATCCAAACTCCAATAAGTGCCGTACGTATTAGTTGTGCCCAACTATGTTGGAATGTGAGATGTAAGCATTTCAGCTATTTCTGTATTTTACTTGAAAACCCTAGACCCTATTATAATACAATCGGATTTCCTATCAAATGTTTTAGTTAGCGTAAGGTAAAAACTTACCCATATTTATTTGTGGGAAGTCTTACGTGATACTTTTGTTTTCAAAAGTTTTCAAAGTTAAGCAATCTAACCGTTTACTCACACCAGACCCATGTCTGACCCAAGTGTTTATTTTCTATTTTATTAAACTCTTGGGTACTCAATATTGTATTGAGTAGTCGAGGGATTCAGGTTTAGCTTTGACGAATTCTGGAGGAGATTTGGAGCAGGTGGCTTCAGCGTGTAGATATATTATGGTGTTTCCGCTGTGTTTGTATTGAGTCTGTATCTCTGTGATGTTTGAGATGTATGATAGACAGGTGTTTATAACTGTCTAATATGAGATGTATAAGTTGTATAACTCTGATGTATATGATACTATGTAATATTTTATGTGATATATTATATTTCATTCGTTCCGTTGTGAGTATCTGATGTTGTTGTTCTTTCTTCTTCTCTTTCTTTTCTTCTTCTATCCCTTTCTTTCTTAATTAACGATGCGACTTTCTGTGGAGAAAAAGTCGGGTTGTTACAATCGAGGTACAACCCGGTGACTCAGAGGCTACCTGACCTGGGCATACTACCCAGGAAAGGAAACCACTAGTCAACCGGTGGTGGACCACCGATCCGCCGATGGTGCTTGGGCCTAGGCAGTAAGCCTAGGCCAGGTGTCGTTTTAGTAGGGTTTTCCCCAGTTTCGGGTGCAAGCTTATGTGAACCTTCAGCTTGACTTCAAGGATGGTTTGGGCTAATCATGGAAGTGGAAGGCACAACAAAGCTTGGGATACAGACACTAATGCAATGTGATATACATGTGCCAATAATGGTCGACAATGATCGGGCACGGAACCAGCACGGTGGTTGGTCACGTTCTATGAGCGTGTACGATCAAACATAGTAAATCTATACTTGTGGGATTCAACTCAGGGTACTTATAGATTAAAAAATTGTATCTATCTCATATCAGTGACTGTACATATTATCAATCTAATATTAATGATCATACACTATATTGGCCTAATATTAGTGGTCATGCCTGTTGTTGGTCTTATAGTAAAGGCCATACATATTGATAAACAATGATGAGATATCAGTCATAATTTGTAAAAAACATATTTGATTACATGACGTTATACTTTATATATATATATATATGTGTGTGTGTGTGTGTGTGTGTGTGTGGCATCGGTGTTCCTTTGTTGTTCCGATGGCATATTATATGAGATCTACCCATCGGTCTCTTTTATAGAGACGTTATGCGAATGTATTAAGAAATCCTTGATGGACGAGGGGGAGATGATGACGATCATCTACGATTGGATCATATATCACTTATGCTCACTAAGGGGTATGCTGAGATCCACATAGGTTTAAAGTAACTAGAGTAAATCATACATCACTTATGCTCAGTGAGGGGTACGGTGAGATTTACACGAGTTCGATCAATCAAGATACGGGTTAGGATTTATGGTACACTGAGGTACTGACTCTATTTATTTTGTATCCTCAATGGAAATCATTGGATTACAATAATTTGAATTATAGATGGGTATTCAACGCGGACTCAGGTTTCAGATATATAGAGTAGGTCATATGTCACCTATGCTCATTGAGGGCTACGGTGAGGCCTACATAAGTTCGACCACATTGGATGTGACTCGGAGTCAATGGTACACTAAGGTACTGACACTATTTATCTTGGTCACAAGTCTACTACGACTCCATCAATCAGCAATGATGAATATAAATTTTATTATATGTTTATCACCTATTGTTATGTTGTTTACTATATTAGTTAGTTGATGATATAGTAGTGTATTCTAAGATATGCTTAAATTGTGATATTTATATTGCCTCCACATTTGTATGTTAAATTACCTCATCATGGCATACTGTTATGTAATAGTCATATTATATTAGTTGTGTTGATTCGTTGATTATAGGAGAAGAGTAGGTTATTGTATGATTCCATACTTTTAAGATGGGTTTACTTTACTTGTTTATGGACAGTACAGATTACCCCTGGACCACGATTGTGGGGAGGACTGGCTGTGCCTTAGTAGTTCATGTTTATTTGTATATAGTTTTAATATATAATATTTTGAGTCCTCTCAAACCGGACTCTATGTCTAACCCGCATTTTGTCTTTGTCTGTTTATGTCATCACAACCCTCGGGTACTTGATTGAGTAGTTTGGAAGTCAGGTGCTTTTGGGGATATGCTTTCTGGACAGCTGGAGCATTCTATGGACGCAATTTCGATGCTTCATATATATACTTGATATTATAGTAGTACATGACATACATGTATTAATATATAAGATTTGATGAATTCTTGCTTTTAGTATTGATATTCATATATCAGTTATTTCCGCTAGTGCTGTCTCTTATATATATATATTGTTATCTTATTCTATTCATGTATATTTATTATATTATATGTTAACATTCCGCTATAAGATTATATCAATATGCATTAGTATAATGTCTTTCCTGACAATCGGTCTTCTGTGGAATTTGAAAGTCATACATTGTCATTCGGTGCTAATTTCAGGGTGTTACGAAGGATGGGTTATTACATGCACCCTCGGTATGAAAAAAGGTATACATATACCTTTGGCCTCAATTTTCACGTTGATACCACTCTTTTCCATTAACTAGTTACATTGTGATGTAAACTTTATCAAGCTTTCGTGCCAATTTTACTTGAAGTTGATGATTGACTGCAAATTACAATGAACGCACAAATTTAATATTTATACTAAAATATACGATGAACGGAAAATTTACCAGGGAAATAAATTTTAAACCATAAGCATAGTACAGCAAAATATATTCTTATTTTAAGTAGAATGAAGGATTTGTGCTTAGATTGAACAAGGAAAATGAAATTTTAGGTGAGAGCTTAAACTTTTTACTGTACAATGGATTGATAGTAATTTTGATTATTTGAAAATCAAATGATATTTGAAAATTGCAAAGTCTAACTTATAAGTCAGTGTTATGCATAAATGCAACCAAATATATTTTCCATTGTCATTCATTTCTTTTTTTTTGGCTTGTCATACATGAATGTATAAGTCTAAGATGATGTCACAATTTTTATTTGAACTGTTATATATATAAAATAACAATGTCCTAAATTTAAAATGATTTTTTTATTTAGTAAAATATGCAAATATTATAGAATTTGTTGGCCATGATCCAAAACAGTATTTTAATTTCAAATTTCTAATAATACAAAAAACATTACCTCTTCTTATGATAATGAGTGAAACAACGTACACAAATCCTAGTTAAATCAAATACAAAGACAAAATAAATAAAAAATGACTCAAATAATATCATTTCATATTAGAGGTGAGTATAGTTAGCCCATCAAATCTTTGTTTCAATGGGTTTTCAATGGAGAGAACTTACCAGGCAACCCAAAAAAATTCCTAATTTTGAGGTACATAAATCTAGCTCATACCAAATGAACTAAAACTTAAATATGAAATCTTCTCTTCCTACAAGCTGTAATAATGGATTATGAAGTATAATTTTTATATAATTATATTTTGTTATATGGAATTTGCAAATGAACATTTAAATCGATGAATGTATAAATCAGAGCAATCCTTTTTCTTTTCCGTCCAATATCATCTCATAAATGGAAATATCAAACATTCATAAATTTTATAATCATGATGGGCATGGTACATAAAGGAGTTCTTTATTGGTTGTTCACTGTATTTTCTAGCACTCGGCATTCAGATCACTCACATAATACATAAACAACTTTAAGACACTTCCAATATATGTCATTGTTAATAAGAAAAAAGAACGATAAGTATGCATGGAATTGTAATTCAATAATGAACAAAACATTTAAACTAATATATCTACGTTTAATAATTCGATTAAGCAATGAAAATCAGGTGTTCACGTCTTGATATGCAAGGGAATATAGTTTAAGTTATTCCAAACGAAAACTAATTGTGATGCATAACAGAAAAAAAGGAAACACGATCTACTATACTTAGTTAAGCTCATCAACATTGCATAAAAGAATATCGTATGTTAATTCTGAACTATAGTTATGTGAAAGTTTGCAAGGTAGATTACATAGTGATAGTTTTCCTGTTTTGTCCGCAAGCCTCCTTTCTTTCAAAGGTTTGTTGCTCGAAGCAGCTTGGTTCTACAACAACAACTGCATGTTTTAAAATACTATTAAAATCAATTTACCATATAATTAATAATCAATTAACAGAGATATATAGTAACTTTCAGTTCTGATAAAAACAAATACATTTAAAAAATGCATTCTTATTTCTCCATATCAAAACAATTGTCTCCAAGGTAATTAAATAGTGAACCATTAACCAATATCAAAACATTAATTACACATTTTCACCATGCAACAAATGTGCAAGTATGAAACATGTATATTAATCAATTAATTATATAATGCAATAAAAATCAAATGCTACACCTTTAAAACTTTGAATGGTAGATTACGTAATCGAGGTAAGGTTGTAGAACGAAGAATAGCGACTCAAATTTGGAAGGAAGCAGACGAAATTCAAACTACAGCAAAATGATTTGAATTAAAGAGGGGACAACATGAATGCCATCAAATTGGTAAGATTCCAATTTCCATTAAATGGGAGCCAATAATGACTATAACTATTGCAAGCACATTGAAATGTGTGAAAACGGAGGGAAAATAATGTAACTAAAAATTACGAAAAAAGAAGAAGGGAAGTTGGGTCAGAAAAGAAGTGGTGTAAGATGATGAAAATGTAAAAGGCATAAGTGTATTCTGAGTATGAAGTAGTTGGAAGAAATAGGAGAATCAGAAGAGATAGAAGTTACAGATTCAATAATAGAATTGACTAATGATTAAGAGAATTTTGATTAGAGGGGTCGCTGGAACGAGAATAATCATGGGGGACTGAACTGCAAAATGTCTCCAGAATTTTGAGAAAAAAAATTATTTCTAAAATTATGAGAATTAAGAATATGAAGTGTTACATATTCTATCTATCTTTTATTATTATTACTAGTTCGAACCCGTGCTATGCATACAGCTCACAACTATATTTTTTGCAATTCTTGTTGAAATTTTTTTGATGATTAACTCAAATAAAACCTTTATTTCCCAGATATATTTTACATTTAAATATTCATTACGTTTTGAATATGCAAAATTAATTATCTAGAAAACACATTTATATGTTCTTATGTATGTCTATACAAATGCTTTTACACACTACACAAAAGAAGATTAAAAAATTTATGTACTACACGTATAAATAATTATGTATATGCACACATCAAATTTTAAGCTATAATGCTAAAACATTGATTTAGGGGATCGTTGTTTATAAAATAAAACCGTACACAATGGCTCAACTCAAGTTACTATATGCACATATAGAAAACATAAAACGAATGCATCAAGTAGATGCTACCACTGAAAATTAATGAATTTTTTTATAAATTAGTCTACATGTGATTAGTAGGTAAAAGGAACAATGACAAACACTCAATAAAATTAGAGTTAGAAGACATATTACAAAAAAATTAAAAATCTTAGGAATGTCCCATGATAATACATAATCATCTGGTTTACTCTTCTAAGCATTATTTCATATCTCACAATTCGAGTTACTAAGGAAACTAATAGTGCTAGTCATGAGGTGAATTAGAATAAAAGGAGTAAGGAGTTGTAAGCATTAAAATATAAATGTAACGATCCATATTTTACGTATCAAATAATCATAATTTTTTTTATTTTATTCATATGAGGTCGTATGATTCTATAATTTGGGATATGATTCTTTTGAATAATTTATACGGCTATGATTTTTTTAATTTCTATGTGACCGTTTTCACCCTGGAAATCTTTTTTGGGCTACAAATTTTGATTGAAGTCGATTTAGGGTCTCAAACCAATTTCATTGCTTCAAGATAATGGTTTCATATTCTGTAGGGTGGTCATAATAGAAAACCAGATATATGGTTAGGAAGTTATGCCTATGTTAAGTTTAGACAATTGTTGGTTAGAATTATTGTTCGATTAATTAAGTCCATGCTTAGGCCCATTAGTCTAAATCGAGATTACTATAAATAAGGGCTGTAGGAGTCAAACTAAAAGTTTTTCCCTCTCTTCCAAATTAGATCTAAACCCCCATTAACCCTAGATTCATACATAATCACCCAAATTACTCTACAAATCAAATCAAATTGAAGATTAGTGATTAGATCGTTGATTAGAAGATAAAGATCATCACTTTTGGTTGATTCGAATTGCTTTTCATTGCTGTTCACTTTGGATCGAGACTCAAATCGGTTGAATTTGGTAACTGGTGGGTGGTTTATGATTTCTCACTATCCTATGCATGTTTATATGGCAGAATTATAGATTTAAACATGATTTTTGATCTACAAATCCTTTTCTAACTTTAATCATGTGTTAACATATGTTTATGACCTAAATTGAGAAATTCTAGTATGACTTGTAATAATAGCCTTGAAATTTACCTTGTTCATATTCATATGTTCTTTGATTGCTTAGATTTGGATTAGAATTTGTTTGCTTGCTGCAATTCTATGTATTGCTCATTTGAGTGGATGTAATTATATGTTATTCCACGATTGTATATTATGCTTTGATGTTGTTTGCTAGTTTTAATGTTTAGGAAGATAGGTTGATGAATTTGGAAAATCAGAGGTAAAGGTGGTTGGAATTTGACGAAATCTGGTGGGGAGGCTCTAGAATATGGAGGAAGCCAATAGCCCAAATCGCAAGTTCCAATTTACAAAGTAAACAAGTCGGTACCAACTTGTTCATGTCAGTACCGAGTTGTTCTTGTTGGTTAGATAGCTCAGTGGTTATGGGGGAACTCAAAAGCAAGGCTAGCAAAGGTGACCTAAGGCAAGAGGTAGAAGATTGGCTAAGTGATGGAGGCTATACCAACTTGTATCTAGAATTTAAAGGTGGAAGGCTTTGACATAGGACCGAGTTGTTTTGATGGATAGGTCGGGGTCCAAAGCACTTGGAGATGGAATACTAGAAGTAAGGAGCTGGAGTTAGCCGAGGATTGGCTAAGTAAACAAATCAGTGATGACTTGTTCAAGTCGGTACCAAGTTTTTAGATTGATCCAGTGGTGGTGGAACTTCTGGGGAATGGAGTAGAGGTTTAGTAGATCGTGCGTGTGGTGTTGGATCATTCACATCAAGTTGGATGGCGATGTAACAACATGATGAAGGCTATGTATAGTCAGTTTGTGACTAATGGGGGGAGCAGATACTGAAGATAGTAGCTCGATAAAGGAGAGAGCTGTAGAATGGGGAATGTGGCGAGCTTCTGGATGATGGAAACTAGATTGAGCAAGTGTAGGGCTCGGATCTAAATAGAGCAATGGGAGCTCAGATGTATATGCGCTAAGGAATCGTTGATACTCTGAGTGTTTTCTATTGTACTTGAAGTAGGGGTATGATAAGTGGGGACTCCCATGGGTCAATTGAGGGACCTGTATACCCTGGACCGGTGGCTTTGGGTCTAGTGTCTAGCTTTAGATTGTGGGACACGTTTCTAGCTTTAGACTGCGTGATACAAGAGTACAATGAAGACCGGGATTTCCATTAATCCCTAGCATAGAGACCATACGAGTTATCTTATATTCAAGGCATAGGGATGAGTGATAATGAGTATTGCTTGATGGATGTTATGTTTACTTTGGTTGCTTTTTTAGTGGGCTATCACTTCTGGATATTGTTGGGAGTAGATACTAGAGATAGGGATATTTGGACATCCACCATTCTATTATGTATAGTACCTTTATGTATTGTAGAGTAACATATTATATTATTATGTGCTAACTATCTGGTTGTAGGGACATGTTAGGTATGATTTGTGTACTCTGTCCTTACTATATTTACATGTATAGTATTTTGAGATTTATATACCGCTCACACCAGACTGCTGTTCGACCCAAGGTTATATGGTTTGCTTTTTATTATCTTGGGTACTCTTAAATGAGTAACCTACATAATAGGTCTATGTGATGCAGTAGCTGTGCGGAAGACAAGCTGGAAGGAGCTATATATACCTATATAGATTACTATGCTTATTCCGTTGTGCAGCACTAGGAAGCCTTAGCAGTGACTGCTTATTTGCTTGTATGTTAGATAGTTATTGAGTTTGTTTCCATTATATAAACTCTATGACTATTGATGTACAACTCTATGGATTTTATATTGTGATGATTAGTTCATATTGTTATTACCGTGTCTTTCGCTATATTTGTGATATTATATATTGTCCATGCGCTATGAGATATATGACAGGTTATATGCTGTATTTGTTTCATCTTCAATTCCGATGAAAATCCTATATCAATTCGACACGGCAGTAGTGCACTACTTGTATACTATTAATGTCGGAGGTATAGGGCGATCATCACATAAAAGAATAAATTAAATGATAAATAACGACAATGGAATTTTCCAAATCCTCAAATTTGATCCTTCTCCCGTTACCCGTTTACTACTTCTTTGTCTTTATTAGTATCAACTAAACAAAAGAATTACAAATACAATCACCGGATCAAGTGAAATTGCCAAAAATTTATTCATTATTCAAAATTTATAAAATTCAACATAATCTCAGAGGAAAGTCCACAATAAAAAGTACGTAAGTAATAGACTTAGCGTATACGGGTTTTGGTGTAATGTCCATGTCTAGCTAAGGTTTAACATGGCTAAAATATAGATTATAATCTACAATTTAAATATCTATTTAGAGATTTAGTTTTAGTTAAGATTGTATACGTGATATAAATTTCATTAGATAAGTAAGGTAATATTTGAATATTTTATCCTTTTCTTAAAGCTTATTTTATGTTACACGAATGTTATAATGTTTATAGTTCAATTTGAATCTAAATATTATTAATTTTTGCTAAAGTAAATAATTAAATAATTATTTCAATATATTTCAAGTTTCTTAGTTATGCATTGCAAATTTGTTTGGATAAATGAATGGCACATTTGTAGTTGAAAAATTAACATTATTCAAGTTTCTAAAGTTTTAAATTTGATAACGCTTAACTAAAAATATCTATAATGATGTTGAAGTGATTAGATAAAAATTTAAAAGACAAGAAGAATTTAGTTTAAGGAAATTAATGAGTGGACCCAGAAAACATGAAAATGTTTGGGAAACATGGATGACATAAATGAAAATACTATGGGAGAATTAAAAGGAGAAGAGTAAGTTATTCTATTTTGTAATTGTGTAATTAAAAGGAGAATTAAATGGGAAGTTTCTCATTTTGACATAAGTTACCTCATTAGTTACCATATTAGTTGCATTTATTAATGCATTTGTCAATTGCATTTATGCCATAAATTGAGTTTGATTGAATTTAAATTAATGACAACTCACACTAAATCAATTTTAGCTCAAATGTTAATTAATCTTTCCCAAATAAGAATCATATTTTCATTTAATAGTTCTCATCTAATGATATGCTAAAAAGGTAATATGATCAAATAAGAATAAGAATATACATATATTCTTTCCTTTTTTCTTAAAAAAAATAGGCACCTATTATTTTATCCATCTACTAAATTTAGCCGTTTTACCAAAATAATTTCTTTTGGACTGGGGCTATTCAAAACCCTCAAAATGGTCAATTGCCCCCCTGATTTTTTAAAAAAATCAAAGGCAAAATACCGCTTTGAATATTTTTATCTAAATTTATGCTTTATTTTTTTTAATTTTTTATATATCACACTGAGCAACTACATGGTGTCTTCAGGGCACCTAGCAGGGCGTGGTAACCTAAAGGTACCACGTAGGGCGACTGCACGGTGCCTTCAGGGCACCATGCAGTGCCACTACATGATGCGCTAAAGGTACCACGTAAAGCAATTACGTGTAAGGGTATTTTTAGGAATTTTTTTAAAGGGGAAACTCAGCAAAACGAGAGGTTTTTCATTTTCTTCTTCAATATTTGGGAGGCAACTCAGCATTTATATGGATTCGAATAGTATTTGCCTTTCTTTTGACATATTATCCTGTAAAAATTAAAAAAATGATATAAAAAAGGAACTGTTAAAGGGTGAATCTCCAAACCTATAGTCATTTTAATATAAATTTATAACTCTTTATATTGATAATAACTCTGTACCATTTAAAAATCCCATATCTTATATATATAATTTCATACATTAATTTGATTTTCAAGCAAAGCGAAAGATATTAAAATTCCTTCAAAAATATAATTACAATCTTGAATAGAAGGAAGGAAATTAATACCCATGTCACTCTGTCTACTTTAGTTTTGATGAAGATTGAGAAAATTAAGATCAAGGTTGAGATGAGTTTTCCTCCATAGCCATAAAATTAAATATTTTGGGTTTAGGGTTTAGAGATGAAAAGACAGTTTATGCCACAATAATGTTTATGAAATGGAAATGAAGAAGAAAGA
The DNA here is from genome assembly GCA_030737815.1 of Allium fistulosum. Classification (NCBI taxonomy): domain Eukaryota; kingdom Viridiplantae; phylum Streptophyta; class Magnoliopsida; order Asparagales; family Amaryllidaceae; genus Allium; species Allium fistulosum. Next base: position 768,079,146 of record CM060905.1, on the reverse strand, counting down.
GAAAGATGGATTACATTTAGATTTCATAAGGGGAGAATATGTTATTTGATTCTTCCCTCAACAAAACCTTTTTACTTAATAATTTACTTTTTCCATTCCTCTTAGTCAAAATGATTCACCATTTAACAATTCACTAAAAAAAATATTGCTCCTTGTACTAATGAAGAAATTATTAATCTTATTTAGTAAAATTACAATCCACTGAACTCATTAATAAAATGTAAGGATATGAATCCATATCTACTACTAACCATGCATGCAATTTTTTACTATAGCGAAAAATTCAATCACCATGGATAATTTTAAAATCCAACACCCTACAAGATAGAGAGAGGGAAAAAGGTTTTTAAACAACAATTAAAATGCTTTAGTATAGTTATAATATGTTATGTCAACCACTAAACCATGCTCATAAGCTTTGTACCTTGCATGCAAAACTAAACCACCATGGATAATTTTAAAATTAAATACCCTAAAAGCAAGAAAAAAGACATTGAATAACCAGGGGCAATTAACATGTAGCTATGATAAAAAATTCAGAAGCCAATAATATGAGATTAAAAATTATGAAACATAAAAGTAAAATTTTATCATAATATAGAAGCATACTCATAGGTAATAATTTTACAATATTAGTAGGATCAATAAATAAATTATTAGGGTGTCCAAATAGATATTGAGCAATCAAAAGTAAATCTCCAGATTATATATATTGGATCAATATTATAAAATCATTTAAATAAGATAGAAATTAAAGTTTGGATTAATTTTAAGATGAAAATTACAAAAACAAAGAATGAAGATGAAATGGGTAAATATGAAATTAAAATAATAGAGAAATGAATTTGAAAGTGTGTAAAAGGAATACTTAGTGTAATAAAATATACATTAATTCAAAAAAGTTTAGGAAAACTAGAAAAAGGATGAAGAATTTGAAAGGGTGTAAAAGAAATACTTAGTGTAATAAAATAGACATTAATTCAAAAAAGTTTAGAAAAATTAGCGAAAGCATTAACGTGAAAAGGTTGAATGTATGTTTGATAATATATAATAAAATTCTATTGGGAAACGGACTGGAAGATAAAATGAAGTGAGTAGGCTACAAAGTAATAATAAATGTAGTAATTAATGGGAATAAATGAGGTTAAAAAAATGTAAGGATGAGAAATATGTAAAACAAACAGTTAAATTGCTATAAAAAAATAGGATTTAACTCTCTAACTTATGAGAAAAAAGAAGATTGGTTAAATATTGAAGTTCATATATAATAGAATGGATGTTCGGTTTTGTAACAGAAGAACATATATTTGGTGGGTACGTATATAACTTGTCTCCCATTATATTTCACTAATACAAACCCCAATTATAACAAGCGAAACTTTCATAATTTCTTTCAAAACAGATAATTGTCTAATATACGATTCCGTTGAACATGGAAATTCTTATTGCCAATTCTAATGAATTTTCTGAAAAAACTAGAAATAATGGTTACAAATGAGAGGAAAAAAATCTTTAAACACCAAACCAACAAAATCACTTTTATTTAGAAATTTACCTTTGTACACAATCATTAAGAATCATACAAACAATTTACTTTCTCTCTATCCTGTTGTGACGCCCCACCTCTATGCTCATAATAACAAAGAGTATTAAAAGAAATACTATCTATTATTACGAAGAATAAGGCTGGATAGGAGCGACCATCCGTAGTTGGCCTTACACTAGTATTGGTTATTTCGATAGGAGTGATATATATTTTTATTTTTCATCTCTTATTTATTTACTCCCATCGACATACCCAATTCCAGTATAAAACAAGCTACGATGGTTCATAATAGTTTAGGACAATATATATAAAAACAACATAGATACACAAAGAATGCGGAACACAATAACAAAATCTCATATATATATATATAACTGATGTCAGTTACAATATAGTTGACACAATACATATGATACAACTACAACTGTCGACTCTGGAAGTTATATATACAAGTACATTATCAACTAATATACATGAATACATATCATCCTATACAATGACACGACTTCTACAAAATGACAAAGACAACTTCAAAAGATGTGGAAAGTCTTCATAGCCCGAACAGCAACTCAAAGAAGGAAATCTACAACCTGAAATAACTCGGGTCTGACCCGAGTATTACATTCAAAAGAAAATAATACACGGGTCAGTCTAATTCAAACTCAGTTATTAGTGCATAGAAGCAATAATAATCAAATACGAATAGACGGCAGTCACAGAAATCTCGTATATCCGATTTCTCAATACAAGAATTAGATAACGGCAGATATAACACTAAACAGTGTTAAACGACAAATCAACAATCCAAATCAGAATACAACTCCAAAACAAAGAAATTAACCAACGAAACAATTTAACAAATCGAAACCTCAATTTAAAACTGTCAAATCTGATAGGGCTGCAGTACACGCACGCGTGTACTGCCTCGCCACTATCGTAGGAGATACATACAAGCTCAGTGAAAGTCACAATGATCGCAAGGTCAAACCCCGAGATCGGGTTCAACTCAAGTGAATTTGAAAACAGATCCAAATGCATTAATGCAATGCAAAACAACACGGACCAAAACTGCATATAAAATGAAACTGCAGTCGTAATGAATACAAGGGAAAACTGCAACAAAATCTCAGATGCAATCATATGGATTGATACTGGTACAAGCAACTATCAAATGAAAGAATGCTGGCATGAATATCAATACAATGGAAATTAAAATAGAGTCTACAGGGTGAACCGGCAAAGACAATGTACCAGTATCAATTCAAGAGCAACACTACACAAGTGTACATAAGCAACAATGTACTGTACATCAAGTGATATAACACAACAATACCAATGACCACTTTAAAACCAAGTATAAAGCAGTGTCAATGAAAAATGCAAGTAAACCAGGATACAACTGCATAAGACAGGTTAGCAAAGTGCAGATACAAGTATGCAAACTGTCTCAAATGGTCAAGACAGCTGTAAAGAGTGACCAAACTCGATGAAACCCCACTGCAGATGCAGCATGGCCCACCTAAATGCCCAACCCAAATAAACTACATGATATACAAGAGTGCAGTGACTACATCACTGAGTGTATGCAGAGTCAAGGCCACAATGAAATCACAACCCAAAGGAGTGATATAAACAAAGATAAAACATGTATGCACTGTAAACTGGATAGTGCAACTATCTTACTCACGACCAAAGGCCGTGGTACATCTCAATTCAACTGCAGGTGAGTTAGTGAAACAACAAAGCCCAAAAGAAACCAGATCAGTAAACAAAACCAAAGTCAGGTGGACACCCAATGCAACAACTCAGGTCAGTCAGTGCTTCATAACTGCAGACCAGATCAGAGTGACAACAAATACAAGCTCACCCAAGTCAAAATGAACATTTCAATGCTAGACAGAACTATCTGATGAAAACGTGAATTCTAACAAGTATAATGATAACTTGAACATTTCAATGTCTGCAAAAATAATTACCCAAGCTTGTAGCTTAGAAGTGAAGCATTTCAAAAATGCAAAGTGCTCATTCACGTGTGTAGCTAGTAGTAAACCTTTTAATATTGTAACTAAATGCACACGTATATGGTAGGAAGCAAAACAACAAACCTAAACCGAATGCTACAGAAGTGAAACCAGTGGTCAAGCAATATTGCAATTACATTGGTTTACATGTGTAAATATATTTTACAACTACAAGATGGCAAATGCAAACACATGGATGCAACTCGACAACAGTTCAACGTGCAGCTACCAGATTGGGATGAATACAAGCAAGCTCCAGAAAGTATCAAGTGAATACAACTAACACATGTAACAATGACAGTTCAAGTACCACAATATAGCAGCAGTAAGATATAAGACCCAATGCCTCAAATGATCAAGTGACCACATTTTCAAGTCAAATGCAACAGGTGAAACAGAGTGTCAATAACAACAATACCAACAGAAACCAAAACCATAATTCACAGTGAAGTCAACAAGGAGAAAACTGCAGAGAAGTCACAGAATTCACGGTGAAGTCGACAAAGCCAGAAATTTACAAAGATTCAAAATGATCGAAGCAAAAGTGATGGACAAAGCCAACAAAGATTTACAGAACAAAAATCTCCAGAAAGACCAAAGCTTAAAATCGAAAAGAATCGACAACGTGAATAACACGTTAAAATCAAAACAGACGCTTATATAAAGGAACCCAAATCATCATCGACTGCGGGGTGGACAAAAGAGCAAAGCAAGAACTATCGAGTTCAAGCATAAATAAAAGGAAAAGCAACCGAACACAGAGAAACCCCAAAATCATGAAAATCGAACAGCACGCTCAAAGTCAAGATAGCCACCAAATAGAAACAACAAAAATTATAGAGCTTCGAACTCTAAATAACTCAAAGCATGAATTAGATGTGAGCGGGGGAGAAACCACTCACCTTTTTCGAAGAGGTCGTGAGCGAGAGGAAGACGAACGCGATCGAAGAAAATCAAAGCCCTTAATTCCTAAAATCGCCAGAGAATCGAATCAACCGAATCGCCGAAACCCTAGTTTTTAAGTCGCCATTTTTTTTCCGTTCTTTTGATCGATTTTATTTGGGGTTACGAATGAGAAAAGATAGAGGGGCGGGTACGTGTTTTTGTGCTGAGAAGATCGTGTCTTTGGGCATGGGTTTTAAAATTCAAAATGAAAGAGGGGATTGGGACATACCCTTAACACGGTAACAAGGAAAAGATTTGGGCCAATTAAATTTTAAAGCCCACAATTCCTTTTAGCAATTTATAAAAGAATTTCACTCAAATTTAAAACTTCAATTGCAATTGCCAATCGAATTAAATTGTCATTTGACCAGATTCAACTGCTATAAAACTCTGGGTTGTTACACCTGTATCCTTGATACATATCGAATGTCTTACTAACAAAATCTTCAAAAGTTATATGAACTCAAACATCGACTATGCATTGTACAACTTTGATGATTCCAAATGGTTATTAGAAAATGTGCAACTAATATGTATATGGACTACACAAAATGATATAATAAAGGTGCATAAAACATATAATTAAATAAAATTGAAATGCAATCTTAATCTATCACAAAATCAAAAGTTATATTGAACTTATATATACTGGTTACAAATGAGAGGTATAAAATCAACAAACACTAAACCAACAATCACTTTTGTTTAGAAATTTAATTTTGTACACAACCATCAAAAATCATACCGACAATTTACTTCCTCTCTATCCTTATATCCCTTGATACATATCTAATGTCTTACCAACAAAATCTACTAAAGTTATGGGAACTCAAACATCAACTATGCATTGTAAAACTTTGATTATTTCAAATGGTTATTAGAAATGGTGCAAATAATGTGTATATGGATTACAAAACATGATATAATAAAGGTGAATAAAATATGAAATTAAATAAAATTAAAATGCAATCTTAGTCTATCACAAAATCAAAAGTTATATCAAACTTATATAATTGATTTTCCCAATAAATTGAATTTCAGTGAAAGTAAATTAATCATTAATCAATTAAATATAAATTAAATGAAATTGATAACTATGTTTTTTTATTAGTTGCATGGAAATATCACTTGATATAAACTTTATATTTGATGTCAAACTTTTTAATGAAAGGGAAAATAACAGAATAAAAGTCAAACATTTTAATCGATCTTAATGCACTCAGACAAAACAACAAATTCAACATTGAATTAAAGGAAAAGACAAATAACAAAATAAAGTAAACTTATTAATTGATCTCAATTGAATTAGATGATTTTTGGAGGTCTTTGAATAATGTTTCCATAAAAATAGTAACATTGAAAGTAAGGTAGAAACACAATCACTACAAAAATAGGTATATAATCACAAATAATTTACAATAAATGCAAAGTGAAGAACCGTTGGTGAATTAAATTGAATTTAAATAAAAGAAATAAAATCGATTAACATTGTTTATTTAGATAAAGAATATTGAACAGGAGTGAAACAATTGACCATGGGTAATAAATATGAAAATACAAAAATTCTTGTATTGAAAATGAAGAGAAGAGGAAAATAACTGTTGTTAGAATGTAAAGGAGAAACAAATGTGGGATTTTTGTATGTGGAAATAAGACTGTTACATGGGAAACATATGAAATAAAGAGCCAATATGCTATAAAAATATGATTTTATTCTCAAAATAGTATATAAAACAGGTAACCTATTACAAATAAATAATCAAACTAATAATGTTATAGATCAAAAATAAATAATTTAAGACGAATGCAAAGTTAAGAACTATTGGTGAACTAAATCAAATTCTAATCGAAAAAAAATCCAATAGATCGATTAAAACTTGTGTACTAGAGTTACCATGGAAATTAAATCAAAATCTTATACCTACAACCAAAGAAAGACGACCGGTGTAACTTTATGGAAGAATGATATCTCTTACCTTGATTTTTTAAACCATGGTCTATAAAAAAGACCATTTCTTATTGATTAAGCAATAGTTTATTTTAAATATTATTTTCCTTAAAACCAAACCCAAGCCAACTATAATACATACTAACCAACCTAAAATAAAATATAAAAAATATTACATACCCAAAAGTATGAAGCATACCATAAAATATGGAAGAAGGGAATTCTATGATTACAACTAAAGGAGCAAATTTTATACATGGATTCAAAGCAGAAAAATAGGATACGTTAGTATATAAGGATACGAAAATTTACTTTAGATAAAGGAGATGAGAAAATGAAAGTAAGAAGAGAAAATGAAAAACATTTCAAAATAGCTGAAATAGAAAATGAAAGGCAAATGGTTATTACCATTTAATGGAAATTTAATTTGGAGCATGGAATGATAAGTAATTACTAGAGGGATAAGTGAATTTTTCTCTCTCAAATCAACTGAAGAAGAGGATTGGGAGTAAGAATGAATGAGAAGCAAGAATACACACACACATACACACACAGTCTAATCTTCTCTATTTTAGATAGATAGATAGATATGAAAACCGAGTTTAAATCTGAATGCCTCTTCGTTTTCAATTTTCTCAAAATTTCAATGTGTGGCCATGTGTGCCAATAGTTTAATTGTCCATTGATTTTCATTACTTTTTTTATAACTGTTATTTCTTGGAAGAAATACCAATGGACCCATTATACATTTTAAAAGAAATACCAAATTTACATCTTATTTTCTACTTCTTTTACTTCCATTTCATTTTCTCACCAAATTATCACTTCTCCTTTTCCAGTTTCATATGTATGCTACAGTTCAAAAACAATTTTAATCGCAACCTAAATCAAATAAAAAAATTCTTTCAAGCTATTTTTAGTCAATCTCTTTAATTTTTTATTCTAATAATAATTTGATTGTATTCGTTAATAGCTTCTCACTTCATATTCAACTTGAATTATTTATGATTATATTCATATTTTGCATCGATTGTTTTTCTACCAATTGCTTTCAAAGTTACTGTTTTTGTGGAAAAGTAATCTAAAGATCTCAAAAAAAAACTTAGCCTACTGGTTTGATTGAGCTTGATTAAAAGGTTAGATTTTTTCATTTATCTTTTCATTTAGATTGATGTTCAATTTGAAATTTTTGTTCTAATTTCTACTTTAAGGTTAAAATTTTAGTTTGTAAGCCAATGAATATAGTTCTCTTTATTTGCCTTTCAAAAAGTTACCGATTTCAAAAATATGTTGCTACCACAGAATCTCTTATTGATTAGTAAAATCAATTACAGGTAAAATTGAAAACATTATTTCATTCTCAAGTTTTGTATAAATATTGACTTTCATTTGATTTTTTGTTTGGCATCATTTTGCATTTTGTTAAATTCATTTATTTTGTAGGGAATAATTGGTTCTTTGCTACATAGATATCAACTCCATTTTTGCAACATTCATCAGTCTAATATTAAGCTATGTAATTGTATAAGGAAATAAATTTAGGAAAAAACATTATATATGACGTAAAGGAATATTAAAACAATAAACTTTTGTACTGCATTTTGAAGGAAAATGCAACACTTTCAATCAAGTTACAAAAGGAAAATTTGAAATTTTTTTAGAAGTTTGATTCCAAATAACTGTTTTATCAACATTTTTTAATTTAAATGTTTTGTATTGTGTTACACCACCTAAACTTATTTATAATTCTAAATGTTAATAATACCAATAATGCCTATAGAATATATAATGATATTATTAGTGTTTCAACGTTCTATATATCTACTATGTCATATAGTTATAAAAAATTTAGACTGTTTGTATTCTTATATCCATGTACCATAACCATGCATTCATTATTTCATTAGTTAGATATATCAAGACATTTATCATCTTCTAATTCTTTCACTTCTATTTCATTTTCTCATAATATCGTCTCTCCCCTTTTCGGTTTCATATGTATGATATTATTCAAAAATAGTTCTATTCCCATTCTAAATCAAATCAAAGATTATTTCCAAACAATTTTTAATTAATCTCTTAAATTTTTCCAGTCTAACTAGATTTTAATCAAATTCGTCAATAGTATTCCGCTTCATATTCATTTTGAATTATTTATGTTTTTATTAATAATATACAGCGATTGTTTTCCTAACTCCTTCTTTCAATGCTATAGTTTTTATGGAAAAATAACCTAAAGAACTTCAAAAAACTTAAACTACTGTTTCGATTGAGCTTGATTAAAAGGTTAGAATTTTTTTTTTATTTTTCTCTTTTCTGTTAATTTGATGTTGAATTTGTAGTTTTTCTTATAAATATGCGGATACCACGAAATCTCCTATTGATTAATAAAATCTATTATGGTTAAAGTTGAAACATTTATTTTAGTCTGAGGTTTTGTATAATAATTGAATTCCATTTTAATTTTTTAGTATGATTTTGCATTTTGGTTATTCATTTATTATGTAAGGAATATCTGGTTTATTGCTGCATAGACTCACTCCGATTTTACATGATCTATTAGAGATAACATTCTTCCTTTTCCAATTCAAACTCATATAATTATACAAGAATTTTTTTGGCAAAAACATTATATCTGTAGTAAAAGAATATCAAAATAATAATTTTTTTATAGTATTTTGAAGAAAAAAGTAGCATTTCAATCTAGCTACAGTATGCAACTTTGAAATTTTGTTAGAATTTTAATACTAAACAAGTGTTTTTAAACCTTTTTTTATTTAAATGTTTTATATTTTGTTACATAACCTAAACTTTTTTTGTAAAATCATATATTAACCATCCATCTTTATCAAACTCGGAATTTAATACATTTTTCAATAGTGTTGTTTAATCGTCCATGGAATATTCATAAGCAGCATGCATTTTTTAAATAATGCAGGATTACTATTGATTTATTAAGGATCATATTAAGCAGTGAATTAATCATCAATGATTTTCCACAAAGTTGGTTTGAAATTAAGTTGTTTTTTTTTTCTTTCTCTTTTTGTAATTTAGTGAAATTTACAGATACTTATGGATTGAAGATATGAATATTCATAATGTTTGTAAGTATATTAACTTCCACTAAAATGATTCATTTTAAATAATACTACCATGCAATTAGTAAAAAGAAATTGTAAATTAATCATCAATTATCTATAAATTTGGTTTAAAGGTTGGTTTCATGTTTGATTCTTTTAATGTGTGTTGCTTTTTTACTTTTGACATGTTTTAAAAGTAGTTAAGGGAATTAATGCATAGTACATTCTCTATTTTGAAGATGGGAATCAAACCAAAATGAAATAATATGAATTAATGGGATTAATTCTCTATTTATTTTGAATTCAAATTAAATATTGTCAATCAATAAATTTACTTTCACTTTTAGTTGCATAACAACAAATATATATATTCATTATTAAACTAAAACTAATTTTATGTCTATTAGTATGTGAAATTTAAATACCAGTGATTGTCTATAAATTGAAATAAATTTTATATCACTATTGTTTCTTTTAGTATATTGATTCAGGTTGAATATGTTATATAGAACTTAAATTATAAATGAACTTCAAATATATTAGTTGGTGAAATTAAAAATTATTTATACTTCTAGTTTAAGAATAACATTATGTTTGGTTCTTTTAATGAATTAAGTTTCCAGCATTATTACTTTCTACTTTTAGCAATATTTAAAACTATTAAAAAACAAATTTAGCTTATTAAAATATTTAAATTTTTATTAGAGAATGTAACGACCCCGGATTTTATATAAATTTAAATTGATAATTAAATTCAATTTTTGAATTAAATTTGTAAAATTTATTGATAAAGTAATGCGAGTTTCCCCGAATCCAAATATATTTGGCATAAATCATTTAAAATTAAAAATATTGTATATATGTGAATATATATGTATACGGGCATATATGAGTAAAAATTGAATATATATGTATATATTTGATTTGAATTTAAATACTAAATAAATGGTTTAATAATAAATATTAGAATTTATGGTTTAATAATAATTTGAGTTTATAAAATAAATATATATAGAAAAATACAAGAAAAATATCAAGTAAATACAATTGTTAGAAATTTAACAACATATTAAAATAGGAACTTATTTATATTACAAAGCCATAAGGCAAAAGAAGAAGTATAAACAAAAATTTATAAGAACTTATATACAAACAAATACAAATGAAGTATGTATGAAGGAAAGGATATAAAAATATAAACAAAAGAAATAAGTGCTGACATCTTTAGCACACAAATTACATTATTTCGGCCACCAAAACAAAGCTGCAGCCACCACAGAAATGTGCTTTATCAAAGATAAAGTATGAAGACATGGGCTAAGCATGGGAACAAAGTATCAAAGCATTAAATGCAAGATTATCTTCGGCCACCAAAAGGAAGCAATATCTTTGCCTATACCTGTACAACTATCCTTTTATATGTATATGCCTATACACTTTCTCTTTCTTTACATCAAGCTTCTCAGTTCATTTTCATTTCTTCAAAGCCAAGAAAAACTAAAGTGAGTAAACTTTTAATCTAAAACTTAAATAATCTGGAAATCAAAGCCTGGGAAAACAATAATAAAATCCTGATTCAAATGAAGCAGCTCTGTTCTTCCTTTCTGTGAAAACCAAGGTGAGTAACATTTTGTTTTAAAACTTTAAAAATATGATTTTGTGAGCAAACCTTCATTTCCTTGTTCTTTATATGATACATATGTGGAAGTTTGTTGTTATCTGTTTCTCTGCTTTCATGCCTGTGAGTAAACAAGAAATTTAAAAGCTGTAAGTTTGATAAAATAACAGTTCAGGAGATTGCTTATGATATGGTTGTATATGCTTTGATTTTGAATATTTCTGGGATTGCTCTGTACTACTCTGAAAAGTGTTACAGGTTGTATATTTGTTCAAAATCTCACATGATTCTCATTAAATCATTGCTAAGTTTAAACTTTCAACCAAAACAAAATATTTAAAACTTATATTAAGATTTTTAGAAGCCGATTTAAACCCTGATTTGTAAAATATGCACTGAAACTATATTTTTACAGGTAAGAGAACATAAACTGGATAAATTTGATTGATGTGAAGTATTAACTTGAAGTCATAGCTTAATTTCTTACTACAAAATATGATTTTTAAACCAAGAACGAAGATTTTTAGTTTCATATTTGAAGAGCGGTTTGCAATTGAACAAAGTTTGCATTTTTCCCATTTTCGAATCATTGAATCAATTATAAATGTTGAAAATTGTGTTGAAGCAAGTGTGAACATTGGCGATTTCGAGAAAATTATCAGATGAATTTTCTATTGTGAGAATTAAGAGGACGAATTCAAATTAGGGCTTAAGTTCCAGTTTTGTTCATGTCTGTAGAAGAGGCGTGTTCGTTATCCAAACGCGATCGAGTTGCTCGCGCCTTCGGGTAAAGGTAGCTCAAATGTGGATGAAGCTATGGCTGAAGGTGGGCGCACTCCGATGGTCGAAGTTTGGTGTGCGAGTTGTTTCCAGGTTTTGAGGGGGGTGGACCTGATTGCGTTTCCAGGTTTTGTTTTTTTCTGGTAATTATATCGAGTTGAATGCTCGATTTTGAATTCGAGAGTATGGCGAAGTTCTGGCGATCGAAGATTGAATCGTGGGTGGGGTTCGACTTGCTCGTCGACGAAGCGGTGGATGGAAGCAAGCGACGGTGATGTACACGTGCACGGTGCACGTTGGTGTCTGGGTTGATTGAATTTGGGGAAGACAGTGTTTTCTCGCGAATGACTCGAAGCATGTAGGGGAGTGACTCGAAGCAAATTTGAGTTGCCTCGGGTTTGGTTAAACTGGGTTACAGTTTTGTTCAAAACTGTCTGCAGTTTGAAATTTTTAAACAAAGTTTAAATGAATTTGTAAGCTAGATGTGAATAAGGTTAAATCAAGTTTTAAAACTAATTACTTGAACTTGTTTTCAAATAATAATTATTTATTTTAAAGCTTGGTTAAATAAAGGATATGAAATTTATTTTAACTTCGATTAAGTTAAATCTTAAGTTATTTAAACTTAGTTAATGACGTAATTAAGTAGAAATCAAAAAGATGAAGTGTTTTTAAATTTAACTTAAAGACTTTTGTTAATTTACAAATTTATGATTTCAAGGTCTATTAAATAAGGAAGTTAAGATAAATGATAAATCTTTCTAATTAATCAAGATTTGGATTACTTAATGATAGTAGTTAAAGGACAATTAATTAATAATTAAAAGTTAATTAATTTATGATTTGATGGAAAATTTGTTAATGAAATTAATTAAAGGTTAATTAATTAATGTAATTAATTAAAGATAACTAATTAAAGGATAATTAAATAATTTAAAGGTTAATTATTTAATATTTAAAGGTTGATGAATTATAATTAAAAGTTAATTAATTTATTATTAATGGTTAATTAATAAATGATTGAAGAATAATTAATCAAAATGATTTGTAATATTAATTAACCCGGATTAGTAATTCATAAGTAATAAATCTGATTTGAATTAATCAGACAATTAACTTACCTTACCTATTGATATTGGATTCTATTGAATGACTTGATTGTTTGATATCCCTGATATATGATGCTTTGTGATACATCCTGATTTATGTTGTGATCTATAGTTTACTTACCTGTGATATATATCTGTGATCTGTAAATGAACGATAAGCGTGATAGTTAATACCGCTTATCAACTATATTTATGTATTCTGATCTATGATGATTCATTGTATTGCACTATTGTGTTAAACCCCTGGACCACACCATACACACACAAATATGGATTTCACGAGGAAATCGGTTAAGTCACAGATGATTTAAATTTGATGTTTTTGAAATTGAAATTTTTATTTCAATTGATTTTGGAAATGAATTTGGGTTAAATATTAAAAGCTTTTGAAAAGGTGTTTTCAAAGATAAAAGCTATTTTGAATAACTTGGTAAGTTTTCTAATTTAAATAATTCAATTTGAATTTGAATTCAATATCTGTAATTGAATTCAATGATTGGAATTTTGATTAAAAATGTTATAAATGTGTTTACATGAAGTTAAACCATTTTAAAAGTATAATTTTGAGAAATTGGATTTAACCCAAGAACCTTAACTCGTATAAATGAATCAGATTTTCCAGAATGAAAACTGTTTGTTTTAAAAGGATAAAAGCTTTCGGATAAGGAATGAAATTCCAGTTTAATTAAAGGAATTTCAAGATTTAATTGAAAAATGGTTTTCCAAGTTATGAATGAATTAGAAAGCTATGAATTAAATCTGTTTATTTTTAACAGATTTAAAATGATGTTTTGTTTAACCCATTCGAAATGAAATTGTTTTGAAAGCTATTAGTTAAATCTTTGTTTTAAAGATTTAACTAGTTAATCCATGGAAATGGAAATTAATTTGGAAAATCTATGAATGAATCTTTTGTTTAAAAGATTAAAGTGTGGAAATTGTTTAAACCGTTGAAGGTTGTTAAAATGAATCTTTTTGTTTAAAAGATTAGAAATGGTAATTTGTTAAACCATTTGAAAAGAAAGTTTGGGTTTAAGTTATGACTTAATTGAAATCCCATTATCCATATGTTTTTAAATATCGCGCTCACTATTCGGTTTAGCCGGGAGAGGACCTTTGTGTCATATATCTCATTCCGAATAAGTGATACGTCGTATATGGATAGCATTTGAAGACCGGTGTTGAAAACCGGGTGTTTGCGAAAACGATAGGATAACCTATAGATTATCTCTGCACTGGGTAGCTCCTGGTATAGAGATTCCCTAAGTGATGGGAAATCCGATCGGGATTGTGAATACCCGGATTTGCAAGGGCTTCTTCAGAAGTGCCTTCGGTTCTGTTCGAACCCGGAACAGACTTGTATGGTTACATGTCTGACATTACATTTTGAGATATAAAGCAGATTTCTTTCAAATACATTTCTGTTGGTGGCGGAGAATTTATTCTCTTAGCTTAACACCCTTCTCTGAGACGTATGATCTCAGAGGTTATGTAGTTGAAGGTTATCAGCGATATATTCCCAATTTGGTAATGTGACATGCTGAGTGTTGCTGTGTGATGATCATCGTTTGATCATTTGTGATATGATCATTTGTTTGATCATTTATCTTTGTGATCATTACTTTGATCATCTGTTGACCCAAAGCATGGCTTTGTGACAAAGCGTAGCTTTATGGACGAGACCTCTTCGGACCTCACAACTCGGAAATGGTCGAAACAGGAATATGCGGCAAGGTTATGAGGGTCGCGCCCTTTAGGGTATGTCATTTCCTTCTGGAAAAAGGTGGTATCAGGTATGGAGCCCTGGTATTTAACCTATGTGGATACTCCGTCTCATTTATTGTGATTGTGTGTTTGATCGAGGCGCCTCGGATAAAGGTCCCAAAGGACCGGGAGGTGGCATATTCGTGAGTTACCTGGTACAAGGGTAACCCGGCCTTGTGTCGGCAGAGAGCAGTTTATCTCTCGGGACGTCCAGCCAGAGGCGATCCCATTCGGCAGTAGGAAAGGAAGTTCCTTAGCCTGACCATTTGTTGGAAATCCAAAGAAATAATACGAACCTTTACGATTGCAATTGTAGAACCCGTCTCCTCAGGAGGCAGCTATAGTAGGCATAATATAATGGTACCTATGCTGGCTAAGATTAATATTATATTTTCGAAATGATCTTGTACACTATGCACTAGTAATATCAAAAGAGTTTTGATTCTGCGTAGTAAGCATATTTGACTAACATAAGAAGAAATCTCCTCCAAGTCTGCGTTTGCATTGTGTGTGTGGTGGGAGGTCTTATGGTAGTTTCATTTTCCAAAAGCATTGCGGATTTCAATGTTTAAAACATTTTTGTTGTTGTTTAAAGATAAACTGTTTTTGTTGCTCACACCAGTCCCACGACTGACTCGGATTTTATTGTTCCTTTCCTAAACTCTGGGTGCTCATAATTTTCTACACGAGTAGTCTAGAGTTGGGTTTTTCAGATATTCAGGTTAGTAGATTATCTGGAGCTAGTTCAGTATTTGGAGTCCATTCATCGGAGTTGCTTATCCCGGAATTGTGGATTCATTCTTGTCTGAAGATCATTTTGGAGTTATCACTTCTATTGATATTGTTCCGCTGCTGATGTTATCTTTTCTTTCCGCTGTTATTTCTTGTATCTCTGATATTGTTGTATCATATTGATATCATTGTTGTATATCATACCGGATATTGTATTCATTGGATTGTATATGATATCATCTATTTTTATTCCGCTGTGTTGTTGTACTTAATGGTGTTATAAGCTCCGGAGAACCAGATTCGACGTTTGAATCTACGGCATTTTGAGTACAAGTGAAGTACAGATGCCGATTTTCAAAGGCCGAGTTTTGGGTCGTCACAGAGAACATGTGTACTTTTATTTGAACTTTTTCTTTAAAGTAAATGAGGTTAGTTGGACTTCTACTGGATTATATATAATTAACATAATTGAATAGTGCAAGCAATTGTAGGTTAATTTAAAATTTTACATGTTTGTTTTTAAATTGATTATTGATATTAATGATTACTTTACACTAAGAATCAACAAGAGTTGAATATTATTCCATCTTTAATACTCAATTAAGAATCTTCAAATCAAGATAAGAGTCTCAGGTCTCTGTTTTTGATGTTGTTAAAGGAAAAGTCCCTGTAGAAATTAATATGTAAATTTGGTCCCTATTTTTGAAAAATAAAAAACGCAAGGTGCCTTGCACTTTTCTGACAGAAAATGCAAGGTAACCTGCACTTTTCTTATTTTGGAGTTTTTTTCGAAATTTTGAAATTTTTTTAAAAAATTCAAAATTTTGAAAAGCGCAAGTTAACTTGCACTTTCTATCAGGAAAGCGCAAGCTAATTTGCGCTTTCTGATTTTGAAATTTTTGAAAAGTGCAAGGTAACTTGCGCTTTCTATCAAGAAAGCACAAGCTAGTTTGCGCTTTCTGATTTTGAAATATTTTTAAAATTTTTGAAATTTTCAAAAAAAATTAATGTTTAAAAAGCGCAAGCTAACTTGAGTTTTTTGATTTAGAAAAAACAGGGACCTAATTTACATACTCATTTCTACAGGGACTTTTCTTATAACAACAACAGAAATAGGGACCTTTCGTGCAAAGCCCCTTTTCAAATTGATGGTAATTAATTCATTTACATAGAATTAAAGAGAACTGATTCAATAATTAATGTATAGTCAATTCTCTAATTTAAAATGGAATAAAATAAAATATTAAATTCATATTTTAAATAATTCTCTAATAAGTTTGTATTCAGATTTAAATTAGCGGCTATTCTTATCTTAAATTACTTACACTCTCTCAAGTTTATAAGATGTTAAATGTCAAAGCATTCTCCTGATATTTATTCTTATATTTACATATATTGGAATCATGTAAATACAGAAATATTTTCAAACAATTAAATCATCACCAGTTTCAACAATTGTTTATAAATTTAAACTATTATGCTAGAGATGCTTCTTTAATGAAATGCACAATGTCAAATATGATGGTCCTTCATGTGACGCCCCACCTCTATGCTCACAATAACAAAGAGTATTAAAAGAAATACTGTCTGTTATCACGAAGAATAAGGCTGGATAGGAGCGGCCATCCGTAGTTGGCCTTACACTAGTATTGGTTACCTCGATAGGAGCGGTATATATTTTTCAGTTTTCATCATTTCTTTATTTACTCCCATCGACATACCCAATTACCAGTATAAAACGAACTATGATGGTTCATAATAGTTTAGGACAATATATATAATAATAACACAGATACAAAAGAATGCGGAACACGGATAACAAAATGTCTCATATATATATAATAATTGATGTCAGTTACAATACAGTTGACACTATACATATGATACAACTACAACTGTCGACTCAAAAAGTTATATATACAAGTACATTATCGACTAATATACATGAATACATATCAACTTAAAACAGACACACTGACTACAACAACAAGACGAAGACCACTTCAAAAGATGTGAAAAGTCTTCATAGCTCAAACAGCAACTCAAAGCAGGAAATCTACAACCTGGAATAACTCGAGTCTGACCCGAGTATTAAATTCAAAAGAAAATAATACACGGGTCAGTCTAATTCAAACTCAGTTATTAATGCACAGAAGCAATAATAATTAATATCAATTAGACGAAAACTACAGAAATCTCGTATATCCAACTCTTCAATAAGAGAATCGGATAACGGTAGATATAACATTAACAGTGTTAAACCACAAATCAGAAGATTAAATTATCAACAAAGATAGGTGAAAAGAATATCGATGAATATAATTTAGAAAACAACTGAATTGCCAAAAACAGCAATTTAACAACAAAATTATCAGATTAAACCAAATCAAAATACACTTCAAAAATATGTTGAATTGGCATCACGAAACAAATCCAGCAATTGAAATATCAATTAAAATTGTCAAATCTGATTGGGCTGTAGTACACGCTCGCGTGCACTGCCTCGCCACATTAGAATGTTAAAACTGTGTGGCTGCAGTACACGCACGCGTGTACTGCCTCGCCACAATATTGTATAAATCATCACAACACCAAATGTAGATCAGCAAAATGAAACCACAAAGGTCAAGTCACGACTATCGTGACTCAACTCGCCTACATAGAAATAAACCAGAGGAAGTCTAGATATAAAGCAGCAACAAACTCAAAACAACACAAATGATCACAAACCAAAACCAAATGACATCCCTCAAATCAAACGAACCTGACACTAACAAGAATATCAGGTGATGTCAGAACATAACACAAATACAAAGCAGTTTAACAACAAGTAAAGCAACTGGAAGTGATCAGTGAACTGGAGGAAGTAAAGCAGCTCACAAGTGAAGCATGTAGACAATGAAGTTAACAAAAGTCTGGATGGTCAGCAATTTGAAAATGCAACATATTCAACAATGACCGGATAAACAAATGTAATTCAAGTGAACATGCTACAGCATCAATATATACACTGTGCATGTACACAGCAACATGGTCAAGTGCACCAGTTCAAAAATGAACAAGAGATTCAAGTGCACCTACAACAGTCATACAAAACTGGACCTCAACAAGACCACTGACTCAAGTTCAAGTGGATCAAGTAAACAACTCAAGTGCAGCTATAGTGAATAAGTACAAGACCATGTTCAAGTGCAGACATCAATGACAGTACAACTACAATGGCATCAACTCAAAACAATGAACCAGACATCCATCAAACAGTGCATAATGCACTGAAGATCTTGAACAAAGCTCGGGTGAAACAAGAACAATAAGTGAAACTGAACACCCAATAAATCAAATGACACATACTCAAATACCCAACTGGTGATGCAAACCAAACTACAACCGAGGAATAATATGAGCAATGCATGCTACATGCAAACAGCAGACACACTGAAATGCAGCTACCTCAAATATGATATAGTGAAATATAGGATATACAGGTATGCAGTGACAATACACAAGGTAAGATGTAAAGTCAAATTCATTGTCTTCTCACAGGAGGTACAAAATCACTTTCGAACAAAGCATCAAACTAAACTGCACATGAATATGAAACCTGGGCTCATAGGCAAACAGTTCAAAATAAACATTTTCACGTAACAGTTTTAAAACAAAGACTGTTTTTACAAAGGTATCAACTCAAAGAAACACAAATAGGTCCAGTTGATTAGAAGATATCATAGGCAAGGGTACATAGAGACACAGTGCGACAACATAGAGGAAAATAGATTAGGACAAAGGAATCAAGGCATTCAAGCATAAAAAAAATAATACAATCTCAATTACAACTGGAAATATCAAAGTGTTACAAGTCTAGCAAGGTTCGACAATGTCGAGTGCTGATATCAATGATGTCACGGTAGAAATTCACGAAATCAAAATACAGTTTAATCAGAGAAATCGAAACCGTGAGCATCAATTAATCAAACATAGAAATTCACAACTTGAACAAATCAGAAATCAACCAGGAGTCGAATTAGATGTGAGAGTCACTCACCTCGCTTTTCAGAGCATGACTAAACTAGACGCGGCCGTGAGCAACCCTGATCGACCAACAAGGCAAGTCGATCGAACAACCCTTGTCGACAGCCTAAATTTTGAAAAGCCCTAGTTTGCAAGCGAGCCGCCATTTTTTCGTATGCTAGGGTTTTCGAACGAAAATCAATGAAAAAGGGGGCGGGTCGAATTGAATATCAGAAGGGAACGGGCCAACATTTTCTTAAAGCTCACAATTCCTTTTTGCAATTTATAAAAAAATTCCAACACAATTAAAACTCTCACTATCAAAAAGCTGTCACGTTAATCGTTAAATGACGATAATAAAATAAATGCGAGATCCCGGGTTGTTACAGACTCCCCTCCTTATAAAAATTGCGACCCCGTAATTTTCATAACTAAAGTTGTCTATAACAATTATTTTTCTAACATAAACTGGTTAAGCTAGAAAACAAAAGTCGGGAATACAAGAGCCAAAGAGATCTTCTAATTCCAATAAAAGAGATTCATAAATTCTCCACAAAATCTAACTATCAAATAGATAATCAGAAAACAACAAAAATGAATAAATGCAATTACCAGCAATATTCAATTATCAACTAGATAATTAAAATACAGAAAATCTCAAAACAGCAATATCTAATTGTCGATATGATAATTAGGAAACAGCAAAATCTAATTATCAGCAAAGATAATTATGAAACACAAATCACAAATCGCAAACTGCAAATATCTAGTTATTTAACAAATAAATAGAAAACACGAACTTCATAATCAGCAAACCCTAACTATCAACAGTGATAGATAGAAAATAGCAATTCAATAAAAGCGACATAATCTGAACTCAATTAGAGACTAGAAAATCTCATATCCATAAAATAGCAAACATCCAATTATCCAAACGATACTCAGAAGACAAATCAACAAATATCAAATTATCAAAACAATAATCGGAAACATCAAATATCTAATTATCAAAAACGATAATCAGAGAACATCAAACATCTAATTATCTCAAACGATAATCAGAAGACAAATCAAATATCTAATTATCTCAAACGATAATCAGAAAACAAATCAAATGTCTAATTATCTCAAACGATAATCAGAAAACAAATCAGCACATATCTAATTACCACAAACGGTAATCAAAATTTCAAATCAACAAATATTTAATTACCATAAACGGTAATCAACTTTCAAATCAACAAATATTCGATTATCAAAAACGATAGTTAAATCTCAAATCAACAAATATTTAATTATCACAAATGGTAATCAAAATTTGAAATCAATAATATTCAATTATCAAAAACGATAATTGAATCTCAAATCAGCAAATATTTAATTATCACAAATGGTAATCAAAATTTGAAATCAATAATATTCAATTATCAAAAACGATAATTGAATCTCAAATCAGCAAATATTTAATTATCAAAAGCGATAATTAAATCTCAAATCAGCAACTATTTAATTATCAAAAGCGATAATTAAATCTCAAATCAGCAAATATTTAATTATCAAAAGCGATAATTAAATCTCAAATCAACAACCAATATTTAATTATCAAAAGCGATAATTAAATTTCAAATCAGCAAATATTCGATTATCAAAAACGATAATCAAATTTCAAATCAACAAATATTCGATTATCACAAACGATAATCAAATTTCAAATCACCAAATATCTAATTATCACAAACGATAATTAGAAACAACAAATATCCGATTATAAAAAAAACGATAATCAGGATCAACAAATATCTAATTATCACAAGCGATAATTAGAAACAACAAATATCCGATTATCAAAAACGATAATCAGAACTCATATCAACAAATATCAAATTACCTGCAGATAATTGGAAACAACAAATATCTAGAAATCAATTAAGAAGACTAGAAAATCAACATAAAAGCTTGGATCGATCCCATCAGATGGCGAGTTTTTAATTCGCCGCACATGCATCAACAAATGGCCGAAGCCTACCAAGTACTCAACATAATTTTGGCGCCCAACAAATGACCCGAAGGTCCGCAGAGTGACCCGAAGGTCTAGTACTGGTATTTGACCCAAAGGTCCATCATATGACCCGAAGGTCCAACATATGACCCGAAGGTCCATCATAGTGGCTCGAAAGCACACGAAATCATCAAATATTTCAATTAACGAGTCCAGAATTAACCGAAATAGCAAACGCACATGTCCCATACCACGTGTTTTACTAAATCATTTGATTCTCTTCATCGTTTCCTTGAAAGTGCAATTTCATCAAAATCATCAAAACAGCAGATATTTCAATTAACGAGTCCAGAATTAACCGAAATAGTAAACGCACATGTCCCATACCACGTGTTTTACTAAATCGTTTGATTCTCTTCATCGTTTCCTTGAAAGTGCAAAATTGTGTATTTTGTAAAAATACACTTTACATTCTCAAACGAACAAGTCCGGAATTAAGCGAATCAGTAAAAGAAAGGGGTCATAGTCCTCGATTTTGCTGAAACGTTTAAATCGCTTCCTCATTCTTTTGAAATCGCAAACTGTAAAATTTCTAAAAACAATTTTATTTATTTTATAAAAATAACAATTCACGTTCTCAACTGGACAAGTCCGGAGTTAAGCGAATCAGTAAAAGAAAGGGGTCATAGTCCTCGATTTTGCTGAATCGTTTAAGTCGCTTCCTCATTCTATTGAAAGCGCAAACTGAAAACTTTTTGTAAAAAAATTTTCATTTTTAAAACGATTTCCAATCACGTGATTAAAGCAGCAATATTAGTAACAATTTCGATAAGGAAATTATACTTCTCAAAATACCGTAAAAACGGGTCACAAATCAGCATTGCGGTATAACCGCTTGAAAACCACTTTTAAAAATTTGACTGTTACTGAAGTCAAAGCGACAGTAATTTTCAAACGTCAAAATCTCATCAAAATAATTTACATCAAAATGTAACACTAGTGAATCTTCGTTCATTAAAATTGTTAACAAAACACCATGCTTCGAAAATATAGCACTGGTGTAAAAATCCCGTTACAAAAATAACGGCAACAAAATACGTTTCATAACCAAGCATCGGTTCAACGTAAAATTAATGCAGTAACATGCAACTCAATTTTGCACGTACTACAAAATGAACAAAGAGATCACTCGAATATATCTTCCATGGAGATAATTCAAAACAGCTAAATCTAATCAATATATGATTAGCATAAAAGAAAACCAGCAAAGATCTCAACAAAAATCACATAGCTGCGATCGTTTCGAATCCTCAAATTGGATTCGAAATTCTCAAAGAAACAAAATAAATACAGCTATGTAAACAACAAATGAAATTCATTTCAATTTCATATTTCGATTTTTTTTTTCAAAAAGATTATCAGTTGTACTCAGCGAAGACTGTTTCACTGTTTCCGCTGCGCACTCTGATAAACAGTACCCAAATCAATCAAATCAACAAAACACAGTTTCTCTTTTATTTTTAAATAAAGATATTTAAAAATTTTCATCCAAATTTCAAAACTTTAGTTTTGACTCAAAGCACAAATAAAACATCGACCAATAGTTGTAACATATGTTCCATCTAAGTTATGTTTTATATTATGTCCATAAACCCCAAGCTCTGATACCAACTGTGACACCCCACCTCTATGCTCACAATAACAAAGAGTATTAAAAGAAATACTGTCTGTTATCACGAAGAATAAGGCTGGATAGGAGCGGCCATCCGTAGCTGGCCTTACACTAGTATTGGTTACCTCGATAGGAGCGGTATATATTTTTCATTTTTCATCATTTCTTTATTTACTCCCATCGACATACCCAATTACCAGTATAAAACGAACTATGATGGTTCATAATAGTTTAGGACAATATATATAATAATAACACAGATACAAAAGAATGCGGAACACGGATAACAAAAAGTCTCATATATATATAATAACTGATGTCAGTTACAATACAGTTGACACTATACATATGATACAACTACAACTGTCGACTCAAAAAGTTATATATACAAGTACATTATCGACTAATATACATGAATACATATCAACTTAAAACAGACACACTGACTACAACAACAAGACGAAGACCACTTCAAAAGATGTGAAAAGTCTTCATAGCTCAAACAGCAACTCAAAGCAGGAAATCTACAACCTGGAATAACTCGAGTCTGACCCGAGTATTAAATTCAAAAGAAAATAATACACAGGTCAGTCTAATTCAAACTCAGTTATTAATGCACAGAAGCAATAATAATTAATATCAATTAGACGAAAACTACAGAAATCTCGTATATCCAACTCTTCAATAAGAGAATCGGATAACGGTAGATATAACATTAACAGTGTTAAACCACAAATCAGCAGATTAAATTATCAACAAAGATAGGTGAAAAGAATATCGATGAAGATAATTTAGAAAACAACTGAATTGCCAAAAACGGCAATTTAACAACAAAATTATCAGATTAAACCAAATCAAAATACACTTCAAAAATATGTTGAATTGGCATCACGAAACAAATCCAGCAATTGAAATATCAATTAAAATTGTCAAATCTGATTGGGCTGTAGTACACGCTCGCATGCACTGCCTCGCCACATTAGAATGTTAAAACTGTGTGGCTGTAGTACACGCACGCGTGTACTGCCTCGTCACAATATTGTATAAATCATCACAACACCAAATGTAGATCAGCAAAATGAAACCACAGAGGTCAAGTCACGACTATCGTGACTCAACTCGCCTACATAGAAATGAACCAGAGGAAGTCTAGATATAAAGCAACAACAAACTCAAAACAACACAAATGATCACAAACCAAAACCAAATGACATCCCTCAAATCAAACGAACCTGACACTAACAAGAATATCAGGTGATGTCAGAACATAACACAAATACAAAGCAGATTAACAACAAGTAAAGCAACTGGAAGTGATCAGTGAACTGGAGGAAGTAAAGCAGCTCACAAGTGAAGCATGTAGACAATGAAGTTAACAAAAGTCTGGATGGTCAGCAATTTGAAAATGCAACATATTCAACAATGACCAGATAAACAAATGCAATTCAAGTGAACATGCTACAGCATCAATATATACACTGTGCATGTACACAGCAACATGGTCAAGTGCACCAGTTCAAAAATGAACAAGAGATTTAAGTGCAGCTACAACAGTCATACAAAACTGGACCTCAACAAGACCACTGACTCAAGTTCAAGTGGATCAAGTAAACAACTCAAGTGCAGCTATAGTGAATAAGTACAAGACCATGTTCAAGTGCAGACATCAATGACAGTACAACTACAATGGCATCAACTCAAAACAATGAACCAGACATCCATCAAACAGTGCATAATGCACTGAAGATCTTGAACAAAGCTCGGGTGAAACAAGAACAATAAGTGGAACTGAACACCCAATAAATCAAATGACACATACTCAAATACCCAACTGGTGATGCAAACCAAACTACAACCGAGGAATAATATGAGCAATGCATGCTACATGCAGACAGCAGACACACTGAAATGCAGCTACCTCAAATATGATATAGTGAACTATAGGATATACAGGTATGCAGTGACAATACACAAGGTAAGATGTAAAGTCAAATTCATTGTCTTCTCACAGGAGGTACAAAAATCACTTTCGAACAAAGCATCAAACTAAACTGCACATGAATATGAAACCTGGGCTCATAGGCAAACTGTTCAAAATAAACATTTTCACGTAACAGTTTTAAAACAAAGACTGTTTTTACAAAGGTATCAACTCAAAGAAACACAAATAGGTCCAGTTGATTAGAAGATATCATAGGCAAGGGTACACAGAGACACAGTGCGACAACATAGAGGAAAATAGATCAGGAAAAAGGAATCAAGGCATTCAAGCATAAAAATAATAATACAATCTCAATTACAACTGGAAATATCAAAGTGTTAC
Organism: Allium fistulosum; assembly: GCA_030737815.1. NCBI lineage: Eukaryota > Viridiplantae > Streptophyta > Magnoliopsida > Asparagales > Amaryllidaceae > Allium > Allium fistulosum. The sequence goes on along the minus strand of CM060905.1, from coordinate 768,053,601 downwards.
AAGTCTAGCAAGGTTCGACAATGTCGAGTGCTGATATCAATGATGTCACGGTAGAAATTCACGAAATCAAAATACAGTTTAATCAGAGAAATCGAAACCGTGAGCATCAATTAATCAAACATAGAAATTTACAACTTGAACAAATCAGAAATCAACCAGGAGTCGAATTAGATGTGAGAGTCACTCACCTCGCTTTCCAGAGCACGTCTAAACTAGACGCGGCCGTGAGCAACACCGATCGACCAATCTTGGTCGGCAGCCTAAATTTTGAAAAGCCCTAGTTTGCAAGCGAGCCGCCATTTTTTCGTATGCTAGGGTTTTCGAACGAAAATCAATTAAAAAGGGGGCGGGTCGAATTGAATATCAGAAGGGAACAGGCCAACATTTCCTTAAAGCTCACAATTCCTTTTTGCAATTTATAAAAGAATTCCAACACAATTAAAACTCTCACTATCAAAAAGCTGGCACGTTAATCGTTAAATGATGATAATAAAATAAATGCGAGATCCCGGGTTGTTACACTTCACATTTTGAAACTATTAGAAAATATGCTTAGTTAAAAAAATTATAATATTTTTAGAAAATATGCATAACTTAGTTAATTTAAAATTTTGACAATATTACATCTTTTTACTTTAGTTGAAAACTAATAATATAACATGGTAGCATGATTAAAATTTAACATTACCAAATCGGGAATAAATATGAAGCTCACCTGGACTATTTTTTAAACGAGTTGAACACTAAAACATGGTTGGTAACTGATTTAAAATAGCAATTTGTGTACCAAAAGTTCATTAATTTATCTTTCAATATTTAACTTCAAGTAGTGTGTGAGGATATACATAATATATACAATAAAATGAATTTGCTCACATGTTTATTCACCTATGTCCAACAGATGTGTCTACATACTATTAAAGTTTATAAATAAAATAAATTCAAATAGTAAAGATCATATCAAATAATATTGCCCTTGCACATATAAAAGGAATTAATATATTTCAACTAAATAATTATGATTAATAACTTTATTATTGATAACAAGAGTGATACTTTGTTCAAGCAAAACAATACTTTGATGTCTTAGAGACTCAAACCCATAACCTCCAGTACCTTTATCTAAAGCGTCATACCCCTAACACTTGAGCTAAAGTTCTTTGACTAATCAAGGAATTGTGGTCAATAACATTTAGTATGAATTTAAACTAATTAGAGAATTAACAACAGTTTATTCTCTTTATTTAAATTACATTTAAATAAAATCGATTATATATTAATTCTCTTTAATGCTAATCAATTAGAGAATTAATATATCTCTATTAATTCCTTCTAACAACAACGTTTCAAAAGCATTGTAAATTTCAGCTCTATGAGAGAACATGTAATGTGATTGTTTTATAATGTTAACAAATGTTTTTAATTATTAGAGAGATAATAAACTAGAAACACAAGATTTGTTTTACAAATATGTTTATTTCCTTTCACACTTTTGGCAAAGAATAAATAAATGAGAAAAATTATTTATAGGTAACCTTTTCTAATAAATGAACAAAATATTTCGTTCCTTTCATACTTTTGGAAATGTTATATTTTATATATTCCAAACTCATTCTAACCACATGAAATCATTGAGTACCTTCATTCAGTTGTTGATCAATCATATGAAAAAGCTCCAATGCTACTAGAATCTTAAAAGAAATCGAAAGACCCCAGGAATTGTATTTCTGGGAAGTAATCCACTAGAGGATTCGACTAAGTCAATTCAACTAAACTATTAGTCAAGGTGATGAAATATCGAATATGCTTTAGTAGAAACCATTTTCTTGAGGTTAGATGCCCCGTCATGCATAATCTACCGCATAATTTCCTATAAAATGGTTTCAATAAACTGATAATTGTTCGAATTAATGACTCAATATCTGTTCGTTCCTCGCTCTTCAATGAGTGACCTGCTAGAGAGGCCCAGTCAAGTTTCAAAGCCATGAGACTATACTGAAGCAATCCGCGAAAGCCAAAGAAAGCTATGTCTTGGATGATAAATATTCGTAAAAGGAGAAGACCGACCTTTGTCAAGAGATATGACTATTGCTCAGGCGCTTGGCCTTTTACCAGATTAATATACTTAGCCTAGAGTATGAATAGTTTAGCGAAGCGTACTAGACTGAATGCCTGAAATAAAGTGTAACAACCTAAAATTTAACCCATAATAATTAATTTGTTAATTAACTAAATAATAAAATAACTTTGTGAAATTATCAAAATTGAGCCAAGAGAGTTCCACCATTATGTCCGTGGTAATTTTCTGGTCAATTTCCATATATATAACGTCAGAATCCGAGCTAAAATGAACGAGATATGAATTAAACGAAATAATCAATGAAAAGAAGAAACAATAAAATAAAATAAAATATATTGGCTAGGTCGACCATCAAGTCGACCTAACCTCACCCTAGGTCGACCTGGGTATAGGGGCGGTCGACCTGGCGGTCGAACCACCTTATAAATTGGATGAAGGAAAATTCCTCCATCCAGTAATGGTTGTTAGCCTATTTTCAACGTGTTTTGAATCCTTTAACACCGTATGGTCCTTTTGGTCTTGCATCTGATGGCTCATATTCAGCCTATAACGTGGTTGCATCCTATTCAATCTCCAAATCCAATGGTCCGAGATCTACTTCTACCCCTATAAATAGACCCCTAGACTTAACACTTTTTCTCATTTTAGATTTTCTCCGCTTGGGTTCACCTTTTAGGAAGGACCCTTAAAAGGAAAAAAAAATTCAAGGAGAGAATCCTTTTAATAAAAATATTTAACAACCCCAAGTGGATTCGTGAAGGCCTAAAGGGAAGAGCTAAGGACCAGAGGTGAGTGATTGTAATTATTTAAAGATTTCTTTAAGTAATTTAAAATAATAGGGGTTTCAATAGTTGTAGTTTTACTACGATTTTTGGAATAGCCTTCTCAGTAGTTTATTTGCAGTTATTTACAGTATTTTAGTTTATTTACTGTTATTTATACGTTATTTACATCTTCTTTTTTACGCTTTAGATTTTCTTCTATTTTCAGTTTTCTTTTATTCCTCCTTCTTCGCGTATGGATTAGAATAGGATTAACGTGAATATGGATTAAATGGTAAGAAAACTAAAATAACGAAAGATAAGATGTAAATTATAAAGACTGTAATAAAATGGAATTAAGACTGAAATTATACCTAATTATGATATTAATTGGACTGAATTAAAGAGAATGGCCTAATTATAATTATGAGATGCAAATTATAAAGACTGTAATATAAATGGAATTTGACTAATTAATTGGCTTAGTTATAACATAGAATTATAACTAAAAAAAAGAGTAAAAGACGAAAGAGCTTATTTTCACACTTAGACCTTGGGTTAAGTAATAAGCATGATTATAACGTAGGTTATATTAAGAAAAAGAACGGAATAAGGCTTATTTTAAGACTTATGATAAATTAATAAGCACAGATAGTAGAGAAAAATGTAAAGGCTTATTTAAATAATTTACCTAAGTTGATAAGCAAAGATGAAAGTAGGACCTGTACCAAATAGCATTCCCTATTAGACAAAACACTGAGTCTAGGGCACGCTTATGCTAAGAATGGTAGTAATTGATCAAATAGAATTCCAAATCACGGGGGATTTGGATAATGGGGCGCAACTAGATATTATTTGGATGAAGGGTCAGTACCAACAACATTTCCACTATAGTTTCTATGGACACACGGTGATCTCACATTAGCGTGAAGTGAGATGAGGGGCACGCTATGCTGGAAGTGGGAGGTAATAAGAAGACCCAATAGGTGGAGCAAAAGGTAGCATGGACATAGTGGCAGTTACGCGTGCGACTTCCATTGCGGGTGCTTAGAATTAGCTATGAGTTCCAAGCGCTTAGTATGTGTGTCTTTCGTAGACAACATTGCCTTCTGTGTAGGTAGCTATATATGTCATACGGATCCACAGTAATTGCTCTGTACATCTTCCGTAGATACCATTGGCTGTTGTGTAGGGAGATATATAACGGCTGGTCTGCAGTAAGGTCTATGGAATAGCAGGTCGATCAAAAAGGGTAGAATTAGGGTTACATCCTAATTATAGGATTAGGAATTCAGCCTAATCAAAGAAGAAATCAAGGACAAATGCAAGCAATCAAAGGTAACCTATCTTATAAATTGAGAAATATTTAATCGTACTTATTTCCAGTTTATCTCTTTCCTAATTCCTTTATTATCCTTATTTATGCTAAAACTGTTATAAAGTCTATTACTTTTATCTTGCTTAAAGACTCTAGTAATTACTATTATTCACTAGACTTTTAGTCTGACCCACTCCTCTATTTCTCCCCTCTTAGGCAATCAAGAGAGAGGTCAGTAGATTGCTGCAGCTTGGAGTTTCTTTGAGGAGATTTCTTCTATGTATTTCTTTTATTTCAGCTTTATTTCTTTCTATATACTGACATATTTTGAGGGATATTATGTACTCTGATTTTTGAGACTGTGAATTTTTATCTCATGAGACATATTGGATTTTTAGACTTGTATGTGGTATTTGGTATTTGATTTATTTATGAAGCAATTATGAAACTTTGTTTTAATTAAGTTATTACTTTAAGTTTCTGTTGTTTTTATCTATATTTGTCTTGTGAATCTTAGTCTCTGTTAGCTTTAGTTATACCTGCAACGCACCATGCCTTTTAATGTGTCCTTTTGGGTATATTAAGGGGTGTGGGGTGTTTCACTTGGTATCAGAGCCTATGGTTACAGGATTCCTAAAAATTTATTTTAAAAGTAAAGTATTTTCCAAAATAACTTGTTTTACAAGTATTTTTCAAAAAATAACTCTTAGAAATAGTTTTCAAGTATAAAAGAATTTTTATAAAAATCCCCTCAAAGTCCAGTTCAACCTTCTTTCGAATCTTTTGAGCCAAAGTTTCCTTTTCTTTGCATAGTATGGCTGACTTGTTCCATAAAGCTACGGTACCAGAGGTGCAAGGGCAAGCGCCCAATACAACACCAGTAGGTCGAAATCTCTTTAATCCACCAACACCAGCCGATTTTTCTAAGCTATGCAAGGACTTCACTAGCATAGGGGGCGGAATGTTTTCTAGCATGAAGGATTTAGAGGAGACATAAGTTAGGTTGAAAGATATGGAGCGAAAGTTTAGGTGGTTAGGCTTGGAGGACCGATAGAGTGGTCAACTTATATCTTGGTATCTGGAAGAAGAGCTTAAGGCGGTTCCTACAAGCTCTAAGAAACAGTGGTGGATGGGGAAGAAGGATAAGAGGAAAATGGAAGGCTCTCGGAAGCGAATCAAAAAAAGTGGGAGATGTAACCGTTGTAGAATGACTGGTCATTACGCAAGAGACTGCAAGAGAGAGAAGGTGAAGAAGTGTTACAGTTGTGGACAACCCGGTCAACTTAGTAAGTTTTGTCCTCAGAAGATGGAGCAGGGAGCGAGTGCACCTGCAGCGCAGGTTCAAGCTTTGGATGCAACACACAGCAGCGGACCAGATCGAGGTAGGAAAATTTGGTATCTATTTCTGATTTTCCCATTCATACTCTTTCGATCCTGGAGCAACACACTCTTTCATCTCTAGTTCTTTGGTAGATTGTTTTCACTTAGACATCTGTTTAGTAGTAGACCCCATTGTTGTTTCAAACCCCATGGGAGGATTGGCACTCTTGTCTATGGTTTGTAGGGGTTTGAAAATTTATATCCTAGGCGTAGAATTTGACTATGACGCCTATATTTTGGGATTTGGGGGGTATGGGATGATTTTGGAAATGGATTGGCTATCCACATATGGAGCTATATTAGATTGCGAGAGGAGGGTTGTTAGTCTAGAGACATGCATCAGTAGGACTCTTAAGGTTTCTTGCGACCCGCAAGGGTCAGTTATGTTGAGCTTCCTTATTCCCTTGATTCATCACCATCAGAGTTAAATTCGGTTCCTATCATCAGAGATTTTTCCAGGCATCTTTGAGGAGTTTAGGGAACTAACCCCCCCTAAGAGAGAGATTGACTTCAGGATTTATTTGGCTAGCCAGTAACATTACCGTAGGGTATATGGCGCGTAGGGAAAGGAAGTGATTGAGCAAGCAGATCCGTGAGCTTTGGAGAAAGGTTTCATAAGAAGAAACATATCGGAATAGGGAGCGCCAGTCGTCTTTGCTACCAAAGCAAGTTGTTCTCTCCGACTTTGCATTGACTATAGAGAATTGAATAAGCTCGCCAAGAAGAACCATTATCCACTCTCTAGGATAGATGATCTTTTCAAACAGTTAGTTGGCTCTTTAGTATTCTCCCGGCTTGATTTAACCACTAGATTTCATCAGCTTAAGGTCACTGATGATAACATTGATAAAACCGCATTTAGGACACTAGACAGATTCTTTAAGTGCTTAGTCATGACTTTTAGGCTAACCAATGTCCCAGCCTATTCTATAAATTTGATGAACCATGTTTTTAGAGATGTCCTAAAATAAAGTTCGTGGTGGTATTCGTGGTCGACATTTTGGTGTTTTCCAAGAAGTATGGAAGAGCATGTTATTTACCTAAAGGAGGTTCTTTGTACACTTTGTGTTCGTCAATTGAGAGCAGAGTTCTTGAAGTATCACTGTTGAAGTGTGTTTTTGGGGTATAGAGAAGGTCTACACATGGTAGAATGGTTTTGTACATTTAGGATTGAGATTATGGAAATGCAAAGAGAGGTAGACAAAGGTTAGAGATGTAAAATTCAGTAGATAAGCAGAGAAGAAAGTCTATGTGTAGGTAGTTGCAGAAATTATAATTGTCTTAAACAAGTGGATTTGACGGTGATGCCTTAGAATAAATATGAGTATACAAGAGGAATAGGAGTAAAAGCCTTTAGTTTAGGAAAAGTACTCTGAGGGTAGTAAGTAGGAAGACCCACTTTATGCTAAGCCCAATAAAATGAAATTTTCAAAATTTTAAAAGTTGAACTTTTTTTTTGTAATTGTTGGAATTGAAAATTTTCATTGTTAATATTTTATTTCAGAAAATAAACATGGGTTTTTTTGAAGAATGGTATGAAATTTAAGTTGGTTTTTATATAATGAAAAATTGGAATTCTTTTTGAAGAATTATATAGTATATATATATATATATATATATATATATATATATAACTCACTAGTTTCATTGTAAGTAAACAAAGATTTTAAACATAAAAACCTAGAGTGTATCAAGTATCGAAAATGTAGATTACAACTTTTATTGTTGTAATATATGTTTTCATGGAAAATAAGTGGAGCATAGGCTATAACACTATTGTTATAGTAAGTGTGACTCTCAAGAGAAATATTTTTACATAGATATATGAAATTTATTGCTACTTATTTAATTGAATCCATACACTAGTATTTTTTTCAGGTTGTAGTAATGGTGTTTTACGCAACATCCGTTTTGACCCAAATAAAAATGTATTTTAAAAGGTAATTTCTAAGTATAAAAACAAAATGGGTTGTAAAGTACACTTATTATTAATAAGTATAAGGAAGTGTTTTTGTAGTTATGGAAATATTAAAACAGTTTTGAAGATGAGTTTTTCTGAAAGGAACATGTGTAAGTTGGATATTAGAAAATATTTATCATGGAAGAATATAATTTAAACATATTTTAATCTATTGGAATGAAAAGAATAATGGTATGATTTTCTATGAAGCCAATAAAAATGTTTTGTGCAAGTTACAATGAATACATGAAAGAGATATACAAGGTATGAAAAGCACCATATTTTGTATAGCCTATTTCGAAAAATATAAAATAAGTTCCTTGTAATTTCACATAAACATGAAATTCTCTTTTAAAAGGTTCATAAAAGATTTTAGCATTAATAACTTCTCATAAGAGAAGGTAGTTCCAATACATTAGGATATGAGACTGTTAGGTAGCTATTTTGAAAACACATAAAAGATATTTTAAAGATATTTTAAAAGATGGTGAAAAGGTAAATAAGTTTTTGAAATGAAAAAAAAATTAATAAAAGTAAAATTTGAAAATTCAAATTTTATAGAAAACTGTAAAAGTCTTTAAGAGAAAGAGAGATATAAGTTTTAGACTTAAAAATTTGGAAGTTTTTCCCTCTAGGTTTGGGAAATAATATTAAGTGAGCAAGTATTTTTGAAATTAATAGAAACTGAAAAGATAACACTTTTAAAGACGGAGATTTTGGAATTTGATGTTTTAAAATTTTTAAAAACCTTAGTTTTTAAAACAAGGCGATAAATACCAAACCAAACTCTTAAATGTGGAGTAGATAAGAATCATTTCCTATGAGTAACGGAAAAGGTGTAAGGAGATAGCAGTAATTACTTTTAGAAGTAATAATGGAAGTTTCCGTAAAGTGTACAGGACACTAGTAAGAACCTAGGAATGTTGATTCATGAAGAACAGTAAAATGAAATTAGTAGGATAGTAAGACAAGCATGGTTGAGAATGAGTATTCTTGATTTTGGAAGAACCTGGGAAAAGCATCTTTCTTTAGTGGAATTCTTATGGTAGTAGTTTTCAAGCTAGCATTGGAATGACACCTTTTGAAGTTCTTTTTGGAAGGCCGTGCAAGACGTCTTCATGTTAGTTGAAGTCTATGGAAAGGTTGCTTCTTGGTTTCGACATGGTTAGAAAGATTTCGAAGAAGACTAATTTGATTAAGAGAAAAATTCGTATCTCATATCCATGTATCTTTGATAATAGGTTTTGGAATTTCATTTTTCCATCTTTAGTTTTGAATAGGTTCTTTACTTTATTATCCTTTGGGAGGGTGAGACTTAGGATTTAACCTATGGATGGTAGGATTTGATGTAAACATGTTAATAGAACATATTATGAATGATATATGCTAGTGATTGCAAGTGTTTGCTAGTGGATGCTATGGATGCATATAGGTACACTAGGCACTATTATTCTTTAGGGATCAGCCTAACTAGGACACTAGAGCATATGCATATGTATGTGTGCGCATTTTTATTTTATTTTCATGATTGCTATAAACAGATGTTTATCACATGATTTTTGCATTTGGATGATGTCTGTAGCACGCATATAGAATTATCAGTTATCATTTGGAGATTTTTGCATTCATTTGGATACATGGCACAGACATGATTCCATAAAAGGAGATCAACTGAATTAGTGGACCGCCTAATCTTTTGCATTACTTAAGGACATTTACACTACACTAATTGCATAAGTAACATAAAATTGCATTAGAAAACTTAAGGACAATGGATGAATGGTTGATTATTGAGTAGTTGGTTGTAGAATTGGATGAAACATTTAGTACATTCTTTTATCCTTAGAGATTTCGGAGACGAAATCCCTTAAGGAGAGGAGAATGTAACAAACTGAAATTTAACCCGTAATAATTAATTCGTTAATTAACTAAATAATAAACTAACTTTGTGAAATTATCAGAATTGAGCCACCGGAGTTGCACCATTGTGTCCGTGGTAATTTTTAGATCAATTTCCATCAATAGGACGTCGGAATCTGAGATAAAATGGACGAGATATGAATTAAACGAAATAATCAACGAAAATAAGAAACGATATATATATATACATACATATATATACATATATATACATATATATATACACACATATATATACATATATATATATATATATATTGGCTAGGTTGACCACCAGGTCGATCTAACCTCACCCTAGGTCAACCGGTCGACCGGCCGGTCGACCTGGGTATAGAGGCGGTCGACCTAGTGGTCGACCCGCCTTAGAAATTGGACGAAGGAAAATTCCTTCGTCCAGTAATGGTTGTTAGCCTATTTTCTACGTGTTTTGAATTCTTTAACTCAATCTGGTCCTTCCAGTCTTGCATCCGATGACTCATATTCAGCCTATGATGTGGTTGCATCCTATTCAATCTCCAAATCCAACGGTCCAAGATCCACTTCTACCCCTATAAATAGACCCCTAGACCTAACACTTTTTCTCATTTTAGATTTTCTCCGCTTGGGTTCACCTTTTTAGGAAGGACCCTAAAAGGAATAATTTTCCAAGGAGAGAATCTTTTTAATAAAAATATTTTAACAACACCAAGTGGATCCATAAAGGCCTAAAGGGAAGAGCTAAGGACCAGAGGTGAGTGATTGTAATTATTTTAAGATTTCTTTAAGTAATTTAAAATAATAGGATTTCCAATAGTTGTAGTTTTACTACGATTTTTGGAATAACCTTTTCAGTAGTTTATTTGTAGTTATTTACAGTATTTTAGTTTATTTACTGTTATTTATTCGTTATTTACATCTTCTTTTTTACGCTTTGGATTTTCTTCTATTTTCAGTTTTCTTTTATTCCTCCTTCTTCTTCGCGTATGAATTAGAATAGGATTAACGGGAATATAGATTAAATTGTAAGAAAACTGAAATAACGAAAGATAAAATGTAAATTATAAAGATTGTAATAAAATGGAATTAAGACTCTAATTATGATATTAATTGGACTGAATTAAAGAGATTGGCCTAATTATAATTATGAGATGCAAATAATAAAGACTGTAATTTAAATGGAATTGGACTAATTAATTGGCTTATTTATAACGTAGAATTATAACTAAAAAAAGAGTAAAAGACGAAAGAGCTTATTTTCACACTTAGATCTTGGGTTAAGTAATAAGCATGATTATAACGTGGGTTATATTAAGAAAAAGAACGGAATATGGCTTATCTTAAGAATTAGGATAAATTAATAAGCACAGATAGTAGAAAAAATGTAAAGGCTTATTTAAATAATTTACCTAAGTTAATAAACAAAGATGAAAGTAGGACCTATACCAAATAGCATTCCCTATTAAACAAAACGGTGAGTCTAGGGCACGTTTATGCTAAGAATGGTAGTAATTGGTCAAAAAGAAGTCCAAATCACGGGGGATTTGGATAAAGAGGCGCAACTAGATATTGTTTGGATGAAGGGCCAATACCAACAGCATTTCCCTTATAGTTTCTGTGGACACACGGTGATCTCACATTAGCCTGAAGTGAGATGAAGGGCACACTATGCTGGAAGTAGGAGGTAATAAGAAGACCCAATAGGTGGAGCAAAATGTAGCATGGACATGGTGGCAGTTACGCATGTGACTTCCATTGCGGGTGATCAGTAATAGCTATGTGTTCCAAGCGCTTAGTATGGGTGTCTTTCGTAGACACCATTGCCTTCTGTGTAGGTAGCTATATATATCATCCGGATCCACAGTAGTGACTCTGTGCATCTTCCGTAGATACCATTGGCTACTGTATAGGGAGTTATATAGCGGTTGGTCCGCAGTAAGGTCTATGGAATAGCAGGTTGATCAAAAAGGGTAGAATTAGGGTTACATCCAAATTATAGGATTAGAAATTCAGCCTAATCAAAGTAGAAATCAAGGACAAGTGCAAACAATCAAAGTTAATCTATCTTATAAATTGAGCAATATTTAATCGTACTTATTTCCAGTTTATCTCTTTCCTAATTCCTTTATTATCCTTATTTATGCTAGAACTGTTGTAGAGTCTATTACTTTTATCTTGCTTTAAAGCTCTAGTAATTACTATCATTCACCAGACTTTTAGTCTGACTCACTCCTCTATTTCCCACCCCCCTTAGGCAATCAAGGGAGAGGTCAGTAGATTGCTGCAGCTTGGAGTTTCTTGGAGGAGATTTCTTCTATGTATTTCATTTATTTCAGCTTTAGTTCTTTCTATGTACTGGCATATTTTGAGGGATATTATGTACTCTGATTTTTTAGACTATGAATTTTTATTTCATGAGACATATTGGAATTTTAGACATGTATGTGGTATTTGGTATTTGACTTATTTATGAAGCAATTATGAAGATTTGTTTTAATTAGGTTATTAATTTAAGTTTCCGCTGTTTTTATCTATATTTGTCTTGTAAATCTTAGTCTTTGTTAGCTTTAGTTATACCTACAATGTACCACGCGTTTTAATGTGACCGTTTTGGTATATTAAGGGATGTGGGGTATTTCATAAGGTATCATGTTTTGATATATAATAAACATGTTGATAATCATTATCTTACATGCATATACATATACGTATACATACATACCAACATGCATGCATGCATGCATATGTATATGTGTATATATATATATATATATATATATATCTCTTATTAATTTGGTTAAAATTATATTGGATTGACGTTACTTTGTACAAACAAAAAAATTACGAGCATTAGTATCGATGTTGAGTTGTGCTACTAACAAAAATCATGCCAAATGTCTGAATTTAAATGTTTGGACCGCGATATCATGTTTTAACAACGATACATGTAAGAATAAAAATGGATAAAGGCTAATTGCTTGAAAAGGACAAGGTGATGGATTATTAAAAAAAGTGGAATTGAAATGAAAATTATATTTGAAAGTAGAGTTTGGTATTAAGCAATGCTAGTTTGTTGTAGGAGAGGTTTACAAATGTTTCCATTCAGCTAATTATTTGAAATATTTTGCATAAAAATAATAGAGATCAGTAATAGACATAACTAATATTGAAGTTTAACTTTTCTATGGATGGAAATCAACATAATTTATCTTTGAGTAACTCATAGATTCTACATATTTTGGTTCATAGTAATATGAAATTAACTTTGGGCACTTCTTGAATTTTATAAATCATTATTTTACCATATAAAAATCCTACGTCAAAGGATTTTTTTGCTTCTAGTGCAAATGTAGGTGCCTAATTTATAAATAAGTAATAATTTATTTTAATTACTTTGCTTTATTGACTATGTTTTTTTACACCATTTGATCCAAATTTTATTTTCAGTGAAATGTCATGTAAAAAAAAAATTGGTATCCAAAAGTATTTGTTTAGTAGTGATATTGATTTACTTTGAATTATTCTTATTATCATATGTATTATTTTAGTTATTGTATTTGCATGAATATTTGAAGTAAAATGACATGTCATATTAGGTCTCATCTGTATGAGAAATATAATGTTTCAAATGTACTATAATATTTTCTTTAATTTAATTATTTTGCGGAATGTCAAAATGTCTACTAATGCAAATGTTGGAATGTGATTTCTTTGAACTTAATTGTAACATTGTTTCACTTTGAATGCAATTTCTCTATTCCAAGTTTAGAATACTATCATCAAACCAAATTGTGTGTATATTTAAATTTATATGTTAAACATATGATAAAATTGTGTTGACTTATATCGCTTACAATTGAAAATTAATAAGCAGATGTGTTTAGTAATGTGATATTTATCAAGTCAGGAACAACCGTTTGTTGATGTTATCGTTCGTTGTATAAAAACCATTATCTTCTAAAATAGTATTTTTCTTTTTATATGCTTCAAGATCAGTTAAGAAAATTTATTAAAACAGGTCTATCGGTAGTGTTCAAGAAAAATCTAATCAAAAGAATTACAATTCATAAACACGTATTTTCAAAACTTAAATTTCAAAAAATACACTGTCGGAACTATGTCGTGAAACATGTAGCACAGGTTCGCGCTTGTTTTAAATATAATAGAAGACAAAAGATGAGGGAGGTTTTTTGTATAGGACAAATTTTGATTTTATGCCCGAGAAAAATATTTCCACTTTAAACCCGATTCAAAACTATTTATAAAAGTAAACCTGCTTTTGCGCAATTCAAATTTATCCAACTGTATTTTTAAAAAAAAAAAAATTGTAGTGACGCAAATATGGATTGCACAAGTATTGTTTTTGAAAAAATATTTATACTTTACTTGTTCGCATGCAACATAAGACAAGATTTTTCACAGAAATATATAAGGTGTTATAAATCATATTTCTATTTCGTTTTTGTTAATTGTATGTGCTTGTATTTTCTTCTTTTGACATAACTTTTGCACTAAAATTGCATATTCCTAGCATCATACGTGCAATATGCCAACGAATAAGATACATAGGTTACCTAAATAATAATATGATTTTCTTAGTCACTTTTTTAATTATGGTTCATATTTTTCCTCGACTACTATTATGTGCACACGTGGTAGCCAAACCATGTTGCATGTTGTTCACATATTGCCTTATATGACAGTGACGCATTGCCCCGTTTTAAAGCACATTTTTCAAATGCTCCCTTTAATATTAAAAAATACACACACTAAGGTACACACCCTTGCATAATACGGCCTTTATTTTACAGAACCATACAATTAATTAAGCCAATTTTTTAAGGTTTATCTTGCATAATTTTGCCCTTGAGCATACATGAATATATGTAATTATGACACATCTATCAGTTGTAAGTAATGTCACCAATCAGATAATAATCATTTCCATTTAAAGAAAGCACAAAATTCATGGTACAAAGTAAGACATGAGAAGTAGAATAGAAAACTATAAAGATCACAACACTGGTTTAGAAATGAAACTGAAATGTACAGTATCTTCTTCATAAAATTTCTACTGGATCATTGTTTCGATTACCATATGGCATGAAATTCTGAATGAAAAGAAAATCGTAAACAAAACATGAACATCAAGCTACACAAACTCATAGACTGCAACATATATAGAGTTATCAACTCATACACACATTCAATTCAAATATAGTGAACATCAGTGCAATATTCTTATGTTCACAAACAAGAAAAAGTTGATATAGTAAGAAATTATAGTTCAATACTAAACAGTACTGTGATACTAACGTCGTTGTTTCATCTTCAACACTGTTGCAAACTCCTCCATTAAAGAACAACCAAATCTTAGTGAAGCAGTACACGTCTTGCAGAATAGAGAAATTATATGTATATGATAAGATGATCATGGAAGAAGGTAGAATGACCTTCATGAAACAGTAGAAGTGGATCGAAACAAAAATTCACTAAATACTCTCATTTCACTTGGGTCAGCTACATCTCTTTGCATTGAATTTCATCTACTTTTCCTTTGCTAGGCCAGAGACGATGCAAGAAAAAAACAATTGTATTGCTTCAGCTATAGACTTTGCTATGTGTTTCTTGATAACTCCTCTCTTAGGGAGGGGATTCCCGGTTCCTTTTCCTTTCTCTTGGACTGAATGCACTGAATGAATTTTACTCGAGACGCTGGCCATTAAGCTACTTTGTTTGGAAAACTTAAAATGCTGAGGAAGAAGAAAAGAAAAAAACTAGTTGAAATGAGTCTGGAGAAGTGAGCATGCATGCCATTCTCTAATAGAGATTGTTTCTTTAAGCTGAAGTAATTGTGGAAAGGGGCCTGGCCCTCTAGGGCCTCTACACCAGTAGTTACAATGTATATCATTACATAGTTAGTTGAATCAGTAAACTATGGTTAGTCAACTAGATAGACATGTACAAACTCAGCTCAACGTTGAATTGTGGTGAGATGATAGGTCATGAGTTTTCACATATAGAAAGCTTTTATTCTTCAGATTTCGAAAGTGACAAGATTTCGAAAGTGACAAGATTTCGAAAGTGAATATGATTTCGAAAGTGATATGATTTTGAAATGAATATGATATTTTTATATCATGTATGAACTGACTGAAATGAAAATGATCATGGTGTGAAATAAGCGTTTGGTTGTTAAAGAAACCGAGATCATATATTGTTATACTCTCTGCCAATACCGAAAATCACTTTAACAACTGTGCACTCGGTGGAAAATCCAGAACGAAGTAGGATGGTTTGACGAACATTCTGTATGAGGTATGAACGCAGCCCTGACCCCCCTTAGGTCACCTTGATGTGACTAAAATAGGATCTATACCTGGGCCAAGTGAGGTTGCACCTCCGATCGATCATGATTCTTCGATACCATATCTATTACTTTATGATTTGATTGGGTGCACCTTTTATTATGGGAGTGTGTCTCGAGGTGGGCGGTAGTAGCTGTTATGAGTTACCACCAGCCCGGTTCTGCAAAACGGTAGAATCATACCATAGCCATTGCCTCACGTGCCTTGTCACATGCCTTATCAAGCCCATTACGAGTTTGGTTTGTATTGTACCTATAGAGTGCTCACTGAGTATCCCACCAATTTGGTGGAGCTTACAGTATCTGTATAGACTACGATATTTATATAAAAATGTGTTAAGGGGGATATAGGTAATGTCTTAATGATATTCTAATAGTTTACTTTACTGTAGACATTATCTATGTAGCGTATTGTATTATGTATGTAAATAGTTTCACGGATCCTTAAAGGATGGAATCCCAAACATCCTTTAAGTTATATTGCATTTCACTTGGACATTTCACTTGAGTTAATTTACTTGCATAAGAATGTTTATCCTGATTCGAGTGTTTTGTGTTTTGCTTTATGCTCGGGTCAGATTGAGTGTCACAGCATTTGAGACTCACCTTTGGAACTAGGAGCTTTGCTTGGAGATCTATCTTTTACCCATTCAGCTTTCAGTTATTTCAGTTGTTTCCATTTGTTTATGTTCAGACTTGTAATTTGCTTGTATATTGAGACTTCTATGTATTGAATTCTGTTGTATTTTGCTTTAGACTCTGATGTTCTGTAGTAGCTTCATGAACTACTATTTATCTATTCCGCTGCTTATTGTTATATTACTTTGTGATTCTATGATTGATTTATTTACTGTATATGCTAAGTTTTGTCAAATATAAATTAACAATCCGTTGTTTTGAGAAATTCAAGTCTGACATATGTGAATTATTGTCGATTTCAATGGTTTGAAATAGCGGGTCGTTACAAGTGGTATCAAAGCTCTGTTTTTGGCAAAACTTAGCATGTGGAGTAAAAAACTCATTATAGATAGGGTAGTAATACCATAGAATGAGTAAAATTAATTACATACTCATCTTCATTCGAGCTTGAAATTCTTTGTTAGGATCCTCTTTGATTTGGATTTCTTTTGAATTTTGGAACTTTACCTTTGTTTGAAAATCCATTCTTGTCTTTTCCAGTTCGTGTTCTTCTTGATATTGGAGCATCCCATAGATTTCTGTTGATCTCTGTAATAAATTTGAGCATATTGCAATCTCAATAGGCAACTTCATCCTTATGTGTGACTAATCCCATCGACGGTCCCGCCAACCTTAGTATGATTTGTAAAGAGGTGAAACTCCTTTACAGCAGGCGTCGATTCACCGGAGATTTCTATGTCCTCGGTTTCGATGCTTTTGATATCTTACTCGGGGGTGATTGGTTGATGCGATAAGATGCTGTTATTTCTTGCAAAGCTCGGACCGTTCTCTAGTAGGCGACTTGGGTAATTCTCTTATGATCGAATGTCTTATGCCTCAGGATTCTGCAGGAAGTTTTATCATTTCGCTGGATGCTCAGCCTAGTGATCTTGACTCCACCCCTATTGTCCAACTATTTCCGGATGTCTTTGGAGAAGTCACTTCCCTTCCTCCCAAGCGGGAAATTGAATTCCGCATCGATCTTATTCCTGGAGCTCGATCTTGCTACCGGTTTTCGCCAGCTTCGTGTAGCTGAGGAGAGCATTCCCAAGACAGCTTTTCGAACAGAGAATGGATTCTATGAATGGTTAGTCATGCCCTTTGGATTAACCAATGCTCCTGCTTTCTTCATCGATCTCATGAATCGCGTTTTCCGCGATGTCTCAACAAGTTTGTCTTGGTTTTCGTTGATGATATTCTCATCTTTTCTAAGTCTGAGAAGGAACATGAGTCACATTTGGGCTATGTGCTGGAAACTCTTAGGAGTCATCAGTTGAAAGCAAAAATTTCTAAATGGCTTTTCTGGAGGGATGAAGTCCGATTCCTTAGGCACATTTTTTCTGAAATGAAGTCTTGGTTGACCCGGTCAAGGTCGCCGTGATTAATATAAGTCTATCCATCTTTCCTCTTTTGTAATTTAATTTTCTTATCTTCCTTTCGAGCCTGTCTTCTTAGTTAGAACTCTCTTTGATTAGGGTCCCTCTAAATTTGAATCTCTATCCTTGTTCTAAAATCCATTCTTGAATCATCCTAAGAGATAGCGTATTTACAATTGATATAAAAATGTTTTATATTATGTTGTTTGAGTTGTTAAGTTTGAATTTTGGGTTTCGATCGATTCTTCTAGCTAACGCTATCGATAGGAATTCTAAAACATTTGAACAGAGCAAACTGAGACAATATTTTTTTCAAAATTGGTAAATGAAATAATTTTATGTATGATTATATTTTATATATAAAAGTATAATTTTCTAACATTAGATAGTTAAATGAATTGGTTGCTAGAAATGATAGTACTAGATTATCATTTATTGTTTTGTTAACATTCCTAAACCATTAACTATTATTGTATGTTATAAGGAAATGAAATTTTATAAACATGATTTATAAATCTGATTTTGCAAATGAA
Source organism: Allium fistulosum (assembly GCA_030737815.1). Taxonomy (NCBI): domain Eukaryota; kingdom Viridiplantae; phylum Streptophyta; class Magnoliopsida; order Asparagales; family Amaryllidaceae; genus Allium; species Allium fistulosum. Next base: position 768,035,252 of record CM060905.1, on the reverse strand, counting down.
ATGAATCTAAATTAAGGATTTGCGAATTAAATTTTTGGTGCTTTTCAAAATTTGGTTTTCAAAATTTTGAAAAAAAAATCATTTGAAAGTATTTTCGAATGGAAACTATTTCCAAAGAATTTAAAAAGAAGCAAGTCAGTACTCTCCTCTTATGTCGCTGGAAAATAATTTCGATAATGACTGTAGCATCATCGACATTCATTTTCAAGTCTCAAAGTGGGGAGACCACTTAGTAGATTTGCTACACTTTTGTTTTGGAAAATGTATTTGATTTGAATTTCTTGAGTACGATTTGATGTATAAATAAATATATGTATATATATTTATTTCAAAATGGTTTGAAGTGAAACCGGAAATTTAACTCTTAAAGTTTTATGTTGAGTGATGGTTTTCAATTATTGAAATGAAGCAAAATTTTTAAATAATTGGAGTGTCTAAAATGAGAAATGAAATTTGAAACAACTTGAAACAGTTGAACTAGCATAAAATTTATTTGTATAATACTCAATTGCATTCTAAAACATATATAACTTACTTGAAATATTCAAAAGTTAAAATGTAATGTGAATATGCAATTGAATAGTATAAAATGTAAGTAATAAGATGTCCAAAAATGAAATTTATATGGTTTTGAATTAATTTTTGTATCTTGTACTATGTATTTCGAATCTATCTTTTCTTTCTGTTGCTTCTATTCTCCTATCTCATTCCTTTTCTGGGATGAAAAGTTTTGAGTGGGGGAGAATGTAACGACCCGAAATTTTAACGATTTTAAATAACGTAATTAACTAAATTTTTCATGAAAATCAGCAATAAATTTTTGCAATTAAAATTTGATATTTGGAATACGTCTATTTAAACGTAGCAAGTGTCAGATTTTCATCAGAAACTATGTAAGTTTGTTTGGTTCTGAAATTTTAATTTTAAATTTAAAATCAGTTAAATTGATGGAAATAAAATATTTTTGAAATCTGAATATTTTTACATAAGAAAAATGTATACCATTTTCTAAGTGAGACGTCGTATTTCGTTTCGCCAAATTTGGACTACTTTAGCTCTGTTTATCTTATTTTTGGCATTTTAGCAGCATTTTCGGCAGCGAATATCGAGTTTTGATAAGTTGGTCGTATCACTCATATCTGTATACCATTCTGTTCGTCTCATCACACTGATCTCCGCAGTATATTCATTTGTGTATTCGACGTCCGGTACCTGGTGAAATCTGTGAAACGGTTTGCCGTATTGGTTCCGTATTTGAGCCTTTTAGTTTCCTTGGTCCTTTCAGTTATCCACCATATAAACCAAATAGCCATTTGCCTTTAATAATTTCAGAAATCAACGTTTGACCTTTGTTATTCCATTAGTTTCAATATAATACGTGTTGGTTCGTTCTCTCATTCTCTTTCTCTCATTCTCTTTTCTTTCATCTTTTTCCGTCTTCTTCTAAAAAAATAGAAAGGTAAGTTTATATATATAATTTGCATTCTTTTGCTGTAACCATGCTTGTGCCTAAGTTTTTCTTCCTTTCTACCCGAGCCACTTTCCGCCCACTTTCCTTTCCACCGTCCCTCTCTCTCTCTACATCACCACCTCCGCCTCTTTCCTTTCCCCGCCTCTGGCCATTTTCTCTCCCTTCGAAACACCACACCCCTCCTGCTCCATTTCTGAACATCTCCCTCACCTTAAAGCAGCAGACCCCGCTCGCTGTCAGCAGCGCAATCTCCACCCTAAACACTAGCCGCTGCCGAGCCGTACCTCCATCAACCCACCACCATCCAACTCAACAGCCTCCACGCCTTGCACCCCTGACCGAAACCCGAACCCATCTCCTCAGCACTTATCTTCGGCCTTCCCCACGGCACGAGCCTCCATCCCACACACCAAAAGCCATAGGCCCCTCCCTGACCGAACACCGTCCAGCACCCGAAGTGACCATTGCTGAGCCGACCCTTGCTATCTCTCAATCCACGCCTCGTCTCCCTCATCCCTTGTTTGATCCAACACTCCTCTGCATGATAGCCTTGCTTGGACGAACTAAAAGCAGCAGCCGTCGAGACCTTCATCCGCTCACCCATAGCAGCCCATCAACTCTAGCCGCTTCGAACCCCGCCTTGCTTCCTGGTCCGAGCATGAGCATCCACCCTTCTCTCCTTATATATATATTTGTTTTCATTGAATTCTCGAACTAAATCTGCTTTTGTGCTTGTCGTAGCTCTTTGACTTGTCGTGTCCCGATTTCTTGTCCGTGTCCGTTGCATCGTTCTTTGTTGTCGTTGTTTCCATAGCCTCAAAAGGTGAGCGATCACTCACGATTAACATTCTTATGTTTAGTAAATTGATTTCACATGAAATGACAATTAAAATATGTTGTTAAATTTGAATTTGTTCGTAATTAAATTGTTAAATATGATATGTTATTATTTGCATTTGTTCACCTATGTTAATTGACAATATTGACACCAATAACCTGTTAGTATATATATATGTATGTATGTAAATGGTTAATTATGATCATATTTGCCTCATTTTCAAAAAAAATGATCATATTTTCCATTGATACGCTATGTCATTTTATATTATTATTTTATTGTTCTCACTCTGCAAGTTCCTTGATAGTTAGGAATTCCCTATGGGTTGAAATGATACATACCCGAACGATCTAACAGATTAGGAAAAATCGTTATTGGTTGAAATGATAAAGCCAAGCGATTTTATTGATTTTTGAAATTTTGGGATTGCGAGTTGAAATGATATATACCCATAAATATTAAATTATTGCAGATTGAAATGATAAATATCTGTATCACTTGACCATAAGATAGAAAACTATATACGGACACCGTTGTTCTATTTTTAAAAGATTTCCAAATTTTTGAGAAAAGGAAATAAATGTGTTTTTATTTTTAAATATAATATAGAGGGAATTAGGGAAAATGACAAACTTTGAAAAAAGTTTAGGCTGAAGGACACCAAGTTTCATTTTTAGGCTGAAGGACAAACGCTAGTTATAGTTAGCATTATATTCAACTTTTACACTATACAAAATGCTAGTTATATCTTGCATTATATTCAATTTTTTACACTATAAAAAATACTAGTTATAACTAGCATTGTCCTTCAGCCTAAAAAACAAACTTGTTGTCCTTCAGCCTAAATTTTTTTCTATGTTTGTACTTGTGCCTATTTTTCTGTAAAATATAAAGGTTTTATTTTTATTTTTATATGGGTATAAATTTAGATTTTTAAATTATATGTTTTGGAAATTTTAAAACAGGAAAATAGGCACGGAGAAGAAGTTGAAAAAAAATTTATTCTCAAGGACAACAAGTTTGCTTTTTAATCTGAAGGACACTTTTTAATGTAAATAGAAAATGATAGTTACAATCATCATTCTATAATTTACACTGAAAAGTGTCCTTCAGCCTAAAATGCAAACTTGTTGTCCTTGAGACTAAATTTTTCTCCGACTTTTTCCGTGAGCCTAAAATTATAGGTTAAGTTTTGAAAATGTAAATTATAAAATTTAATTATAACTTTATTATTTTTTTACATATAAAATAAGATTTAATATAAAATAAATTTAATAATAAGATTTAATTTAATAAAATTTAATTTAACTAATATATATATAATATGTTTAAAATTTTATTTAAATTTATATTAATATTTTAAAAATAGATTTTTGTAATAACTTTAATTAATAAAGGTTGGAAAGATAAATTAAAGTTGGTTTATAGTTTAATTTGTTAAGAATTGAATTTAAATAAAAACTTGATTTGAAACCTATTGATTAGAGATTTTAAAGGATATGGATTTATAACTTGATTTAATTAAAAGTGATTATGTGAATATTTTCAAAATTAAATATAATTGAAGTTAGATATTTTATTTTGATTCAAATTTTGTAATTTGAAACTTTATTTAAATATTTATAAAAGTGAATAATTTCAAAATTTAAATAAATTGAAGTTGAGTTTTTAATTTTGATTTAAATTTGTAATTTGAGATTTTACTTAAATGTTACTAAAAATGATTAAGTGAATATTTTCAAATTTAAATAAAATTAAAGTTGAATTTCGAAATATAAATGAAATTTATCAAATTGAGTTATTGTAAATGTTTGAATATTTAAACTTTGAAACCTATTGAATTGGAAGTGGTTTAAATTTGTAGTTCAAACCTGGATTTCTAGTCGATATAATTTTAAAATGGTTTTAATGAAAATTTGAATTGAACCTTTACCCGTTTAATTGAAAGTGTTAAACTGAAATTGATTTAAATTGAATTTAGGAACTAAAGTTGATTTGAATTGATTTGTGAAATTGGAAGAAACAATTTTAGTTTGAAACTATTTTCGATATAAACTCTTTTTAATATATAAACTATTTTAATTTATATTATTTCAAATTTATAAACAATTTTAAATATATATATTTTAATATATAAACTATTTTTAAAAAATAAACTATTTTTAATATATAAACTATTTTAATCTATAACCTATTTTAATATAAACTATTTTTTGTATAACTATTCCAATATAAAAACTACTTTCAATATTCCAACTGTTTAAGTTGGAACCGTTATGATTTAGATTAAATGGATTTAAATGCAAATACTTTGATATAATGGTTTAACCTATTTTATGGTTATGATTTTAGAAATGAATATGATTTGAAGTGAATAATGATTTCGAAAGTGAATATGATTTCGAAAGTGATATGATTTGGAAAGTAATATGATTTCGAAAGTGATATGATTTGGAAAGTAATTTGATTTCGAAAGTGATATGATTTCGAAAGTGAATATGATTTCGAAAGTGATATGATTTTGAAATGAATATGATATTTTTATATGAAGTATGAACTGTTTGAAATGAAAATGACCATGGTGTGAAATAAGCGTTTGGTTGTTAAAGAGACCGGGATCGGATATTGTCATACTCTCTACCAATACCGAAAACCACTTTAACAACTGTGCACGTGGTGGAGAATCGAGAACGAAGTAGGATCGTTTGGCGAATAATTATGTATGTGGTATGAACGCAGCCCTGACCCCCCCTTGGGTCAGCTTTATGTGACTAAAACAAGAGCTATACCTGGGCCAATTGAGGTCGCACCTCCGATCGAGCATGCTTCTTTGATACCATATCTATTACTTTGTGATTTGATTGGGTGGACCTTTGATTATGGAAGTGTGTCTCGAGGTGGGAGGTAGTAGCTGCTATGCGTTACCACTAGCCCGGTTCTACAAAATGGTAGAATCCTACCCTAGGCATTACCTCGCGTGCCTTGTCACATGCCTTATCGAGCCCACTACGGGTTTGGTTTGTATCGTACCTATGGAGTGCTCACTGAATATCCCACCGATATGGTGGAGCTTACAATATCTGTATAGACTGCGATATTTATATAAAAATGTGTTAAGGGAGATATAGGTAACGCCTTAATGCTATTTTAATAGTTTACTTTACTGTAGACGTTATCTATGTAGCGTATTGTATTATGTATGTAAATAGTTTCATGGATCCTTAAAGGATGGAATCATTTCACTTGAGTTGATTTACTTGCATAAGAATGTTAATCCTGACTCGAGTGTTTTGTGTTTTGCTTTATGCTCGGGTCAGACTGAGTGTCACAACACTTAAGACTCACCTTTGGAGCTAGGAGCTTTGCTTGGAGATCTATCTTTTATCCATTTAGCTTTCAGTTATTTCAGTTTTTTCCAGTTATTTATGTTCGGACATGTAATTTGCTTATATATTGAGACTTCTATGTATTCGATTCTATTGTATTTTGCTTTAGACTCTAATATTCTATAGTAGCTTCATGATCTACTATTTATCTATTCCACAGCTTACTGTTATATTACTCTGTGTTTATGTTTCTGTGATTGATTTATTTACTGTATATGATAAGTTTTGGCAAATATAAATTAACAATCTGTTGTTTTGAGCAATTCAAGTCTAACTTATGAGGATTATTGTCGATTTGACTGGTTCGAAATAGCATGTCGTTGCAATAAATGAGGTTGAAAAATGTAAGGATGAGAAATATGTAAAACAAATAGTTAAATTGCTATAAAAATAGGATTTAACTCTCTAACTTATGTGAAAAACGAAGATTGGTTAAATATTGAAGTTCATATATAATAGAATGGATGTTAGGTTTATAACAGAACATATATTTGGTGGGTACATATATAACATGTCTCCCATTATATTTGACTGATAAAAAACCTAATTATAACAAGCGAAACTTTCATAATTTCTTTCAAAATAGATAATTGTCTAATATACAATTTCGTTGGATATGGATATTCTTATTGCCAATTCTAATGAATTTTCTGAAAAAACTAGAAATAATGGTTATAAACGAGAGGAACAAAATCTTCAAACACCAAACCAACAAAATCACTTTTTTTTAGAAATTTACTTTTGTACACAATCATCAAGAGTCATACAAACAATTTACTTTCTCTCTATCCTTGTATCCTTGATACATATCGAATGTCTTACTAACAAAATCTCCTAAAGTTATGTGAACTCAAGCATCGACTATGCATTGTACTACTTTGATGATTCCAAATGGTTATTAGAAAATATGCAAATAATATGTATATGGATCACACAACATGATATAATAAAGGTGCATAAAATATGTAATTAAATAAGATTAAAATGCAATCTTAATCTATCACAAAATCAAAAGTTAAACTGAACTTATATATAATGGTTACAAATGAGAGGAATAAAATCATCAAACACCAAACCAACTAAATCACTTTTGTTTAGAAATTTACTTTTGTACACAACCATCAAAAATCATACTAACAATTTACTTCCTCTCTATCCTTATATCCCTTGATACGTATCAATTGTCTTACCAACAAAATCTACTAAAGTTATGGGAACTCAAACATCAATTGTGCATTGTACAACTTTGATGATTTTAAATGGTTATTATAAAAAGTGCAAATAATGTGTATATGGATTACACAACATGATATAATAAAGGTGCATAAAATATGTAATCAAATAAAATTAAAATGCAATCCTAGTCTATCACAAATCAAAAGTTATTATAGGATCTAGATTAACCCTAGAGGGGTGGTGAATAGGGTTATAGCAAATTTTCTTGAATTAAACACAAAAACAAACTGCAAAGAGATAAATATGCTGAAAGTAAATCACACACAAAATTTACCCAGCTTCGGCAACCCCTGCCTACTGCTGCATTCCCAGATTTCTATTATAATTAAACAGTCTCCCACTTACAAACACTCTAACAGACTCGCAAACCCTGCTACCGCCTATAGAGTTTTGCAAACTCGCAAACCCTGCTCACTGAACTAATCCTAACTAGACAATCTGACACTACCTAAAACCTAGGTGGTGATTTACCCTGATTTGATTCGAAAAGTAGACTAAAAATAAAAAATAAAAAAACAAGGACAAAGTTAAATAAAAACTTGAAACAAATTTTGCCATTAAAATAACCCTGGCCAAAATAAATAAAAAAACTTAAAGCCCTTGTTAATTTAACAAGGCCGGTCCTTTCTGTTTTCTCTAGCCCGTTCCTTTGTGTTTGTGATAATGGCGGTTTTGTTCTTCTTTCTGAAATTAGGGCTTCAGCTCTCTGCTTCCAAAATTAGGGCTTTGTGGATATTCGAAGATGCCGACTACAAGTGCTCGATTGATAAGGATGATTCAGCGCTTCCTTTTCTGTCAATCGATGGTCCCTTTTTATTACTTTGACTTGCTTCGAATTCGATCGTGTTTGAGATGGCTTTGGTATGTAATTTCTGCTCTGTGCTTTCTTTTAGTTGATTGCTTGAACTCGATCAATTTTTCTACGCCTATGTCGATGATGATTTTGGGCCTTTATATAGGGTTTTCGAAACCCTTGAATTCGTCTGATTTGAGTTGCTTGGCCTCCACGTCGTTGAATCTTTCCATTACTTTGTTGTGATATTTTTGGTATTTGCTTTGTACCCACGGCTTTGATTTTAAATCGTTCGATTGTTCTCTGGCAGAAACTTTCCTATTTTATTAACTTTGACTTTTTCAATTAAAACATACGGCTTTGATTTTGTGATATATTTGGTCAAAACAGAATTTGATTTCTTGACCACGGCTTCGACTTTGACCTGTTTCTTTGATATTGAACTATTGACTTCAGTTTTGACTAACTTGATTTTTGGTATGCGAATCCACGACTCTGTATTAACTTCGGCCATCACCATTTCTTTGATATTGTCTCTGACCATCTTCTCTGCCCATTTGTGTTTATCTCTGACTGCTGCTTTGACATGAATTTGCTGTTCGATTTTTACCTTGTCAACATGCATGTAGATATCCATGATATAGTGATACTGCAATGTTGTATTATAGTTGCTAGTTCCCTCTTCTCTGTAGCATATACATGTTTACTTTGTAGGCTTGAGCATAGTTCATTTGCAGTTTATCCCTGACCTGTGCAATCCATTCATGTTGACTTCAGTTGTATTTGCTTTGAGATACTTACAAGCTTGGTCTTTGAATTTAATGGTTGTTTTGCACTTCACTGCACTTGATTGTGATGTTGTGATTTATCATTTATTTGAATCAGTGTTCCATGTACACTTGATGTTGTCTGCTTTGAGCATGTTTCACTATGAAGCATTCGAGCTCTTTGAGTTGTAGTGCATCATCACTTGTCTGTTGTTCATTGTACTTGTTTGCATTGACCATTTTGTCCAGACCTTTGCATATACTCTCTATATCATGTATTGCTGTTGGGTTGCTTTGGGATTGAACTGTGCTTGTGCACTTCTCTGTTATATGTGCACTGTGCTTCATTTGAGTTTGCATTAGAGTTGTAACTGTTGCATTCTTGTAGTCTTCACTGATATTGATTCATTTATGTACTGTGTTCACTTTTCACCTTTGGCCTAGTCTTTGACCTGATTTACTTGAATCTGGTTCATTCAAGTTCAAAGTATTTGGTTTGTAGCCAGTTGCCTTTGTAGTTTTGAAGCTTTATTCTTTAACATGCCTGTAATGTTCACTGTGTATATGCACAGTTTCACTTTGTAGCTCTTTTTTCCATTTGTTGTTGTCATTGTGCATTGAGCTGCATTGATATTCATGTAGTCTGGTTTGGTCATCATGTAGTTGTATATATACATGTCTCTGATTTGATGTACTTGAGTCACTTGTGCATTTTCAAATTTCTGTTTCAATTTGGTCTGGTTAAACTTGAGACTGTAGCATTCATGTGTACATTACTTGTTTCACTGATGGTCTTTGCTTTTGGTTTCACTTGTGTTGAATCCAGCTTGCAGCTCGGATTTGACCTTGTGTTGAAAATTGTGACATTGTTTTATTGCACTTGAGTTGAACCCGGCTTTTCTTTTGTGTTTGACCTGTGCTCACCTGTCCCTGTAACATTATCAAGTGTACATTTTGGTGTGCACAGCCTTGTGGCATGTACAGTGATACACTGTGCATGTCACAAGCTATTCGTGTATGATGAATTCAAATATGATGACGAACAACCCAAATAATTGAGGAAAATATTATTTTCAAAGTTCATATTTTGTTTTATACTGCAAAAACATTTTATTTTCAATTTTACTGCATCAATGTATATTTCTGCAGATTGCTCAGATGTTGGATTCACATTGGAATGAAGTTGAAGATAAATACGAGTGTGAGTGATATGTAGCGAGGAATTGATGTAACTATGAAATTGTGATATAATTGTATTGTGACTGAAATTGTATAGTTATAGTGAGAGCTTGAAATTGTACTATCAAAATTGTAATAAATATTTGTTTGAATAAAATATTCATTTGAATTCCAATTCTGTGTTATTTATTTTATTCAGCAAATATTTATTTTATCTGTGAAAAATAAAATAGTACAATATCAAATACATTTAAATGAATGTATATATGTTTATTATCATCAAACAAAAATCATATACATGCATATTCCACAATCTCCCCCTTTTGAAGATAACAAACATATATTTAAGATTTTGACTATTTTAACTGTATTCGATTATTCAATTTGCTCCTCCTATTTAAATGCTCTCTTTCTACACAATACCCCCCTACATATATGCATGAGAGAAAAAATATTCAAATGAGCCTTGATACAAGCCTTGATACAATTAGTACAATTAGAAAATCTTTGACCTTTATTTTCAAAATCTTAACTTTTCTCTCCCCCTTTTGTTATTAGCAAAAGAATAATAGTAATAGAAAAATAGAGATATAGTGATAGACATTAATACAATATTAAAGCTCAATCGAGTGTAAATATTAATTTCAATAAGAAAAACAAACAAAAATCATAAATACTTTAATTGACGCATATTCCACTTTAGAATGATAGGATGATATCATCAAATAAAACCATATAGTTGTGTCTATTTGTGGTATATTTATTTCAGGAAATTTGAATATCTACTAACCATGCATAACCGTTATGACTTTTAAATGAGATTAGTAGTATTCTAAATTTTTATTTTTATTTTAAAAATGAATTCAAGTATCTTCTAACCACGCATAACCGTGAGGACTTTTAAATGGGATTAGAATCAACTTCTCTATTTAATCAATTAATTTTGATATGCGTTCCATACATGCATAACCGTGAGGACTTTTAATGAGCATGGAAACACATAATCAAAAATCCAAGTAATTCACCCATGCATAACCGTGAGGACTTTTAAACGAGAGTGAATATTTTGGATATTATTATTTATTGTTAGAAATATAATAAAATTGAAGCACAAATGATTTCCCGTTTAAACTACCACATATTGACATACTATATTGACTTTTGATGAGTGATGGTCGATAGAAAAATGATAGAAATAGAAATGATCATGGAATATTTATCAACAAAAAGTTTTTATAACTCTTATTTAAATTTCTAAAGAAATTTTCTAATTATACTTTCTCAAGTCATAATATATGATTAATATCAACACTCATCTTATTTTCAATCACTATCTATCTTTTTAGATAATTATTAGGGGGTCAGATCAGTTAACATAGTTATTTAAAATTAATTTCAAAAATAGTTATAAAATCAAATTTTCTTAAATAACTAATCTGATACAAGGTCAACAGAAATTATTTTCTAGAAGGGTTTTTAAGAAAAGTTTCTACTATAATATAAATTATTTCAAGTGAAAAATATGCAGATATTTTCTTTGAAAAATGATGCAGCAAATGAATGTCTCGAAATATAATCACGTTCCACTAGTAATTTTTCTATCAACTATATTACCAGTGTGATCTGCATCTGATTTTAAATTTCACTCAATATTCACTCGTTGGATGTCATAGACCAGATTGTGAAATTTCAACAAACTATCTTAGAATTATTTTCAACAATTTTTAAACGAAAATTTCTTGACTTTGAATTGAAGTCGTGTTAACCATCAAACAAATATCATAGTGTCAGATTTAGAAACCGTAGGATCAACAGTCATTAAAACATCATCATTATTTCAAAACAATTTCTTGAAGTTTCACCAATTTCATAAAGTTTCAACAATTTCAACAATTTCTTAAAAACCTTTTTATAGCATGAGTAATCAGTAATCAATCAACATCATAATTTGACCAAACAGATTAAGTTCAATAAAAAAAATGGTTGGTCAACTTTTAAGCACAAATCAAAGTCATAGATAAGAGTAAGTCATGTAAGATCATATCAAGTAAGTTAGAATCTGTTAACCATCATAATTACTTCAAGTAATTCTATTTAAAGATGATTGGTTAATAAAAAAAATCAGAATTAACATCATCAATCATTTCACATAACTGGCTGATTTAATTCAAATTATGGTGCAGATTTTCACATTTTATCTATCGTTTGAAAATAAATACAATTACCTGTTTTACATGTACGATAATCTTTCGTTGTTTTCCCATTGTGAATCTGTCACCTTTATACTAGGCTAAGGAACGTTGATTTGTCGCCCGTTGTGTGTCTGGAACAGCCAGAATCCAGATAACACTAATGTTGTTCCTTAGCCTGCCACCACACCTACACGGTAAAAGATTTTTGTGACCAATTTGTTTTTATAGGTCCATGGTTGTTAGTGGCAGAATAATTTGATGAATATGTTTGAGTAGACCCAGAACTATTAATATATATTCCTTTTGGCACCCAAACTTGTTTTGTCCTTTCATTCTTGTTCCAATAGACATGAAATTTGTTTGTAGAATTCTTAGGAGCCCAAACTTGTATAAATTTTGTGTTCTTGTTCCTATGACTACAATTTTCAACACAATGTCCAATTATTCCACATCTAGCAAAGACACTCTTACCTTTTGCATTATCATCAACTTGTGTTTTCCCAAAACCTAGTCCTTTTCTGTTGTTAGCAAAAAGTTGATTTCCCAATAACATGTTGAATGATTTTTCTCCTCTTGAAAAGTTATTCAGAGTTTTCTCAAGATTTTGGACTTTGGTTTTTAGTGTTGTGTTTTCAGTCACAAGTGAGGTGCATCTATTTATAAAATCCTTTTTCCTAGTGTCAATGGTTTCCTTAAGACTCAAGTTTTCTTTTTCAAGATTCTCAAAGCTATTCTTAAGTTTTGATAATTCTGAATCTAAAATTTTACATTTTTTACAGTCTAGGTTTTGAATATTTTCAAGTTTAGTTTCTAACCTAAAATTTTCATGGACAAGTTCTCTCCTATCAGATTTCAATTTTTCAATTTTAGATTCAAGAGTATCAATTGTTTTAGCAAAATCACAACACATCAAAACAAGTTCTTTATAAGAATAGTTACTTACCTCACAAGATTCCTTTGAACTTGCTTCTGAATCTGATTTTGCCATAAGACACAAATTAGCCTCTTCTGAGCTATTATTCGAAACTTCCTCTCTTTCTTCATCATCCCAAGTCGCTGCAAAGGCTTTCTTCTTCTTTTTCTTTCCTTTGTTGTTTTTGAGAAGTGGGCATTTTTGTTTGAAGTGGCCAGGCTTCTTGCAGTTATAACAAGTCAATTCATTCTCGAAATTGTCAGAATCTTTTGACCTATTACCACTTGTTTTCTTCTTGCGTGGCTCGAATCTTGACCATTTTCTAAGATTATTGACAGCCATTACAAGCTCTTCAATTGGATCTTTTTCTTCTTCATCGCTCTCTTCTTTGCTCTTTAAGGCAATCGTCTTCTTCTTTGATTCGGAGTTGTTGCATTCCTCCTTTATTTTTAGTTCAAGCTCATATGTCATCAAGTTGCCGATCAACTCCTCCATGCTTAGGTTACTCAGATCTTTAGATTCTTGTATTGCCATGACTTTTGCCTCAAAGTTCATCGGTAAGACTCGTAGCACCTTCCTCACAAGCTCTACCTCAGTGAATACCTTCCCAAGCGCTCTAGCATTGTACACCAAAGTTGAAAAGCGTCCAAACATGTCCTTTATGCTCTCGCCTTTGTCCATCACAAAGCTCTCGTATTCATTGCTGAATAGGGCTAGATGAGACTCCTTGACTTGAGAAGTTCCTTCATATGTCACTTCCAAGGTATGCCAAATTTCCTACGTAGTTTCACAATGAGAAATTTTATTAAATTCATTCTTATCAAGAGCACAGATCAAAGCATTCATGGCTTTAGCATTTGTAGTTTTTAATTTCTTATCGTTAGCGTCCCACCTATCCTTAGGTTTTGAAATCTCGGTATCACCAACAGTTATAGTGGGAGATTTATAGCCAGTTTCAATAATGTCCCAAACATCATAATCAACAGAACTAAGATAAATACCCATCCTAACTTTCCAATAAGCATAATCATTCCCATTAAACATAGGTGGCCTAGCAATAGATTGCCCCTCAGAAAAAGCATTATTTGGTGGATTCATGACTCTAGAGTTAAAGAAAAATACCGGACTCCGATACCACTTGTAGGATCTAGATTAACCGTAGAGGGGGGGTGAATAGGGTTATAGCAAATTTTCTTGAATTAAACACAAAAACAAACTGCAGAGAAATAAATATGTTGAAAGTAAATCACACACAAAATTTACCCAGCTTCGGCAACCCCTGCCTACTGCTGATGTAACAACCCGTATATTTGGACCATTTAAATTGACAATAATCCACACATGTCAACTTAAATAATACAAAACACGAATCATTATGGGATTATAAATACATAAATGTAAATGAGAATCAATACAACATCACAGAACAGTCATAGAATAATGCAGCGGAAAATACATCGTCATAATAGCAGTTCATGAAGCCACTATATAATATACAACAATGTCTTAACATCAAGTGACTAATACCAAAAATGTCCAACAGACTAGGACATCAATATAGGAATAGAAATAGACTGATAAAGATAAATGCTAAGCCTTCAGCATCTTCAACCAACCTTGATCAGCAACTGGATAGCTTCAGACTGACCCGAGCATATGCAAAAGAAACACTCGAGTCAGGACTCAAAATCTTATACAATTAAACCAAGTGCAAGGTAATAGTTCATAACTTAAAGATGGGTGTAATAACATCTCTAAGGATCCGATAAACTATCTATATATACAATAGAATACGATAGGTAGATAATGTCTAATCAGTAAAGTACGATATTAAAATAGTGTTAAGTCATGGCCCATACCACCCTTAACACATTTTTATTCCCAAGAGTATATACAAGACCGTAGTTTCCCCAAAACCGGAAGTCACCAGAGGGCAATCCATATACTAAAGGTACAAAACAAAACGTAGTGGTCGCGAATAGGATAATCAGTATGACAAGGTACATGAGGCGATACCAACTAGGATACTAGTAGTTGCGTGATCCGGACTGATGTTGAGCATAGCAGCTACTATCTCAACACCGCGAAACAACACTCCCAAATCAAGGGGTGCACCCAAATCGAATCACAAAAGTAATAGATATGGTATCGAAGAAGTGTGTCCGCTAGAGGTGGCGAACCTCAATGGCCCGGCGCGGCTCCTGTTTTAGTCATGTCAGGGGTCGTCCAATATCGTTCTCTTTCTTCAGTCAATGCGTTCACCAAACCATCCACTTCATTCTGGATCAACACTTCGCGTGTAATAGTTATTAAAGTGGTTTTCGGTATCGACAGAGAGTATGTCCATATCCGATCCCGGTCTCTTTAATAACCACGTATTTATTACCCAATGGTCGGTTAACTTAACGTTTAAACAAATCAAAGTCCAAAAGTCAAGGTGCAAATTTGACCTCCAAATTTTGACATTTCACGATTCAATTTATTTCGGATATTTAAAATCATATTTCCAAATGAAATCTGTAGTTCAAACATTTGAGTTAACAATATAATTAAGTATTCAAGTTAAATTTAATAACTCACTTATTAGATTTAGTTCAAAATCAATTAATTCGAATTTTACCAGTCAATTAAGTTCGAATCGTTAAATCAAATTCTATTTATCTTAATTCATATTTACATTCATCGTTACATTAAATATAATCATAAATTTGATTAAATCAATTTCCTTAAATTTAAAATCATTTTACATTTAAATTATTGCTAAATTAAATCCATAAAACTTTAGTCAGTTTCGTGTTCCATTTTAAGTCAAAATTTCCTAAATCTAAATTATTATTTATGACAAGTTCAAATCTATTTAATTTAAAACTCAGTTTAAATCTAAATCTACCAATCTAATAAATTAAATTATTAAATTTTAAAACTCACTTGTTTTAAATCTTATTCCAATCAAATTCGCCAATTCATTTTTCTTCAATTAAATAGATTCATTAATCCGTTTCAATTAAATCCATTAATTTATTTCAATTAAATCCATTAATTTATTTCAATTAAATCCATTAAGTCGTTACTTGATTTCCAAACAAATTATTAAGTTCATTCCTTAATTTCAAATAGATTTCAATTTCAAAATAATTTTGTTGACCAATCGGGTTTCTTATTTTTAATTGTCTATCCTAGGCCAAGTTGTTTAAGTGGGTATTTATCATTTCAACCCGATATCATTCAATATAAAGCATAGCAAAGGGAACTTGCAGTGTGATAACTGGGATGGTGTCAAAGTAAATAAACAAGCAATAGCAACCATAACAAATTTAACAATTTATTCAAATAATCCCGAAATAACCCTATTAACTTACATTTGTTATTATGCAAATTAATACCATTATTCCTAGAATCCTACGGATTAAAGATTATCACATTTATATTTTTACTTGGTGTCCGTTATCAAATTTCTACATCCATCGTACTTATCAATTTTAATGTCACTATTATTTACTCTAATTAACATCGTATTACAGTTCAACATGTTTAAACAATATATGGCGTCAACTTTTAGAAATTAACAATTCATTTCAACCAAATTTTAACAATCAACAATTTAATATCCAGATTAATATTAACAACATTTATCACTTGATTATCATAGCATAATAGATTGAGTCGTGAATATAAAATATTCACCTTTCGTGGTTAAAGATTGGACGACGAAGCACGAAGACGAATGGATAAGATAGACACTAACCGGCACGACGCAAAACGAACACAACTGCAAATCAAATAAAAGATTATCAATAATTTGCTTATTGTCATATATATATATCGATTGAATATATATAAACCATACCAACGATGAAGCGAGATAGATTCAACAAGCCGGATAAATGCCTAGAGCTCCGAAGCGGTAGCTGGAACCAAACACAGCAACTACTAAAATGAGCAACCAGATTCCAAAATATATACTGTTACATAATATAACAGTTATATATATATCTACTGTTATATATATACTGATGTGCACAGACAGGATTGTTGCGGCCGTGGCGGAGACTGGCGTGGGTGGGTGGCGAATGGTGAACGCGGGCGCGGGACTGTGGCGCATGGGGTCGGCTGGCTGTGGCGGGCGTAGGGGGTCGGGGAGGCTGGTCGGAGAGGGGAAGCGGGGGTCGGGGCTGTTGGGAGGTCGGAGGGGGTCTGGACGCGCGGGGCGCGGGGGTCGGGGACGGAGCTGGGGTCGGGGACGGAGCTGGGGTCGGGGGTCTGGCGCGGGGTCGCGGGTGCGGGGCTGGTGGGGTTCGGGTGCGGAGCTGGTGGCGGGTGGCAAGTGGGGTGCTGGGGCGGGGCTGGCGGGTGTTGGAGCGGAGGGGGCTGGTGGGTTGTAGGCAGGGCGGAGGGGCTGGAGGCAGGCGGGATGGTGGTGGGGCAGTGGGCTGGGCTGTAGGTGGCGGAGCAGTGGGGCGGGGCGCTGGGGAGCGGGTGGGAAGGCGTGGGCAGTGGGCTGGGCTGTAGGTGGCGGGCGGACGAGTGGGGTTGGCTGGGGACGTGGGTGCGGGGACGGGGGAGGCGGAGCTGGAGCGGACATGGTGCTGGTTGGGGCTGGGTACGTGGAGCTGGGGAAGTGGGGTGCATGGGCAGTGGAGTGGGGAAATGGGGCAGAGGAGCTGGGGAAAGTTTTTATACAGAACTCTAAAATATAGAAATAGAAAAGGAGAAGAGGGAGGAAGTGCAGAGGAGAAGAGAGATGTTACGTACCAATTTTCTTTTTCCTTCTGAAGCAAAGTGAAGTGAAGTGATGCGGAGCAGTAAATGAAGGGAGAGGGTAGCAGATTTTATTCAGAAAAAATTAGAGTCCCCGTGCAACGAAATGATGATTGTCACAGTGGCTCTTCAGTTTCTGAATGGACAAGGGCCATTTGAATTCTGAGCGGGAAAAGTAGGGTACTGGTTTGTGTGGCGTAACGGACCAGTTTATACTCCGCTAACCAATTAATAGCTTTCAACGCCGAACTCCAATTAACACAAACAAATATACCGTTTTGATCAGCGCGACGAGGCGGACACAACGGTATGAAGATATTGGTGGTTTGACATTGTTTGCGAAGTGGCGAATCTTAATAACCCATTTGCACGAGTGAACATTTTTACTAGCAATTAAAAGCGAAATTTGACGAAACGAAATGCGCTGCTATGATCAGAATATTTTTCATATGCAACATTGTGAAAAATATTTGGGTTCGGACGATAGAAAATTTACACATAAAATTAAAACTAATATGTAAATTTGACGAGCGAAATTTACTACAATATTTTTCGACGAAATTTGGCGTACACCTATGTCTATCTAGGCGTATTCCAAATGTGAAGTTTGAACGGTAACGGAAATCGTTTGTGAATATTTGAAATTTCTATTACGGAGAATGCAGCAAAACACCGAAGAATAAGATCGACGGAGCTAAAGATGTCCGAATTTTGAAAAACGAAAAATGACGCCTTTGTCAGAAAATGATTTAGAATTTTTCTATGTAAAAATATTTAGGTTCGGAAGATGAAATTTTCACGCTTTAAAATGAACTGATGTGCAGTAAAACGCGCACGAAATTTACTGCGGTATTTTCCGACGAAACTTTACCCATATCTACAATCATCAAGGCGCAATTTAGAAACAAAGTTTGGACGTTGATTGAAATCGTATGTAAGTTTCACATTTTTCATTAAAATAACGGTTCTAAAATTTTTAAATTGGGTCGGAATTTCAGGGTCGTTACATTCTCCCCTACTCAAGACTTTTCGTCCTCGAAAAGGAACAAAGTAAAGAGTGGAAGAACAGATAACAAAGATACAATGGATTCAGAATAGATCATTGAATATAGTAAAGAGTATAGAATGGAATTTACCTTCAACAAACAATTCTGGATTAGAATCCCGAATACTCTCCTCGGTTTCCCAAGTGCAATCACGATCATCGGGACTCCATTGGACTTTGACTAGGCTAACCGACTTCCTTCTAAGTTGCTTTGTATCCCTATCAACAATACGAAGTGGTCTCCTCTCTATAGTCAAATCCGGCTCAATATCAACCTCATCTAACTGAGCAATAGGAATGGTCAAGGATGGATCGTGTACCACTTTCCGAAGATGTGAAACATGGAAGACGTTGTGCACGCCCTCAAATTTCTCCGGTAGTGCAACTCTGTAGGCTAGTGTACCAATTCTCTCAGTGATAGTGAATGGTCCAACAAATCTAGGAGCGAGCTTCCCTCTACGACCAAATCGAATAACATTCTTCAAAGGTGATACCTTAAGGAATACCTTATCCCCAATCAGGAATTCTAAATCTCTTCTACGCCTATCAGCATAGCTCTTCTGTCTATCCTGTGCGGTCTTCATCTTTCTTCTGATTTCATTTACCTTCTCGGATGCTTCTATAATCATATTCGGGCCAAGAATTAATCGATCACCAGGTTCAATCCAACAAGCTGGCGATTTGCATGGCCGTCCATATAAAGCTTCGAACGGTGCCATGTCGATACTTGCCTGAATATAAAGGTGGTTAAATTTCAATTCAAATTTACTTATTCAAATTGAAGTTTTGATTTACCTGATAACTGTTATTATAAGTGAATTCAACCAAATGGAGATGGTCTTCCCAAGATCCACCGAAATCAATAATGCAGGCACGGAGCAGATCCTCTAAAATCTGATTCACCCTTTCAGTTTGGCCATCTGTCTGAGGATGATAAGCTGTGCTCAGATTCAGTTTAGTGCCCAAGACGTCCTGAAATGCCTTCCAGAATTTACTAGTGAATAAAGGGTCTCTATCGCACACAATACTAGATGGAACCCCATGGAGTCTAACAATCTCTCTCATATATATCTCGGCCAAACTCAAAGCAGTACGAGTGGTCTTAACCGGAATAAAGTGAGCAGATTTTGTCAACCTATCAACAATCACCCATATACTCTCGTTACCTTTTCTGGTCCTCGGTAACCCATCAATGAAGTCCATAGAAATCTGATCCCATTTCCAACACGGAATCTCTAGGGGTTGAAGTAATCCTGCAGTCTTCTGGTGGTCGGCCTTAACTTGTTGGCAAGTGGTGCATCTACTGACATATATAGAAATATCCCTCTTCATCCCACTCCACCAATATAAACGCTTCATATTTCGGTACATCTTAGTGACACCAGGATGAAATGAAAGTGATGACCGATGGTTTTCTCTAAGCACTTCTTGTCTCAATCCATCAACATTAGGAACGCAAATACGATTGTCAATCCTCAGAACTCCATTACTATCTATCTGTGCTCCTACTTTACTGTCGGTATTTCCAACTCTACCAAGCACTAACTCCTTCATGCGATAGAGCAAGGTGTCCTCATATTGTTTGTCCTTGATGCGATCCACAAGAGATGGGGAGATAACAAGCTGAAATAGCATGCCTTCTACAAGATTACAGCATGACAATGCTTTGCTACAGCTCAAAGCATCAGCTACAACATTTGCTTTCCCAGGAGTATAATTGATATCGAGATCATATGCAGCTAAGAATTCAAGCCATCGAACTTGTCTCTGGTTCAAATCCTTCTGAGAAAAGATATACCTCAAGGACTTATGATCGGTGAATAATTCAAATTTGATTCCCAAAAGATGATGCCTCCACAGTTTCAGAGCAAATACAACTGCAAGAAGCTCTAGATCATGAGTTGCATAGTTTACTTCATGGATCTTCAACTGGCGGCCAGCATAAGCAATAACCTTTCCGCTTTGCATAAGAACAGCGCCTAAACCTTCTCGGCAAGCATCTGTATAGACAGTTAATTCTTCACTTCCATCGATCACTGCAAGAACTGGAGCTGAAGTTAACTTACGCTTCAATTCATTAAAAGCTGATTCGCACTTCTCACTCCAAATAAACTTGACATCCTTTCGGGTTAAAGCAGTGAGTGGGGCAGAAATCCGGGCAAAGTGCTCAATAAATCTACGATAATAGCCGGCCAAGCCCAAGAAACTACGGATATCAGTAGGAGTTTTGGGAGTCTCCCAATCCTGTAGATAAATTTCAAATTAGAAAGGGATAAGAGGAATTGAATAGAAATAGCGAATATGATAGAACTTACATTGATTACGGCGATCTTAGCTGGATCGACCGAAATCCCATTTTCAGAAACTATGTGGCCCAGGAATCTCACTTCGTCTCGCCAGAAGTGGCATTTAGAAAATTTGGCCTTAAGTTGATGATTTCGGAGAGTTTTCAGAACATAAGCAAGGTGTGTCTCGTGCTCCTTCTCGTCTTTGGAGAAAACGAGAATATCATCAATGAAAACAAGAACAAACTTGTTAAGCACATCACGGAAGACTCGATTCATTAAGTCGACGAAATAAGCAGGTGCGTTGGTCAAACCGAAGGGCATAACCAACCATTCATAGAATCCGTTCTCGGTACGGAAAGCTGTCTTATGAATACTATCTTCTTCTACTCTGAGTTGGTGGAACCCAGTGGCAAGGTCAAGTTGGGAGAAAACTTTAGCTCCATGGAGCTGATCGAATAAATCATTGATGCGAGGCATCGGATAGCGATTCTTGAGAGTGCGTTTGTTCAGTTCCCTATAATCAACACACATGCGAAGAGATCCATCCGATTTTGTGACAAATACAACTACGGCGCCCCATTCAGAACAACTTCTCCTAATCAAACCTCTAGCAAATAGATCATCAATTTGAGTTTTAAGTTCAGATTTTTCTTTAGGAGCCATCCTTCTGTGAGGGAGAACTACGGGAGTAGCTCCAGGAATAAGATCAATGCGAAAATCGATTTCCCGTTTAGGTGGTAGGGAGTTGACCTCTCCAAATACATCGGGAAATTTCCGAACAATGGGGGTAGTGCTAAGATCATCCGGGTGAGCATCAAGAGAGAATATGAAGCTTCCGGCATATTTCTGTGGTGATTTGCATTCAATGACAAGCGGTAGGCCCTTGTCATTGACTAAAGAAACAGAACGAGCCTTGCAAGAAATAACAGCATCGAATTTCCTTAACCAATCAGCACCTAACAAAATGTCAAATGCTGCGAAGCCAAGAACATAAAAATCCCAAGTGAATCGATATCTTCCATACAAGAGCCCAACCTCTTTACAAATTCTGCTGAGGTTGGCAAGTCCTCCAATAGGGTTGGAGACGCATAAGGAAGTAGTAGCAAGAGTAGGTTCTAAGTTGAGCTTATTGCAAAGATCAATAGATATGAAGCTATGAGAAGCACCAGTATCGAATAATACCCTAATAGGTAAATCATGTAATGAAAAAGTACTTCGTAAGGTACCTTGGTCATCCTGAGCAGGCGGTGTAGGAGTGGTGATGGCAAAAACTCCAGATGGTGTGCCACGCTTGTACAGTGGGCAGTCTTTCTTGAAATGACCTGGCTGGAGGCAGACATAGCACAAGTCTTTCCTAGTCATAGAAGGTGGTGGAACAGCAGCTCCTGAAGATGGACAACTATTAGCATAATGGCCCTTCTTATCGCATTTGAAGCAAGTGATATTAGCAAGGTCGATTGGGCTTTTCTGAGCATATCCCAATCCTGAAGTCTTCTGCCAAGCTTTCTTTTGTTGATCAAAGTTCATCTTCCTCTTCCCGAGCTGACTAGAGGAGGGCTGAGTAGGAGCAGCCTTGGCAGTAGGTCCCCTAGGCTTTGCCTCATATCTAAGAGCATAGTCAACAAGCTCTGTGAAGGTGCAATGAGTGTGGCCAGTAAGCAAGTCATAATACTCTGGTCTAGCTCCCAAAATGAACTTCTCGTTCTTTAGAAGCGGTGTATCAATCAATCCCGGGCCGAACTTGGAGAGTTCGTTGAATTTCCTCTCGTACTCAGAAAAAGTCATACTGCCCTGCTTAAGATCCATAAAAGCTCTATAAAGTTGGGTTTTCCCAGCAGCGGGCATCCATTGTGCCGAAAAAGTATCCCTAATCAAAAGATAGGCAAGATGAATAACATTTCAAGATTAAGAGAAAAATTTAGACTACGAATCCAAATAATTTTATACCTAAACTGGGCCCATGTGATGGTGTTCTCCTCGATACGCGAAGTAACTGATTCCCACCAATCTTGCGTGGCATCCTGAAGTTGCCAGGCAGCAAGCTGACGCTTCTGAGCATCAGTGATCTCTAGACCAGAAAATATCTTCTCTAAACCTTTAAGCCATTGCTGAGCCTCAATAATGTTCTCGGATCCAGAAAACTTAATACCTCCCAGTTGTGAATATTCCTTACTAAGAATGGTAAATTTGACACGAGCTGGAGCGACAGGTGCAGCCTGAGCAGGACCATGGCCCCTTCCTCCCCTATGGTTTCCTCTGGTACCCATCCTGAAATACCAAAGAGATCTTTAAAACCAAAGGATAGAAAATCATAGAGTTTTTAAGGAAGTCTAATCACTGAATCAAAAGAAGTTTGAAATGAGAGGATTTGGATATTGAACCGATTCTCCTCATTCTAGGGTATTGCTACCCTATCTCTAATGAGTTTATATATAATCCCAACTAAGGTTTTTAGGGAAACCGAAGCTCTGATACCAACTGTAACAACCCGTATATTTGGACCATTTAAATTGACAATAATCCACACATGTCAACTTAAATAATACAAAACACGAATCATTATGGGATTATAAATACATAAATGTAAATGAGAATCAATACAACATCACAGAACAGTCACAGAATAATGCAGCGGAAAATACATCGTCATAATAGCAGTTCATGAAGCCACTATATAATATACAACAATGTCTTAACATCAAGTGACTAATACCAAAAATGTCCAACAGACTAGGACATCAATATAGGAATAGAAATAGACTGATAAAGATAAATGCTAAGCCTTCAGCATCTTCAACCAACCTTGATCAGCAACTGGATAGCTTCAGACTGACCCGAGCATATGCAAAAGAAACACTCGAGTCAGGACTCAAAATCTTATACAATTAAACCAAGTGCAAGGTAATAGTTCATAACTTAAAGATGGGTGTAATAACATCTCTAAGGATCCGATAAACTATCTATATATATAATAGAATACGATAGGTAGATAATGTCTAATCAGTAAAGTACGATATTAAAATAGTGTTAAGTCATGGCCCATACCACCCTTAACACATTTTTATTCCCAAGAGTATATACAAGACCGTAGTTTCCCCAAAACCGGAAGTCACCAGAGGGCAATCCATATACTAAAGGTACAAAACAAAACGTAGTGGTCGCGAATAGGATAATCAGTATGACAAGGTACATGAGGCGATACCAACTAGGATACTAGTAGTTGCGTGATCCGGACTGATGTTGAGCATAGCAGCTACTATCTCAACACCGCGAAACAACACTCCCAAATCAAGGGGTGCACCCAAATCGAATCACAAAAGTAATAGATATGGTATCGAAGAAGTGTGTCCGCTAGAGGTGGCGAACCTCAATGGCCCGGCGCGGCTCCTGTTTTAGTCATGTCAGGGGTCGTCCAATATCGTTCTCTTTCTTCAGTCAATGCGTTCACCAAACCATCCACTTCATTCTGGATCAACACTTCGCGTGTAATAGTTATTAAAGTGGTTTTCGGTATCGACAGAGAGTATGTCCATATCCGATCCCGGTCTCTTTAATAACCACGTATTTATTACCCAATGGTCGGTTAACTTAACGTTTAAACAAATCAAAGTCCAAAAGTCAAGGTGCAAATTTGACCTCCAAATTTTGACATTTCACGATTCAATTTATTTCGGATATTTAAAATCATATTTCCAAATGAAATCTGTAGTTCAAACATTTGAGTTAACAATATAATTAAGTATTCAAGTTAAATTTAATAACTCACTTATTAGATTTAGTTCAAAATCAATTAATTCGAATTTTACCAGTCAATTAAGTTCGAATCGTTAAATCAAATTCTATTTATCTTAATTCATATTTACATTCATCGTTACATTAAATATAATCATAAATTTGATTAAATCAATTTCCTTAAATTTAAAATCATTTTACATTTAAATTATTGCTAAATTAAATCCATAAAACTTTAGTCAGTTTCGTGTTCCATTTTAAGTCAAAATTTCCTAAATCTAAATTATTATTTATGACAAGTTCAAATCTATTTAATTTAAAACTCAGTTTAAATCTAAATCTACCAATCTAATAAATTAAATTATTAAATTTTAAAACTCACTTGTTTTAAATCTTATTCCAATCAAATTCGCCAATTCATTTTTCTTCAATTAAATAGATTCATTAATCCGTTTCAATTAAATCCATTAATTTATTTCAATTAAATCCATTAATTTATTTCAATTAAATCCATTAAGTCGTTACTTGATTTCCAAACAAATTATTAAGTTCATTCCTTAATTTCAAATAGATTTCAATTTCAAAATAATTTTGTTGACCAATCGGGTTTCTTATTTTTAATTGTCTATCCTAGGCCAAGTTGTTTAAGTGGGTATTTATCATTTCAACCCGATATCATTCAATATAAAGCATAGCAAAGGGAACTTGCAGTGTGATAACTGGGATGGTGTCAAAGTAAATAAACAAGCAATAGCAACCATAACAAATTTAACAATTTATTCAAATAATCCCGAAATAACCCTATTAACTTACATTTGTTATTATGCAAATTAATACCATTATTCCTAGAATCCTACGGATTAAAGATTATCACATTTATATTTTTACTTGGTGTCCGTTATCAAATTTCTACATCCATCGTACTTATCAATTTTAATGTCACTATTATTTACTCTAATTAACATCGTATTACAGTTCAACATGTTTAAACAATATATGGCGTCAACTTTTAGAAATTAACAATTCATTTCAACCAAATTTTAACAATCAACAATTTAATATCCAGATTAATATTAACAACATTTATCACTTGATTATCATAGCATAATAGATTGAGTCGTGAATATAAAATATTCACCTTTCGTGGTTAAAGATTGGACGACGAAGCACGAAGACGAATGGATAAGATAGACACTAACCGGCACGACGCAAAACGAACACAACTGCAAATCAAATAAAAGATTATCAATAATTTGCTTATTGTCATATATATATATCGATTGAATATATATAAACCATACCAACGATGAAGCGAGATAGATTCAACAAGCCGGATAAATGCCTAGAGCTCCGAAGCGGTAGCTGGAACCAAACACAGCAACAACTAAAATGACCAACCAGATTCCAAAATATATACTGTTACATAATATAACAGTTATATATATATCTACTGTTATATATACTGATGTGCACAGACAGGATTGTTGCGGCCGTGGTGGAGACTGGCGTGGGTGGGTGGCGGATGGTGAACGCGGGCGCGGGACTGTGGCGCATGGGGTCGGCTGGCTGTGGCGGGCGTAGGGGGTCGGGGAGGCTGGTCGGAGAGGGGAAGCGGGGGTCGGGGCTGTTGGGAGGTCGGAGGGGGTCTGGACGCGCGGGGCGCGGGGGTCGGGGACGGAGCTGGGGTCGGGGACGGAGCTGGGGTCGGGGGTCTGGCGCGGGGTCGCGGGTGCGGGGCTGGTGGGGTTCGGGTGCGGAGCTGGTGGCGGGTGGCAAGTGGTGCTGGGGCGGGGCTGGCGGGTGTTGGAGCGGAGGGGGCTGGTGGGCTGTAGGCAGGGCGGAGGGGCTGGAGGCAGGCGGAATGGTGGTGGGGCAGTGGGCTGGGCTGTAGGTGGCGGAGCAGTGGGGCGGGGCGCTGGGGAGCGGGTGGGAAGGCGTGGGCAGTGGGCTGGGCTGTAGGTGGCGGGCGGACGAGTGGGGTTGGCTGGGGACGTGGGTGCGGGGACGGGGAGGCGGAGCTGGAGCGGACATGGTGCTGGTTGGGGCTGGGTACGTGGAGCTGGGGAAGTGGGGTGCATGGGCAGTGGAGTGGGGAAATGGGGCAGAGGAGCTGGGGAAAGTTTTTATACAGAACTCTAAAATATAGAAATAGAAAAGGAGAAGAGGGAGGAAGTGCAGAGGAGAAGAGAGATGTTACGTACCAATTTTCTTTTTCCTTCTGAAGCAAAGTGAAGTGAAGTGATGCGGAGCAGTAAATGAAGGGAGAGGGTAGCAGATTTTATTCAGAAAAATTTAGAGTCCCCGTGCAACGAAATGATGATTGTCACAGTGGCTCTTCAGTTTCTGAATGGACAAGGGCCATTTGAATTCTGAGCGGGAAAAGTAGGGTACTGGTTTGTGTGGCGTAACGGACCAGTTTATACTCCGCTAACCAATTAATAGCTTGCAACGCCGAACTCCAATTAACACAAACAAATATACCATTTTGATCAGCGTGACGAGGCGGACACAACGGTATGAAGATATTGGTGGTTTGACATTGTTTGCGAAGTGGCGAATCTTAATAACCCATTTGCACGAGTGAACATTTTTACTAGCAATTAAAAGCGAAATTTGACGAAACGAAATGCGCTGCTATGATCAGAATATTTTTCATATGCAACATTGTGAAAAATATTTGGGTTCGGACGATAGAAAATTTACACATAAAATTAAAACTAATATGTAAATTTGACGAGCGAAATTTACTACAATATTTTTCGATGAAATTTGGCGTACACCTATGTCTATCTAGGCGTATTCCAAATGTGAAGTTTGAACGGTAACGGAAATCGTTTGTGAATATTTGAAATTTCTATTACGGAGAATGCAGCAAAACACCGAAGAATAAGATCGACGGAGCTAAAGATGTCCGAATTTTGAAAAACGAAAAATGACGCCTTTGTCAGAAAATGATTTAGAATTTTTCTATGTAAAAATATTTAGGTTCGGAAGATGAAATTTTCACGCTTTAAAATGAACTGATGTGCAGTAAAACGCGCACGAAATTTACTGCGGTATTTTCCGACGAAACTTTACCCATATCTACAATCATCAAGGCGCAATTTAGAAACAAAGTTTGGACGTTGATTGAAATCGTATGTAAGTTTCACATTTTTCATTAAAATAACGGTTCTAAAATTTTTAAATTGGGTCGGAATTTCAGGGTCGTTACAGCTGAATTCTCAGATTTCTATTAGAATTAAACAGTCTCCCGCTTACAAACACTCTAACATACTCGCAAACCCTGCTACCGCCTATAGAGTTTTGCAAACTCGCAAACCCTGCTTACTGAACTCATCCTAACTAGACAATCTGACACTACCTAAAACCTAGGTGGTGATTTACCCTGATTTGATTCGAAAAGTAGACTAAAAATAAAAACAAAAAAAAACAAGGACAAAGTTAAATAAAAACTTGAAACAAATTTTGCCCTTAAAATAACCCTGGCCAAAATAAATAAAAAAACTTAAAGCCCTTGTTAATTTAACAAGGTCGGCCCTTTCTGTTTTCTCTAGCCCGTTCCTTTGTGTTTGTGATAATGGCGGTTTAGTTCTTCTTTCTGAAATTAGGGCTTCGGCTCTCTGCTTCCAAAATTAGGGCTTTATGGATATTCGAAGATGCCGACTACAAGTGCTTGATTGATAAGGATGATTCAGCGCTTCCTTTTCTGTCAATCGATGGTCCCTTTTATTACTTTGACTTGCTTCGAAATCGATCGTGTTTGAGATGGCTTTGGTATGTAATTTCTGCTCTGTGCTTTCTTTTAGTTGATTGCTTAAACTCGATCGATTTTTCTACGCCTATGTCGATGATGATTTTGGGCCTTTATATAGGGTTTTCGAAACCCTTGAATTCGTCTGATTTGAGTTGCTTGGCCTCCACGTCATTGAATCTTTCCATTACTTTGTTGTGATATTTTTGGTATTTGCTTTGTACCCACGGCTTTGATTTTAAATCGTTCGATTGTTCTCTGGCAGAAACTTTCCTATTTTATTAACTCTGACTTTTTCAATTAAAACATACGGCTTTGATTTTGTGATATATTTGATCAAAACAGAATTTGATTTCTTGACCACGGCTTCGACTTTGACCTGTTTCTTTGATATTGAACTATTGACTTAAGTTTTGACTAACTTGATTTTTGGTATGCGAATCCATGACTCTGTATTAACTTCGGCCATCACCATTTCTTTGATATTGTCTCTGACCATCTTCTCTGCCCATTTGTGTTTATCTCTAACTACTGCTTTGACATGAATTTGCTGTTCGATTTTTACCTTGTCACCATGCATGTAGATATCCATGATATAGTGATACTGCAATGTTGTATTATAGTTGCTAGTTCCCTCTTCTCTGTAGCATATACATGTTTACTTTGTAGGCTTGAGCATAGTTCATTTGCAGTTTATCCCTGACCTGTGCAATCCATTCATGTTGACTTCAGTTGTATTTGCTTTGAGATGCTTACAAGCTTGGTCTTTGAATTTAATGGTTGTTTTGCACTTCACTGCACTTGATTGTGATGTTGTGATTTATCATTTATTTGAATCAGTGTTCCATGTACACTTGATGTTGTCTGCTTTGAGCATGTTTCACTGTGAAGCATTCGAGCTCTTTGAGTTGTAGTGCATCATCACTTGTCTGTTGTTCATTGTACTTGTTTGCATTGACCATTTTGTCCAGACCTTTGCATATACTCTCTGTAGCATGTATTGCTGTTGGGTTGCTTTGGGATTGAACTGTGCTTGTGCACTTCTCTGTTATATGTGCACTATGCTTCATTTGAGTTTGCATTAGAGTTGTAACTGTTGCATTCTTGTAGTCTTCACTGATATTGATTCATTTCTGTACTGTGTTAACTTTTCATCTCTGGCCTAGTCTCTGACCTGATTTACTTGAATCTGGTTCATTCAAGTTCAAAGTATTTGGTTTGTAGCCAGTTGCCTTTGTAGTTTTGAAGCTTTATTCTTTAACATGCCTGTAATGTTCACTATGTATATGCACAGTTTCACTTTGTAGCTCTTTTTTCCATTTGTTGTTGTCATTGTGCATTGAGCTGCATTGATATTCATGTAGTCTGGTTTGGTCATCATGTAGTTGTATATATACATGTCTCTGATTTGATGTACTTGAGTCACTTGTGAATTTTCAAATTTCTGTTTCAATTTGGTCTGGTTAAACTTGAGACTGTAGCATTCATGTGTACATTACTTGTTTCACTGATGGTCTTTGCTTTTGGTTTCACTTGTGTTGAATCCAGCTTGCAGCTCGGATTTGACCTTGTGCTGAAAATTGTGACATTGTTTTATTGCACTTGAGTTGAACCCGGCTTTTCTTTTGGGTTTGACCTGTGCTCACCTGTCCCTATAACATTATCAAGTGTACATTTTGGTGTGCAAAGCCTTGTGGCATGTACAGTGATACACTGTGCATGTCACAAGCTATTCGTGTATGATGAATTCAAATATGATGACGAACAACCCAAATAACTGAGGAAAATATTATTTTCAAAATTCATATTTTGTTTTATACTGCAAAACCATTTTATTTTCAATTTTACTGCATCAATGTATATTTCTGCAGATTGCTCAGATGCTGGATTCACATTGGAATGAAGTTGAAGATAAATACGAGTGTGAGTGATATGTAGCGAGGAACTGATGTAACTATGAAATTGTGATATAATTGTATTGTGACTGAAATTGTATAGTTATAGTGAGAGCTTGAAATTGTACTATCAAAATTGTAATAAATATTCGTTTGAATAAAATATTCGTTTGAATTCCAATTCCGTGTTATTTATTTTATTCAGCAAATATTTATTTTATCTGTGAAAAATAAAATAGTACAATATCAAATACATTTAAATGAATGTATATATGTTTATTATCATCAAACAAAAATCATATACATGCATATTCCACAGTTATATCGAACTTATATAATTGATTTTCCCACTAAATTGAATTTCAGTGAAAGTAAATTAATCATAAATAGTTATCTAATTAATTTAAATACAAATTAAATGAAATTGATAACTATGTATTATTTTTGTTCGTTGCATGGTAATATCACTTGATATAACCTTTATATTTGAAGTTAAACATTTTAATGAAAGGGAAAATAACAGAATAAAAGTCAAACTTTTTAATCGATCTCAATGCAACCAGACAAAACAACAAATTCAACATTGAATTAAAGGAAAATACAAATAACAAAATAAAGTAAACTTATTAATCGATCTCAATCGAATTAGATGTTCTTTGGAGGTCTTTGAATAATGTTTCAATAAAAATAGTGACATTGAAAGTAAGGTAGAAACATAATCACTACCAAAATAGGTATATAATCACAAATTATTTACGATAAATGCAAAGTGAAGAACCATTGGTGAATTAAATTAATTCTAATCAAAATAAAAGAAATAAAATCGATTAACATTGTTTGTTTAGATAGAGAATACTGAACAAGGAGTGAAACTATCGACCATGGGAAATAAATGTGAAAATAAAAAAATTCTTGTATTGAAAATGAAGAGAAGAGGAAAATAACTATTGTTAGAATATAAAGGAGAAATAAATGTGGGATTTTTTTATGTGGAAATAAGAATTTTACATGGGAAACATATGAAATAAAGAGCCAATATGGTATAAAAATATGATTTATTCTCAAAATAGTGTTTATTAAGGCAAATTCTATTTCAACCCGAGTATTTACTTAGTAGCCCCCCAAACATTAAAAAAGTCTGTAAACCAAAAAAATAACTTAATAGCCCCCTACCATTTCTAGAACTACTCTTTCCATCACGCAAAACGTGAAAAATTGGATTTTTTCTTCACTGATTTGGAAACTAGGGTTAGAATTTTTTCTTCGCTGATTTAGAAACTAAGTAGTGAAAAATTGAATTTTTTCTTCACTGATTTAGAAACCCAATTCATATTTTCTTTAGAACTACAATTAAAAAAGCTTGTAAACACAAAAAATAACTTAAAATGAAAAATTGAAACTTTTCTTCACTGATTTAGAAACTAGGGTTTTGAAGAAGCGGTGGTTTAGACAGTAAGAAACTGACATAATAAGATAATGGGATTGAGAAGAAAGAAAGAACGCAGATTTCTAAGGGTATTTTAGTCTTTCAAATTTTATTTATTTTAGGGGGGCTATTAAGTAATTATCTGTGTTGAAATAGAATTTTCCATTTATAAAACAAGTAACCTACTACAAATAAATAATCAAACCAATAATGTTATAGATCAACAATAAATAATTTAATTCGAATGCAAAGTTAAGAACTATTGGTGAACTAAATCAAATTCTATTCAAAATAAAAAAGTCCAAAAGATCGATCAAAACTTGCGTACTAGAGTTACCATGGAAATTAAATCAAAATCTCGTATCTACAACCAAAGAAAGACGATCGGTGTAACTTTATGGAAGAATGATATCTCTTAACTTGATTTTTAAAACCATGGTCAATAAAAAAAACCATTTCTTGTAGATTAAGCAATATTTTATTTTACATATTATTTTCCTTTAGAAGCCAACCCAAGCCAACTCTAATTCATACTAACCAACCTAAAATAAAATAAAAAATATTACATACCCAAAAGTATGAAGCATACCAT
This sequence comes from Allium fistulosum, assembly GCA_030737815.1. Lineage (NCBI taxonomy): Eukaryota > Viridiplantae > Streptophyta > Magnoliopsida > Asparagales > Amaryllidaceae > Allium > Allium fistulosum. Next base: position 768,002,987 of record CM060905.1, on the reverse strand, counting down.
AAAATATGGAAGAAGGGAATTCTATTATTACCGCTAAAGGAGCAAATTTTACACATGGATTCAAAGGAAAAAAATAGGATACGATAGTATATAAGGATATAAAATTACTTTAGAGAAAGGAGATGAGAAAATGAAAGTAAGAAGAGAAAATGAACGTGGAACATTTCTGAATAGCTGAAATAGGAAATGAATGACAAATGGTTATTACCATTTAATGGAAATTTAATTTGGAGCATGGAATGATAAGTAATTACTAGAGCAAGAAAAGAGTCACAGGTCCCTGTTTTTGATGTTGTTATACAAAAAGTCCCTGAAATATTTTTCTAAATTTTCGAAAATTTTGAAAAATGCAAGTTAACTTGCACTTTCTATCAGGAAAGTGCAAGCTAGTTTGCGCTTTCTAATTTTGAAATTTTTTTTGAAAATTTTAAAAAATTTGAAAAGCGCAAGTTAACTTGCGCTTTCTAATTTTGAAATTTTTTTGAAAATTTTAAAAAATTTGAAATTTTTGAAAAGCACAAGATAACTTGCGCTTTCTATTAGAAAAGCGCAAACTAGTTTGCGGTTTTTGATTTTGAAATTTTAAAAAGCGCAAGCTAATTTGCATTTTCTGATTTAGAAAAAACAGGGACTTAATTTACATACTTATTTATACAGGGACTTTTCTTGTAACACCATCAAAAATAGGGACCTTTCGTGCAAAGCCCCTTACTAGAGGGTAAGTGAATTTTTTTTCTCTCGAATCAACTAGAGAAGAGCATTGGGAGTAAGAATGAATGAGAAGCAAGAATAAATATATATATATATGGTCTAATATTCTCTATTTTAGATAGATAGATAGATATGAAAGCCGAGTTTAAATCTGCATGCCTCTTCATTTTCAATTTTCTCAAAAATTCAATGTGTGGCCATGTGTCCCAATAGTTTAATTGTCCTATGCTTTTCATTACATTTTTTATAACTGTTATTTCTTTAAAGAAATACCAATAGACCCATTATACATTTTCTACTTCTTTCACTTCCATTTCATTTTCTCACCAAATCGTCACTTCTCCTTTTCCAGTTTCATATGCATGCTACAATTCAAAAAAAAATTCGAATCCCAACCTAAATCAAATTTTAAAAAAATTCTTTCAAGCAATTTTTAGTCAATTTCTTTAATTTTTTATTCTAATAAGAATTTGATTGTATTCGTTAATAGCTTCTCACTTCATATTCAACTTGAGTTATTTATGATTATATTCATATTTTGCATCGATTGTTTTTCTACCAATTGCTTTCAAAGTTATTGTTTTTATTGAAAAGTAATCTGAAGACCTCAAAAAAAACTTAGCCTACTGGTTTGATTGAGCTTGATTAAAAGGTTAGATTTTCATTTTATTATTTGTCTTTTCATTTAAAATGATGTTCAGTTTGAAAATTTGTTCTAATTTCTACTTTGAGGTTAAATTTTTAGTTTCTAAGCTAATGAATATAGTTCTATTTGTTTGCCTTTCAGAAAGTTACCGATTTCAAAAATATGTTGCTACCATAGAATCTCTTATTGATTAGTAAAATCTGTTATAGGTAAAGTTGAAAACATTATTTCATTCTCAAGTGTTGTATAAATATTGACTTTCATTTGATTTTTTTTGTTTGGCATCATTTTGCATTTTGTTAAATTCATTTATTTGTAGGGAATAATTGGTTCATTGCTACATAGACATCAACTCCCTTTTTAGAACATTCATCATTTTCTAATATTAAGCTATGTAATTGTATAAGGAAATAAATTTAGGAAAAACATTATATATGACATAAAGGAAAATTAAAACAATAAACTTTTGTACTGCATTTTGAAGGAAAATGTAACACTTTCGATCAAGTTACAAAAGGAAATTTTGAAACATTTTTAGAAGTTTGATTCCAAATAACTGTTTTATAAACATTTTTTAGTTTAAATGTTTAGTATTGTGTTACACCACCTAAACTTATTTATAATTCTAATTATTAATAATACCATTAATGCCTATAGAATATATAATGATATCATTAATGTCTGAACGTTCTATATATCTACCATGTCATATTGTTATAAAAAAATTTGACTGTTTGTATTCTTATATCCATGTACCATAACCATGCATTCATTATTTTATTAGTTACATATTGTTTGCACAAAAGTTGGGAAAACACCTCTAAGTTCGATTTTGGCTAGATCACGTTTGGGTGGAGTTTTTAATGCTCTAACACATTATAGGATAATTTTTGCAGTCACAGAATAATTCACAGGCTCATAAATCGAAAAGTAGTTAAAGAAAGTAAATCACACAGGGTTTTATAGTGGTTCGGCCAGAATGTGCCTACATCCACTGTCCATCTTATTATTCTTACTTTCATTTGGTTACAAATACAAGTTCGTTCGGAAAGAGTAAAAAAACTTGAAGTAGCTAGAGTAACCGAGTCTCTGCAAAGTTTTCCCTCTTTTTTTCCAAAATCCGTCCCCATTGTTGTTGAGAAGCTTTGGTATTTATAAAGTGGAGTTATGAAGTGTGGAGGAGGAAGTTATAACTTTCTGAATCTGGTTCGGCATTTGAGCAAGAGCATTTGGATCGGCATATGGGTCATGGAGCTTGCCCGACTTGGGTGTTTTTCCTTGTCTGGCTTGGCGTGCTTGTGTACTGGACCAAATGTTTGGTTGATATTGGACGTATTATGCCGGACCAAATATTTGGTCCGGCATATCAGAGGATGCCGGACCAAATGTTTGGTCCGACATATCAGAGGAAGCCGGACCAAATGTTTGGTCTGGCATATCAGAGGACGTCGGACCAAAAGTTTGGTCCGGCATATCAGAGGGTGTCGGGCCAAACATTTGGTCCAACACATTAGAGGATGCCGGACCAAATGTTTGGTCCGGCATATCAGAGGACGCCGGACCAAAGGTTTGGTTTGGTATTTCAGTGGATGTCGAACCAAACATCTGGTCCGGCAGTTCTGTCTTTCGTGCCCTCGTTAGCTTCCGCTTCTTTTTCTCTTTACTTGCTATAAAACCAAGCCAACACTTGCCCTCCAAAGTATGTTGTGTACCGACACGACATGCTTTGTTTTTGTCTGATATCGAGCTCCTACCACCGGATGACAACTCGCGACCATTCGTCTTCCTTCCTTCTTCTTCTTTAAATACCGCCTTCCCCCTTTCTATTTTTCTTTCTTTTTCATTAATCAAAATCTCTTGGATAAACTTCGATTGATTGAGGTTAGATTCTTGCTTGCTCATATCGCTTGAATTCGAACATCTCCGTGTCTTCGCCGCTCGAGGTAAGCCAATTTAAATCAATTGCTCGACCTAGGGTTTTAGGACTTAGATTTTCTGTTTTGTACGGCTTAGAAGAATCAAGTCTATTCTCCTTACGAATTCCATCTAACATAGAGGTCTTGAGTCCATCTTCCATATGTACATCTTTTTTGTAAATAGGAGACGGTCGAGTATATGGTGAACTCGAGCTCACGAGAATGGGTTTTGGTGCAAGTTTCAAAGAGGGGATAAGGATTTAGCCTTGTTGCACTATTATTGTTGTTCATGGCATTTGAGTTTGCTATTGGTAAAGGCTCTAGTGGCCGTATTCTTATTTTCTGGTATAGTGTTAGAACTGAGGAGTCTTTTTTTAAGGTCATAAGGATAAGATGGCATGGGCCTAAAGAACAAATTCCATTTAAGTAAGGCCGTATGAGGGTAGGCTTTGGGTGTTTGGTTCGATATTGGGGTGTTGATAATGTCGAACCAAATTGTCTGAGCGCGGTGGTATGCCGACCCAATAGGGGAGGCATGTTGAGTTAGGCTAGGAACATGGTTTCAATTGGGCTAGATGATAGAAGGTTCCCGTGACTGTTTAAATTCCCATTTATGATTGTACCTCCGTTGGACTTTCGCTTGACTTTTATTTTCTTGAACAGGAATATGGCTTCTGGTCGCGAGCTCCATTCCAAGCATGCATCTTCGTAGCCTGGTGGGGTTGGTCCCTCTTCTTCTGATGCTCCAGTCAACCCTCCCAGACAACCCAGTTCTGCCTACTCTTTTGTGGAGGGATACGCTCCTAATCAATCACTGGTTAGGCCTTCGGAGTGTTACCCCAGCACGCTGATGATTGAGAAGCTGAACTCCATAGCCACTACGTTCGGTATATCCCGTCGGGACATCATTCTGCCCGGCCCAGATGATAGAGCCTAGTTTCCCCCAGGTGGATATATGGCGTACAGTAAATACCATTGCATGTGCGGTGAATCCCTCCGCTTACCAATTGGATTGCTAGTTTTGTAATCAACCTGAAGGTCACTCTCATGCAACTTCAACCGAATTCTTACGCCATTTTGACCTGTTTATACCTGATATTTGTGAAGCATCATCAGAGACCCCCTACCCATAGAGAGGTCGGATATTTATACAATGTGAGGAGTTATCGAAAGGGGAGTACCTTTATCAGCTTAGCGTATGCTCACAAGTTTAAGCCTGTCGTTGATCTATACTCCAAATTCAGCATGTTCAAAAGGAGTATTTCTTTGTGTGCAACGACACTATTCCCCGGCACGCTTTCACTTTGGTTGTAAGTCATCGTATTATCTTTTCTAAACTTTCCGTCGACTTGGTTTCTTATTGCTCTATAATTTTAAAGTTGTGTGAAGACGGTGGAGGATGACGGCTTGAAAGAGATGGCCAAGGAAATTTTTATTATCCCGGAGGTCGAGAGGGAAGCCTTGTTCCTACTCCGTGATACAGCCCTTTGATTTTATAATTTGATCGGCCCAGGAAAATCTATGTACAAGATTAGGCCAAGCTTTGTTGAGAAAGCAGCAGGAGCCGGAGGAGATAGGGGAGATGGGGTCAAAGGCAAGGGTTTAGAGGAGGAGGGTGGTGTGGCTGGAGCCCCGAAGAGGTTGAGGCATAAGAAGAGCGCAGTTCTCCCTCCCTGCTCAGGGAAATCTCTGCACATTCGGGATGCTCCTTCTCCTGACGACGAGGAGGGTTCACATTTGGAGGGAGAGAGTGAGGAGGAGGAAGGATTGGGAGGAGACTCTGAAGCAATGGAATCGAAGGTTCATGTTTCTCCAGATGTGGAGATCATAAGCAGCGAAGGCTTGGGCGTGGCTCCTTTGAAGAATGCTGAGGCTATGCGGAAATGGCCCGAGCAGTTGGAACAACCTGAGCCAGTCCCTGGGCCAACTCTTGCCGCTGACTCTTCCCAAGAGAGTGTAGCTATGGGTGACTTAGGTGGAATAACGCCTCTTCCAATGCAAAGTGGAGCGGGAATTGGTGAGGCATTCAGGCTTTCTCCAGGTACTTTCGATTACTGTATGGATTTTGGGATACTTCTTGAGAATTTTTTGTTTTTTAACGAGTCCCGGCCTCCACATACTCCTCAATCCAATGAAGCCCGGTCGCCATGTGTTCTTCTTCCTCCAAGGGGAGTCCCGTCCCAATGTATTCCCTACTTGAGTGAGACCCCGTCCCGGCCACATGATCCAGTCTACCCTAAGGGTTTGTAGTAGCTCGTAGTGTCGCAGTGTCTTGTGTGTTTTGTTTTTATGCTTTATTCATTCCTTTGTCCTAATGTTGTTACTCGTATTGCAGGGAAAAGGTGGAATCCGAGGAGGAATGAAGTGTCTAGGCGGCTTGAGTAGTTCAAACGGATGAAAGTGGCTTTCGTTTCTTCCAAGATGGCCTTTCAGGAGGAAAAAACCGTGCAAGGGAATATTAGCGAGACTCCGTTAGGCCTGAATAGAGGGGAGAGTCATGAGTCATCTCAGAAACATGCGAGGTCTCCAGATAAGGAAGCCACCTCCCTTGGTTCCCAAACTTCCTCTCGTCGTCGCCGTCACAATCCGGTGGTTCTGAAGTGCATGAGTGCCAGATGAGTTAGGGGAGGGCAATTTCGACACTTTTTTCTTGGATTATCAATTGCCGATGCGGAATCCCTTTGAGAGTCATCCCGATTTCAATCTCGACTATGCGAGTCGTCGTTCGGCAGATCCTGACACCGAGTATCTTTTACCTCGAAATCCCTTGGTCCAGATCTTGGATGAGGCGAAGATTCTTGATTTTTCTAACTTGACAACAAGAATGGTCCAGATTATGGATGAGACTAGAAAGATTGTTGCTTATCAGTGCCGCTTAGCTAAGGCTAGTGAAGAAGTTGGGAGCGCCAATGTACGTTTGCGTTTAGAGGTGGAGGATCAACGCAAGGCATTCAGGGAGAAAGAGGCTAAGTTAGAGGCTGTTGAGGCATCTTGCACATCCGAGATAACAAAGGCTAAGGAAGAAGCAATGAGAGAGGACGTCGATTTATGCAAGACTCAGATTGACATGGCTATCAGCTCAGTGGATGAGGATCGGTAGAAGGATCTAGAGCAAATCCGCTGCCTCAAAGGCAAAGTAAAGAAATCGGAGGAGGCCTTAGTTGAGCTGAAGAAGTCTCGAAACGAGTGGCAAAAGGAAAAAGACTCGTACAAGGCTGAGATTAATAAGTTGAAGGCGGAGCGGGCCCAGCTAAGTAGGGACAAGGAACAATATATGAACAAGGTGGTGTCTTTCCAGACCAAAGTCGATAAATCCAGCGACTTCTGTGATATAGTCAACCGAATGCTGAAGGATACTTATAACATGTTCTGGAAACAGAGGAACCTTCGGTGGATGAATGATTATCCTCAGCTGATGGCAGGAATTCATGCCCGGCTCATTTAGGAGACCAAGGCTACAGTCGCACAGGAGGAAGGAGCCGTGCATGACGTTGGGATGGTGAACAGCCAATTCACAGTAGAGGAGACCAAGGCCAACACCAAGGGGTATGAGCTGTTAGTGGAGGACGAGGATGATGAGGATGGATCGGATCTCGAGGGGCTTGGTGATCCATGTCACATCACCGTAGATATCTTGTCTTTTAACTTTAACTCCGCTATTACCTATTTTGGATTGCAAAACCTATGATTCTTCATACTTGCATCGTGCAGGGACGTCTTCGGGGCAAGCCGGGCCTCCGCGAAAGGAAGGCGAGTCTCTTGAGCAATCCGAGCTCTCGAAGGATATGCTGGGATGGAGCGGGCCGAGCGGCAAGGATGTTCTTCCTCCTTAGTTGAGGAAATTTTCACTTCACTTTCTGTATGTTATTTAGAAGGATGTATGGACGTTCTGCATATGTATATAAGTATAAGCGATAAGCTTTGTATGAGAAAAAATTTAACGTGGTACTGTTCAACTTCTGTTTTTTTTCTTTGTAAGTTTATCTGGGATGACTTTTGTGATGCGTGCTTTTTATAGTCTGCTCTGTCTATTTGTGAACTGTTTACGACTTAGTTAATCGTTATAGTGTTTAGAGACACAGAGAACCATAAAGCGTTGTTATATTCAAGGCCGATCGCGAACGATAACTACTCGGGTTAATGCCCGTGTCGTGAGTATTATTCGATTTATCATTGCCGACATGCGTAATGTCGATCGTCAAGTGCGATCTACCCCTGGCTGCAGCCACGCCTTAATCGTGAGGTTTATAATCGGTTCGCAATTGCCGACAAGCCAAATGCCAAAGATGAACTGCCTAGGCTATAATTTGTGCCTAATTCGTGTCTTATGATCGGATCATCATTGCCGTCTTGGGGTGCCGATCGTCCGTAGTGAATTGCCAAGGATTGTTTCGTGCCCTTTATCGTGGCTATCTTACTTTCACTGCTGCCGGCGAGTGTCTACGATTGTTCGCAGTAGGAGTGGTCATCAGATAAAATAATTAAATGAAAGAACATTTAAATAAGGTAAGTAATGCGAGACACCAGATTTTTATAGTAGTTCGGCCGAAATATGCCTATGTCCACTGTCTTTCTTTTATTGCTTTAGTACATGTTTCTTTACAACTCAAGAGAAGTAGCGGCGGAGATGTTGGAGATTCCATGCTTTCCCAAACACCTCTCCATCTACCTTGATAAGATGTAAGCTCCATTGTGAAGATCCTTATGAATAACAAACGGCCCCTCCCAAATTGGATCTAGTGCTCCAGGTCGTGGGAAGACTCGTTTGAGTACCAAGTCTCCTTCTTGTGGCATTTGAGGCTTCACCTTAGAGTTGTACTGCCTTGCCACTTTATGCCTATGAGCGGCGGCTTTGAGGGTGGCGTCGTTTCTTTTTTCCTCGATCAGGTCAAGTGACATGTTCAAGAGCTCCTCGTTTTCTTCCGGATTGTAATGTATCATGCGGTGCGAGGGGACGATTGTTTCAACGGGGAGCATGGCCTCGGTTCCGTATGCTAATGCGAACGACGTGTGCCCTGTCGCGGTCTTATAAGAAGTTCGGTAGGCCCATAAGGCAGTAGGCAGTTCGTCGACCCATGCCGCCTTGGACTTTTCTATCTTCTTCTTAATTAGTGTCCTCAACAACTTGTTCACTGCTTCGACTTGTCCATTTTCCCGGGGATATGCTACAGCCGAGAAGCTTCAGGTAGTCCCATGTTCATGGCACCAATTGGAGAATTATTCACTGTAGAATTGAAGTTCGTTATCCGATATGATTTTCTACGGCACCCATACCTGCACATGATGTTATGTATTAGGAAGTTTACCACTTTGGTAGATGAAATTTTGTTTAAAGGCTCCGCTTCCACCATTTGGTGAAATAATCCACTGCCACTATAATGTATTTTGCTCCTCCTCGACCCATGGGGAGTTCCCCAATCAGATCAATTCCCCAGATGGCAAAGGGCCAAGGGCTGACTATCTGGATTAAACCGGTAGGTGGCAATCTCGGGATTTTGGAAAATCTTTGGCATTTGTCACATTTCCTAGCAAACTCAGTCGCGTCCTTGTTCAGTGTGGGCCAAAATATCCATAACGCAGGATCTTTCTAGCCAGAGTTTGCCCTCCGGTGTGGTCGCCGCAACTTCCTTGATGTATGATGTTAAGGATATCTTTTGCTTCATTTCCGGCGACACACCTTAGTAGCGGATTAGAAAAGCCGCGACGGTACAACATGCCGTTCTGGATGGTGTAGCAGGATGCCCTCCTCAAGATTCTCCTAACTTCGTTTTGATCTGCTGGTAAGGCTCCTTCTTGTAAGTACCTGACGATGGGGATCATCCATGTCTCCTCCATGTCTGCGATCGCTGTGATTTGCAGACACTCGAAACTCGGTGCGAATTGTCTCATGATGGGGGTTGCCCCCGGCATTGGTTCAGTTCTTATGCTAGCCTCTTTGGCGAGGGCATCCGCCTCTTGATTTTCCCCTCGTGGGATGTGTTTTATTACATAGTAGTCTAGCTCATCAAGGAGGGTTTTGGACCTTTAGAGGTAGGATGCAAGCTTTTGTCCGCCAGTCTAAAATTCTCCAAGGATCTGGTTAACTATTAGTTGTGAATCGCTGTGCATACATATTGATTTAACTCCTATTTCTTTAATGATTTCTAAGCCGGATATTATTGCTTCGTATTCAGCTTCGTTATTGGTTGCAGCGAACTCTAGTCTCAGTGCATAGCTTAATTTCCTTCCTCGGGGTGTGACTATTATGACACTTGCCCTCAAGTCGAGCTCATTCGATGCTCCATCAACAAACATATTCCATTTGACAGATTCCTTAATCCTTGCCACAACTTCCTCGTCTCGCATTGTGAACTCAGCTATGAAATCAGCCAAGGCTTGTCCCTTAATTGAGGTGCGCGGGTGGTTGGTAATGTCATACTAGCTTAACTCAATGCAGCATTTTATCAGTCGCCCTGACGTGTCCAGTTTATGTAGGACTTGCCTCAAAGGTTGATCCGTTAGAACTCTAATGGAGTGCGATTGAAAGTAGTGTCGTAATTTCCTGGATGCTACCAGCAGACAGTAAGCCAAATTTTTGATCTTTGGGTATCTAGCCTCTGCCTCCGTGAATCTTTTGCTAATGATGTATACCGGTCTTTGGATACGATCATCTTCTCGCACTAATGTGGCACTTAGTGCGTGGGAGGATACAATTAGGTATAGGTAGAGGCTTTCTCCATTTATCGGAGTGGAGAGTATTGGAGGCTTCTGTAGGTGTTCTAGTGGACTCCCGAAAGGCTGAGTAGTATTCATCGGACCATTCAAATTTTCCTTTGTCCTTTTTGAGGGCTTCAAAGAATGGGACGCACTTGACCGTGGCCTTGGATATAAACCTACTCAGAGCAGCTACCTTCTCGTTTAGGCTCTGCATTTCCCTCCGCATGGCTAGGATTTTGACGTCTTTCAAAGCTTGTATCTTTTTAGGATTCGCCTATATTCCTCTAGCGTGCATGATGAAACCTAGGAATTTACCCGAAGACACCCCGAAAGAGCATTTCAGAGGATTCAGCTTCATTTGGTATTCGCGTAATATTTGGAACATCTCGTCTAGGTGGCTCAAATGATCCATTACTCTTCTTGATTTGACAAGCATGTCGTCGACATAGACTTCAACGGAGTGACCAATTTGCTGCTCAAACATCTTATAAACTAGACGTTGATAGGTAGCGCCGGCGTTCTTAAGCTCGAAGGGCATGACCTTGTAGCAATATAGGCCTAGGTCCATAATGAAGCTAGTGTGTTCTTGATCCGGCACATGCATGGGGATTTGGTTGTATCTTGAATATGCGTCCATGAATGACAATAACTCATTCCTGCGGTTCCGACTACCAGTCGGTCGATTCGGGGCAAAGGAAAACAGTCTTTGGGGCAAGCATCATTGAGGTTGGAGAAGTCAATGCAGGTCCGCCATTTCCAATTAGGATTTTTTACTAAAACCGGGTTGGAGATCCATTTCGGGTAAATGGCTTCACGGATAAAGCCGTTGGCGAGTAGGTTCTTCACCTCTCCATTAAGAGCGGTCGACCATTTTATCCCCATGCTTCTTTCCTTTTGTTTGATCGGGATCTTGGCTGGGTCAATATTGAGGGAATGACAAGCTACCTTTGGGGATATTCCCACCATATCTTCGTGGGTCCATGCGAATACATCCAAGTTCTTACGTAGAAATTCTATCAGTTGGATTTTTAGATTCTGGTTCAATTGAGAACCAATCTTTAAAAGCCTTGTTTTGTCGTGTTCATCTACCATCACATGTTCCATTGCCACCACGGACTCAACATTGACCTCCTCCTCTCTTTCTCTAGGGTCCAACTCATTAAAAGGGTCACTAGTATATTCGAGAGGAGGAGCCTTCTTTGATTGCTATACTTCTGCAGTTTTGGCGCAAAGGGCGACCCCTACGCTCTTACCTTTTTTTCTTTTTTTGGCGGAGTTCTATCACGTAGCAATCGCGAGCTGCGTCTTGGTCGCCTTCTACACTCCTATTCCGTCATCGGTTGGGAATTTCATCTTTAGGCACCATGGGGCCAAGACTATCTGGAAATCTGACAATACAGGCCTTCCTAAAAATGCATTGTAAGCAGAGTGTCCATCTACCAACACGAATGTTTGCTTTCGGAGATGCATCGGGGGTGACTTACCAGCTCAACAAACAAGTCTAACTGTCCAAGTGGCATCATGACCTCTCCCGTGAACCCGTGTAAGGGCTTATTGCACGAGGACACATCTTTCATTGATAACTTCATTTTGTTGAAGGTATGTTTGAGCAAAATATTCACTGAGCTTCCTGTATCAACTAAGATGCGGAACACCTCTGTTGGGCCGATCTAGGTGGAGATAACCATGGGATCCGTATGTGAATATTGCTTTCCAACCAAATCTTCATCGCTGAAGGTTATGTTTTCCCTTTCTCTCCATTTTGCGATGTGTCCTTCAGTACTGGAATGAACATATCCTTCCCTATCTTTTAAAGACTTTTCGTACCTCTCCATCTCAGCCCAACTTTCGTCGGCCACATGCGGGCCTCCAGATATGGTATGGACAACTATCTTCTCCTGGTTGGAGCGGCTTGTTCCTGCTCCTTCTTTGTTGTTTCCTTACGGGTGCGGCCCAGGTCCCTCATGGACTGGAGCGGGAGAGTTGTGTCTTTGCTGCACGTATCGTTCCAGTTTCTTTTTTCGGATGTACTCCTCAATGAGATCCCACAAATGCTGACATTCTTCAGTGTTATGCCCGTGAGACTCGTGGAAGTGACAATATTTTCCTGTTCTAATTGCGGCTTCTGACTCTTTTTTATATGGAGGGCGTTTGTATTTTAATTTGTGTTGAGTAGCGAAGTAAATGTTCTCCACAATGTCATTCAAAGGAGTGTATGAATCAAATCTCGATCCAAGTCTGTTTCGTCGCTTATTGCCCTTCTCAGTCCCCGAGTTGCCTTGATGGTTACTTTTTACTTCGTTGTTTGGCTTTCTCCCCTCTCCTCGGGGTGGGCCACACATGTTTCCTTGGATGCTAGAACCCCCTGTCGGTTGCTCTCCATGTCGGTGAGCCGCCTCGTCTTCCAGTCTAATGTACTTTCCGGCTTCATGAAAGAATTCTTGAAGAGTTAAAGGCTTTTCCTTCATCAATCTTCTTGCAAGCTTTGAATCGGGGTGGACACCTCTACATAGCGCCATCAGTGTAAACCTTTCATCCGCATTTTGTACTGCTTCTGTGGTAGCGTTGAAACGGGTAAGATATTGCTGTAGCAGTCCTCCAGCTTTCTGTTTTACGTCTGACAAGGAATAAGCATCTCAGGGCTATTCCATATGGATCTGGAATTGACTTATGAATTTTTCCTTCAACATTTCTTAAGAGCTAATGAAGCCATGAAGCATACAACAAAACCATGTGGTTGCTAAGTCTGACAGGAACAGCGGAAAAAATTTACACAACACACTCTATGTTGCTCCATTCATGAGCATGTGTTGGGTGTAGCGCTGCAAGTGGATGATTAGATCGAATGTGCTTTGTAGGGATCCATAGTGAGCATCTTCCATTCTCGAGGAGTGGCTGTCGCTTCTATGTCCCTGGTGAAGGGGCTGGACACCTTGCCCCTATCCCTCTTTCGAGTTGTTTACGTCTGAGATATTCCCTTAAGAGGCGTGTAATCATGTCCTTGGATTCTGGGGCATCCCTAGGAGAAGTGGGGGCTTCCCTTTGACAGCGTTTGGAACCTTGGTTGAGGCTGGATTGGCGATGATTGTCTCGAAGTATGACAGGGTCAGCCATAGTCGGTACTTGCCTAGTGCCCCCTTGACTGGGCCCAGCTCTTGATGCTCTTTCAGGACCGGCTTCGGTCTGTCCTGGCTAGGCTTCAAGTTCTTGTATCTTCTTGATTGAATTCTTCATTTGCAGGGGATCTGTTCCGTCTACGTGACTCTCCAGATTGAGACTCACCTCGAGATTCAGTGTTGTGAGTGGATTCCTCCATGCCTCTCAAGCGTTTCATGAGTTGGTACACTAAAGCTTTTTGCTGGGCAGCAAAGCAGTCAGTCATTTAATTCACAACCCTATCTAAGTCTTCTCAGGTGACAACTGAGTCTGGAGGTTGAGATTGGGTAGCCGGGTTTTCTCGATCTTCTTAGATGGGGTTGAGTGTACTGGCAATGGCCACTCTCTTACCCTTATTGGTGTTGCGCCAAGAGGGAGCCATGTTCTAATGTTTGAGTAAAGGTTTGGAAGGAGGGTGGACAGAAGAGTTCGGCTCTCCATGCGCCTTCTCAGTGAAAGCACCAAAAATGTTTGCACAAAAATTGGACAAAGACCTCTGAGTTCGATTTTGGCTAGATCACGTTTGGGTTGTTTGATTTGGATTTTTTAATGCTCCAACACATTAAAGGATAATTTTTGCAGTCACAGAATAATTCATAGGCTCATAAATTGGAAAGCAGTTAATGAAAGTAAATCACATAGGGTTTTATAGTGGTTCAGCCATAATGTGCCTACATCCACTGTCCATCTTATTATTCTTACTTTGATTTGGTTACAAATACAAGTTCGTTCGAAAAGAGTAAAAAAACTTGAAGTAGCTAGAGTAACCGAGTCTCAACAGTGTTTTCCCTCTTTTTTTTCAAAATCCGTCCCCATTGTTGTTGAGAAGCTCTGGTATTTATAGAGTGGAGTTGTGAAGTATGGAGGAGGAAGTTATAACTTTCTGAATCTGGTTCGGCATTTAAGCAAGAGCATTTGGATCGGCATATGGGCCATGGAGCTTGCCTAGCTTGGGTGTTTTTCCTTGTCTGGCTCGGCGTGCTTGTGTACTGCACCAAATGTTTGGTCGGTGTTGGACGTATTGTGCCAGACCAAATATTTGGTCCGGCATATCAGAGGACGTCGGACTAAAAGTTTGGTCCGGCATATTAGAGGATGCCGGACCAAATGTTTGGTCCGACATACCAAATGTTTGGCTGGCATATCAGAGAGTGCCGGACCAAACGTTTGGTCCGGCACATCAGAGGATGCCGGACCAAATGTTTAGACCGGCACATCAGAGGATGCCGGACCAAATGTGTGGTTCGGTATTTCAGTGGATGCCGAACCAAACATCTGGTCCGGCAGTTCTGTCTTTCGTGCCCTAGTTAGCTTCCGCTTCCTTTTCTCTTTACTTATTGGAAAACCGAGCCAACACATATATCAAGACATATACCATCTTCTAGTTCTTTCCCTTCTATTTCATTTTCTCATAATATTATCTTTCCCATTTTCAGTTTCATATGTATGATATGATTCAAAAATAGTTCTATTCCTATTCTAAATCAAATTAAAGATTATTTCCAAACAATTTTTAATTAATCTCTTAAATTTTTTCGGTCTAACTAGATTTTAATCAAATTCGTCAATGGTATTCCACTTCATATTCATCTTGAATTATTTATGTTTTTATTAATAATATACAACGATTGTTTTCCTAACTCTTTCTTTCAATGTTATAGTTTTTATGGAAAAATAATCTAAAGAACTTCAAAAAACTTAGACTACTGTTTCGATTGAGCTTGATTAAAAGGTTAGAATTTTTAATTATTTTCTCTTTTCTGTTAATTTGATGTTGAATTTGCAGTTTTTCTTATAATTTCTAATTTCTACTTCTAAGTTCTAATATGAGGTTAAATTTTCAGTTTGAAAGATTATGAATATAATTCTTTTAATTTGTCTTGTAGAAATTTACTGATTTTAAAATATACGGATACCATGAAATCTCCTATTGATTAATAAAATCCATTACAGTAAAAGTTGAACCTTTATTTTAGTCTGAGGTTTTGTATAATAATTGACTTCCATTTTAATTTTTTAGTATGATTTTGCATTTTGGTTATTCATTTATTATGTAAGTAATATCTGGTTTATTGCTACATAGACTCACTCCGATTTTACATGGTATATTAGAGATAACATTCTTCCTTTTTCAATTCAAACTCATATAATTATAAAAGAATATTTTTGGAAAAAACATTATATCTGTAGTAGAAAAATATCAAAATAATAAATTTTTGTATAGTATTTTGAAGAAAAAAGCAGCACTTCTAGCTACAGTATGCAACTTTGGAATTTGTTAGAATTTTAATTCTAAACAAGTGTTTCTAAACCTTTTTTATTTAAATGTTTTATCTTTTATTACATAACCTAAACTTTTTTTTTGTAAAATCTTATATTAACCATCCATCTTTATCAAACCCAGGATTTAATACATTTTTCAATGGTGTTGTTTAATCGTCTATAAAATATTCATAAGCAACATGCATTTTTTAAATAATCAGGATTACCATTGATTTCTTAGGGATCTTATTAAACAGTGAATTAATCATCGATGATTTTCCACAAAGTTGGTTTGAAATTAAGTTTTTTTTTTCTTTTTGTAATTTGGAAAAATTTATAGATGATTATGGATTGAAGATATGAATATTCATAATGTTTGTAAGTAAATTAACTTCCACTAAAATGATTCATATTATATAATACTACCATGCAATTAGTAAAAAGAAATAGTAAATTAATCATCAATTATCTATATGTTTGGTTTAAAGGTTAGTTTATGTCTGATTCTTTTAATGTGTCAAGTTTCCAAAATTCTTGTTTTTTTACTTTTGACATGTTTTAAAAGTATTAAAGGGAATTAATGCATAGTACATTCTCTATTTTGAAAATTGGAATCAAACCAAAACGAAATAATTGGAATTAATGGCTTTAGTTCTCTGTTTATTTTGAATTCAAATTAAATATTATAAATCTATCAATTTACTTTCATTTTTAGTTGCATATAACAATAAACATATATATTCATTCTCAAACTAAACCTAACTTTATCTCTTTTAATATGTGAAATTTAAATACTAGTGATTGTCTACAAATTGAAATGAATTTTATATCACTATTGTTTCTTTTAATATATCGATTCAGATTGAATTTGTTATATATAACTTAAATTATGCATGAACTTCAAAAATATTTATTGGTGAAATTAAAAATTATTTGTACTTCTAGTTTAAGAATAACGTTATGATTGGTTCTTTTAATGAATCAAGTTTCCAACATTATTACTTTCTACTTTTAGCAATATTTAAAGGGGTTTTGCATGAAAGGTCCCTATTTTTGATGGTGTTACAAGAAAAGTCCCCGTAGAAATAAGTATGTAAATTAAGTCCCTGTTTTTTCAAAATCAGAAAACGCAAGTTAGCTTGCGCTTTTTAAAATTTCAACATATTCAAAATCAGAAAGCGCAAACTAGCTTGCGCTTTTCAAAATTTTTAAAATTTTCAAAAAAAGTTTCAAAATTAGAAAGCGCAAGTTATCTTGCGCTTTTCAAAAATTTCAAAATTTTTAAAATTTTCAAAAAAAGTTTCAAAATTAAAAAACGCAAGTTATCTTGCGCTTTTCAAAAATTTCAAAATTTTTAAAATTTTCAAAAAATATTTCAAAATTAGAAAGCGCAAACTAGCTTGCACTTTCCTGATAGAAAGTGCAAGTTAACTTGCACTTTTCAAAATTTTCGAAAATTTCGAAAATTTTGAAAAATATTTCAAAATTAGAAAAGTGCAAGTTATCTTGCATTTTCTGTCAGAAAAGTGCAAGACACTTTGCGTTTTCTTATTTTTGAAAATAGGGACCAAATTTACAAATTCATTTCTACAGGGACTTTTTGTATAACAACATCAAAAACAGGGACTTGTGACTCTTTTCTTGATATTTAAAACTATTAAAAAATAGATATTTAAAATTTTATTAGAGAACATGTGTAATTTTATTTGAACATTTTCTAAAGTAAATGAGGTTAACCGGACTTCTTCTGGAATTTATATAATTAACATAATTGAATAGTGCAAACAATTATAGGTTAATTTTAAACTTTACATGTTTGTTTTTAAATTGATTATTGATATTAATGATTACTTTACACTAAGATTCAACAAGAGTTGAATATTATTCCATCTTTAATACTCAATTAAGAATTTTCAAATTGATGGTAATTAATCCATTTAAATAGGATTAAAGAGAATTGATTCAATAATTAATGTGTAGTCAATTCTCTAATTTAACATGGAATAAAATAAAATATTAAATTCATATTTTAAATAATTCTCTAATAAGTTTGTATTCAGATTTAAATTAGTAGTTATTCTTATCTTAAATTACTTACATTCCCTCAAATTCATAAGATGTTAAATGTCAAAGCATTCTCCTTATATTTATTCTTATATTTACATATATTGAAATTATGTTAATACCGAAATATTTTCAGACAATTAAATCATCACCAGTTCCAACAATTGTTTATAAATTTAAAAATCTATTATGCTAAAGATGCTTCTTTATTGAAATGCCCAATGTCAAATATGATGGTCCTTCACATTTTGAAACTATTAGAAAATATGCTTAGTTACAAATTTTAATAATTTTTTTTGAAAATATGCATAACTTAGTTAATTTAAAATTTTGACAATATTACATTTTTTTACTTTAGTTGAAAACTAATAATATAACATTGTGGCATGATTAAAATTTAACATTACAAAATTGGGAATAAATATGAACCTCGCCTGGACTATTTTTTAAACGAGTTGAATACTAAAACATGGTTGGTAACTAATTTACATAGCAATTTGCGTACCAAAAGTTCATTAATTTATCTTTCAATATTTAAACTTCAAGTGGTGTGTGTGCGTATGCATAATATACAATAAAATGAATTTTCTCACATGTTTATTCATCTATGTCCAACGGATGTGTCTACATACATTTAAAGTTTATAAGTAAAATAAATTTAAATAGTAAAGATCATATCAAATAATATTGCCCATGCAACATATAAAAGGAATTAATATATTTCAACTAAATAATTATGATTAATAACTTTATTATTGATAGCAAGAGTGATACTTTGTTCAAGCAAAAGACATCTCTGATGTCTTAGAGACTCGAACCCATGACCTCCAGAACCTTTGTCTAAAGTTTCATATCTCTAACCAATTGAGCTAAAGTTCTTTGACTAATCAGGGAATTGTGGTCAATAATATTTAGTATGAATTTAAACTGATTAGATAATTAACAACAATTTATTCTCTTCATTGAAATTACATTTAATGAATAAAATTGATTATGTATTAATTCTCTCTAATGCTAATCAATTAGAGAATTGATTGGTAATCAATTACCAAATTTATTCATCTCTATTAATTCCTTCTCACAACAACGTTTCAAAAGCGTTGTAAATTTCAGCTCTATGAGAGAACATGTAATGTGATTGTTTTATAATTTTAACAAATGCTTTTTAATTGTTAGAGATAATAAACCAGAAACACAAGATTCGTTTTACAAATATGTTTCTTTCCTTTCACACTTTTGGCAAAGAATAAATAAATGAGAAAAATTATTTATATATAACCTTTTCCAATAAATGAGCCAAATATTTCATACCTTTCATACATTTGGCAATGTCATGTTTTACATATTCCAAACTCATTCTAACCACATGAAATCATAGAGTACCTTCGTCCGATTGTTGGTTAATCATATGAAAAAGCTCCAACGCCACTAGAATCTTAAAAAAAATCGAAGGACCCCAAGAATAGTCTTTCTGGGAAGTAATCCGCTAGGGGATTCAGCTAAGTCAATTCAACTAAACTATTAGTCAAGGTGATTAAATCGCGAATATGCTTTAGTAGAAACCATTTGCTTGAGGTTAGATGCCCCGCCATGCACAATCAACCGTACAATTCCCCGTAAAATGGTTTCAAATAAATTGATGGTTGTTCGAATTGCTGGCTCAATATATGTTCGTTCCTCACTCTTCAATGAGTGACCTGCTAGAGAAGCCCGGTCGAGTGTCAAAGCCATGAGACTATATTGTAGCGATCCGCGGAAGCCAAAGAAAGCTATGTCTTGGATGATAAATATTCGTGGAAGGAGAAGACTGACCTTTGTCAAGAGATATGGCTATTGCTCAGGCGCCTGACCTTTTACTTGATTAATATACTTAGCCTAGAGTACGAATAGTTTGGCGAAGTGTACTAGACTGAATGCCTGAAATAAAGTATCATATTTTGATACATAATAAACATGTTGATAATCATTATCTTACATGCGTATACATATACATGCACATACATATATAACTTATAAATTGGGTTAAAATTATATTGCATTGACGTTACTTTGTACAAACAAAAAAATTACGAGCATTAGTATCGATGTTGAGTCGTACTACTAACAAAAACCATGCCAAATGTCTGAATTTAAATGTTTGGACCGCGATACCATGTTTTAACCGCGATACATGTAACGAATAAAAATGGATGGAGGCTAATTGCTTGAAAAAAGACAAGGTGATGGCTTATTAAAAAAGAGTGGAATTGAAATGAAAATTATATTTGAATATAGAGTTTGGTATTAAGCGATACCAGTTTGTTGCAGGAGAGGTTTACAAATGTTTCCATTCAACTAATTATTTGAAATATTTTGCATGAAAATAATAAAGATCAATAATAGACATAACTAGTATTGAAGTTTAACTTTTCTATTGATGGAAATCAACATAGTTTATCTTTGAGTAATTCATAGATTCCACATATTTTGGTTCATAGTAATATGAAATTAACTTTGGGCACTTCTTGAATTTTATAAATCATTATTTTACCAAATTAAATTCCTACATCAAGGATTTTTTGCTTCTAGTGCATATGTAGGTGCCTATTTTATAAATAAAGTAATAATTTATTTTAATTACTTTGCTTTATTGACTATGTTTCTTTACACCACTTGATCCAAATTTTATTTTCAATGAAATGTCATGTAAACATTTTCCTTTGTATCCACAAGTATTTGTTTAGTGGTGATATTGATTTACTTTAAATTATTCTTATTATCATATGTATTATTTTAGTTATGATATTTGCATGAATATTTGAAGTAAAATGCCATGTCATATTATGTCATCTGTATTAGAAATATAATGTTTCAAATCTACTATAATATTTTCTCTAATTTAATTATTATGCGTAATGTCAAAAAGTCTAGTAATGCAAATGTTGGAGTGCAATTTATTTGAACTTAATTGTAACATTATTTCACTTTGAATACAATTTCTCTATTCTAAGTTTAGAATACTATTATCAAACCAAATTGTGTGTATATTTAAATTTATATGTTAAACATAGGGTAAAATTGTGTTGACTTATCGCTTACATTTGAAAATTAATAAGCAAACGTGTTTAGTAATGTGATATATTTATCAAGTTAGAAACAACCGGCTGTTGATGTTATCCTTCGTTGTATAAAACCATTATCCCCTAAAATAGTATTTTTCTTTTTATATGCTTCAAGATTAGTTAAGAAAATTTATTAAAACATGTTGTCGGCAGTGTTCAAAAAAAATCTAATTAAAATAATTACAATTCATAAACATGTATTTTCAACTTCATATAACTTAAAATTTCAAAAAATGCACCGTCGAAACTATATCGTGAAACTCGTACATAGTACAGATTCGCACTTGTTTTATATATAATAGAAGACAGAAGATGAGGGAGATTTTTTTGTACATGACAGATTTTGATTTTATGCCCGAGAAAAAAAAAACTTATTCCAAACTTTAGGCCTCATTCAAAACTATTTATAAAAGTGGGTCTAGTTTGCGCAATCCAAATTTGCACAATTGTATTTTTTTATAAAAAAAATTTACGATTGTGCAAATACGGATTGCGCAAGTATATATATATATATATATTATTTTAAAATTTATGATTGCGCATTTTTGAAATGCGCAAATATAAAATGATGTTATGTATAAAAAGAGATATGTTTTTGCAATAAGATTTGACCGAGGTCTAAAGTGGAAATAAGTTTTTTTCCCGACCTATGATCAAAATTTGTCCTTTTGTACATTAAAATTATTAATAGGGACTTCCAAATTAGGGCTGTTATGGTAATGGTTACCGTTACCATTTTACAAATACCGTTACCGTACCATTTTTACTGGTAAGCGAAAATTGCTTACCGTTACCGTACCATTTTTACTGGTAAGCGAAAATTGCTTACCGTTACCGTTACCGATAGGCTGGTATACCGAAGACTGGTATACCGATAATCTGGTAACCGTTACAATGTTAATGGTAAATTGTCGTTTGTCTAAAAAAGGTTAGTAATATAACACGTATTCACACCATAATGGTGCTTCATTATACAATTTATAATGTTACTTAATAAAAGACACAAATGAGAAAGAAGTGAAGTGTATTAATTTAACATTATTTCACCTGGTTATAAACTAAATTTAATCATTTGCTTAGTTCTAAATGCCTATAATAAAGCATGTTACATGAATATACATGTATTATAAATTGACTGGTAAAATTACCGTTACCGTTGTTATTGAAGAAATGTTACCGAAGATTTATCGTAGAAAATGATAAATTTACCGTTACCATACCGATTAAACTGGTATACCGATTTCACTTGAAAATGATAACCGATTGGCTGATAATGGTATGGTAATGGTAAATTTACCGTTATCATAACAGCCGTAATCCAAATCACCTTTTCAATAAAAATGAACATCCTTTACTTGTTCGCATTCAACATAAGACATGATTTTCCATAGAAATATATAAGGTGTTATAAACATATTTCTATTTCATTTTTGTTAATTGTATGTGCTTGTATTTTTTTTCTTTTTACATAACTTTTCCACTAAAATTGCATATTCCTAGCATCATACGTGCAATATGCCAACGAATAAGATACATAGGTTACCTAATTAATGATATCATTTTCTTAGTCACTTTGTTAATTGTGTTTCAAATTTTTCCTCGACTACTATTATGCGCACACGTGGTAGCCAAACCATGGTGCATGTAGTTCACATATTTTCTTATATGACAGTGACCGCGTAGCCCCTTCTTTAAAGCACATTTTTGAAATGCTCCCTTTAATATTAAAAAATACAGAACCATATAATTAATTAAGCCAATTTTTAAAGGTTTTTCTTGCATAATTTTGCTCTTGACTCTTGAGCATACATGAATATATGTAATTATGACACATCTATCAGTTGTAAGTAATCTCACCAATCAGATAATAATCATTTCCATTTAAAGGAAGCACAAAATTCATGGTACAAAGTAAGACATGAGAAGTAGAATAGAAAACAATAAAGATCACAACACAGGTTTAGAAATGAAACTGAAATGTACAGTATCTTCTTCATAAAATTTCTACTGGATCATTGTTTCGATTCCCTTATGTGCATGAAATTCTGAATGAAAAGAAAATCGTAAGCAAAACATGAACATCAAGCTACACAAACTCATTGACTGCAACATATATAGAGTTATCAACTCATACACACATTCAATACAAATATAGTGAACATCAGTGCAATATTCTTATGTTCACAAACAAGATAAAGTTAATATAGTAAGAAATTTTAGTTCAACACTAGACAGTACTGTGATACTAACGTCGCTGTTTCATCTTCAACACTGTTGCGAACTCCTCCATTAAAGAACAACCAAACCTTAGTGAAGCAGCACACGTTTTTGCAGAATACAGAAATTATATGTATATATGTACATAATAAGATGATCATGTATGAAGGTAGAACGACCTTCATGAAACAGTAGAAGTGGATCTAAACAAAAATGCACTAAATACTCTCATTTCACTTAGGTCAGCTACATCTCTTTGCATTGAATTTCTTCTACTTTTCCTTTGCTAGGCCAGAGACGATGCAAGAAAAAAACGACTGTATTGCTTCAGCTATAGACTTTGCTATGTGTTTCTTGATAGCTCCTCTCTTAGGGAGGGGATTCCCAGTTCCTTTTCCTTTCTCTTGGACTGAATGCACTGAATGAATTTTACTCGAAACGCTGGCCATTAAGCTACTTTGTTTGGAAAACTTAAAATGCTGAAGAAGAAGAAAAGAAAAAAACTAGTTGAAATGAGGATGGAGAAGTGAGCATGCATGCCATTCTCTTATAGAGATTGTTTCCTTATGCTGAAGTAATTGTGGAAAGGGACCTGGCCCTCTAGGGCCTCTACACCAGTAGTTACCATGTATATCATTACATAGTTAGTTGAATCAGTAAGCTATGGTTAGTCAACTAGATAGACATGTACAAACTCAACGTTGAATTGTGGTGAGATGATAGGTCATGAGTTTTCACATATAGAAAGCTTTTATTCTTAAGATTTTACATTAACATGTACCTTTTCCTAATATTTATCTATATAGTATATGGATCATAGTTTTCATGAACGTGTTGTGCCTCAAACTGTTATAACGGAAGGTTTAAGGTTTTGACGGTTCAACCGGTCGAACCGTCGGAATTATGATTTCTATTTTCAAAATTTTGCATATTTAACTATAAATATATGCAAAAATGTTGAAATAATAATGATATGTACACAAGCCGTCGATGGTCTTTAATGTCTGCAACAGAAGTTGTGTGTTGTTGCAGTGCACAACTACAGTTGTGTATACAGTAGAGTAGTACACAACGATAGAAGTCCAATAACGGCAAACTAGATGATTCTTGTAGTGGTATTATGGGAGTGCAGCAGTGAAGAACGAAGTTGTGAAATTCGTGGTTTAGATTTCGGAACTATTATGATTTTTGGAATGTACATTTACTTGCTTTATTCAAAGTAATGCAAAAGATGAAAATGAGAGAGAATTACATGATAAGAAAGTGGGAAAAAATAATAAAAGAATCATGGTTCAACCAGGTAAAATTGATGGTTGGACCGTTGGTTTGAACGTCCGACCAGAATTCATAGATGATTGTGGTCTAATTGAGTTTCGGACCGTAGTGATACAAGGTTCGGGATATTCGAGGCCGGACTGAGAAAAGTATATTCATGAAAACACTTTTTTGGATATTAATAATTTGCCAGGTTCACTTTTCAACAACTTAGTTTCTTGTAAGATCAGTGTGAAGGCTTTGCTAACAAGAGACTTGAACCTAATAATACGGAATGGTCAACAGCTTTTTGTATTTTTGTCTGTGCTACAAAGACTACGCATGACGTTATGGATGACGTGTAAACGTTGTTTTGAAAATGATAGAAGACTTCTTTTTGCTACAGTTTAAGATGCACCCATTTTTTAGTAAAGTCTGTGAACAAAGTTATAATTTATAATGCAAAAATATTGTATCATAGTGTTTTTCTCGTTTACGCAATTTTTTTTAATCATTTTGTAATATTTAACCATTCAGAATTACATTTCAAATCAATAGTTCAAATAAATACGATTTCAAAATGGTTAAATGTTAAAAAAGATTTGAAATTTTGTATAGATGAACATACTAACAAATAAGACATGTCCATAAAACGCTACTTTGATCTGAAATTGCTAAAAATAAAAAGGATGAGAAAGGGGGATAGATAAAAGTGGATCATGATCCTATATATATGTCATTAGTTTTAACCACAGCTTAAAATATATTATTAAGGAATGACTGTCTAGTCCTCTATTTGACTAGCTAGTTTAACTTTTACATAATTAAACTTTGATTAGAAACCAGATATAGTGTGAACTGAAGTAAATACTAACAAGGATTTTGCATGGTGGTGCATTCTGGTGTTGTCTAGAACCTTAGTTGATTTTTGTCTGTCATATTATATGCTGAGTCTACTCTTTTTGGACTTAATTGCAACAAAATATGATTAGAGAATTTAGAATTGAATGGTGTTACAAATATGTCATCCAACTTGTTGTTGTATTTTATTTTACTGAATATAATGTAATCCACAAATATGTGAACAATTGATTATTTTATTCATGGTGAGTAATTTATATACCAGTAAATAATTTAGTGAAGCAGAGCTTAACCAAACTAAAAAATGGCACAAACTTGAAGAAATATAAGTGATTGAATTAGAACCAAATTTGTTTTGAGTTTACCAAAATCGTTGATTTTCTTTATATCTCAAATGCTCCTGATTTCAACCATATATTTAATTTAAATAATAAAATTAATTTTACTCTTCTATCACTTGTATAATTATTTAAATCGAAACATGTGGCGCAAATATAGAGAATTTGAGGTGTAACAAAAATGAAATATAGCGGAAACACGCTTATATTGTTACATCCTTTTTTCATGTGGCTCAAATAGAAAGGATTTGAAGTGTAGTAAAAATGAGTATAGCTGATTCTTACCGTACGTACATACATATACATGCATGCATGCATGCATACATTGTTACACCCTTTTTTTCAATAAGGAAATAAGTATCAAAAAGAAAAATAACAAGTGTTTCGTAAACTGCACATGTTGTATGCGCATGTTGTAGGTGCACGGAGTCTTCATCAAAAGGATCATCGTAGTACAGAGTGAAAAGGGCCTGTAACTACAACAAGCTGGAACTGCACACGTTCCTGATACAGCATCCAAGACCCCTTGAGCTCTACATCGCGCTATCCCACATTCGAAGGCCATAAGCTACGAACCAACACGGTGCAATCTGAGCTACGCTGCCCAGGTCCAGCATTAATCACTACAAGGAATAAGGTCATTTCCGACGACTCCAAGCCGTCGGCGGCCGTCAGAAGCCGTCGGAAATGCCGTCGGTATATAGAACGCGGCTTTCGTTCATTTCTAACGAAAACGATGACAGCTTTGCGACAATCTCCGATGAATTTTTCGACGGCAGTTACGACATTTTTTCCGACGATGCTGACGTCCACATGGCTTAAAAACACGCCAGAAAACCGTTGGAAGCCGTCGGACTTTTCGACCGGTTAGCCGTCGGAAGCTGCCGGAAGCCGTCGACCGCACACCTTCTAATGTCATAGATATGAAGATCCCTGAAGAAATATGGAAAGGAGAGTCTGTTAGCTATTCGTTTCTCAGAGGTTTGGATGCCTAGCTTATGTGCATGATAGTAGAGGCAAGCTGGAATCTAGAGCTCGCAAGTGTATCTTTCTAGGTTATAGAAGAGGAGTGAACAGATATAAGATGTGGTTTCCTATCAGCAAGAAGATTACTATTAGTTGGGACTTTTGATGAGAAGACTATGTTGAAGGTGGAGCCTTCCTCATTCGATGACGGTATGAGGACAGATTCAAAATACCAAACACAAGGCAATTCATCATCAGATTCTTCCCATAGAAGTATAGATAGTGTTTCCGATGGTCCCATGGTTGATGATGATAGTATAGTTGTTAGTATCGAGGATCAGATTCAAGGTGGAGCTCGTTCAAAGACTAGGCCTATTAGACAGAGAAAAAATCCTATGTGGCTTCATGATTTTGTTGGATTGAGCATCAAAGACATTGACCTCGATGAAATGATAACATATGCATTAAATGTTGTCTATGATCAGCCCAGAGATTATAGTGATGCCATTGCATAAGTTGATAGTTTTAGTTGGTTAGTTGCTATAAAAGAGAAGATTGAATCTTTGCAAAAAAACATACTTGGGATTTAGAGTCTCTTCCCATCTGACTAGAGGAAAATTAGATGTAAGTGGATCTATAGAGTGAAGTATGGCGGCAATGTTGATTTCAGATAAAAAGCAATGATGGTAGCAAAGTGGTATGTTCGGAAGAAAGCGGTGGAGTATCATGATATCTTTGCTCCAGTTGTTAGGCATACATTTATTCGTATTCTTTTAGTATTATTTGCTCGTTATAATATGAAACTTGAGCAACTAGATGTCAAAACTGCATTAGTACATGGTGATCTAGATGAGAAAATTTATTTTGGGTAACCAAAGGGGTTCATTGATAGTAGAAAACCATATTATGTTTGTAAACTTAACAAATATCTATATAGACTGAAGTAGCCTCTTAGAATATGGTACAAGAGATTGATAAGTTTACGCTTTCACAGATTTAATGTAGAATCTTCAAAGACCAGTGCCGTAAACAGCCCCACCTCTATACTCATACTACCCAAACAACCAATCAATCTAATACCCAAACCAAACTATTCAACAAGTAATTCAATCGATGTTCGGGATAAATATAAATATATATAACTTGCAATGAATATAGATATGGTTGTGAGTTTTAACTCACCAAAATTCCAAGTTAAGCCACTTGCTGCTAGCAAACTACAACATCGCCCCTTGCTATTGCAGCCTAGAATTTGACGTGCGTGCAAACCATGATTTCCCCACTTCCCTGCCTTCACCTAGCCCCAACAGCCAACATCACTTCGCACCATACCATCAACATCACTAGCATTAACAACACCAGTTGCCTAAATGCTGCCACTACCCACGCATCTGCTATCCCCAAATTGCCAATCCGACCGCCCCTCCATCGTATGAAATACCCAAATTATTCAAATTCAATATTTATTTATTTTATTTTTATTTAATTATTTATTGTATTAATGTAAAGTAAATTTATTTTCTACTATTTTGGTCATTTAATAATTATTTATGATACAAAAATATTTTATATTGACGGACACATTTTGTTTAATTCCAAAATATTATTCAAAAAGAATTTATTAATTTATTTCAATTTATTAAATCAGAACCTTATATTAAATATAATTAACTAAATTTTATTTTCAAAAATACAAATTATAAAATATCGAATTCGAACAATTTTATTTTAATTAAATTTATTTATTTATAAGTCATAGAAAGTAGGGTTGTTATAGATTTTCCTTATAAAAATTGCGTCATCGTAATTTCTTATAGGAAAACATTAAACAACTCATACCATGAATTTCTTTATATTCACGATCTTCTATCAAACTTAACTAATCAATTTTCTATGCGACTCTTCTTCCAATATCTCTTATCGAATGCTACAAATTGAATATACTCATTTAACGACTTTCTATTTTCGCTTACGATAAATTTTTCTGTGAAAATTTTCCAAGTGCCAGAAATTTTAGAAAATTTTGGCAGAGTCTCTTTGTATGGAGAGCATTTTGAAAAATCACAATAAGATAAATTAGATATACATCGACCAAATCATGGTCGAAAACAATATATATACAAGAATCTTACCACACAGCATATATTTCACAATATATATCACTCGTGTAAGTAAAACGTACCTTTTTATTTGCAACTTTAATGCGAGCTTACTTAATTTTAAAGTGAGCATAAGCATGCAAGTGCCAAAGAACCTTCATATGCCTATCTCAACTCAAATAAGAAATACTAGTCGCATATGAAGATGTATAAGGAGATGCATTCATTGTATGTAGGAATAACATTACTTTAATATTTAAACCACCATCTATCTAAATTTTAAAGGTCAAAACGAATAAATGCTTTGCAATGTTTTAAAGAACAAATTATTGCATAGTGAGTTAACTTTCCCAAACTTCTAGATTGCAAAAATATGGATTTCAACTCGAGTTACGGGGAATTTACTAAAAGTAGGAAAATCTGGTCAAATATATGTACATAGGCCCATATTAGAGCTTTGCATTTCTATGCTCGAAAACTTTAAAAGTTTATGAAGCACTTAAAATGAAAGTTGTTTCATAGATTCTTAGCTTTCTAGAAAGTGTATAATCGTTGAATTTGAACAGACTGTCAGAAAGTTATGGTCAAATGAACACAACATCAAATTCCAACAAATACAAACTTAGGTCCGAATTTCCCATCCGCTTTCAAACATATTTAAACACTAGTAAATGTCAAAATTTCAAAATTAACGAACACAAAAGTTGTTCTATATTAAAATATATTTCAAATGAAAAAGGATACATAAAAATCAGACAAAAAAAATCAATAGTTATGC
The DNA here is from genome assembly GCA_030737815.1 of Allium fistulosum. NCBI lineage: Eukaryota > Viridiplantae > Streptophyta > Magnoliopsida > Asparagales > Amaryllidaceae > Allium > Allium fistulosum. The sequence goes on along the minus strand of CM060905.1, from coordinate 767,973,922 downwards.
ACATTTTCAAATGAAATTTGTAAACTTTGTACTTATCTTCTTCTCTCTATTCTTTATTTTTTATTTCAACTTTACATATTTTATTATATCATATGCATTAACCATAAAATTCACTTAAGAATAAGGCATGAAAGAAGACTCATAAAAAGTTTTAAGCTCCACAACAATCGAAGACAAGGGTTTCACCATAATTCAAAAATAGTGTTCGAAGGCATTGAGATAGCTTTCGAAGTGGTTAGGATGGAGTCGTAAGCACTTGATGCACCTACAAGTGTTAAGTGAAATAAGACCTTTCGACGAAGTTGAATCCACATATATGAGAGAGCCTATTATGGGTTCGAAACACCTTTAGAAGGTATTGGACAACAGGCTCGCACACAAGAACCAAACCCTTCAAAATAGTTGGTTTCACCACTTTCAATCTTCCACTTAAAGACATTTTACCAATGTGCACCTTTCGAAAGCAAGAATAAGCCTTTCAAAACGGTTGGAACCTTCCATAAGCATAAAGAAAACTCCATATGAAGCCAAGTGACCTTTCGCCATGATCCAATCGTCACGTACTAATCCTTTCAAAACTATATGAAAGCACTCCTTACCCACTCAAATAATCACAAATCATGGTTAATACCAGACCAAAGCGGCCAAGGAAGGTTTCGAAGGAGAAGAAGGAGTTGGGGTGCTTCCACTTACATCAAAACAATGTGATATGGAACCTTGACCCATTCGCTACATACCTTTCGAAGGTATCGAAAGGTTTCAGAGCAACGCGAAAGCAATATTACGGAATTTTAGAACAACATCCACTGCTAATACGCTATTGATGAAGGCAAAAAGGTTAACCAAGGCATAATAAGAGACCCAAGTAGCCACCTTTAAACTATGGAAGCGAAAGGATGAAGGCAAAAGGATGGATGCAATAGGCTGGAGAAAGACCTTTCGACCACTTCAAAAGATGGATGCTGAAGGGGGTCAAACTGCATCTATAAATACGATCCTAGGGGTCCAAGTTTGAGGACCGGATTGGAATTCAGAATTCTCTTTGTTACATCATAGCAAAATAAAACTCTTGCAACCCTAAATCAATTTAGGAAAAATTCTCTTACTTGTAATCCAATTTAGATAATGCAAAAGAGTGGATGCATGGATCTAATATCAATTTTGAATATGAGGAAGATCATTTCGGCCATTAGCTTAACTAATGACCAATTGTACATAATGCTCACTTATTTTCCTAACCCCTATTTGACTTATGCAATGCTATGGAATCAACTTAGACATTGTGATTTCGAATCATATTATCATCATGTCTCGTGATATGAAATGTTAAATTAACGTGACGATGATAATTCGATATTAATAAGTTCTTTGAATTTATACCATTTGTCCAAGCTATGATTTCAATGAATATTAAATTTAAATCTTATATATTGTACATTGAGTCCCTTCGAAAGAGTGAGGACTCTTTTGACTTGATCGAAAAGGGTTTCGAAAGGGGCTTACTATACGAATATAGAAGTTATGTTTGCTGGTTAGACATCTTCGAAAGGAGCTTGGATATTCCAAAACATTTAACTCCTCTCGAAGGAGCCCCTACCATGGCAGCGAAAAATACACTTTTGAAAGTGGATTTCCTTCTAAAGGCAGAATAGCGCTTTCAACCCACTCGAAAAGGGATATGAATGACCCTTTCGACCCACTCGAAATGGGACATGAATGTCCATTTCGACCCACTCGAAAGGGGTCGTGAATGAATTGTTCTCCTCCTAATTTTTGTTTCGAAGTGTTGATTGGCTCTCTTATCAATAATTAACACCTTCATAAGGCCACCTTTCGAAGACATACTATCCCTATCAACTCATTCGAAAGGGTTTCAAAGGAATTATTCACCTCTAAAACTTTTCTTTGAGGTGTTAACAAAATTTCTTGTTAACAACTTCACTTTGGGATGTTGATAAGATTTCTTGTTAACAATACATATTAAAATCTTTCCCCGAAAATCAGTTATTTCATAGTAAATTAAAAAGGTAACAAAATTTTCATTTCAAATTATCGACCTTATTATTATTTTATACCATTTGAAAACTTTGGTCAACATAAAATTTCACTTTCAAAATTTTGAAACCTAAAATTTTAATTCTTCACACTTTTTTTCCAATCTTCTTCGTTTCACAAAATTATAAACTTCATTTCTTTTTTTTTCAGATCTTTAC